>FR990112.1:4810000-6010000 GCA_905404275.2 Hedya salicella | reverse complement strand
CTGATTATTATTGTGAGTTAAAGTGTGTTTTTCATAACATTGCCATTTATTTGTTGTGAAGTGGTCAGTTAACTGACAGTATACCGGTTCTACAAGATAGATTAGATTAGATTATTTTATTTCACCATAAAAATTACAATACTGCTTAATGTCAAAGGTTTTACCATTTAATATCGTCATCGTCAGAAATAATGAAAGAATTAATCAAAACAATAAAATAAGGGAAGTCAACAGGCAAAAAAGAGAAGAAAAAGTAGTACTTAATGCTTAAAATTAAAACAAAGATAATTTACACGATATCATGTCTCCTAAAGAACACAAGAAAAAGTTATCAAAGAGGCCTTATTCACTGACTATTGATTATCTTATTAACAGGATGTTTCTCCATAGCAAATTTGTTACCCTAATGTTCTCCAAAAATTAATATGAACTTTTAATATTTTATACTTACTTCTTAGCGATGAGTACTATCAGCTAAAAGTACCTATTTTGTTAACAACCTATATAAATAATGTTATTGTTTTTATTATTGCCTAATCTTTCGATTTATAGTTTTGCTTTAATAATACTTATATATCCACAACGAACCAATTAAAGTTTCGTATTGATATGTCAAACAGTTAATTAACGAGCAATATTCATATTTAGCAAATTAAGGTCATCAGGCGTAATAGTAACATAATTAGGCTAGACTCACACGTATCTAGTGTGAGCAGGTATAGGTCGATTCATAACAGCTGGCGCGGATTTTGTATGCGACGAGTGCATATTTCATGTTAAGTCCGCACCAGCTTTTATGAGTCGACCTATACGCATATAGCTCGGCAACTTTGTTCGTAACACTCCCGTGGTCTGCGTGCGATGGGGAGGGAAAGACAGCGGGGGCGAGTATGGAGAGCGCGTGGCGGAGGACGATGACCCTTGGCTTAAAATTACATAATTGTATAACAACTCGTAAAGGTGCGTCCACATTTGTATTTTTAGCCCGAACTGATCTTCGTCCCGTGGCATGATCGCATGTCACGATCACACGTTTGGAAGTTGCGCCGATCAGATCGCTCGAAATCCATGTTGCTACGCGTATCACACACTTAGATCGGACAAGCGCGGCATCATCGCCGCGCCGACAGTGAGCGTCCAAGCAGCGAGATAGGCAGTCATGCCACGCCACGGTGATCGGATACGAACAAATGATACAAGTGTGGACGCACCTTAACGCATTTCCACGCGAGCCCAATACTCATACTGCGTCTGTAGGTTCTTTTAAATATGGCGCGACGTAATCACACCCGCCAGGTCGTTACTTAACTATGCAAACGCATTTTCTGCCATTCTTTGAACGCAAAACAGATATTTCTCATTATATTCCAGCCAAGTTAAACGTCTCGGGCGCCTGGATATCATTACATTAACCTCAGCCGGGTCACCTCAGATTTCACATCTCAAGGTGGACCATTTTGGCTATAAATACTTTTCACTAAGGGATGGGATACTGTTACAATTATTACACAATAATTAAATTATATGTATACTTTAGGAAATATTGTTTAGCCGTCTGTAACTTAAATACTAATCTATTTTCACTGTTGTCGAACAAAAGCGGTCTTTCACTTTTGTTTTACTTAAAAGCGGACTATAATGTTTGGATTATTAGGCTTCATTCGCGCTAGAGTTATGGCGCCGTAAGTTCAACGGAAAATATGGTCTCAAAGGGTGAGGGTAAAATTACGTAATTTCGGATCTCCACGAAAAAAGCTAAAAAAACAGTGATCAATAAAAATATACTTTGAAACAATGGGTGTTACTGTTATTAGCCCTGGGCATACGTCATAAGCTTAATTTTCGCTTGGTTGCAATAAAGTGCTATTAATATTTCGTATTCCGTATTATTTTCTTATGGATTCGTTATGTCTGTCTGTCTGTCCGTCTGTACGTCACAGGCATTTTACTCAAAAACTATAAGATGTATATTGATGAAATTTGGAGCATAGGTGTCTTGTGTAAGGGGGTGCACTCCATACAACCGAAACTGAAAAAAAAATCAGCAAATATCAACGTGTGGCACATATTTCGACAGTTCCTCTGAAACATTTTGAGGATTCTACAAAAAAAATTGATTTAGTGAATATTTTGCGAAATATTCGCTCCGAAAGTAGCAAAAATTGTGTCCCCCCTTTATTTTAAACGGTATGTTCAAAAAATGTACAAATATAAGGCTTAATAAATATTTCCAACTTCCAAAGAAGATTGTTTTCAACATGATCGAACATACCGTTTTTAAGTTATTGCCAAAAAAGGGAGATAAGCTCTTTTGTTAGTGTTTTTTTTCATATCGTATTTTTTGAAATCTGTAATGCAATTTTTTTTAAACCCTTCATGGGTGAGTCTGACTCGCACATGGCCGCTTTTTTTTGGAATGAAAACACGCGAGGGTGAAATATCTGGTCTTAACTATTATCGTATTTATGCCGGTGTATTGGATTCGATATTTGATATTGGACCGGGATCGGACGATTAATCAAAAAAGCGATCCCGGTTTTAATCCACTCAGGACCGCGCAGGGAACAACTTTGCCAAGTTTTAGAGCTTAATCACAAATTACAAGGTTCCAATACCAAAAGGACGCCCGCTATTCATATTTATAAGCATCTAAAAATCTCTATCTCTAGAATACAGATTAAAATATGCTACTAAAACGCTTAATCATAGCTTTTTCTAATTCCCTAATGTGTCTTAAAATCTTAAAAAAGTCTCACAATAAATAATTTAAACGCGTATTTTTACAGAAAAAGATGAAAGTTACTAAAAGTATACTCTACAAAATGTATAATATAGTCAGGATCTGCACGGTAGTGCCCCCGCCAAGATGAATAAAAGAAGCGGGGCACTACCTACCTTTTCACGAACCATTTCGGCTTATTTTCAAACAAACGCAACCATCATGGGCCCGCTGGTCTAGACATTGGCCTGAACTGCCACATTTGAGACGTCAAAGGCTTTTTACCTGGTAAAGTTGTAGGTAGGTATTCTATTCTATTATTAATCCGACTACGATAAATAAAAAAACCGGCCAAGTGCGAGTCAGTCTCGCCCACCGAGGGTTCCGTACAAAATATACGCTAAAAAAAACATTCCGTCGAATTGAGTTGTTTTTTGGAAGTCGGTTAAAAACGGCCGTATGTATAAAATCTAGTGTTACAGAGCCGTACTCCTAAGAGTCCTAAGCAAAATGTAAGCGGTGGTAATATTGGTTACTGACGTAGACAGATAGACATAAACAAATAAGATTTTGAGAAATCATACCAAATTTCAAGTTTCTAGGTCAACTGGAATATTTAGAACAATTTAACGGATTATATCGCGTATATTATCTCATTTTAGTTCCCGACGTTTCGGAAGCTTTCCAGCTTTCCATGGTCACGGGAGGACTGAGAAAAGATGTATTTTCCTCTGTCAAAGTTACAATTTGTGCAAACTACCCATTTTTTGAAAAAAACACAAATAAAGGTGTACATACATGCCAGATGGGCCTAAGCTGTAAAGACAGTTACACATGTGCCAGAAGGGCTTAATTATTTTATTCTAATAATTTACCAAGCAGCATTTCACAAATGAAAAATTGTAACTTTGACAGAGGAAAATACATCTTTTCTCAGTCCTCCCGTGACCATGGAAAGCTGGAAAGCTTCCGAAACGTCGGGAACTAAAATGAGATAATATACGCGATATAATCCGTTAAATTGTTTTATTTCAATGAGTAATAATCGCGGAAACAGAAGAAAATATTATGGAATATTTAGGTTTTCATGGACGGCAATTTGTATGGAAACATATTTTTTAATGACTGTATCTTTGGATTGCGTTGTCTTAGAAGCTTGATTTCAGCTTCAAGAGAACGCAGACTTATTTTTGATGTCAATTTTAATTAAATACCTACACGCGTTTCTAAGAAAAAGGGTATGGACGGACAAACAGACAGACAGACCAAGGGATGGATGGATAGACAGGCGGATAACAAGGTGATCCTATAAGGGTGTCCTTTTTCCCTTTAAGGTACGGAACCCTATAGTTGGGTAAACACCTTCTTCACCATAGCAGATGTCGTTACGATAAGTATTTTCATTATAATTTGACGATGAGCATACTCGCTGTGATCAGGCTGTCATTTCAATAGATACCTACTCGTAATTGTGTGTGAAATCTGTCTCTTGCATAACGTGTCGTGACGTTTTTCGAGTGGTGTTCTGGTGTTGAAATACCCGATTAGAAGTCATTTATTCGTGCGTATTCGACTATGCCTTTATAACATATTGTGCAAATAATTGTAAAACACGAGTCGGATAGTTAAATATCGAGCGACCGGGTTGTTTGTGTTGCCCAAATTTGGCGGATCTACTTTTTGATTGAAAACGTTAATATGTACACAGGAAAAAGTTTAATCAAAGGCTGACGTTATATATATATTTTAGATTTTTGTGTTTCTATGTGTCGTTGTGGCTTTATTACGCCAAATCGGCTCAACGGATTTCAACCATTTAAGGTACACGGGTAGCTTGGTATTGTCAGATCAACGATTAGGAGATACCCGGCTACCTGTGTGCCAAAAATAGTTGAAATCGGTTAAGCCGATTTAGCGTTTTGAAGCCACAACGACACATACAAACATACAGAAATCCAAATAAAATATTTTTCGTTTTCCTGAACTCCAAATAGTCCGTAACATTTTACGGTATGCGGTTTTTAGGCTATGTTTCTTTTCTGTATTGTTTACGGGGTTCCCCTTGTTTACGCATTTTTTTGTCATAATCATAATTCTATATCGCATAATCACAATAGGCATAATGATCTATAAGCATAATTTCATTACGCCGAATCCTGTTTTCGCCGAATTTATTTTCGCCGAATAGTCTTTACGCATAACTTTTTAATGCCTAAAACCTACTTTTCTGGCAGCAGTCATCTTCTGTTCGGGATTGCAGTTGTAACCTAACCTAATTTAATGGCAGCAGTTTTTTATTGTTAGAGGTTGAATTTGCAGCTAACTAAAATTCGGCGATAATAAGTTATGCGTATTTAGATTCGGACAAATAATGATGCAGCAAGATGAACATTCGGCAGCACTACACTAGCACCCTGTTTACAGAGTGTGATTGTGGCGCAAACCTATGTCCAGTTTCGCGTTTCCCGTCCTGATAGCGATTAATTATTTAAAGCCCGACCATGAATATAAAAAAAACTTCGCCATATTGCGGAAAACTATTGGAGCTAATTTATTTAACTGGCAATAGTAACTTTACAGAAGTCATTAAAGCCATCTGTCAATTTCTGCCAAAGTGAGGTTGTTTATTAGATTGTGCGTGGTCTATTTCTGGGATATTGTAAGTTATTTGTGCGTTAAAATGCCGAACACTATTAAAAGTCACTCAAGAAACGCGATTTACAATATGACGAAGTATTTGTCGGATATATAATCTGAAGGATTAGACTCTATTTCTCTAAATAATATCTTAGACCTTGTTGTTAACATGACTTAAGTTATACTTAGTGTTGCTATAATTATTGCTAATTTAACGTCCCCAGAACAGGTATTTAATTTTTCTGATCAGGCTTTATATACATTTAAGCTTATTGCATCAATGTTACGTTAAATTACAAACAAAGCTAATTAATTTTCATTAACGTGTCCTAACTTTTCAAAAGGCTTACCTACAAATACTTCAAAGCCTAAGTCCCCAACGAACTTTCCAGAAAGCTAATAAAAACTTATATCGGAATGTCCGGCTAAAACCTTGTTTACAATATTTATTCCCAAGACGTATTGACTTATTCACCGTGTAAGGTCACAGGGACGGACGGATGACCTGGAACCGAATTCGACGTGGCAAACGAGATATATTCGTAACATTACCACTGATGCTAACTATTTTGTCTATGCAGTAATCCTTATGATTTGTATCAAGGATGATTAAAGCAAGATGACTGTCCCTTTATATACAAAGGGCCGTGCATGCTGTGTTTACCTATAAGTAGTTGTGCATTAATCTTAGCACCTTATAATTTAAGTTCTCGAATGTTCTAATGTAACAACTGTTGGTGAACCTTAATAAATAAATAAATAGTGAAAGAGAGGTGGCGTTACTTGTAACAAAATGTAGTAGTAGTTGATAACATTATCGGTTTTGCGTACAACGCCATCTAGACAAAATTTGCTGCAATATTACCAGGAGCACATTAAAGTGGAAGCTTATCGGAGAAGGCTGAGTCAACCGATTTTGTGTTTGAGGTAACAGGAGTACATGGCCCCTCTACATGTCCGCCGATCATCGGCGAGCAGGCGGGATGCAGCACTACGTTAGAATGAGATGGAAATATATGGTGCTCTTTCTAACGTATAAATAA
This sequence comes from Hedya salicella, assembly GCA_905404275.2. Lineage (NCBI taxonomy): Eukaryota > Metazoa > Arthropoda > Insecta > Lepidoptera > Tortricidae > Hedya > Hedya salicella. The sequence goes on along the minus strand of FR990112.1, from coordinate 6,003,601 downwards.
CCGCGTCCCATTTGCTCACCGATGATCGGCGATCGTGTAGAGGGGGCATTACAGAGTGGAGCTTCTAGCTAGCTAGCTACTCACCTTATCTCTTTAGGAATTAAATCGTCCTTGGTTTGCATGAATTCTATTTTCGCTCCGATAGGATTTTTGAAAGGTATATATCGCCTTCTGTTTAATTCTAATGTATACTTTTATAATATTGGGATGATGCGGTTTTTTTAAGGTAACGATCGATTCTGTTTTATGTGAGGATCAAATGTCTATATGTCATATAAATAGAGGACTCTAAAAGTCAGAAATGATAGTTAAAGGTCTGCATTCCTACTGAGTGTGACGTTCGTCGTTAAGTAGCAATACCAAATTTTTATGATACCAAATTTTTTATTTTTTTATAATAACAAAAAATAAAACTCGTTCCCAAAAAAAGTAAAAAAATAACTGCATAATTCAGTCTCTTATATATATACAATATACAATTACTCATATTTTGGCGTCAGCGCCATATAAAGAATGTGTAATATTGAAAATTTACGATTTTAGCAAGTTGTGACATGATGGCACCGACTCCAAAATAATATTAATTGTTTACTGTATAGATTAAGTAGATAAACGGTTAATGTACATAAATTGATGAAACTGAATTATGGAGTTATTTTTATTACTTATAAGTTATTTTTTTAGTCAGTTTTAGTTTTTGTTTAAAAGTTTATTTATTTTACACTTTTTAGTTAATCGTTACTTAAAAGTGTATCTCGTGACGATTCGAACAAGCCCAAACACGGCTAGGATACATTATGTTATTACATAGATCTGGTGCCTACCTTCCGGCTCCATCATCAAATCAATTCGATGGAACCATTCTTATCAGGGCCATTTCAATTTGCGACTATGAAGAAGCTTAGCTATTTTAATTGAGATGTATCTCATCGCCACCCGTAAATCACTTATCGTTGAGGAGTTCCAATGACCTTCTGTGGTCTTCTTCATCAGTTCCACTTCATCAATTTACACTTTCTGAACGCAAATGCTTATTATGTTTCTTATAATACGAAAATGGCCTACAATATTTGAGGAGTTCTTTCAATTCTTCATAGATCCCATCATCAGATCTTCACTAAAATTAAATAGAACTAATTTGGAGGAATATTCTTTCAAACAGAATCAATTTTCTAAATCGGTTTATAAACGACGGAGTTCTGAGGTAACAAACATAAAAAAAATACAACCGAATTGATAACCGCCTCCGTTTTTGAGAGTCGCTTAAAAAGAAGTATTTTATCATTTCAGTCGTCAAATATATTTCCAAAAATAAGTGAAACCGGCTATCTGAAAGCCACAGAATCGTTTATTTTTTTGGATTTTTTAAATGTGTGTAATGTGTCTTTGAGGCCTCTTTATGTCAAATCGGCTGGATGGATTTCAACAATTTTTTTGTTACAACGATGGCTGGGTATCCACACATGGTTATAGTATACTTTATACTGAAGCAAATAAGAAGCTTAAGACTTGTTCCTCTTTCGCAAACAAAGTTGTGGTATACGATAAAAATAACAAGGCATTCTATGTAAGAAGGTTGTGTTGTTATTTATATCTAATCGGCTTACAGTGGCATTGCCGAGGATTGTGATTGCTTGGCGACAGATTTCGGATCAATAAGGATTCAACTCGTACTGCAAATAGGTATTTGTATAGATTTTTATTCAAACGTGTAGTCTTTGCGAAAAAAACTGTTGGCTGGAACGTAATTCACATATACAATCAGCAAAAAGAAAATACACTATAAGCCAGTTCAAAAATATCTTCGATATACTCTATTACCCGTCACTAGAATTGAGAGAAGATAGTTTTAATCGGACTAATCGTATTTATCTTTTTGCAGCGGACCGTACCTACCTAATCCGTGATGTATCTCAACTACTGAAAGCTGTCGAAACTCGGAAATGCTTTGAATCCGTAAATGAAATCACATTTGATATAGGTTTAACGTTCGGGCCATAAATAACAAATAGAGGAAAGATTGAATTCATCAGAATAGGTTTGGCTGAAGCGTCATCTTTACCAATAATAAATACCTACGTAAATTATAATTTCCTGAGTTTTCTATGAATTTAAGTATTTTTATCTACATACAGGTCTATATACAAGGAATCATTACAAATTTGTTTTTAAAAGTGCCAGACACCTCGAAAACCATGTACTTTTTTATTAAGGTCAAATTTACTTAATATGGTAAGCTTATGAGCTGTTCTATCACCCCTCTTCATTTTGTTGTTGGTTTTAGGGATAACCTGTATATAGCTCGATTTATGTCTTCATTTTTGTCTGTATGCAGAACGATTGAGCTGTCATAGATATGTATGGTGAACATTTTATTATCAAATGCAATTTATCATCACCTTAAAAGTCCCCGGTAAGCTCGGTTCTCCATACAAACGTAGTTACGCTCTCATTTTAAAATAAATGACTAGCTAATTTGCTCTGAAACTTTATACTTAGAATAAGTTAAGATATATGCAGGCCTGTAGTTCGTTTATGAAGCTACCGTATTACACCATTATTATACCATATTAAAAATAAATTTATAGTTTCAAAACACTAGAAAAACACGCTTTACAAGACGTTTGTAACAAATCCAAACACAGCTATGATACGATGTTCCATCATGAAGTTCCAGTTCATATCTTCCGGCTCCATCATCAGATCACTTCGACAGTACCATATTATTGTATTGTCATCAGAACTACATACAGCTGCTAATGTTAAATTAGTTACCTTAGATTCCATTACATAGTTAGTTACATACGGGTCGACCTAATAAAAGCGTGTTAAAAGTACAGCGAATTTAAGTTCTTCATACAATATTAATGTTTGCTGTATTTCGTTTGTTTTATACACTGGAGCCATATAAACTAATTACAGGCCTAGCATATACCTCATTTTATTGTATATGCAAAGTTTCACTACAATCCAACATGTACTTTTAAAAATGAGAAGGAATCTCCGTTTGTATGGGAAGGCGAAATTCGGCCGAGCTTGCCCGGGACTCTTAACCAGAGACCGCTACCAGTATTCATTTATAATAAATAAAAATAAATAAATATATAATAAATATTACAAGACATTTTTTACACAAATCGGACTAGTTCCATGGTAAGCTCAATAAGGCTTGTGTTATAAGTACTAACTAGACGACGATATGTTTAATAGATACATTTACTTATATATGCTCATCACACAAATATTTGCCCTTACCGGGATTTGCACCCAGGGCCTGCAGCTTCGCAGGTACTGTTACTCCCACTGAGCTATTCCGTTCGCAAATATATATAATAATAAAATAAATATTAGAGGATAACTTTTACACAAATCGAACTATAGGGGGGCACTCCATACAATGTAATCGAAACCCAAAATAAAAATCCAAAAATAGTTGAGATTTGTTAAACTGATTTGGCGTGATGATGATGCTATATACGAACATAGAAAAAGGAAAAAATAATCATTTTTCGATTCAGTGACTTCCAAACAGTCCGTTACAATATATTTTTTTAAATATATCTTCAATGTACAGGTATTTCAGTTTAATAGTATAGATGATCATAACATTTATAACCATACAGTATAAATATTTCCGAAGAATGATGAAGAAGACAAGAGTCCTCTAGACGCCTTTAACAACTTATAATGAGATTAGTTCGGATAAATAATATGGTATTTATTTTGTAACTGCATGGCAACAGCCTTTTACATTTACAAAATGAAACTTGTTTGTAAACTGTTACGGATAGCTTACTGGCGAAAGATCTATAAAATGGATGTTACCATTATAAAGTCGTAAAACTGAAATATATTTACCTGCGTTAAAAATATTTACGAAAATAAGTTAATGAGGGTTTAGCCCTATAATGGTAACATCTATGTTTTAGATCTTTCGCCAGTTAGATATCCATAACAGCTTACAATCAAGTCACTGAACTGAAAAATATATATATTTTTGATTTCTTGTATGTTTGTATGTGTCGTTATGGATTCATCACGCCAAAACGGCTAAATATATTTCAGTTATTTTGGTACACGGATAACTGGCCGTTTACAGATGGTTATAGAATACTTTTTACACGACCACGCTGAAGAAAAATAGGGTTGTTTATTCTCCTCCGATGAAAGTGCCTAACCTTCTAGTTAGATATAAAATAGAAAAAAGTGTGTACCCACATCGAAGACATTTCAATAAAAATAATCGAAATAAGCTATCTGAAAAAAAAAAAACTTTGTACACGGGTTGCTGGACATCTATACAGAAGGAAACTTTTTACTCAACTTCGGTGAAACAAAAAAGAGGTGCTTGATTTTTTCCTACGCCGCAGCCGAAGTTGTGCCTTCTAGTATTATTTGTTTTGACGACCGGTTTAGCTCAGTGGAAGTAACGTTGCCTGCGAAGCTGAGGTCCTGGGTTCAAATCCTGGTAAGGGCAAATATTTGTGTGAAGAACATAAATATTTGTTCCTGAGTCATGGATGTTTTCTATGTATATAAGTAATATGTCTATTAAATATATCGTCGTCTAGTACCCATAACACAAGCCTTATTGAGCTTACCATGGGATTAGTTCGATTTGTGTAAAATTGTCCCGTAATATTTATTTATTTTAAGGGTTTTTTTTATTTGGGAATAGCTTCTACTTTTTCAAGAGAGCTCATGCACTTCTATAATACTATTATAAAGTTGTCAAAATGACATGAAGATATTATAAAAAAAAGTATCGGAGAGGTGCCGGCAACTTCGCAAGCGGAGGCAAAAAAAATATTCATAACCCACTTTCTATCTTCAGCGTATTCTTGTAAAAAGTATCCTATAACCATCTGGAGATCCCAGCTAGGCAGCTACCCGTGTAGCAAAAAATATTGAAATCTATTAAGCCGTTTTGGCGTGATGAAGCCACAACGACACATACAAATATACAAAAATTAAAAATTAAAATCTATTCAGTGTCCTTCAAATGGTCTGTATCATTTTTTTAATATCTTCAGTGTACAGTCACCAGCATCAATCTGCCATAACAAAGCGGGCGAAAATATCTGACACGTCCTAACAGCCCCAGAAATAGAGTCGTGTTAAGGTGCGTCCACATTTGTATCATTTGCCCGATCAGATCTTCGTTCCGTGGCATGATCGCGAGTCACGATCACGCGTTTGGACGTTGCGACGATCCGATCGCTCGAAATCCATGTTGCTACGTGTATCACACACGTAGATCGGACAAGCAAGGCATGATCCCCGCGCCGACAGTGAGCGTCCAAGCAGCGCGATACGCAGTCATGCCACGCCACGATGATCGGATACGAGCAAATGATACAAGTGTGGACGCACTTTTAGATATTTATGCGCGCTTTGGTGTGGCAGATATGAATGCTGGTCACTGTACAGACATTTCATTTTTGCAACTTTGTAATTGTAAGTCAGGGGTCGGTTTTGGACGTAGAGCCAGATGCCGGAAAATTATAGTTTTTTTTTATTTAGAGCCGTAGTTTTCTGTTTCAGGTTTATCACAGTGTACCAACATTTTAAAGAGCCGCATGTGGCTTGCGAGCTGCGTTTTGCCGCCCCCTGGCCCCTATTTCATAAACGTGACAGATGACAGTTGACAACGACAATTCGGCATACATTACTTCTCCATCATGATGCCAGGCATAAATTCACTCGGCGACCCAGCAATGTACGTCGAATTGTCGTTATCAATTGTCACTTGTCACGTTAATGAAATAGGGGCCTGATATAGATTATACTTTTTCTATCTATATAACCTGACCCCTGCAAGCTCACTAATGGATGCGTGCTAGTGCCTGTGCCTGCCCAGTGACATCTGTTACTATTTGTGTTGGGTTTCAGGATGGATGTGAAAAACAATGTCCTGCTTTTATTGACATATGGGATTACTTTTGTTCAATCCATGTGTGCTAGATTTCGTAAATGTATTCATAAAATTTGTGCCAAATTTTTACGTCACGGAATTTAGTTACCTACTTTTTATTTTAGAGTATCACAGCATTAAACTTGTTTTTAGGTTCCAGAGGGGTGTTGAGGCTAACTTAAGAGACACGAGCTTGCGTGGCGCGGATCATTTGACAGAAGTCGAAATAAATTATTACATACAACACATACCACATAATCAAAGATTTCAAAGTACAGGTCGCGAAATGCGATCATATTTTTTTGAACTATAACCTTTTTTTTAACTTTACAAAATCATAACAGGGGAAGCAGTTCGACTGTGACGTAAGTATATTCCTACAAGAAAAATAACGAATCGTTTTGACATTTCGATAAAAATAACAGATTTGACCTGGTATCAAATTCCGAATATTGTACGTAGCACTCTAATCAGAGTAACTAGAATGCAGGTCGTTTCTGAAGTACAATTAATGCAGATGAGATCACCGGGTCACAGCTGTTTGCAAACAAATGCCTGTTATTGCTACTTGGAACTATTTTAGACTAGGTTTCCCTTACTAATTGCATGAAAACATGTTGTCGGAGTTCTTTCTTAAATAAGAAGAACTCCAAGGACATGTTTTCCATGCAATTAGTAAGGGAAACCTAGTCTAAAATAATGTCTGTAAATACAGATAAAGCGGTATCTTTATTTATTCGGTCCTCCGGACGGGCTAAAGTAATTTTAAATAAGAGCCGTATCCTATTTAAGTTTTAATAGCATTTTCAGTAGCTTTTTTATGATCGAGGCCAGTTATTACAGGTACATATCTTCAGTATTTCCACTGTATTCAAAATCTAATGCATTAATAACTTCTTCAATAGTTCTCTATCCAAGTTTCTCGCTCTAATATTGTGAAGTTCAGTAGAATAAACTTTAAAACTTCAAATTTTAAGCATCTTTGCTTTTATTGTTTTATATGTTTTAAAATTACCAGGAAAATCTACAAAATTGTCTGAAACAGATCGCTGTTTAGCGATATGACTGCTTGTTGTTTTCATCTTCCTTCTTATACTATTGTTATATTTTTTGTTTTTTTTTAAAGTGTGCATGAATGATGAAATTTATTGTATTGTATCGTTATATTCATTAGTAATTATTTTAGTGGCGAGTAAAGAATTCTGTTGACATTTGACCTCATAGACGCCGTTTCTCGTGATAAATATAAATATTCAAAGTATATAAATGTCGATGCAATATCGAAGATTAAAAATTCATAACGAACTTCGTAAACAGTCTACAAAGAACGTCTCAAGTATCCAGCTCCGGCGAACTTTTACCTATTTTAATCAAAGTGTACTGCACAACATGTATAAAATTGCTTAGTTTTCATTTTGTTTCGTCTGGGAATCCGTTCGCTCCGATGGAAAGGTAAACAGATTTTTACCAATTTGAATCTCAATGTTGTTAGCATTTTATTATTTTAGGGCGAGTATTGAACTGTACTTACGGTGTATAATGTTCAAACAACACGTACAGTAAAGAAATTTGAAACTCGTTCCATTTTCGCTCTTAAGCTCTTGTCATAATGACAAGAAAGCGCCTATTATACTTTCCTAAATTTAACATTATTAAATGGGGGAGGGTAGTTAAACTCGAGCGATAATGGTACGTATTTCAATTTCCCTTAGGCCCACTTGCGCCAGCCAGAGTTAGAGTCTGAACCCGAGGTTAGGCGGTAACACACGTACATAAGTAGACGTTTAACCCTGGTTGACGCAAGTGGACCTTACTGTACATGATTCAATATCACTCCAACTAAAGAGTACCTCTTTCCCGTACGTGTTTCACTTTTCCTTAGAGTACAGCAAAATGCGACCAAATTGCCTATATATACGATTTGTTTAATTAACTTGCTTTGGCATATATTCTCTGTTGGTGAGTTGCTTCGAGATGACGGACATAACTTAACACTTTCGCAACCGACATTTTCGTAGCGCTACGCTCGTAGCTAATAACATGGGAAAATCCGTATGTAGCGAAAACTTGCTACGAGCAGAGCGCCCGCCGAGCGGGCTCGCGGTCGTGAATGTGTTAAAGTACGCTGGAAAATTATTTTATACTCATTGAGTCCCGTTTTGTTGAGTGTGTCAAAATTGTGTGTAACGTTTTGTGAGCGAAGTTCCGCAGCGATGGAGTGTAAGTACCTACTGTCTTTAGCGTAAGAGAACGTGGGGCCTGTGCCTACTGCCCCCAACTTCACAGGGTTTTTTTATTAGAACCTAAAGTTTGAACTGGGTAGGTCTGGCTAGGCCTCCTCACCAGGAATCAATTCAGAGGGGAGAGCGCAAACCTACATGGGAATGCCATCAGCAGCCACTCAGGGTTGAGATGGGCCGCATGCGCAAGGCACAAGGTCTGTGGAAGTGGGTTGATCCAGTTCATCCTGCCTTGGAGCGTGGGCGAGAGAGAAAAAAATGGACAGAGAAAGTAAAAGTGGTCGCCTTAGCTCAAATCGGGGCCTCATAAGATCTTACATGACATTTTATACAGTTTTTATACTGAAAACAAAACCCGAACTACAAAGAGTCTTCGAGATTATACATGTAAGGCAACGTCCAACACATGAAAAAAATATCAACGGTACATACATACATATAAAGTTCTTTGGAAGAGATCGTTCTTTAGCTACAATACCGCCAATTGCCTACTGCATTTTATGTTAAGGTTCTATTGTACCTACTGTTTCTGTTGTTGGAGTGCAATATATTTATACACGATTAAGGCCCATTTTATTGTGTTGCGATACTGAGTGAAAATCGTGTAAGTTTAATTTAAAAAAGGTCTCTAAAATTATATGAAAAGACAGATAGTCAGTTCTTGTTTCTGAGTTCTGTCATCTTAATTCTGAGCAAAAAGAACCCAAAAAGTTCCTTATCAGAGACAAAGTACAAGTGGGGTTTACGTATTTGTGAAAATATTCATAAGAATATCGTCATGGTCAAAACAATATTTTTATTTATAATCAGTAAAAAGTGAAACCTCACCAAACATTTATACGAAAAGCCACTAAATCTACATGACACAAATCTTTGACTTTGCTGATGTGTGTCCTAAGTTAACCGAAACATAAGTAATAAATAGGTAAAAATATTAATGAAGCATTTATAATTATCAAAAAAAAAAGCGTTTCATATTAAATTTTTTATTTTTTATTTATTTAAATTGTTGAATTTTGTGTATGCGTAATTACTAGCATTAAGATGTAATCTTTACACTGGAAAACTGAGCTATTATCAATCACTTCCACTTTACCATAAAATATCTGGAGTAAAAGCCCAGTGAAGCCTGTTACAATTTGTGTGATTGGAGTTCAGGATGGATTTGTTGGTGGAAAACAACGCCCTTCTTTTAACTATTGTTAAATTAAAATGATATTGTTGGAAAGTGCTTTTTCAAAATACGTTTTATTATGACAGCAAGCGAAGATTCGCGTATTTGTGAAAATACTCATAAGAATGTCGTCATGGTAACAACAGTCTAGCTCACCGCAGCGCCGTCTGTGTAATTTCAATGCACAGCAGTGAATTAGAAATTCTCAAATAGATTAAAATGTTATCCACGAGCCTTATATATTTAATTTCAGTTAATGCTTACAAACGAAATCTCAGGCGTTTAACGACACACACCCAGCGACGGAGAGCGGAGTGACAAAGTTGATTATACAACCAAGGTTAAGATAAACCTAGCTATCGCATAATATAATTCTTCTATACTATAATTAACTTATAATATGAACGTAATCTAAACTTACGCGTCACTTAACTATTTATTTACAGACAACGCACAGCAGGAATCGCTAAAAGTAAGAACTAATAACGTAAATCATTATTAGTTTGTTCAGCGTTTTCTTTGCCGATTGTGGACCAATTTAAAAAAAATATTTTTTATTCAGGAGTATACTTCCCAGGTGGTCGCATTGTGTCTCTCAGGATCTGATAATGGGATCCCAGTGAAATCGAGGGCAACCCTCAAATCACAAAGGCATTGTGTATATCGAGTTTAGTATTTTCAGAAACAAGTTAAGCATTTCCATTAAAAAAGGATAAATTGGTAAAGTGGAACACATCAATCAACCACAGAACCACAGTTTAAATGACTTGAGTAAGTAAACTTTTGGTGGCAGAAAGATAAATCCTTCGCAAAATTCTGAGACCGGTGTGGAGAGAAGATGAAAGTTTCAGAGTTCGGCGGAGCGCCGAGATTAAGGGGTTGGTAGTTATGCCCAATATTACTGGTGTTAAAGCCCAACGCCTCAACTGGCTCGGACTTGTCCAAAGAATAGATGAAGATCCCGGAGCTAAAGTGGCGTATTTGTCGATCAATAAGCCGAAGACCAGTCGGCCGTCCTCCCAGTTATCGCTGAGTCGACGTCGTCGAGTCAGATCTGCGTGATCTTCAAGCCGGCAACTGGAGGGAAACGGTACATAATCGGGACAAGTGGCATAAATCGTGTTGGAGGCCAAGACTCACTTTGGGTCATTCAGTAGTAATAGTTGGGTAAGGTTATCTCAGATGCCATGAATGAACGAATGAATTCATCAAGTTGTCTATCGGCACCGACACAAGTGCCCTATCCTAGTAAACGTTCCATTAGCAACAACTCAATGTCACGTCGAATTCGGGCCCTGGTTTAACGCCACTCAAACTTTAATCCAGATTTAGATATACCTACATTTTCTCATACGTTATACGAATGTGAACGATATGTCGTACATAAAAAGTTTGACTTTCAATCGAGTTAGAGCCGAGCCATATTACGAAATAAGGCCAAATTTAGCTAAAAATAAAGGATCGTTTGCTTTGCTAACGTTTTAGGGATTTAAATGGTATCAAACCGTCACAAAGTTTATAAATTATTTACCTTTCTGCCGTTTTTACTTATTCTGCCATTTTTGTCCCGACCAAATATAAAAGACTTAAAATAAAATGAAGAAAGTAAAGACGCCGCCTTTAAAGAAAACGTGCAATACAATATTAATATTGTAGAGCGATTTCCCACAGTATGCTTGTGGAAAATATGAGAAAGTTGTAAGATTATGAGAATAACATGAGATGGAAGTTTTACTTTTATAGCAAATACGAGATACCTCCTGCTGAGATTCGTTTACCATGATATTTATATGCAATTAGGTAATTTACTGTTCTTTGTAATTAATTTACGGGTTATTAGACCACTATTGTCTTTTCCTCTTTATCTAAATAAATAGCTAATTTTAAGTTATATTAATAGTTCGATCTATGCAAGCACGACCTTTGTACACAAGAATAGGGTATTAGAAAATAATGTTTTTTTTATTATTATTATTTAGTTATTAAACAAAGTACATATTTCTTATTTCTAAGACAGTTTCCTGCAAAAATGTATTGTACAGTTTAACTGCAGGCACGAGTCTCTATACTAATAATACTATAGAATATTTATTATTTATATACAATTATAAGATAAACGAATATATTTATTTGATGCTAACTTTAATTAAATCATTTTACTCAAGCGACAGCAGCAATTATTTTTTCAGGGCCTTTTTTAAATTTGGGCTTGCTTGGCTCAAGATGGATGTTCTCGGGTAGACAATTTAGGAAGTCTGGAAGTCTTTTATTTAATGTTCTATCTTCGAAGTAGTTCTTAACGCGTGGAACTTCGAATTTGCCCGCGGACACCGATCGAGTGCCATGCTTGTGCTCTATTAGTATTGGATTATGCTCCTGGTTGCTATGGTTATTAACTGCTAGTAGGTATACATGTTTTAAACTAACTGGTAGTATTTTACAAATTTTAAATAATTTTGAATAGTCTCCATTACAATTATTTTTTGTTTTTTTATTTACAAGTAATTTCAAGAGTCTTATTTGCAATGCTTCTAATTCATCAATGTAAGATTTAAATGTAAGTCCTTAGTAATCAAGGGCATATCCCAATATAGAATCTACTATTGCAAAGTATAGGCATTTTAATATATTATTTGGAACTTTGAAGCTTAAATGATAAAATTTGCCTAAGAGAATTCTTAGTTTGTCACATACATAATTTATGTGTTGGTGCCACGAAAATGTGGTATCAACTTTGACTCCAAGATATGTTACACAATCAACTTTTTCAATCGGTTTACATTGGCAATTTTTGAAAGTATTGTGAATACATGTGAAACTGTGAGTGTACATGGGCAAAGATGCATGCATTGAATAATGAGTAGTCTTGTTTTTTCAGAGTTTCATATTATGTTATTATCATGGGACCATTTAACTACAGCATCTATATCATGTTGCACCAAGTGACACGTCTCAGTGAGGTTGGTACCTGAACGTAAGGTCCAAAGATCATCAGTAAACATACGTGCTGAACAGTTGCGTAATACTCCACATAAGCTATTAACGTGCATAAGATAACACACAGGTCCACACACGGAGCCTTGAGGGACCCCACATCGAACCTGTGTCTCATCGCTTAACCCGTCACTTATCTTAACGCGATATGAGCGCGATGTCAGGTAGTCACGGAACCAACAGTTCAGTGGCTGCCCCACACCACAGTCGTCCATTCCATCTAAAAGAGTGCTGGTTTCCAAAGTGTCAAATGCTTTTTTGAAATCATAAAATATGGCAATTACGTACTTTTTATCACCTAACTAAGTATTTATCTCATCTGTAAATTTTGATAACAAAGTAGTGATGCTTTTATTTTTCTGGAAACCATGTTCACTATTATTTAATATATTTTTTTTTGTACAAAACAAACTTATCTGATTATTAATACATTTTTCAATTACTTTGTCAATACTCGAAAGAATGGATATCGGTCTGTAGTTTGTGAATACCTTACGATCCCCTTTTTTATGGATTGGACGTACTAATGATTCCTTTAACTTATTCGGATATTTATGTTGGGCTACTGATAAATTAATTAAATTTGCAATGACTGGACTAACCTTATCTATGACTAGTTTTAGATCGGACATGCGTATAAGATCGCTTCCCGGTGGTTTATTTTTGTCCATTTGGCGAATTATACATTTAACATCTCTACTGTGCACCGGTTGCCATGTCATACATACGTTCGCCTTATTTACATAACTATTCCTGTCGAGCCATTTGTCATTACATGTATGTTATATCAGTTCAATCTCATTTGTAAAACTAAATGCAATTTTATCACAAATTTCTTTAATACTGCCTTGTTTCTCCAGGTTACTAAGGACGGAACTATCTAGAGATTTTTTGTCTTTACCTAATAAACTATTTTACTTTCCTTGTTTTGCATACTTCTGTACCTCACCATATATAAGTCAAAACCCAATTATGTACCTATGCAAAAAGTGAATAAATTTATTTTATTTTTATTATTTATTATTATTTATTTTGTCCAAAATTTTCTTAATATTATTATTGCAACTTATCTGTTTGAATCTTATATGTACCATAGGTACTTATATTGTTTTCTTTTGAGAAAGATAAGAAAGTGTAGTATCCACTTGTGGTGATTCACCATCATCGTTTTTCATAATCTATAATAAAACCGGTCAACTGCGAGTCGGACTCGCGCACCGAGGGTTCCGTACAAAATATACGCTATAAAAGGCCGTATCTATGATAATCCAGTGTAAGCAGAGGCCCACTCCTAAGCAAAATGTACGCGATGCTCGATCATTTTATATTGGTTATTGATATAGACAGATAGACATAAAATTATACTGTTTTTAGTATTATAGCGGCAACAGAAATACATCATCTGTGAAAATTTCAACTGTCTAGGTATCACGGTTCATGAGATACAGCCTGGTGACCGACAGACAGACGGAGAGACGGTCAGGAAAGTCTTAGTAATAGGGTCCAGTTTTACCCTTTGGGTACGGAACCCTAAAAATGTAGGTAATTTTACTGCTAGCTCTAATTTTTAAACCAAGGATTTGTGGCTAGATGGAGTTACCGAAAATGTCATTGGAATATAATATTTTTTGTTTGTTACTTTTTTCGTCGCTTGTGCAATTACGAAATCTCAGATTCTTTGTCCGTTACTCGGAAAAATAACTCAATAGAGCGATTAGTAATCCAGGGCAGAGTCGAAGGCAATATACCACGTGGTCGATTACCAACCCGATGGATAGACACCATCCAAAAGACTCCTGTGACAAAATTCGCTAGCTATTCAATCAACAGAGAACGGTAGAGAAGAATCGCGAAAGCAGCAACTAAAGATGTAGACTCCCCATGATCACGACCACTCTGTCAAGAAAGAAAAAGAAGAAGATTATTAGGTTTAACAGACGGGACATTCAACATCATGTATTTAAACAAAAAGAAGACGTATTTGTAAGTTGTGGAATGACCTTCCCCCTGAGGTGTTTCCAGAGCGCTATAACATGGGATCGTTCAAGCAGCGAGTTAACAGGGCACTCAAAAGTTGGCAAAGTATGGGCGATTACTTCGGTGTTGCACATATCCATGGGCGGCGATGACTACTTTCCATCAAGTGACTCGTCTGCCCGTTTGCCGCTCATTACATAAAAAATAAAAAGAAACCATTTTGAAATGCGTTTTTTACAACGAAGTTTAATTGTTGTGGACAGATTTGTGAAGGTCTAAATCTAGGTTCGCTCGAGACGGGCATGCCTGTGCATATTTAAATCTCTATCAATAATAGAAAAAGGATGAGAGACATCCGATTTCAAGAGCGATGTTAAACAAACATTATGTTCTTTCAATGCATTTTTCCATTTCCATTCAATCGTTTACGAGTACAACTACAATGCGGATTTTGTGATGCTTATGGTTGACTGAAATAATACAAAATAGTCTTGCTTTACGAATAAACATTTTATAATGACATATGCACCCCTAAAATTTTAATTTCATTGGCAGGGGTTTCCTGATAAATTCTTTATATTTTTAATTATTAACGTGACGTGAAGAGTAATAAAAGTAGAGTAGTACTTATTAAAACAAAAGATAATGTTAGCTTTGAGCAAATACCTATCACTTCCTTTAGTATTAAATTATCTAATCAATCTGCGCTGCTTTCGACGCTGACGCACATTTTGTGAACGCTATATAACAGGTCATGGATACTAGACTACATCGGTTACTACGTTCTCTGCAAGTAAATGCTACTCTTCAATATTTTATTAACATTAGGTTCCGTTATGTTTTTTCACCTTATGTAAAGAAAAGATGCCGCGGTAATTGCATTCAAAAAGACATTTGCAAATGCTAGTCTTCATTATTTAATTATCGCCAAATCCAACTACTTTTTCTCACTCTGTGTAAAAGTCTTTGGTGCGTGAAGAAAGGATGCCTCGGTAAGTGCATTCACAAAGACATTTGCATTTAAAGCATCAATGCACGCTATCTATTGAGAACAAAGGAAGTTAATTTGATGTAAAGACGACTATATTGAATGTTAACTTGATGCGTGTACACAGAATCGCAATTATGTACCATGCAACAGGGTGAAAAATTAGATACAACTGTTTGTAGTCGACTGTACTTCGCAATCGTGGATAAAGTTACTATGTTTTTGGAATTCCGTACCTAATAATCATCATGGGTGTTATTCCCTAGATTTTTGAGTTTATTTTGGAATCTGTATCCATGAAACCTAGAAAACGACACCCATGAACCCATCCATTTCCAAATAAAGTAGTGTCCGCCATTTTGTAATCTAAAATGGCTGCCATTTCTGGAATCCTCTAAAAACTTGAAAAAACAACACCCATCATGGGTGTTGTTTTGATTGATAATTTGACGATGTTTTGAAAAAAGGTTATGCCCAACATCTTGAAATCCAAACTGGACGTCGCTTAAGAAATCTGCACTATAATCCAAAAGAAACAAAACGGAAAACCTATAAAGGGTGTTTGGTAACAGGATGCAAAGCTGAAAGTAGGTGATAGTTTAGGCCATTTATAACATTTTAAGCCAGATATGTCTTAGACAAATGTTATTCCTTTTTTTCAACAATACTAGGAGTTTTCTCTGAAAAAATCTTAGAACTCATACATAAAAAAAATACATTATAAAATTTGTCTAAGACATGTATGGCTTAAAATGTTTTAAATGGCCTAAACTATCATCTACTTTCGGCTTTGCATCCTGTTACCAAACACCCTGTATAATAAATCACACCTTCTACTTACATTCTTTTACGCAACTATTATATTTATCTAAAAGAATAAGTACCTTTCTACATCGTCGCCTGGTACCCATAGTACAAGTTTTGCTTAGTTTGGAAGTAAGTTAATTAGGCTCGATTTCAGTAACGTAGAAGTAATTCCAATAATATATAATTATAATTATAATCGTAAAATGAGTTTACTCGTGAGTAAACTCATTTTACGATTCACCAATAACTAACCTAAGGATAAAATCCCACACCGCCTATTTCGTCTGAGTGAACAGGAGTAAACTGTTAGACGTTGATTAGTATTGTCATTGTCACTGTCAAGTAAATTTTATACTTACTTCACAATTGATGTATTACACAGTCTATGCGCGACCGCTATGGCGGACGGGTACGATAAAGAGATGGCTGTCGATATATTGAAGTGTTCAAGTTGCAATATTGTTATTAATGAGCTACTGTGCTTTATTCAAAACAAATTAAATTTAGTGGATGAAACTGGCCTGATAAAACTATGTTTAAGTGCGTTCTCAGCGTCAGAGATTAGTGTTGCGAAGGAGTTACTGTTTGCTTCGGTCTCGACTTCAATTCAAAAGGTCGACAGACGAGTTAATAAAGAGCAGAAGGACATGGAGGACATAGTTAAGGTCTTCAAGAATATAGAACCCGACAGCACTCCTAAGTTTGTCGCAAGAGAGTTACATAAACTGCCGGCGTTAACTTTCGATCACATAGACGTCTCAAGATTACTTAAAGACATTGTTTTATTACAAGCACAAGTGAAAGAAATAAAGGAATCTTATCTCACCGTCGAACACCTCAATGATGTTAAATCCGAACTAGAACACATGAAATACGCATCACTAATTAACAACGGCAATTCCGAATTGAATGTAAACAGAAGACGGGGCGGTTATGTATTGGAAGAAAGCGGGCCGTTTGGTATTTTGGATTTGTCAAGTACCCACATAATAAACACACACAATACGGCGAGTACTGTTGAAGAGCAAAAGGACTCGCAAGATCAGCGATCTCGCTCGCGCACGCCAAAACAGACACGTGAAGCGATGAGTAGTGATATCTCTGTCGAACATGCGGTAATCGCTAATGTTAGTACGGGAGCGCAAGTGGGCAGCGCGCGCGCCAACCGGTCTACGATGATGACGCGACGACAGCTGGCTGCGGCCGCGTCTCACACCGAAGCGAATGCGGGCGGCGGACAAGTAGTAAATAACAGTGCGGGACTTATGTCAGAAATAGGTGTATTTTCAAGGGATAATAAGGAATCGGAATGGAAGCGAGTTGAATATAAGAAAAAGTATAAATGTAGAGGAGGAAATGTAATTAGAGGTACGGCTGAGATAAAACCGGGTGATAAATTCAAATCAGCAAATTTAAAAGCCTCTCTTTTTGTTTCCTATGTTCACAAAGATGTATCAGAAAGCGATATATTAGATTTTATCACATCGAAAACGCAAGAAAAAGTTATACTGCATAAAATCAGAATGAAATCTGACAAAGGGTATAATTGTTATAAACTGATCGTGCAAAGACATAAAATAGGTATATATTTAAAAGACGAATTTTGGCCGGATGGTATAACATGTAGACGCTTTAGGTCATATAGAAGTAATGAGCCTGAGGGCGAACAGAAAACCATCTCTCCAGTTCAAGATGTATAGTACAAAGTTAGTGTCATTTAATTGTAAGAATATTAAACGCTCCGTTGAAGGTATCAAGCTATTATGCGAGTTTGCGGACATAATCTGCCTTCAAGAGACATGGCTGACGACATGTGATTTGCCATATCTGACTGGGATTCACCAGGAGTTCGGAAGTACGGGGACTTCAGCAATGGACACGAGTGCGGGTATCCTGAGAGGCCGTCCGTTCGGTGGCGTAGCAATCCTGTGGCGTAAGTCAATGTTCCCGTGTGTGTCTGTTATTGATTGCGGAAACCCACGTATAGCAGCAGTGCGTATTGCGACTAGTGATCGGTCCCTCTTAGTGTTCAGTATATACATGCCGACGGACTGCGCGGAGAACGTTATAGAATTCACCGACTGTCTGAGTGCAGTGAACGCTGTAATTGAGGAAAGTGACGTCGAGTCTGCCTTTATGCTCGGAGACTTCAATGCGCATCCAAATGCTCGTTTTTATAGTGAACTTACTGTTTTTTCATCTGAACAAGAGTGGAGGTGTGTGGATGTCGAAAAGTTAGGGGTTTCATCCGGCGCATTTACATTTGTAAGCGAGGCGCATCGGTGTAAGCGGTGGCTCGATCACTGTGTAGTGACGAGCGCTGCGCACAGTTGTGTCATAGATGCTCACGTTAAATATGATGTTTACTGGTCTGATCATTTCCCTCTCGTTATTGACTGTGATTTTAATCTAATTATGCCAAAAATTGTTCAGGAAGACTCCACATTGAGCAAATGTCGATGGGGAGAGAGAAATGATGACCAGATAGGTAAATATCAGGAAATATGCACTCAGTATTTAAAAAGTATTGACTTTCCTTCAGACCTTACTCAATGTTGTAGTCAATATTGTAATAATACTTGCCATAAGGATGTTATTGACAATATGTACGGTAATGTAACAGATATTTTAAGGCAAGCTTCGAGTCGAACTTCTTGTATTAAAAAGCCTAAGGGTCGTAGGAAGCCGGTAGCCGGTTGGAACAAGCATGTAAGCGAGGCTCACGCGAGTGCCAGGCAGCACTTTAATACCTGGCTATGGCTTGGTAAACCACTGGGGGGGCCTGTCTACACCCGTATGATTGAGTCACGTAAAGTTTTCAAAGGTAAATTAAAATGGTGTCAAAATCATGAAGACCAAATAAAAATGGACATGTTGGCCACACATCATTTTAAACGTAATTTCGGTAAGTTTTGGAAATGCACCAACAAGTTAAATGCTAAGCCGGGCACTCCCGTGAGCGTTGATGGCTTGTCTAACCCGAGAGCTATAGCTGATATGTTTCAGAATCAGTTTGGGGTCAAGCCACCATTGGGACCACCAAGTAGGATGCCCGATACTGGGAGCTTTGGTCAGACGTCTGTTTTGATTCTTGCCAAGGATGTTGAGTTAGCTATAAAAAAGATGGCAAGGGGCAAATCGCCGGGCCATGACGATCTGAGTATCGAGCACCTTCGATATGCTGGCGCTCACCTGCCAAGAGTTCTCGCCATGCTTTACAATCTGTGCCTGAATCACTCATACCTTCCTGCCGACATGGTGAAAACTTTGGTGGTACCTATTGTTAAGTGTAAGACTTGTTGCTTTTTAGTTTATACGTGAACGCGCTGATTGAGAGGCTCAGTAGTATGCATGTCGGATGCTTTGTTGATGGTGTGTGTGTCAACAACATAAGTTACGCAGACGACATGGTGCTACTGGCCCCCTCAGTCAGTGCATTGCGTCAATTGATTGCTGTCTGTGAAGCTTACGCGGCGTCCCATGGCTTGTCTTACAATGTGAAAAAGACAGAGTATATGATTTTTAAAGCCGGAAGCAAGTGTCCTTTCTATTTTCCTCCAATTAAATTGAATGGGGTGCCTCTTAAGAGGGTGACGCAATTTAAATACTTGGGACACTTGCTCACGGATAATTTAAAGGACGACGCCGACATGGAGAGGGAGCGTAGGGCGCTGTCAGTCCGTGCGAATATGCTGGCCCGCAGATTTGGTAGATGTACAGAAGCAGTGAAAATTACCCTGTTCAAGGCCTTCTGTACATCACTGTATTCGTCGAGTCTGTGGTTCACGTATACGCAGCGGGCTTACAATGCCCTACGTATCCAATACAATAATGCGTTTAGGGTGCTGTTGCGGCTACCGAAGTTCTGCAGTGCATCATCAATGTTTGCCGAGGCGCGCACGGACGGCTTCGATGCTGTTTGGCGCAAGAAAACTGCCTCACTTTTGGATAGGGTGCGGAGAAGCAGCAACAGCATTCTACATATGATCGGCAATAAAATCGATTGTCCTTTGATGCGGAAACTCAGAGAGAGGACTAAATCTTTATTAATAATAAGATACTAACAACTCTAGTTACTTAAGTTTACTAACAAATTTGGATCATGTTGTCTGAAATAAAAAACTTTGAAATTGAAATTGAAATTACTCGAACAAATTAAAAAAAAAAACGCAGCACCATTGCTCAAGCATGGACAAGGACAAATTGACTATTTTACTCGGGTGCATTACGATCTCATTCAATTCGTTCGTTCAACGTTACTAAGTTACTATTCGAGAGAGTGTTTTCCGTAGACTAGCGTAGTGAAATGAAAATGAAGTTAACCATCGAGTAAATTGTTAGATTTAGTTTATACTGGGTTGGCCACGCTCGTGTAAATTGATTGTTGGTGAAATCAGCCTTTAGTGTAATATGGTCCCTAATATATACGATCAAACAATCTGAATCAATGAAGCTAAAGTGAATAACAAGTCTGCTTTACAAACGTAAAGGAATTCCAGCGAAATACGAAGAGAAACGCAAGTCAAATAAAACTCGCAAAAGAAAAGTAAATCGCTGCTATGAAAATGTTATATTCAAGATCCTTCTTAAATGGGATAAATGTCTAATAAAATTAGCTTGACTAGTTTGACAGTTTTGATTTGGTACTAAGAAGTGGCCAGTTTGTGAAGTATAAAATAAGCAGCTTTATATTTGTAGGACTATCGATTTAAATTTGCTTTATTCTAAGAAACATGATTTGCTAAGGGCCGATTTCACCAAAGCAACAATCAATTTACACGAGAGTGGCTTACCCAGTATAATTTTAATTTAACGATTTACTCGATTGTTAAAAAAATACGTGATATTTAGCCGAGACGTACATTTTGATAAACAAAATGGGGAATTTCCTAGACGTTTTCCTAGTCACAGTTTTACCATTTCCTACAGTAATCCGACGAGAAAAGCCGAAGAAAATTTTCTAACGATACGGTACGGTACGGAAGCAGAAAACATGTTGTGCCGACCCTACATAAGTGTAAATCGGGTACTACGGGTAAATCGGACGGAAGTGTAGCCCAATATCAAAGAAGTCGGACTACTGTATTTATTTATACTGTGACACAACTCTGATAAGTAAAGCTTGACAAAAATTTCGTACTCCTGCATCGTCAACAATTCATTTATTTACCATTTGTTGTTGACTATACACGAGTGACCTTCGAAGGTCACGCGATGTCGGGGTGTCAGCGAGTATCGACAGCGGTGTCAGCCATCACTGACACCGCCAGACATCGTTAGCTACGACCTCTGCGTTATCAGATAAGAGTGACAGCACTACGGCGGTTTGTTGCCGTCTTGTTATTGTTAACGATTGGTTTAAACTGCGACTTGGGGGCTTTTACACACAGTGAATCATTGTGAAGGTATTTGGGTGTGTCAATTTTGGAGAGGGTCACTAATAATGAAATATATGTCGAGTAAATTAGAACAACACATATTTTAAAACAATTGCAAGTCATTCAGTCAAGTGTATTCTAACATTTTTCAATTTGACGAATATGATGGGGGCGGAGGGGGGATGGGGGGGGGGGGGGGGGGGGGCAATCTCTATGGGATATGACCAAATCACGTAGGATGTTAAAATGGCGAATCAATTTGGGTGGTTTCGTCATTTCACTAAACTGATTCAGAGATTTGATCAAATTACTGATTTTTTCCAGGCGAATGATAAAATGGATTCGACATTTTACCATCGTGCGTGATTTGGTCATATCTCTTAGAGATTTGTTAAAATCTCTATTTTGGCCATTTCCCTGAGACATATTTACCCATGCATTTATGTATGCAGCATTCAAACTCAGTGAGCTATACTCCCACAGTACATAAAATACAACATAAAATACAAAACAACTCTAATGACCTAAACAAATTTGTTATTTCTCCCGAGGATTAATTAACTTACCAATACACAATAGAGGTTCTTGTGTTTATGAAAAGGAAATTAAAGTACCTGAGTTTCCTACTTTTCCTAGAAGATACTAATAGAAAATACAATTAGGTGCGTAGTTCATAAAATTTGACTGGCCGCCATCCGGCTCGAAGGACCACTTTGGTTGAGACATGATACTAGGTTATCATCATTGACTTCAAATTGCATATCATCTTTGCTATTCTTACATTCATTCACATAACTTAAGAGCTACGATCTTGTTGGTGGAGTAGCGTCTACATATCTATCTTTCTTTGTCTTCATCCAAAGACGTGACTTCTTGGTACGATCTGACTTTTTAAGGCCGGCATCGCACTTGTCACTCCTCTGGTGTTGCAGGTGTCTATGGACAACAGTGATCGCTTACCATAAGGTGATGAATGATTCGTCTACTTGTTTGCCCACTATAACATAAAAATAAACTTTTTTTTCCGTCACTTGTCCAAAGTAAATGCGTCTGGGTCTACCTTTTCCTCTTTTTTTTGTAACGAGTGGCAAAAGGGCAGACGAGCCACCTGATGGAAAGTAGTCATCGTCGCCCATGGATATGTGCAACAACGGAGGAATCGCCCATATTTTGCCAACCTTTGAGAGCCCTGTTAACTCGCTTCTTGAAGAATCCCATGTTATAGCGCTCTGGAAATACCTCAGGGGGAAGGTTATTCCACAAATTGCAAGTGCGTGGTAAAAATGAGCGTGATGCCCGATTATTTTTGGGATGCCAAGCGTCCAGATAGTGGGGATGTACTTTGTGGGCACCAACGGTGCGGGTACGGTGGCACTAACTCAAAAACGTGTTCAGAACATTCCCCATTGTACAAACGGTATATCAAACACAGAGAGCCAACATCTCTCCGG
This sequence comes from Hedya salicella, assembly GCA_905404275.2. Classification (NCBI taxonomy): domain Eukaryota; kingdom Metazoa; phylum Arthropoda; class Insecta; order Lepidoptera; family Tortricidae; genus Hedya; species Hedya salicella. The sequence goes on along the minus strand of FR990112.1, from coordinate 5,980,678 downwards.
AAGCTAAGTGGTTCTAGGTCGTCTGTCGTGTCGTGTTCAGGATCATCGACAATACGAACTGCCCGGCGTTGGATGAAGTCCAAGGGGAGAAGTTGATATTGGGGCGCTCCGGCCCAGAGATGAGAGCAGTACTCCATATGGGGTCGAATCTGAGCTTTGTAGAGTAAAAGTCGGTGACACGGTGTGAAGAAGGTACTGTCTCGCTCTGCTGAGCACCCCCAGCTTTTTAGAAGCTTTGTTCTCTAGGTGGCCTCTTAGAAATTCTACTTAAGACAAATGCTTGCACGTTTACGAAAGTAACAACGACATCTAGCTGAAATTGGGTAAATGACGATTCCTCTCTAACAGTGGGTTTTCATTGAAACGGAGCGGAGCGGTGCTGTGCGCAATTAAACAGATTCAAACAGAAACAGATTCTAATTCGCTCGTGTTGGTTTCAACGGCGAAGCAGAGCAGCCTGATTGGTTCATTTTACACTGCTCCGCTCCGCTCCGCTCCGCTACAGTGGAAATGTACCCTTAACTACTTAGTCGTTAGGTCCGTTTCTCGTAAAAATAAGTGCATTATTAAATTGGATGTAACATTTTTTCTGTAAAATTATCTATACTATTATGAAGTTGTAAAAATCAAAAATATGTACATCGAAGATACATTGTACAATGTTATGTGTTTGTTGTACATTGTTCAATGTACATTGAAGATATTTTCAAAAAAAATATTGTTATGGACTATTTGCAGGTCACTAAAACGAAGATATATTTCTTGGATTTTATATATGTTTGTATGTGTCGTTGTGGCTTCATCACGCAAAATCGGCTAAACGGATTTGAAATATTTTTGGCACACGGGTAGCTGGGTGTCTCCAGTTAATTATAGGATACTTTTTACCCGACTACGCTGAAGAAAAAATGAAGGGTTATGACTTTTTCTCCTCCGCGAACGAAGTTGCGGGCTCCTTCTAGTAACTTTATAAGATAGCTCCAGTTTGTTGCGGATATTTAATTTTTTCACAACTTTTCTATTATTTAAAAAACTCTGTGTAATTAGAAAAAGTTACATTCCTATGAAGCTTTAAAACCTCTTAAGCATTATAAAATTATAGTAAAAATTATATTCTGTGCATTGAATATATTTTCAAAAATATAAGTTACAGTTACGAACTATTTGAAGATACCTTCAAGCACTCAATTGTTTTTTTTTGTATGTGTCGTTGTGGGTTCATCACGCCATAACAGCTTAGCGGATTGCAACTACTTTTAGCACACGAGTATCTGGGCATTAAGATGGTTATAGGATACTTTTTACTCGACTAGACACAAGAAAAGAGGGTTGTGTTTTTTGCTCCTCCGCTGACAAAGTTGCGGGTATCTTCTAGTGTAATAATAAAATAGGTTTTCTGAAAACATCAATATTTCGATATCCACGTTTCGCTAAATGACTTTTCTTTCAGGATATAAAGCTATCCTAACTAAATCTACCTATCTTTATTTTCTACTATACTAACTGGCTATGCAATAAATAATATGACTACTGCACATTTTTCTTCTGCGGAAAATGGCTTTCGAAAGAACGAAACGGAAGATTACATTTAGTTCAAGGTCTCTAGATTTTGCCCTAATTCTTAAGCTCTTAGGTACCCATGTGCAATGGCTTTTTACTCGTAATTACGAACAAATTTATCTGGAACATCGCTCTGGGCACATAGTCTGCGCCCACGCGTTTTAAAATGGTAGCCGTTCAACCCAAACAATCTATATTCAGCTTGGCCCTGAAGTTTACATTGCAAACTTAGACGGGCACTTCAGTTGATGACATTGGGATGATATTGATTTATCTAATAACTGAACGGGTCCATTTCAAAGCTTAAAAAATATGTTTCTGCGAACGTTATTTAGCATGGTTACTCATATTGTTAAAGCTGAGCACTGCTAAATTACTGTTCAGTATACTGCGGCGGGCCTATGATAGTCGCGTTTATCACGCCATAAATGATATGGGAGCGTTCAAGTATTACGTAACGCAATTTTTGGAGATTCTTGACCCTCCCTCCCCCCTATGTAACGCGCCGTAACATTTTTCCTGTACCCCCGTCCCCCCTAGTAAAACATTACGTAATCACCATTTTTTCCATTTGAAATTTTGAGAAAAAATAAGGTAAAAATTGCTTGAGAGAATCTCTGTACAAGACCGTTCTGAAGGGTAAAAAAAAACAATGTTACGTAACGCGTTGTTCAAACCCCCGCGCCTGCCTCTGTAACGCATCGGAAAGTTTTACAAGACTCCCCCCTCCCCCCAAATTCGTTACGTAATACTTGAACGCTCCCTATGATAACGCGCCTGTCACTCTCGCACTCACTTACGTGTCAGAAGGTGACGGCAGCTATGTCATTTATTTATCGCGCTACAGACGCAACCATCATAGGTCCGCTGGTCGTTCACAATTAAAGGAATTTCATAATCTAAGGTAGGATAGAACTTGTCCAGCAATCTACACAAACATGTTTGAGTCAGACCTGTCCAGTACGACTATACGGTAGTAAATCTGCGGTTTATGCGTTCTACGTGTATAATATCTTATATGTTACCTTTTCAAGGATCTTGAAAACTATATCATAAAGAAAGATAAATGACGATATATTTGGCGCTTTGGATGCTATAGACTATTAGATGTGGACGTACACGGATAGCTGGAAATTCAAGGATAATTGCATACTTTTTACCCGACTACATTGAAGCAAGAAAGTTATTAAAAAGAAAGTTATACAAAGAAAGTTTTAGACATTTTTATCCTTCACCAACCGAATTGCCCTTATACATAGTTCTTAATAAGATCGTACAAAGTTATGACTGTAAGGACCGTTTCTGAACAACATTATACTCGTAGTATACGATACAAATTCCAAGGAAAATCACCAAAGAGAACTAATCCCACCAAAAACATAAACTTGAAAATGGTAGCCAAGTTCAATATAATGATTATATTGATGTGGTTGATGATTTCACTGATAAAAAACTTCAGATTTAAATGGATACCAAGGTCTGTAGACAATACTAAATTATATTTATAAGAACGTTTAACATTCTTAAGTAAAACAATTTAACGGATTATATCGCGTATATTATCTCATTTTAGTTCCCGACGTTTCGGAAGCTTTCCAGCTTTCCATGGTCACGGGAGGACTGAGAACTGTTTCTCAGTCCTCCCGTTTCTTAAGTAAATTTAGCGCAATTTTGTGCGTTAAGCAAGCGGTCAGGTACTACAAGGACAGGAACACGCCCATTTATGCGTGTTTCCTGGACTTGTCCAAAGCTTTTGACCTGGTTGTGTGCGACATATTGTGGGATAAGCTACAAAAAACTGATCTACCTAGGGAGTGCATAGATTTTGTGTAAGACAGGGAGGATTGTCATCCCCTATCCTGTTTAACCTGTATGTGAACGAGTTGATAGGGAAGCTCAGCGGGACGCATGTCGGCTGTCATATTGGCAAATTATGTTTCAATAGCATAAGTTATGCGGACAACATGGTCCTGATGGAACCGTCGGTCGAATCTGTTAAGGTGTTACTTAAGACTGTGTGAAGTTTACGTTACGCTCTACAGCATGGTTTGAAAAATAATGCGAACAAAAGCTAGGTGCTCATTTTTAAAGCACGAAAATATTAATGTAAACACCTTGCCTAAGATCATGCTGGGAGGTGAGCCCCTTAAAGTAGTGGATAAGTTTAAGTATTTTGGCCATATGCGCACTGTGGACCTAAGTGACGGACTTTTATGGATCTTTATGGTCCGAATTAAACATTTTTTATTTTTATTTTTTTAACTCAATTTCATGTTTTCTTTCTGCTATAATAATGTTTGCTAGGCAATAATATGACTTATTCATTTTGACAAGTCAAATTATCAATATTTTCTTCTGTTTCCGCGATTATTACTCATTGAAATAAAACAATTTAACGGATTATATTATCCTCCCGTGACCATGGAAAGCTGGAAAGCTTCCGAAACGTCGGGAACTAAAATGAGATAATCCGTTAAATTGTTTTATTTCAATAAGTCAAATTATTTACAAATAGCCAATTTTTTCTCGCTAGTTTTTAAAGCATATCAAATATTTATTTGACACAAATAGAACCTTACAATATGAAAACAATATGATAAGTTGATTTGCTGAATACAAGAATAGTATGTGAAAACTAAACAAGTCAAATGTTGTGTCAATAATTCTACTATTCAAATTTAATAAGTCATATTTATATATAACTTTTATAAATAATCGGTATTAAAGTAGGTACCTATAAAAACGACGAAATCAACCTTTCATAATGAACTTATTCTCCTGCAAAGACGAAGAAAGAAGTAATTTAACTAATCCATTGAAAGAAAAAAATATCAAAACTTATAAATTAATTATGATTGAAAACAAGATGCCGAAGCCAGAGGATGAGGTTTTTAGTCGGTAGGGCTAATCCGAGTTCGATATATCCAGAGAATTCTGATGATACGTAAAAAGTATTTTCCAACACCTCTGGAACAAAAAAAAAACTCACACATAATTACCTAGCTGGATCTAAATTTGAACTTTGTAGGTCATCTGCAAGTGGGATACATTTTTGATCTATATGTCAGTCAATCAGTTAAAAAAAAAATTTTTTTTTGGACGTTAATATCAATAGCCTTATCAATAGCCGTTTAAGCTGCTTATAAAATTTCTGGTAGCTACTAGTTTATCTAGGGGTCTCAAATAAAATCAAATCATTTATTGTATGCTACATGTATAAACTTCATTTGGTGTGTTTATGTTAAATAATTGTTGTGTTATAAAAGAGTCAAAAGTGCCACCAAGGTTTGGTACCTTTTGCTTGACACTCTGCTGCGTGTCTAGATAGTTTACAAGTAGATAGTCTGGTATTTCCAATAAGTTTCTCGTAACAACTGTTCTTTCATGATTACTTGGATGTCTTGGATTAATTTACTATACATTACTACTATACAAGCTTTCATTAGTTTCACTTAGCTAGCAATACCTAATGAACGAATTAAATCTTGTCAGTCAACTTTCATCTACTTTTAATAATTATGAAGTTCGCTTAAAAATAAAATAAAATTATAATCATATCTACATAAAACAAATGGATCTATATCCGAATCCCTAACGTCGTTTGTTGTAATGTATCTTTTGTCCTTTTTTTATGAATTTATTATTATATTTATTATTTATGAAACTATAAAATTTTCAGGATTGTTATAAAACTAACCTAACCAAATATTTACGAAGATCTTTTTAAAATTTACGGTTTCTGAAAAAAATGCGTTAGAACAAACGATACATTAGGACAAACGACATTAGGGATTCCGTAGGAGACCGCATACAAATAAACCTACACATCAATACGTATATCTATACTATTATAAAGTTGTAAAAATCATATGTCTGTACAGTCAGCGTCAATTAGTCTGTAGCATCCAAAGAGCCAAATATATCGTCACACATCTTTATACCCAGAAGAATAAAGATATGTTCCGATATTTTTGGCACTTTGGATGCTACAGACTATTTGACGCTGACTGTACAATGGAGATATAAAAAAAAGTGATACCATGGTCACAGAATGGAAAAATATTTTATTAAAGTTGCATTTTAGAATGGGTAGTAATGGTAATGATATACCCTTTAATTAGGTATCATATCTTTAAAAAGTTGTAACAATGAAATGTCTGTACATTGAAGATATTTAAAAAAACATTACACAGACGGACTATTTTGAGGTTACTGAATGTTTTTTTTGTATGTTTTTATGCGTCGTTGTGGCTTCATCACGCCAAATCGGCTAACCGGATTGGGTATCTCCAGATGGTTATAGGTTACTTTTTTACTACGATGAAGAAAAAAGAAGAAGAAGGGGTTATGACTTTTTCTCCTCCGCGAACGAAGATGCGGGCACCTTCTACTAGATTTAAAACTTTGGAAGTTTGTAACATGCGGATGGGATACAATAATTTGATCAGCTGATCTGCTGGAACCCGGAGAGGTAAGCGGTCTTCTTCTTCAATGGATGCTAGTAAGCTCGGCCACGACAACAACCGACCGGCGGCGTTGGGCAAGCGAATTCCTGTGTACTTCTTCTTTTTTCTCTCGTTCTTCTGTCTTCTCTCTGAACCAATGTGAGACCCTTGCCTCCGCTGACTGTAATACACGACGCTTCGCTAAATTCGTCGTGTGATGACCGTGCTTCAGTCACGAAATGTATCCGCAAGGAGTCACGTGCTCCACTCGAGGTACGGGTCTTACTTAAACCCAATGCCGCCTCCGCCGAACGTGGCGTGCGGAGCCCCAAGCACCTTCACCAATATGTGGGGATGTAGCTCGTGGTGGTATAAATAAAAAGGAGCTGGTACGGGTTTGATGTTCTGTATTCAACGTCTGTCCTCAGACTTCAACATAATGACATAAAGCTGGAACGAGATAGCTGACGTTCCAAATTCAATTTATTAATATATACATCTTTTACATACGGCCTGTCTCTTATTAATGGTGAAGGATTAATACCTTCACAGTACCTACCATGAGCTGAGTTTACGATCGGCGCTAGCGAGTATCTCGTATCGAGAGTCAGGGCACCTCTCTCGCACGCGCTAATAGTGCGAAAGCGATTGCTGAACTCATGGTAGGCGCACTGATACATTACGTGTAATGCTTATTGCTTTGCGGTAAGGTCGCACTTTGTCGTGGCCGGGACCTTTAAGGCCCTGCATCGGCAAGGAAAAACCACGCCCCGGCCCCCGTGCTGGTTTGGCCCGTGGGGTTTTTTGGCGTAAGCGCCAGATGTAAAAGTACAACAAAATCGAAGATATTATTATGTTTTGTTAACATTTAAGTCAAAGTAAAAGATAAAGGGAAGAATGACATTTTTACATAATTTATCCGTTTATTAATCTGTCGTTTGTACAAACTAGACAAAAAACGAAAAATGTTGACGCATTTTCGGATAACTTTTCTATGGAGGAAATTTTCAACAAACATGTTTCCTCATTAATCTATGAATAGGTTATATAGTCAAAAAACACATATCTTCAGATATGCCAGCCTTTTTTAAATACTAGATTTGCCAAAAATTACGCCAAAAATAGCTTAAAATTTCGATGCATCTCCCCTTAACTGCTGTGCGGTAAGGTCGCGCTTTGTCGTGGCCGGGCCTTAAGAGCTTTAAGATTGGGCTAGGTATTTTATTTTGTTTTACACGTCGCCATTCGCAATGTGCGAAATGAAAAAAATATAACATTGTAATCAAAAAAGTTCTTCACGTAAATGTCAATGATGTTGATGACTCGATGTTAGTTATTACCGTATATTGCGCGCCGAATTTATTTGCAAGAAAAATAATTTCTAATTTATTCACAATAGATATCAGATTATACTCATTAGCACATATACTTTCTGCCCTTAAAGTATATGTTCGTATGGAATGCTCAAGCTTTATATTAAAAAACTAAATTAAGCTTACTTTTTTCATTAGGTTCGTTTAATTAAAGTTATCAACTTACTTACGCTACTTAGGTTTAAAATTTGTTGTATAAGCTATTTAATGTCACCGTGGCTCTTTTTCATTTTCTTACAGGTTGCGCTATAACTAATTACTTTCCATTAAACACAATTAAAATATATATATTATTTATGATTGCAAAACCGGTTTGTATAATAATATCCATTTTTCCATGTACTCTTTTTTTTAAATCGTCTTGAAATACTACACCGTCTTTCTATGTACATTTCATTATTGACAATAACACAATTTTGTATGTTATTATTATTATTGACATGTCATATTATGTCTTAGTCTGAGCTCCTAAAGTATATCTTTAGTACATCCTATCGGCGTATGCAAGTAGCAATCATATTATAATAATTTTGACAAAAGTATTCATAATTTCAAGCAAATAAATTGTATACCGTACTTTATTAAAGAGCACCCACTTTTACAGCGACCTCGTAACCGTAACGCCCTATTTTATGTAATTTACTTGTTTATCTTGAAAATGAACGTATGTAGTAACTTTTAATTACGAGTAAAATGTCACGTTTTCATGACAAAGAAGCGATATAACTATACAAATTTAATGCGAAGTTTCGGCTCGCTGCAAACTGTGAAATCAGTTCCATTATTATGTATCTACGAATTTCAAAAATCCTGCTTTATGTCTCTTATAATGGAGTACCTATTTGAGTACAAAAACTCTTTATTGCACACCTCAGATACACAGAAAAACAGAACGTGACAGTAACATTCAAATAACTTGTCGAGTTTTAAGTATCCGGGCATGTATTTACTGATAGACTTAAAGACAATGAAGATTTAAGAGACAACGACGACGAGCCATTGCTATGAGAAGCAACATGTAGGCACGTCGATTTGCTCACTGTTCTGACCAAGTTAAAATAACACTGTTCGGGGCTTAATGTCAGGCGTTCTACACTAGCCAGCTGTGGTATTAATACACGAAACGTTCATTCAACAGACTCACAGTACAGTACAACAACGCCTATCGTGCCATGCTGCGGCTACCGTGTCGGTGTAGTGTATCCGGTATGTTCCCCACGATCCGAGTCGATGACTTCTACGCCATCAGTCGTGAGAGACACTGGTCCTTTTTCAGGAGAGTGAGTGAATCGGCTAACAGTATAGTGCAAGTGGTGTGCACAGCATGCTACTATAATTATGAGTGAGGTCTCGGTCCTGACAATTTAAATATATTTTAGGTAGTGTATTTGTTAAATCGTGATCTCGATTTAATTTAATTCAATCTATAATGTAATAATGTAGAATAGTGTGTGTTAATGTATTCTATCAAGGGGTTAATACTTTAATAAGCAATGATTTATTTATAAGCAGAGGTAACGAACAGGCGGACGCTTAGATCAATAAATCAGTATTTACTCATCATTCGGTTGTTTCACTTCTTCTCTTGTCTCGTCTCCTGACATGGTGTCCGTGATAAGAATAATATAAAGGGATATGGTTTCAAATTGCATGTTCCTACCTCAGCGGCTTGAGACTGTGCGTTGCCTGGCAATCAATAGTTAACACTTTCGCAACCGATATTTTAATAGCGCTACAGTAAGCGTAGAGAGACTAGAGAGAAATAGTTTATCTATTTCTTCAGGAGTTCCCAAACTTTTTTAATACTTAGTTTGATTAATTTTACAGGTTATCCAGTTCCTGGGGCACTCGTATAAAAAACTAAAGCACTTTCTGGTTTTTATTCGAAAGCGGAGGCAAAGAAAATCATAATCCTCTTTTTTACTTAAACGTAGTTCGATAAAATGTCTGCCATAACTCATAACTATTCTTAGATCTCCAGCTATCCAACCGTTTTGATATGTAGAGGCCGTAAAGACTATACATACAAAAAATCGAACAAAATATCTTTCGATTCAGTGACCCATTTCGTTTATTTTTCTGAAAATATCTGCAATGTAGATACATGAAATTTATTTTCAGAAAAATAAACGAAATGGGTCACTGAATCGAAAGATATTTTGTTCGATTTTTTGTATGTATAGTCTTTACGGCCTCTACATATCAAAACGGTTGGATAGCTGGAGATCTAAGAATAGTTATGAGTTATGGCAGACATTTTATCGAACTACGTTTAAGTAAAAAAGAGGATTATGATTTTCTTTGCCTCCGCTTTCGAATAAAAACCAGAAAGTGCTTTAGTTTTTTATACGAGTGCCCCAGGAACTGGATAACCTGTAAAATTAATCAAACTAAGTATTAAAAAAGTTTGGGAACTCCTGAAGAAATAGATAAACTATTTCTCTCTAGTCTCTCTACGCTTACTGTAGCGCTATTAAAATATCGGTTGCGAAAGTATTAACTATTGATTGCCAGGCAACGCACAGTCTCAAGCCGCTGAGGTAGGAACATGCAATTTGAAACCATATCCCTTTATATTATTCTTATCACGGACACCATGTCAGGAGACGAGACAAGAGAAGAAGTGAAACAACCGAATGATGAGTAAATACTGATTTATTGATCTAAGCGTCCGCCTGTTCGTTACCTCTGCTTATAAATAAATCATTGCTTATTAAAGTATTAACCCCTTGATAGAATACATTAACACACACTATTCTACATTATTACATTATAGATTGAATTAAATTAAATCGAGATCACGATTTAACAAATACACTACCTAAAATATATTTAAATTGTCAGGACCGAGACCTCACTCATAATTATAGTAGCATGCTGTGCACACCACTTGCACTATACTGTTAGCCGATTCACTCACTCTCCTGAAAAAGGACCAGTGTCTCTCACGACTGATGGCGTAGAAGTCATCGACTCGGATCGTGGGGAACATACCGGATACACTACACCGACACGGTAGCCGCAGCATGGCACGATAGGCGTTGTTGTACTGTACTGTGAGTCTGTTGAATGAACGTTTCGTGTATTAATACCACAGCTGGCTAGTGTAGAACGCCTGACATTAAGCCCCGAACAGTGTTATTTTAACTTGGTCAGAACAGTGAGCAAATCGACGTGCCTACATGTTGCTTCTCATAGCAATGGCTCGTCGTCGTTGTCTCTTAAATCTTCATTGTCTTTAAGTCTATCAGTAAATACATGCCCGGATACTTAAAACTCGACAAGTTATTTGAATGTTACTGTCACGTTCTGTTTTTCTGTGTATCTGAGGTGTGCAATAAAGAGTTTTTGTACTCAAATAGGTACTCCATTATAAGAGACATAAAGCAGGATTTTTGAAATTCGTAGATACATAATAATGGAACTGATTTCACAGTTTGCAGCGAGCCGAAACTTCGCATTAAATTTGTATAGTTATATCGCTTCTTTGTCATGAAAACGTGACATTTTACTCGTAATTAAAAGTTACTACATACGTTCATTTTCAAGATAAACAAGTAAATTACATAAAATAGGGCGTTACGGTTACGAGGTCGCTGTAAAAGTGGGTGCTCTTTAATAAAGTACGGTATACAATTTATTTGCTTGAAATTATGAATACTTTTGTCAAAATTATTATAATATGATTGCTACTTGCATACGCCGATAGGATGTACTAAAGATATACTTTAGGAGCTCAGACTAAGACATAATATGACATGTCAATAATAATAATAACATACAAAATTGTGTTATTGTCAATAATGAAATGTACATAGAAAGACGGTGTAGTATTTCAAGACGATTTAAAAAAAAGAGTACATGGAAAAATGGATATTATTATACAAACCGGTTTTGCAATCATAAATAATATATATATTTTAATTGTGTTTAATGGAAAGTAATTAGTTATAGCGCAACCTGTAAGAAAATGAAAAAGAGCCACGGTGACATTAAATAGCTTATACAACAAATTTTAAACCTAAGTAGCGTAAGTAAGTTGATAACTTTAATTAAACGAACCTAATGAAAAAAGTAAGCTTAATTTAGTTTTTTAATATAAAGCTTGAGCATTCCATACGAACATATACTTTAAGGGCAGAAAGTATATGTGCTAATGAGTATAATCTGATATCTATTGTGAATAAATTAGAAATTATTTTTCTTGCAAATAAATTCGGCGCGCAATATACGGTAATAACTAACATCGAGTCATCAACATCATTGACATTTACGTGAAGAACTTTTTTGATTACAATGTTATATTTTTTTCATTTCGCACATTGCGAATGGCGACGTGTAAAACAAAATAAAATACCTAGCCCAATCTTAAAGCTCTTAAGGCCCGGCCACGACAAAGCGCGACCTTACCGCACAGCAGTTAAGGGGAGATGCATCGAAATTTTAAGCTATTTTTGGCGTAATTTTTGGCAAATCTAGTATTTAAAAAAGGCTGGCATATCTGAAGATATGTGTTTTTTGACTATATAACCTATTCATAGATTAATGAGGAAACATGTTTGTTGAAAATTTCCTCCATAGAAAAGTTATCCGAAAATGCGTCAACATTTTTCGTTTTTTGTCTAGTTTGTACAAACGACAGATTAATAAACGGATAAATTATGTAAAAATGTCATTCTTCCCTTTATCTTTTACTTTGACTTAAATGTTAACAAAACATAATAATATCTTCGATTTTGTTGTACTTTTACATCTGGCGCTTACGCCAAAAAACCCCACGGGCCAAACCAGCACGGGGGCCGGGGCGTGGTTTTTCCTTGCCGATGCAGGGCCTTAAAGGTCCCGGCCACGACAAAGTGCGACCTTACCGCAAAGCAATAAGCATTACACGTAATGTATCAGTGCGCCTACCATGAGTTCAGCAATCGCTTTCGCACTATTAGCGCGTGCGAGAGAGGTGCCCTGACTCTCGATACGAGATACTCGCTAGCGCCGATCGTAAACTCAGCTCATGGTAGGTACTGTGAAGGTATTAATCCTTCACCATTAATAAGAGACAGGCCGTATGTAAAAGATGTATATATTAATAAATTGAATTTGGAACGTCAGCTATCTCGTTCCAGCTTTATGTCATTATGTTGAAGTCTGAGGACAGACGTTGAATACAGAACATCAAACCCGTACCAGCTCCTTTTTATTTATACCACCACGAGCTACATCCCCACATATTGGTGAAGGTGCTTGGGGCTCCGCACGCCACGTTCGGCGGAGGCGGCATTGGGTTTAAGTAAGACCCGTACCTCGAGTGGAGCACGTGACTCCTTGCGGATACATTTCGTGACTGAAGCACGGTCATCACACGACGAATTTAGCGAAGCGTCGTGTATTACAGTCAGCGGAGGCAAGGGTCTCACATTGGTTCAGAGAGAAGACAGAAGAACGAGAGAAAAAAGAAGAAGTACACAGGAATTCGCTTGCCCAACGCCGCCGGTCGGTTGTTGTCGTGGCCGAGCTTACTAGCATCCATTGAAGAAGAAGACCGCTTACCTCTCCGGGTTCCAGCAGATCAGCTGATCAAATTATTGTATCCCATCCGCATGTTACAAACTTCCAAAGTTTTAAATCTAGTAGAAGGTGCCCGCATCTTCGTTCGCGGAGGAGAAAAAGTCATAACCCCTTCTTCTTCTTTTTTCTTCATCGTAGTAAAAAAGTAACCTATAACCATCTGGAGATACCCAATCCGGTTAGCCGATTTGGCGTGATGAAGCCACAACGACGCATAAAAACATACAAAAAAAACATTCAGTAACCTCAAAATAGTCCTCTTTTTTACTTAAACGTAGTTCGATAAAATGTCTGCCATAACTCATAACTATTCTTAGATCTCCAGCTATCCAACCGTTTTGATATGTAGAGGCCGTAAAGACTATACATACAAAAAATCGAACAAAATATCTTTCGATTCAGTGACCCATTTCGTTTATTTTTCTGAAAATATCTGCAATGTAGATACATGAAATTTATTTTTACAAGTTTATAAGAGATTCGATGGATATGTGTAGCGTGAGATTACGCATACGACCTCATTACGGGCGTGTCTCAAACAGATGTACCGTTTCGCGACGCCCACCCTAGGACAGTGTTAGTACGTCCCGGGGTGTCGCACTCACAGTGTTTAAGAATTGGGATGTTGTAAATTTTTGACAATTTTGTTTTGTGGTAGGTTAATAGCACGACCTCTCAATAATAGAAACATTGGTGAAAAAACTACTTCAATATCATAAGAACCCTCACCGAGATACAAGAATGTTTAAATTACATTCTTAGACTTTCCAAAAAACGCACCATACAGCCTAGGAACGTGAAATGAAATGAAATAATGATCTTTATTCTGTAAGTTAGCCGCAAGGGCACTTTTACAAGTCTGACTCTACGGCGTTTCCCAAGAGGAGACCAATGCTGAGAAGAAAGCCGAAACAAGCTCAACAGTCACATTTTTTCTAAATAACTCTTATATCTATTACAATATTTGTACTTAGCGTATCCTAAATATATGTTTTGGGTAATGCGTAGTTCTCCAAGAAAACATATCAAAACTTATAAAAGTAAAAAAATAATAGAATATGAATATGATTTTTTATTTAAAACAACTTACATAAGTTTAATATGCCACCTTATTAGACCCGTGTCCCGGTAAAAGTAAATTATTTGGTTTCTGTTCTGTTCGTGTGATCGTCCCACGTTCCTACCTTGTACGAGAAAATTAAGAACTTTATTCTGCAGTTGCTAGAAGACATCGCTTCTGAGCGATAAGACCACCTGCTGTTTACTATTTCTCATAGTGTTTGTTTTTGATTTTTAAGTGTCTGATCTGATATTCTTTTGCTGTGCAATAAAGAGAGTAATGTATGCTAATACTTGCTTTTATCGAAACGGTTTCATAACAAAAGTAATTACACATTTCATAGGTTATTCAGTGGTTTTATTTGTTATTAATATTTGCAAACTTTAAAAATGAACTTAATCTCCCAACTTTAAACGCTCATAAAACAAACTACTAGTAAGTAATTGAAAAATCTTTTTTTAGGATTTCTATCATTGAAACTACCATTCTGGCATCGAAATTTTATTTTTATTTGAGCACAGACACACCAATTCCTGGGTTAAATCGATGGACGTTGGAAACATCTAAGAAAGCCTTTGCAGAAAAACGGATTTACCTCGACTGTGTTAACTTGGGTGTGCTATATCGGATCTTCCACAGCCCTCTATTCTTATTCGTTCAATTTGTTAATCTTTCAGATCTTTTTTTATCGACTTAAGTACATTAATGGTATAGAAAATGGTATAACATACTAGTTTAGGTATTGTCAGGCGCTGTGCATAAGTATCTACCAGCTAGCCTCATTAATGAGGCCTATTAGTGGTTGCCTCACCCAGGCATTTTTATGCGTTGCGCTATTTTTAATAATATGTATGTGTTAACGCAAGAAGATATACATCGTAGAGGGTTGTAGGAAAAACACAGACAAAAATTTAAACCATCAGTTTTTTGCAATCCCGGCACTTCGGAAGAATAGCACAATATGAGTTAGTGAGGTATATCCGAGACTGCTATTTCCGAGTCCGGTTTTTGTCTTTTTAGTTATTTTGAAGGAGGCAGAAAAAACAACTCGCGTCTTTAATGGCTGATAGGACAGATAAGAATCCGTTTTAACAAAGTTTTGTTTAGTGAGAAAGACATGGTTAATATATAAAAGCATTATCAATTTATTTGTTTAATTCGTTGATAGCCCTATTTTGACAAGATGCACAGTAATAACGAATTCCGTTCTAAGCAATAGAACTCAATGAAGCCTACCCACGTGCGGTTTGTTTACTATTTATAAATATGTACTTTAGAGAATTTAATCTCTAGAAATGATAAGCTGTGCCCTTACCGAAAAAAAAATCATGCATTAGCGACGTAAAAAAAGCGGCTTCTGTCAAAAGAGAGTGCCTTCTGAACTTGTACTATTACTAATTCTGTGGTATCGTGTGTATTTCCTATTAGCATATTCTAAGAACTCGAACATTAGGTACAGCTGTGGCTTAGTAAACTTCACAGGAAGTTTCTGGAGGAAAAGTCTATCATTTCATTGTACTTTCGTATATTAAATTTCTGTAATATTGAGATACCACTGGAAAAACATAATATAAATTATCTGAGATGTAAAGTTTTTTGTATAGTTATTTACTTCAATAACTTTTGCTTTGAGTAATAATAACGTTTAATTTTCTCATAATTTCAATGTTTCTCAAGATAATCACATACTTTGGACGCTAGTTACGTAGAAAGAGAATTATTCCACCAATAACGTACATTTGTTTACGGCGAAACATTTAAATTTAACCATTATTAACGACGCTTTAAATTCCCTTGGAGTTAATAGACATAACCTTGAATTATTTGCCGTTGTTAAAATTAATGTTTTCGTCTAGGGATTTGCGCAGTCCCGAATTTGAGGAAAAACTAAAGGTCCCACGTAACAGACTGTGGCTTTAAGGTGTGAAGTAGTTAGCCAAGTTAAGGTGCGTCCACACTTGTATCATTTGCTCGTATCCGATCACCGTGCCGTGGCATGACTGCGTATCGCGCTGCTTGGACGCTCACTGTCGGCGCGCCGATCATTCCGCACTCTTCCGATATAAGTGTGTGATACGCGTAGCAAATGGTTTTCGAGCGATCGGATCGGCGCAACGTCCAAACGCATGATCGTGACACGCGATCATGCCACGCGACGATGATCTGATACGGGCAAATGATACAGATGTGGACGTGCCTTTAGAAGCGCTTAATAGGTATGTCATTAGACATGTCCCGGTTAATGTCATGTGATTATCGATTCTGATATTTCTTTACATGAGCTAGAAAATTAGAAATAATTTGCTTTTTATTTAGAATTTGTATAAAAGTGTTTTGGATCTCTGTCTTATCTAAGGGTTTATTCTGATATTACAGCGACAACCACGTGATTGGGCGATCATTTATATGAAATTAATGGTTCTATTCACACGGAGCACATTTCGCCGCCAAACGCAACCGTGTGATCGGTCCGACCACATCAAAGCAACTGCAAGAAGCTGCAGTAAAACTATTAATTCTAAATTCTAACCACTGCGTTACCACTTTTGGCCGCTACGTTGTGTTCCGTGTGAATAGACCCTAAGGCGCGCCTATAGTGACTAGTTCTTCCGGACTAATTGATTGACTCACCAAAGTCCTCCGAAACGCTCGGACATTTTTTTTTTTCATTTATATAGGGCCGATATGAACGTTTGTACAAAAGGTCCTTATAACAATGAACTTTTACAGACGTATATTTCAGTCCTATATATAGTTTTTTAATATCTTGGATTTAGAAAGGTGATTTTGTGTAAATGATCGCTTTGTCATGTAAACTGAAATAAATAGATGTCTTCAAAATATGCGCGAAAGCGAAGTTACGGTCAGGACAAAGCAAGTCAGGAATATATATACGAGTATTTTTGAAGCATGTATCTATTCTGTTAAGTAATATTTAAGCTACATTGGTGTAGACCAATGCTAGATTAAACAAAATAAATTTCTTGGTATGGATATTTGAAAGCCCTAGTACTGATTGATTTCTATTCTGTAATTATTATTCTGTTTTTAAACTAGATGACGATCCTTATTGGGAGATGAGATTTAATTATAACTGTTATTATTTTTCATTTCTCCTGCTCAAAAAGTACGTCATATTAGCTTCGTGAAGCGAGACTAAAACAGTACATTTAGCCCCTAGGGTTTTAAAGAAAAAAAAATCATCATATATCATATTGACTTGTTGATTTGTGTCTCTTTACTTTACTTTTTTTTGTATTCTCAACATTAATATCCTGCACTAACTACTAGTTTCTGTTTGGCCCTATGGTTGACTGGTAGAGAATGCCTTGAGGCATTAAGTCCGCCATTTGTAACAGTTTGTATTGTGCAATAAAGTTTAAATAAATAAATATAACCCCATACAAATTTCTATGACACTGTAAAAAAAACTTGCGGCCAGCTACATACTCCTTACGAATAATTAGAAACAAACAAACCAACCTGATCAGATTAGCCAAACTTTCTGATAGAAGTTTTTCATGAATGATAGAAGTTTTTCATGAAATATGCAATTTTAATGTAAAGTCTTTTTATTTTCTCGCAGTCGAAGTGAAAAGCAGAGTGTTTAACACACGGCTAAAAGCCATTATGACACTCAGACACATTTTTAATAAATGAGTTTTCTGGCTTTTAGAAAGTACTTTGTCACTTGAAATCAACCGCAACGCAAAAACCCGCTACCCAAAATGTACCAGTATACATGACCTATTCACATCACTCAACTCACAACTATTAGCAAACTAAAGGTCAAATTTAAGGATTTTCTACAAAAGCTCGAAATTTATGAGAAAGTTTAGTTTTAACGCTCATATACCATTGAGAGGGCTGTGAGGCCTGCGATATGAGATAAGGCTAATACTTGAAATAATTACGTGGATAAAAGTTAAACGTTCAAATGAAAGCAATTACAACCAGGATTTTTACAATGTATAAAACTATCTGGTATCTGATGTCTGTGATGAAACCACAACGACACATACTAAACATACAAAAATTGAAAAAAACATAGTAGTTACCTCCAAATAGTTTATTTTGAAAATAACATCAATGCACAGACAGTTTATTTTTACATCCTTACAGTTGTGTTTTATAGAAGACGACAAAATGCGTAATCCTGTTTTTCGAACTAAGTGGCCCTTTTTCCCCTTTGCGGTTGAAATTTGAATTTTTGAACAGGAGACTGAATGTGCATTGTGAATGTGAATGTAATAAATACGTTTACTAGTAATGATACAAACAGTACCTAATTAAAGGTGAACTGATTCATCATTAGGACACAATAGCGTGGGATAATAACAATGTGTAGTATGCCTGGCTTCGTAACCGGGAGTATTCTAGTCATTCATGGAAGTCGAAAGCTTTGAATCGGATGATCTTTCCGTAGATTAAAGCGAGGGGGAAATACACAAATAGCGGCATAATAATATTATGCACACACTTCGATATAATATGGCGATTGGATATAATTATTTTTTTGTATGTTTACATACAGTGTCCTTAAAACCAACGCCAAAATGAAGAGGTATGATAGAACAGCTCATAAGCTACCATATTAAGTGAATTTGACCTGAATAAAAAGTTCATAGTTTTCGAGATATTGGCACTTTTAAAAAACTCGTGACTATCCGACTATATCTCAGGAACTACTTCCTAATTTTCCCCAATTGTATTGCAAAAGAAAAAAAAAACTATTTTCTATGAATAACCAATTAAACGATCTAATACGAACAAATATCATTTACGTAAATAATGAATGAAAGACGAACCATCTGTTCTTTACTTTACTTTGGATCAGATGATCTAAATGTATCCGACGCAGAAAATATCACTCGCGATAAGTATGATGTAGCCGATGTAGGCGTATTCTGCCACACTATACTTACGTATTCCGTGTTTTGTTGTTAAAAATCTGTCCTTGACGAAGATGTTTACTAATAAAAGGGTACATTGTTAATAACGTATCATGTAAAGTAAGTGAGTATCTCCCGCTATCTGGGCGCGACCCCGACCTGCCCAATACATGACGATAAGAATGATTTCATCTCCTGCTGATGTTTGTTAAATACGGCCATATTATGATAGGCCATATCAAAAGAAGCCTGATAATTTTACGTAATAAGCTGGCCCAATATGATAGGGTTCTATGTTTCACTTTTAGAGAATTGTTTATTCATTATTTAGAAATTAAAATAAATATGTACAACTCAGCTAAAACTAAAATAATCTACCGTATTCTAAGCCTACTTGGCTACTTGTAGGTCGCGAGTTTGTCCGTTGGAACTCTCTTATCACGATGGAATTCAAATTCACGTGATGTAACGTGCGGCGGATTGCTCGAGCAACTCAGAAGCTTCTTGTTTTCATTTACTTTACGACTCCGATGACATCGATAACATTATCTTAGGCAGCGGTATTTGGGACAGTGAACGCCCTGACATCGTGTTTTTGTTGTTGGTAATGATAATCCACATCCTGGACTGGCTTTTTACGGTTCCGTACCCAAAGGGTAAAACGGGACCCTATTACTAAGACACCGCTGTCTGTCTGTCCGTCTGTCACCAGGCTGTATCTCATGAACCGTGATAGTTAGACAGTTAAAATTTTCATAGATGATGTATTTTTGTTGCCGCTATAACAACAAACACTAAAAACGGAATAATTTTATGTATGTCTGTCTATGTCAGGAGCCAATATAAAACGACCGAACACCGCCGACATTTTGCTTAGGAGTAGGGCTCTGCTAATACTGGATTTTCATAGATAGATAGGTACGGCCGTTTGCAGCATATATTTTGTACGGAACCCTCGGTGCGCGAGTCCGACTCGCACATGGCCGGTTTTATTAGCATGCATAAGATTGACATCCGATAAAGTAATCAGTAAGTGTAACAAGTTTCAAATTTCCATAAGTCGATCAGCTTAAATACATAATATCAGGCTATCAAATAAGATAAACTTACCCAATCATTAATTACTGCTCTAGTTTGCGGCAACTTTTTGCGAAGAAACTTAATATGGTTCGGTTTACATAATAGTTCATGATAGAAACCATTACTAAAACGTTATAATCTAATTTATTATTACCATAAATAAATTGAGTTTCAAATGCAAACTGGTAAATTGAATAAATATTAATCTATACTTTAATAAATTTAATGTAGTAGGTACACTGAAGATACAGATCTTTTGTAGGTTTGTACCTACTTATATTAAGTAGGTGCCCGTAACTTCGTTCGCGGATGAAAAAAAGGCGTAACTCTCTTTATTACTTTAGCGTTGTGGGGTAGAAAGTATACTATATCCATTTTTGGATGCCCAGCTTCCCGTGTACCAAGAATAGTTCTTGTGCACCACTTACTTACTCATTGGTTGTTTACTTTGCGCCATCTCTACTACCTTAAGGTTGTCTGGAAGAGATCGCTTTTTTAGCGATAAGACTGCCTGTTGTTTACCATTTCTGATACTGTTTTAGATTTAAGTTTCTGATGTTATTTTCTTTTGGTGTGCAATAAAGTGTATTGTATTGTATTGTAATAATTGATATCCGTTTGGCCGTTCTGGCGTGTTAAAACCACAAAACATACAAAAAAAAATTCAATTATGTGACTTTAAAATTTTCACAATATTAAATTTTTTTACAGCTTTATAATAGTAGGTATAGATGTGGTATTGCGGCCTCATTTAATTTAGATTATTTTTGGTATACGCTTGTCCTATATAAACATCTGAGGATCGTTATAGGACACTTTTTAGCAAAGAACACGAACGAAGTAATATTATATAAAAAAATAAAAAAAGAACCGACTTCAAAATAAACTAAAAAGCCAACAATAATCTTTTACGTACGGTACGGATCACATTGAATCATCTTTTGAAGGGTGCCATTCATTTATTACTCATAACAGAGATGGCACGCAAGAGCCGCGGCGGCGAGCCTTTAGTTATTACCTACCTATATATTTAGTTATAGTTATTAGTATTTTTGTTGACTACAGAACTTTACTTCAGGTTTGTCACCGACTTCAAAAGGTGATTCAAATGTGATCCGTACCGTGCATAAAAGATTATTGTTGGCTTGATAGTTTATTTTGAAGTCGGTTCTTTTTTTATTTGGAGATTTTAATTTTTTGCCTTTTAGTGATATAAAGTATTTTTTAGAGCCCAGAATGGGAAGATTGAGGAGGATTTGATTGTAAATAAAAATCGAAATTATAAGAATTGGCTAGGTCAAAATAGTTAAGTCCAGTAGCTTGATGGTTAAGAATACGACGAACAGTTTCAACTTACCCATAATAATTAAAGAATTATCTCGCAACTATTGACCGTTAATAAGGACTTGTACCTTCCATCATCAGCTCAGCATCATTAAATGATGAAAAGCAGACGAAAATAACTAAATAACTTTAGAAAAATATATACAAAACATGGTTATTGCCTATAGGTACTGTTAAGAATAAAATGACAAAATAATGATTAAATAGATACTACGCCAAAATCGTAATGTGCCTATAAATATATAGGTACACATATCATATACTTAATTTATTTATTTCATATGTGACAGCATCTTCAAGCTGATCATAAACTTGGAACTGAAATAAACAATACCAGTCTACGACCGATTAATAAGTTACTATTTCTTCTACAAATATGTAGTTGTTTTTTTATGTATTAATTGTGTAATGGAGTTTAATGCCTATTACTATTAACGACTAGCAAGTGAATAGACGAATAACTTCAAAAAAGACGCTATTGACGTGTTCCACAAACGCAAAGACTTGTCTAAAAACACCTCCACAAATCGCATATACGAACATAGTGAACTGTATTCTGAAATCGAACGGTGCTTGAAAAAGATCTATTAACCCAACAATTTAGCTGGCAAAGCGCAAAAGGCCGTAGATCGCGCCACGGGAGCTTACGAACAATTCGATCACCAGTTTACAATACACTATGGTCGCGTGATCATGGTTCCAGGCTAGGGTCATGGTTGTTTAGTTGAGGCGAGGTCCTATCAGATTTGTATTTTTGTTTGAGAGCAGAAGCGTGAGCGGTTTATTTCGATGGCGACGATGTGTTTGCTTTAATTATCGCCTATACACAGGTCTCTTATATTGGATATGTAAAATCAGTTATTAATGAGCATAATAACAAAATAATCTAGTTGATATGAAAAAAACGTGTTATGTTCATAAAATAAATATGCTACTTAATTTTCAGGGTTTCGTAACAAAAAAGGTAAAAAACGGTTTGTATAGTGTCTGTCCAGCTGTTACAGCTTTATATCTCACTTCATATTTACTTACGCAGTTCATTTTAAATGATTTAGAATAGATATAAACATTTTGAGTAGTTCTAAACATAACTAGCAAAATATATTGGAAATGCAAATCATCAGATCCCGACTTGGTGATAAGGAGTCCACCTCAGAGACACACTATAAAGAATATGACTAACAGTCTTAACGTACGTACCTAAAATACATGTATTTTTTAAGAATTATCCTGTAACTCTTAACCGTTAAGGAG
Organism: Hedya salicella; assembly: GCA_905404275.2. Taxonomy (NCBI): domain Eukaryota; kingdom Metazoa; phylum Arthropoda; class Insecta; order Lepidoptera; family Tortricidae; genus Hedya; species Hedya salicella. The sequence continues at coordinate 5,958,105 of FR990112.1, read as the reverse complement.
TTATCTGGTTCTCCACTATCAGCTCCACTTTGCTACCCTGATCTTAACTAACTTCTGCCTCTAAGCAAAATATGATAAATATGATCCCTCATCGACCAAAATTTTATGGGACCAACTTGGAGATTCGTACTCTTAACCGAAAAAATAATTTTCCAAATCGACTCGCGATCCGCGAATTAAATAACACTGGTAGAGCCCTCAGTGCTAACGGATGGCTGGTGTCTTCATCATTGGTTTCTCTCCACTAAATGGTGATTTTCAAACGCAAATGCTTAAACTACTGTAATAAATACCGAAAACGCCATAGATGTGCTCATAAAAATCGAGGAATTCCTTCGATTCCTCATGGATTCCGGCATCAGATCTTCACCAAAATTTTATGAGACCAGTTTGGATATACCTACTCATGAACAAAAAAATAATTTTCCAAATCGTCGTGTAAATGACGGAGTTCCGAGGTAAAAAACATAAAAAATTAAATAAAGAAAAACATACAACCGAATTGATAACCTCCTCCTTTGTTAAAAAATGACTTGGCCATCGCCCGGCAACATAATTCAATCTCCTTTCGGGACAAGTTTATGTTCAGAAGGCTAATACAATTAGGTAGGGTTTGCTGCATGTAGTTTATTGCCGTGTGCGATTGGCCAAGTCGTTTTATTTATTAAAAAGATGAAGATGTGTAATATTGATACGGTCACTATAACGGTCACAATAACATGTTCCTAGTTAACTAATTCGATGAACATTTATGAATGAGAAAGGTGTTGAATAGATGCTCACATGGATAGGTTGTTAGTTCGGTGAACATTTATGAATGACAAAGGTGTGGGGTAGATCCTTCCCTGGATAGGTACTACTGAATAAATTAACCGACTTGGTTATTTCATCCCACAACTTTTTGTGGTAGAAAAGGTTGCGAGACTTGGCAATTTTTTTACATGTTATGTTTTTGATGGGATAACTATTTATTGTATATACCTACTTCCCATCTATATTATATTGCTCTTAACTAGCCTTCAAATTAAAGCTGACGCGAGTATTATTTTAGCTTGGTTGAATCCAATCTTAATGATAGATATTGCTATTTCATGAAGGGCCTATAAACACCGCGTATTTCAAACGCGCCGCGATTAGGATAACGCGCGTCAACAGCGGGTTTTTCATTTCATAGAGCTGCATACTGACCTAACTCGCGAGCTTATCACGTCGGGGTCACCAATGTGGAGTTATATTATATGGTGAAGGTCGAGGGTGGCGGAGTGAAATACGGTGAACGATTTAATAACTTTATTCCGTGTTGTTCCAAGTGCAGCGTACACAAGACTGGGACAGACTGTTGGGGCTAGGCGCGTTAATAAGCATGCCACACGCAAATGCTTAGTAAGCCCTGTGTATCCCTACACGTTCGTATCCATGCAGACGACGGCGCGTTTAAATAACAGTGTACAAAGGCCCTAAACAACTTCTTTAATAAATTAAAATTTTCGTTATCATCAAGTCAATTAACAGTTTACCTAACTTTCCTCGTAATGGTCCAGTTTTGAAACTCAATATAAATTACTGCTATTGAAACATTGGATAAACAAAACGAATCATTTTTTTTCTTACAAGTGGGTGATAAATAACGTCTCAATGAAAAAATCACAGTGATCGGGCGTCTGAAAGTATCACTGTGACTTGTCATGAAGGTACGGTCTGCCAAGAAATTGTTCTACCACTTTTGAATGTTAATACTCATGAAATAGAGTCGTAAAGTGGTAGGCCGATTTCTTGGCTGACCGTACAGTGTTACAATAACACGTAGGTCCTTCCTCCGTTCCTAGTGAAATTTTGTTTTGCCTGTCGTGCCAATGTAGTCACTATTGACGTGATAACGTCTTATAAATCGATGATCTCCGGCTGCACGCACGAAAAAGCATGACTCATTGTCACGTTCCGCTGTCACGTTCTGCCCGAACCGAGCGTGCAAGCGAGAGCACGAAACAAGCGATAGAGAGGCACGATCGACCTAAGCGTTCGCGTTGTGAATTCATAAAAGTATGCAAGTTTTCATAGATGTTTTCTTATGACGTTATTCTGTAAAATTATAGTCCGTAAACCGACTTTACAGACAACCAATTTTAATTAAATATGTTAAATTACTCTGTCCGATCTGCATCCGCATATCTTAAAATACAATGATCTGATCACATTATTACAGTAGGTAAGTAGCTGTTACAGACGTGACAAAGTCACAGTGTTTTTTTTGGTACAGTCACGGTGATTGAAATGGAACGCGTGTCCTTGTCCCTACTGTTTCACCAGATTCAACAACTTTTGAATTCAAGAGTTAATGTAATGGACGAAGTCCTGAAGCCTTTTACGTCATTACGTCAATTTAATTCAAAAGTGTTCAATAATAAATTGAGTTTAGGCATTGTCTAGCTTTTCTTTGGAGACTATATATCTGAAAATATTTACTAGCTAAGTAATTTATACAGCACTAATTAAGAGTATTTGTATGCTCAATTTTATTCTTGTCTACTATTATGAAATTGTAAAAGCAAGTTCAGATAAATATGATCATGATACGAAAAACTATTGTAGTCCGAAGTGCGATGTAGGGTCCCCTTAAAAACTCTGCGTTCGTCTAACCATTCATTTTTACTATTTTTAAATGAACAAGTCAATCTGTTTTGCTAGGTTTTTTTGCATTTTACATTTTCCTCGTTGTAGTGAGGTCAGTTCGCCAAATAACAGTTGCGCCAAATAACAACTTTGCAGCCTTGTCTTACAAATAATGTAACTGTTGTGTACGCAACAGATACATTATTTGTTATTACAAGGTAACTTTGATATTACAAGGAAACTGACCTCCACGAGAAGATTTTACACATTAAACTTGATATCTAAACAAGATATTATACAAAAAAAAAAGTAACCTTTTATGTACAGTCGGTGCCAAACCATTCATTTATTATTATTAAGAACCACGGCGGCGAGCCTTTAGTTATTATCTGCCTGCATATATATTTAGTCATAGTAATTCGTATTTTTGTTGAATAAAGAAATTTACTTCAGGCTTGGCACCGACTTCAAAAGGTGATTCAAATGTGATCCGTACTGTACATAAAAGTTAATTTATGGCTTTTTAGTTTATTACGAAGTCGGTTCTTTTTTTTTTGAAAAAATAAATAGTTTTTGCTTTTTAGTGATGGATTTTAGTAGTGATATAAAATATTTTTTAGAGCCCAGAATGAGAAGATTGAGTAGGCATTTTGCACGCATCTCGAGTCTTTGGAAGTACGAAATGTAAAAGTTGGTTAGTTTATTGTACCTTCCATCATCAGCTCAGCATGAAATGATGACAACCAGAGGAAAACAACTGATAACTTTAGAAAAATATATACAAAATATTGTTATTGCCTATAATATTTGAGGGTTTCTCTCGATTTCCCTGGTATTCCATCATCTAATCCTGACTAGGTGATAAGGAGACTACTTCAGGGACACACGAAAAAGAATATGACTAACAGTCTTAACTTATTTACCTATAATAGATGTTTTTTTTAAGAATTATCCTCTAACTCGTAACTATTACGGAGTTGTACCTTCCGTCATCAGCTCAGCATGATGAGATGATGACTACCATATGCAAATACTTAAATAATAATAAAAAAATAAAAAGCCCATTTATTCCGAAACCAATAAAATACAGTAAAAATAACATTAAAATTAAATTATGCTAAAATTAACTTAGTTTGGACCCCTCTCGGGTAAAGGCCTCCTCCAGCTCTTGGCATCTCTCTCTATTACTTGCGACTTTAGGCCAGTCGCTGGCTATTTTACAAATGTCGTCTGACCATCTTGCTTTGGGTCTACCGATCCTCCTCTTGCCTCTTGGTCCAGTACACAGGGTGGCCATTTTCGTCCACCTCTCCGCATGCATCCTTGCTACGTGCCCCGCCCATTTCCATTTTGACTTGAGGCTATATTCCAGGGCATCGATTTTTTTAGTTTTCGCTCTTATTTCGCTGTGACGTATCCTATCTATGAGCTTTGTTTTCATGATGTTTCGTTCTATAGCTTTTTGGCATGTCGTGATTTTATGTTTCGCCGTCTGCGTGTATTTTCAGGTTTGCCTGCCGTATGTCATGGTGGGAAGTAAGCATGAGTCTATAACTTTCTTTTTCAGCCTAAGGGGAAGTCTACTCTTTAGAATTTCTTTCATGCTCCAAAATTAATTCCAGGTTTTCTTTATTCTTCTGTCGATCTCGTCTATGTTGGTTGATGGATTGAAAGATAGTTCTTTTCCTAGATACACGAAGTTTTCTACGTACTCTATTTCGGTATTTTCTATAGTGATCGGCGCTTCGTTGTAATTCGTCATCAACTTTGTTTTTTGTAAACTGATTTCGAGTCCTATTTCCTTGCTCACTGTGTTTAGAGATGTTAACATAATTGGCAGATTGTTTGGCGTATCTGAAACGAGCACTATGTCGTCTGCGAAGCAAAGATGTGTGAGATTTTTTGTTGACATAGTTATTCCTCTATCTTTCCATTGTAGAGCTCTCATTGTATTCTCTAAGACTGTTACAAATAAGGTTGGAGATAGAGGGTCCCCCTGTATTATTCCTCTTTCTATTTTGATTTCATTTCCGGTGTTTTCGAGTCTGACTCTACCCTTGCAATTTTTGTAGATATTTTTTATTACAGTTATGTATGTAGGGTGAATTTTTGCTGCTGACAGGGATTTCCAGATGGCCGTGTGCGCTATGGAGTCGAACGCTTTTTGGTAATCAATAAAGGCAAGATAGAGTGGTTTTCTAAATTATATGTATTTTTCAATAAGTTCTTCTACTACTTGCAGGTGGTCAATGGTACTAAAACCTTTTCTAAATCCCGCTTGCTCTACTCCTAGGAAGGTTTCTACTTACGGTGATATTCTTGACTGTAGGCCTGCTGAAAATAGTTTATATTGGCTGGACATTAAGCTTATCGGACGGTAATTCGAAATATCAGTAGGGTCTCCTTTTTTGTAGATAATCATTATGTCAGATTCAGTCCAATCCGGTGGTATTTTTTTTTCATGCATAATTTTGTTTAATAATATTGTTAGGGGTGTAAGTATAAAAGGGCAGCTAGCTTTCAGTAGGTCATTTGTTATACCATCTGGTCCAGGGCTTGTTCTTGTTTTTGATCTTTTTATAAGCTGTGGAATTTCAATTTCATCAATTTTTTTTATTCGTTTATTAATTCGAAATACTTAAATAGCTTAAGAAAATATATGAAAAACGTTATAAGTGCCTATAAAATTTGAGGATTGCCCTCGATTTCCCTGGGATCCCATCATCAGATCCCAACTTGGTGGCAATTGGACCACCTCGGGAGTATATCCTTTCAAATAAAAAAAGAATTTTTAAAATCGGTCCACAATTGGCGGAGTAATCGGTGAACATACATAAAAAAAACAAACTATTGAACATATAACCTCCTCCTGTTTTGGGAGTCGATTAAAAATAGAGTTATATACATTTTTGTACCCCATGAACGGACGAAACTAGACGAAATAAAACTATTATGATCTATGCATACCTACTTTTCAAACCAGGGACCGAACACCTGTATTCTTTCCATACAACATAACCACTATTCATTCTCGGTATCTCGCTTATTTGGAGACTATTTTTTTAATATATATATTATATTTTAATGAGCTAAATTGAAAGTTCATAATCATTGCTCTAAACTAAACCATTTAATAAAATTTTAAAATTCTGAGAATTTTAATATAACCATGTTAACGGATTATATCGCGCTTTAAATCGTTTTATTTAAATGAGTGATAATCGCGGTAACATAAGATAATATTATATTGGGAATTTGGTAAGGTATCTTTTCGTATTAACATTAATTATTTAACTTCACCGAAAAGTTCCTTTTATAGCGCGAAATGTGCGTGGAAAAGTCCATTTTATCGGCTAGCGTGGAAAAGTCATCTGAAGTTCGAATTTATATTTTTATATATGATTATTTGTTTGGCATATCATGAGTGTGTTTTGTATGTTCATTAACAACTAGTGTAAATTAAAAAAAATGGTTTTATTATATTTTCATAGTATTTACATCTCACATTTTCCTCGCTGTAGTAAAGACAAAAGTTGTGTTTCACACTGCTGCAAAAATATTGAATTCTTTGAAAGCCTCGTTACGCAGAGTAATCTGTATTTTAACCACGAGCGGAGCGAGAATTTTAGATTCCTTCGCTTACTCGGCTTTCAATTAAGGTACTCGCGCCACTTATGATAACACTTTAACAACTTTGCAGCCATGCATAATAAATAACTATTAATACTTTAAAATAATACCGGTAACGGTCCCAGTTTTAAAACATTTTTTTTATAGCCTGCTGTACTAACTACTACGGTTTGACAAGGACAAATAAAAGTCAAAATTAAAAACACGAATAACTTATCCCTGAAAACATATTTTTGAAATCTGATTATTTATTGCAAGCGGTTTATTAATAAAATTCCTAGAAATGGTTTTTGAATGACCACACCTTGTAATAAATTGGATCATCCTAATTCCTCTATCGCAATAGCAGCACTATCGTCTATTTAACTTAAAACAAGATTTAATTAGCAACAGCTATAGTTTATACACTCGACAGTAAATAAACAGGGCCACCTTGGAACGACGCGATTTTGTAAACTCCATACTATTTATATATATATATATACCTTTAATAAATTCATAAATCCCAATGTGTTTTCATTTTTCATTAATTATAATCGTCATGAAACGCACTTTCTGTAAGTAAAACTTTGATAGTTGTAAGTTTTATAATTTTTGAGAAAATCGGATTAGAGTTCCAAGGTAGCGATAGTGAGTGGCCCGGTTTATTTGCTGTCAAGTGTATTTATATAACTGGTCTTGGACAAAGCAAGCTATCGACCGGCTAGGCTTATTAAATGTCGCGGCGGTCAAAGAGTTTGTTGGTAAATAAAGCGATATTGCTTTCCGTAAGTTTTCGATCTCTTAGATGGGACGTAACAGCCAATTCATCGTTCAAATAAAGGCATAACATAAAAACCGGCCAAGTGAGAGTCGGACTCGCACACCGAGTGTTCCGTAAAAATTATACGCTAAAAACGGCCGTATATAGATATCAAAAAAAAAACCAGTGTTAGCAGAGTCTTGCCTAAGCAAAACATACGCAATTTGGGGTATTTTCATACTTGTCTCGATAGCCAGACATCAAAATTTTAATTTTCAGATTTTTCCCATTGGTTATGCTATAACAGCTTCATACCAATATTGATACGCAGATCTAAGTAGAAAAATTAATTGCGACCTTTCAAAAATTAATGGTACATAGGTCGTGAGTAACGTATCGTTACCGAAGGTAGAGGATTAATTCGTTGTGAATCACAAGCGGTCTGATGGTCTAACGGATAGGACGCTGTTCCGGTATAACAGAGACGCTGGTTCGATTCCGGCTTAGACTACAGTGGATCGCAATTAATTTTTCTTTTCTACTTAGATCTTTATATCAATGTTATAGAAAAAATATGTCATGTTTTCACATTTAAAAATATAAACAAACATTAAAGCTTCATACAAAGTTTCAAGGTTTTAGGACAACTGGAAGTACCCTATAGGTTCTCCGTGGACGGTAATTTGTATGGAATCACTTTTTTATCATTTGATTGCGTTCATTTCAAAGTTTGATTTTTCACAGCGTCAAGGGACTGCAGGCTGGAGTATTGGATATAAAAGCTTTCTAGCTCCACGTGATACTGAGAAAAAGGGCCTTGACACACGGACGGGACGTTCCGTTGTTTTCTTCTGAGGTATGGAACCCTAAAAAGAAACTAAATCTAAATCGGTGTATTTGTTCAAGAGTATCAGATACACAAATACACAGACACACATATACGCACATCAAACTCATAATATCCCTCTCTTTTCTTTAGGTGTTAATAAGAATCTCCTAAGTTTCACAATTCCTCTAAGGTATTTAAAGTGGACCTATCAGATTTCAGTAAACTAGTTTGTAATAAACCTAGTTATTTGGCTTTGTTATTAGAGACAACCCGAGACAGCCGTGTCCTCGCGCTTTAGTCAGAATATTATTATGACTAAACGGTTGTTTTAAATAATTTGAAACTGAATAATACTTACTAAAGAAAAGTAAACTCACAAATATATGAACAACCAGTAATAAATAATGTAATTGAAATATATTGGCAACCTTTATAGAAAAATACTCACAAGAAAGATAGCCTAAACATAAAAACCGGCCAAGTGCGAGTCGGACTCACGCACCGAGGGTTCCGTACAAAATATATGTATGTATATATATATATCGTATGTTTCGAGTGACAATCTTGCCCAAGTCTCTGACAGGTCTCCGGGCCAACACAGTTACATTAAAGATATTTTCAAAAAAAATATTGTTACGGACTATTTGGAGGTCAGTTAAACGAAAAATATTTTTTTTGGATTTCATGTATGTTTGTATGTGTCGTTGTGGCTTCATCACGCAAAATCGGCTAAACGGATTTCAACTATTTTTGGTACACGGGTAGCTGAGTATCTCCTGATGGTTATTGGATATTTTTTACCCGACTATGCAAACGAAAAAAAAGAGGGGTTATGACCTTTTTTCCTCCACGAACGAAGTAATATAAATGAGTACAAGCATATTGTGAAGGGCTGAACACAAAATATGGAGGTAGCCTGTCTGAGCTACCCAATGCCACAAATATTTGCATGGCCGTGAAGAGCCGGAAATTCCGTTTTACCTAAACGTATTTACACGAGTACTCTAGCGCATAATGGGGTTAGTTTGTTACGGAGGCGTCACTTATGCGTGATACACGATATATGAATATGCAAAATATAATTCAAGATAATGTATAGCGTACATTTTGCTTAGGAGGGCTCTGCTAACTCTGTTTTTAGCGTATATTTTGACGGAGAGGGTTCCGTGCGCGAGTCCGAATCAAACTTGGCCGGTTTATATTATTTCATTGACAAGACAGTTAGCTTTACGGATAAAGTTGTTTTTCAAGCTCTTTGGCCTGTTACTTTCAGCGACCTCCCCTCCTCCCCTGGAGTATTCCGTAAAAATACCTAACATCTGTTATAGCACACGTGACGGCTATGCTATGGCACCTTATCTATAGTTTATCTATTCTATACAATTATAAGGTTGTAAAAATGAAATGTCTGTACATTGATATATTTTCAAAAAACTATTGTAACGGAATATTTGGAGGACAATGAATCGAAAAATATTTTTATGGATTTTTTGTGTGTTCGAATGTGTCGTTTTGACTTCATCACGCCAAATCGGCTAAACGGATATCAACTATTTTTGATACACGGGTAGCTTGGTATCTCTTGATGGCTATAGGATACTTTTTACCCGACTACGCTGAAGAAAAAGAGGGATTATGACTTTTGTCCTCCGCGAACGAAGTTGCGGGTACCCTCTAGTTTACAATGTGCGTGCGGTAAGTAGGTTATTGGGAATTACCTATTTGCACATGTATCGTGCAACGTTTTGCAATGAATATGATTGGAAAGTGCCTCTACTCTATAAATGGGCAACGAAGCAGTACTTATCCCATTGGCCCATCATAGAAAAAGGCACTTTTCGAGCATATTCATTGTAAAATATATTAAGCCCTAGACAACACTGCTAAAATGCAGAAGTCAAGTTACGAAATATTATCAAAAAACAGCTCTCTATCGTTGTTAGAAGTGTCAAAATTAAATTAAAAAGACGGAACTTATCTTAGACGATAACTTACAATAAAATATCTTAAAATACTCTAAAACTAACAGGTTTTGGTAATAGGTACCAGTCTCAGCGTGTGCCGAGCTACTACCCAGCGCTGGTTTTCAGACTGGTCCTATGACAGGGTTGGTCGTAACACTACGTACTTAATAATCAAAATACAAAATTGAAATAGAAAAATAAAAAATATGGTCTCTTTTTTTATAAAAAATTTGGCTGTCCATAATAAAGACACATTATATAGACTATATAATGGTGTCTCGAACCCGACATCCTGGTGGAATACCTCCCTACTTCCTGTCTTATTGCATCCTGTTTGTACAGTAGGTCAATTCTGGAATATTCACTACAGACCACAACCTAAGCTTGATCATATCCAATGTGTTACCTTACTCTAAGCGGATTAACGTAGGGTAACTAAAGGGTAACGCTCAGGAGCGTAGCAGCCATTGTTCTCATGAAACAATGAAATAATTATCTTTTCACCTCACTCGCTCAGAAAAGTTCTATTTTCAGCGCCAAATCTGCGTGGAAAAGTCCATTTTCCACGTAGCGTGGAAAAGTCATTTGATATTCGAATTTATACTTTTTCTCAAAACTAACTGCACAAATATTAAAAATGGGAGTGCGATGAGGTCGTTTAATAACGAATTTAAAAAGTTGATTAATCATCTTAAACGTTACTTTACTTACTGCAAATAGGTATTTTTATTGTTTAAAAATGTTGTATTTCTTATTAATATGCAAACAAACACAACTAATTCTTTTCATTATTAAGATGACTTTAATTTTTCAACCAGGAAAAAACAAATGAAAAGAGGTTGACAGTGTTGGCAGAGAAAAATAACATAATATGGATATTTAAAAAAATACAATGTAGCAATACCAATGAGGTTTGCGCAGAAAAAGTTTTCAACCGACTCCCAAAAAAAGGAGGAGGTTCTCAATCCGTCGGGATCTTTTTTTTTAATGTATATTCACCGATTATTCGAAGACTATTACCGTTATTTAGTTTGCAGCCGAGGAGACCACTGTTGAGAAGAAAGCCGGAACAAATTCAACAGTCAGTATTTTTTTTTAAATATCTTAAAACTCATCTACCGGGTAGAAGTAATAACTACTAAGAGATGTATCTACTTTTCAACCTAGCTACGATTCAATAAGATGTAAAGTGGATACCTAATCAAACTTCTCGGTTTGTCTAACTTAAGTCGAATGAGCACGTTATTCTCCATAAATAGAAATCATCCATGTGTTAAACTCACTGGTGTGTAGTGTAGATATTACATATCTCTGCGTTGCAAGCGACATTACCCTTGTTTGGAAATTGAGACATGTCAGTTGCCGGATTTAAGGGGGTGGCGGGTGAACCTCCCTCGTTGTTGCCTTCTGGTCCACGAGCCAGGAACAAATTTGATCAATCACTTACATTCAGGCGATAACTCGTAAAATGCTTCGGAAAGTTGTATCAATTAAGCCTCGTTAATGTCAGCTGCGGGTCCGTAAGTAGGTTAAAAGGCGATGGCAAAACCATACACGTAAAAAAATCCTCCCGATTGAGAATTCATCAAATTATAGCTAATCCAATGTCATAAAAAAAGTCAGCTGACTATAAAAGTGGTGGATTAAAAAGATTTTTTTTTTCCAGTGATTTCTATTTAATTGAAAATTTATCAGACGACTGTTTATGTTAGGGCATAGAGCGTAATAACTATACATACTTTGTGTCTTGAATGTCAATATGGTCATGTAAGTGATAAAAAAGTCAGCTAGCAGTATGCTGACGCTTTAATCGACAACGCTGAGCAAAAGAGAGGGTTATGAGTTTTCTTCCTTCGCGTACAACGTTGCTATAAGGTACCCTTTAGTATTCAGTTCCGTACCAAAAAAGTAAAAAAGGAACCCTAATTCGCACGCTTCATATGAAAGGGCTTGATCTGTACATTTTCGAACATAAAAACATGTGCTTACGAAAATTTTAACTTGTCCTACTTTTTTTTTAATCACCATAAATCAATTTAGAATAACCCGGTTTGGTTAAGTTTGCCCCTCATTTTTATGTGACGCCATAGATACCAGAGGCAAACTTAACTCAAGCGGCAAATTAAGTCGGAATACCTACGTGAAAGTTCGTTCGGAACCCTCGGTGCGCGAGTCAGACTCGCACTTGGCGGGTTTTTTTATAACGTTGGTAGTTTAGTCAATATTGTCAAGTTGTAGGCTGTTTCTTGTTGGGGTCATCCCCATCTCTGGAAATGTGTCATCGTTGCAGGAAGCGTCATCTCATTGACAGCAATGCGTGAAGTGCGTCATCATTTCTCGCTGGGTCGCCGTTATCAATAAATATCAACCGTTATTGCGCTACACACTTCCATGCACTTAATCCTTAGGGTCTATTAAGTACCACAACCACACGACACTGCAGCGACAAAAAGTGGTGACGCAGTGGTTACGTGTGAATAGTTGCGCTGCAACCTCTTGCAGTCGCTTTGATGTGGTCGGTGTCGGACCGACCACACAGTTGCGTTGCGTTTGACGGCAAGATGTGCTCCGTGTGAATAAAACTATTTCTATACCGACTATTACAATATTGTAAAATGAAATGTCTTTACATTTAAGATATTTTCAAAAATATAAACGAAACGGACTATTATTAAATCTTAATTTGGCAATATATGCATACTATTTTTATTTAATCAGTTTTTTAGTACTGTTTGAAGTCACTGAGGCTTGAATTATGCTATTTTTGAACTCTTGTCAAATTAAGGGTAAAAGGACACTGAGTCGATGTTTTTTTGTATGTTTGTATGTGTTGTGGTTTCAAATCGGCCGAATGGATTTCAACTATTTTTGGTACACGGGTAGCTGCTTTTTATCCGCCAACGCTAACACAAAAAAGAGGGTTATGTGCATGAAGTTTGAGTAACGACACTGAAAAAAGTCAAGTGTCAGGTAAATTTACTTTAAAATAAAGGTTTTATTGACGACCGGTTTGGCTCAGTGGGAGTAACGTTGCCTGCGAAGCCAAGGTCCTGGGTTCAAATCCCGGTAAGGGCAAATATTTGTGTGATGAGCATAAATATTTGTTCCTGAGTCTTGGATGTTTTCTACGTATATAAGTAATATATCTATTAAATATATCGTCGTCTAGTACCCATAACACAAGCCTTATTGAGCTTACTATGGGACTAGTTCGATTTGTGTAAAATTGTCCCGTAATATTTATTTATTTATTTATTTATTTATTTATTGACATGATAGTAAAGAAATAATTTGAAGTGAATTCTATTGGCACTTGTTTCCTTTTAATGATATTATAGATCATTTATATTTTATGCATCTAAGGGTTAATATTATCTGCTCCTTTAATTTTATTTTTAAAGATCTTAATATTATTTTTAAAGATCTTGATATTATTTTTAAAGATCTTAACTATCATACCTTGACCTTGAGACATAGACCTTGAGTCTGGAATTTTCGGTTTCAGTGCATGACCAGGTCTAGGTATCGTAGGTAAGGATAGGCAGGTACAAGTCGACATGTTTGCGTTTTAATGATATTGGAAGGTCACTCTTCATTAACGCCTTCATGGACCAGAAGCTCATCCAGGCGGTATCGATGCGTCAATCGATTTTTTTGCACTTTGAATAAAAAAATGTCCTAAATTTTTTTGTTAGTGATCTGGTCGTCAGTTTTTTGATGCTCATATAAAATGTACCGAAACATGTCACAAAACTGAACTTTTTTTCGGACACATTTTTTAAATTATGAAACTCGATAGTGCTATCGATTCTGAGTAAAACGAAGCCACAAAGTTCATAATCTGAGACAGCAAGTAGGGGTACACGTTTTTGTGAAAATGTCCTTGTAACGAAAACTTAGGGGAGAAGTAAGGTTGTCTCACGGGTTGCTTGTCACACGATGGCCATAACAGGAAACTTAACGAACAAACAAGTTCATCGACCGGTCTTGAAATATCTCCTTTATCTAGGAGGGAGATATAGCTCTCGTGGTCTTTCAACACCGGTTCATAGTCCATTATGGCCGCTTTAACAACCGACCCTTCAGATAACCTTAACCCTTAATTAAATAACGGGAAATTATTTCCCATGACAACGAGTAAGTACAATTTCTAAATATGTAATTTTCCCGTCATTTGATTACGGGTAAACCTTACCCGGTCTCCCCTACTACAGAGCGCCCATCTAGCGGATTCGCGGTCGTAAAAGAGTTAATTTAAGCGAATTCAATGCATCGCCGTTCATCTTCAGATTAAACTAAGATAAGTCGCGCTCTGACACCTTTTCTCATTCTAATCTCGCTCAAACTACATTACGAGCCATCTATAAAAGCCAGTTCTACATAAACACCTATACATAGTACGCACGTATTTATTGGATTTAATTAATTCAGGTACTAGAGCCTAACAGGTGTATAATTCATTAATATTCATCCAAAAGCTTCAAACACGGCTCAGCTCTTATCTTACAAACAGGTGGCAAATAAAGATTTATTTTATACTCAAACTTACGGGACGAATTTCAATCATCTTTGGTACAAGGCTTGGTCGATATGGGAGGATAGTTATAGAATACTTATTAAATGATCATAAGACCTGTCGTAATGTATGGATCAGAATGTTGGGCACGAAAGTGACGGAGGAGAGAAGAGTGCACACAGCCGAGATGAGAATGTTGAGATGGATGTGTGGAGTGACGAGGAAAGATCGGATTAGAAATGAGTATATAAGGGGAATTTTGAAAGTAGCACACGTGACAGACAAAATGAGGAGCAGTAGGTTAGGGTGGTATGGGCATGTAGGGGAAGGTGGGCAACAGTGAATCAGTGGGGAACAGTGGATCTTTGTCTATATTTCAGGTAAATAATAGATTTCATAGGACGAATCGAAAGAGCGCCTGATACGTACTAAAGCGCAAACAAGACAGACGTTTAAATCTATTATTTCTCTATAATATAAGCAATGATCCAGTGTTCCCCACGAATCCACTGTCCCCCACCTTCCCCTAATGAGAAGGGATGAACGTCACATTGGTAAAAGAATGTTAGGGATGAATGTTGAAGGACGAAGAGCGATCGGTAGGCCAAAAAAGCGATGGACGTATTGTGTGAGTGGAGACATGAGAAAGAAAGGAGTAAGCGCTGAAATTACGAATAATAGAGATGAATGAAAGAACAAAACATGTTGTGCTGACCGTACATAAGTGGGATAAGGGCAGGGAGATGATGATGATGAGTTAGAGAACACTTATTACACGACTATGCTGAAGCAAAAACAGGTTCATTACTTTTCCTACGCCGTGAATGAAGACCTACTAGGATACACTTATAGTACACTAGCTTCTGCCCGCGACTTCGTCCGCCTTAAATTCGTTTATCACGGATAAGTGTATTTTTCCGGGATAAAAAGTAGCCTATATCCTTCCCCGGGACTCAAACTATCTCTATACCAAATTTCATCCAAATCGGTTCAGCGGTTTAAGCGTGAAGAGGTAACAGACAGACAGACAGACAGACACAGTTTCGCATTTATAATATTAAAGTATGGAGTATGGATTTAATCAGCTTTCATTTGATACCCCACACAGTGGCGTTCACAGGATTTTTTTGGCCAAGGTAGGCAGTTTTTCTGTGGTTATGTGGAGTCATAGTCGTTTTCAGGGCTTCAGGATGGGCAGTTTCTCTATGCCTGTATCTGTACCTATATGGACTGCGCGCCACTGACGCCACTTGTATGTGTATTGCATAGGTCATTCGTAAATTACACTTTTCCAAACGTGGCGGCGGCCATTTTGACGACGTCATAACTGAGATCGTCCCTCGGCAGTTTAAGGGACCAATGAACATACTATAATTTGGTGTCCAATATCCAGAAGAGAACTATCATGGTCTGCTCCAGCCCGTTAAGCAGAGCACTATTAAAGGAAATATAAACTATTAAGTCATGTGAATGACGACATTTAACTGCGATGTGTCACACAATCCCTTTCCTCGCGTCGCTTTGCTCCTTATTACTGGGGGTCATGGATCCCCCGATGCAAGATCAATCTATATACAAATCTGTATATAGATTGATCTTGCATCGGGGGTATGGATCAATCTATACACAATAACGACACCTTTTGGCACAAATTGTCTGTTGGGACTCTCGCCACGACGGGATTCAAATTATTTTATTTATGTGTGCCTGTCTGTGGCATCATAGCTCTTGAATTAATGGACGGATTTAGATTGTGTTTTTATTGCTTGAAAGATGACTTAATCGTGAGCGTGTTTACCTATAGTTCAAGAAAATTCAGCTGTTTGTAAAATATCGGCTTCTTTCTAAACGTGTCGGGTTTTTTTTATTTGGTTCACCGATTAGGTACTTGTTTTCTTTACCTGATCAAAAAATATTACTCACGCGTCGTTGATGTTAGGTACCTATACATTCCACGTTATTGGAGAAACGTAAGATCATGAAAAAAGAAAACGTATTTCTACTGCTTTGTTCAAATTACATACGCGTCGTGTGTATTAATTAGTTAGACACCTTTGGGAATCCTCCAGTTTTCTCAAGCGATCTCTGTGAGCATTATAACTAATGATTTCTGTTTTCCACACGCGATTTGTCGTCTCGGGTGTCACGTTTATTCGAAAAAATATACTCGTGCGTGTTGAAACAGCCATTGTTAGACTTAAACTGGATAATTGACTATCAAATTAAAGACGCGTAAAATATTATAATAATAAAATAATATATTCTGTATTTATTTTTTATACGATAATAGACGGGCATTTGACCGCAATCTCACCTGTTGCTAAGTGACGATGCAGCCGAGGATGTATCATGCCCGTCTAGAAACAGCATATTCACTCTTGTCTTGACCACGCCCAAATTATATTGATCGGGGAACACCCACTTTATGAATACGAGGCAGTGTTGTTTAAAATTACCTAATTACCGCAGTATGTAAATTCAATTAAACGATGCAAAATAATATTCAGAAATAATTAACGCAGGAAATATTGCAGACAACCTCTGCAATGTCACTTTTTAACATAACATATAGTATCGCGGTGGCCCTACAGAAGCTTCACGGAGCACACTTTGAGCATCACTGGTCTAATGGTTCAGAACGCTGTTCCGGTTAAACAAAAACGCTAGTTCGATTCCGGCTTAGACTGCAGTGGATCGCAATTAATATTTATTTCTACTTAGATGTTTGTAGCAATATTATAATTAAAAATGATGTTTTCACATGAAAAAGTGAAAACAAGTAGGACTTCAATTCCCATGGCATATTGCAGTTCAAGTATTTGACTATTGGCTCTAAAAAAATATCACTAAACTAGCGGCCGCCCGCGACTTCGTCCTCCTTAGATTCGTTTATTGCGAATAAAAGGTATTTTTTCAGAATAAAAAGTAGCCTTATGAATTTCCCCAAAACTCGATATTTTACTTATTTAAATGTGAAGCATATTATCAAGATTTCAAGTTCCTAGCGTAATAAAATATTTAATGTCCATACAAATCTTCATCCCCTTTTTCGTCCCTAAAAGGAATGAAATTTTACATACATTATAGCCTATGTCCTTTTCTGATATATAACGTACATAACTGGAAAGTTTCATAAAAAATCGTCCAGTTGTTTTTGAAATTAAGTGGAACGTACATACATATTTTCACGTTTATAAAATACTAAGGATAAGTATAGTATTTATTTTTGCTTACCCGAAACTGAAGGCGACAGATACCGCGTCCAAACAACGCTAACAACACTATACGTCTTTGACCGCACACTCCTGACCCACTGTTGATCTTGCACTACACTGAAACAAAAAAAATATCGTTAATATACACGGTGCCCGCGAGGAATTCGAAAGATTTTAACCAGGCATTCCTTAGGTCATTAGGAGTCAAAAATGCCAGTGAAATTCAGGTTAGTCTTGAAGATATTATTATTACAGATTTTCATATAAACTATTATTGTGATTACTAAAGTGCATTGAGTTTCTATTCTCTACTACTGCCATGCATGTTGCCAACTTTCGTAGCGCTATTGACAGATATCTAAGTGACAGCTACCACTAACTAAAGTCATCCTTTTCTGGAAAAATAATTGTTGCCATTTTATTAAGCTATTCAATGTTTATGTACAAAACTCGACGAAAGTAGATTTTTTTTTAATGAATTTGACTTGTCATTTATTTTTTTTAAATCATAATAATCTCAGGAATGTACATACAATTGTATAAAAATCTTCTTTACTACCTACGTCCTTTATACAGAGCGAAAGTGGGGTTTATTGTACCCCTAAAGCCGAAAGGGGTTTAAAAGTCCCTTGTAAAGAGTATTGCTAATAGTGGCAATATTTGAAAACCGTAGAATGACCAAAAAAGAATTTGGAGTAAACAAAATAATCATCATTGAGACGCAACCCTAAAAACATAAAACTAAAGAGTAGACTACCCAGAAAGTTATTTACATTCTTACCTAATTTCCTTTGAGAGATAAATTACAACAACCGCAAAAGGCTACTTGGTTATTTACAGTAATAATAAAAAAGGTTTTGTTTTAAAGTTGTAGAAAACCTGAATAAAGATTTATTTTCGAGTATACTCAACTAATTTAGAGAAGCGGCTCAAAGTATGTTCTGTCTTACTGGATACATAAACCTTGCTTGTCGGGATACGACCTACGTTGTATTTTGAACCATATTGTAGGTGAGTAGGTCACGAAAACGAATCTCACGCTAATTGCAAACCTTTTAAAATATTATTAAACTAGGCAATAAACAATTATTATCAGACATCGGATAGATATTTACCTAAACTTTGGCGGCGGCGTCTATGTTGTACGGCATGGAGTCTCAATTTAATTTTCCTAATAAACTTCTAAATGTTTTATGAAAAACAATGTTTGTTACATATACTTTGAAATTAAATCAATTCACACCGCGGTTACAAACCTAAATAATATGCATAACAACCTATTTGCTTACCAAAATAGTCATAAATAGCTATAAATTAAGCATGTTTGTGTATTTTTACCTCCTCGTTTTATGCAATCCCGGAATCCCGGAACTTATAAATTAATTATATTATTATCAAAAAATAATAATTAAAGCCGACTCCATATTTGCCCAACTGTTACCGGGTCTTTGGCAACTTTAGGTAAATATCCATCCGATTATCCAATGCCTGGTTATTATCTTCTAGGATAATCTATAAAGATTTAGTTTCATTGACGTGACAGGTTAGGGTTGGCACTTTTGTCAGCTTAATAAATATTTTCTTTTTCATGGGGAATTATGTAACACGTATGTAAAGCTTGTCACGTGTATATAAGATGAGCATAGAAATGGGTCAGTACGTATTACTCTGAAACTAGAAGAGGTGTGAATGAATATTTGGCCTGAAAACCTACTGCAACGACAAACACATTCTGATTTTTAGATAAAATACATTTACATCCATACTAATATTATAAATGTGTCTGTCTATCTGTCTGTCTGTCTGTCTGTTACCTCTTCACGCTTAAACCGCTAAACCGATTTGGATGAAATTTGGTATGAAGATAGTTTGAGTCCCGGGGAA
The DNA here is from genome assembly GCA_905404275.2 of Hedya salicella. Taxonomy (NCBI): domain Eukaryota; kingdom Metazoa; phylum Arthropoda; class Insecta; order Lepidoptera; family Tortricidae; genus Hedya; species Hedya salicella. The sequence goes on along the minus strand of FR990112.1, from coordinate 5,938,715 downwards.
GGACATAGGCTACTTTTTATCCCGAAAAAATACCCTTATCCGCGATAAACGAATTTATGGCGGACGAAGTCGAGGGCAGAAGCTAGTATTTTTATAAAACATAACCATACCTCAGATTAAGTTTCGGGGTTTCCCATGAACCATTTGAAATACTCATTCTGTATACATTTTGCGACAACATCTAACAATAACGATTTGTGTTACCATTATAACTTTTCCTTTTGATTTTAAGAGAATATACAGAGCGAAAAAAATATATGCAAAATGCAACTGTCAAAAGGGATTGAATATTTTTTTATCGACTTTTAAGACTATTGATACCTACTTTTTGAAGAATCTTTTAAAATATGACTATCGATCGAATGTAAACTTTGTGACTAAAGAGTGAGATAAGATTACTACCATAAATTATTTTTATCGAACCTACAAGAAACAAATCGTATGAGTGTTCGTGAAATGTCTATCACTTGTATTTTTGCACCTGATTTTACCAAAACGGTTGTTGTGGGCCAAAACGGTTATCCAAATCCAAAGTGAATAAAATGTACAAATGTATAAAGATTATAAAGATTATCCATTACTTATAACTACTCTTATTTTATTTACTACCTAAAATACACGCAATTATTCACACCCAACCAAAAAACAGATTTCTTTATTTATTTTATAAAAGCAATCTTCAGTAGGTAACCTACTGAAGATTTTTTACAAAACGTCTACACTCTAAATGAAACAACCCCGAAAATGCTTTTGTAAAATAAATGAATAAATCTTTTTTTTGTTGATTGTGAATATGAATAGGTGTGTATTTTAGCTAGTAAATTAAATAAGAGATATCATACCCGAGTAATACACACGGGTATTTCTACTTGTCGACAGTCGATAAAAATACATATTCAATCCTTCGTGACAGCTAAATTTTGCCTGACTTTTCCGCTCCTTACAAATCATAATCAAAATTGTATCACTCATCCCTCATCCATACTATATATTTACATGTGTATAGTCTGAAGTCCCATATCTTTATACCTGACGTGGGCTACTGCTGGGAAACTCCGTGTAGGATTCGTATTTTGCTCTAGGGCTTTAAAGTACAACTAGCACTCTTAATACTTTAGCCACGCCACGCAAGACTATGCTGAGGTACATACTTTTCGTCTAAATATAACCGATATATTAAACCAACTCACACGTGTTATACTTGACTTGAAACGACAATAAATCCGCCGGTAATATATGAGGTTACCTGAAATACGAGTGTTTTTCTAGCACCCCTTTGAACGTAATCCTCGTTTAAATAAAGGTAAAGGTACCCGTATGCTAAGTAAATAAATACCTTCAAACGGTTAAATAGTTTTAGGGAACAAACAGAGGTTTATTTCATTAAGCTTTAAATATACAAATTTAATGATCAAATCAGTGACTTTTAGTAAAAGGCATTCGCTTCGCGACATATATTAAGTTCTTAACAGAATAAGTGTATTTTTTTCTGACAGAATGTATTAAATTACAGCATTTGTTTTAGCTTAATAGTTCGAGAAATTTCTCTTTATAGCGCCAAATCTGCGTGGAAAATGAAAAATTTAATCCGCCAGTATGGAAAAGACATTTGAAGTTCGGATTTATAACTTTCAATATGTTTACTTTTTAACACGCTTTTATTAGGTCGACCTGTATGTAACTATTTAATGAAATCTAAGGTAGGTAATTTAACTATCTTCCAAGGATCGTAGCGTCATGAAAATTGGCAGCTGTATGTAGTTCTGATGACAATACAATAATATGGTACTGTCGAACTGATCTGGATGTTGGAGCCGGAAGATATGAACTGGAACTTCATGATGCAACATCGTATCATAGCTGTGTTTGGATTAGTTAGAAAAGTCTTGTAAAGCGTGTTTTTCTAGTGTTTTTTAAACTATTATTTTTTTATTTATTAGGTTATGAGTGTGTTTCCTACATTCAATAAAACTCGTTTAAAATGAAAAATGATATTTGTTGAGTCATATTTTCATAGTACTTGCATCTCTCATTTCCTCGCTGTAGTGAGGTGTAAAATTGTTAGGCTTCTCGTACCTTGATAGCCGCGTTACGCTCAGGAATATAAAATTGAACCACTTGCTTCGTGATTCGAGTTTAGATTCCGTCGCTTACCCGGCTTTTAACATACGCACTCGCGCCAAATAACAACTTTGCAGCCTAGCATACATAAACAACATTTTTTGCTAATTTGCTAGCTAATAAAACAATTCACATGTATACATACCTGATTGTTCATGATCTTAATGGATGTGGCATTTTATCTAGACAGATGTGTTCAAGACAGACAGTATGACTATTACGAACGCAGGTAGTAAAGCAGATTTTTATACAATTGTGTGTACATTCCTGAGATCATTATATATGGTTTAAAAAATATATATGACAAGTTAAATTCAGTATAAAAAAACTATTTTTGTCGATTTTTGTACATAAAAATTGAATAATTTAATAAAATGGTAACAATTATTTTTCCAAAAACTATGACTTTAGTTAGTGGTAGCTGTCACTTAGATATCTGTCGATAGCAACAGGAAACTTGGCAACTTAAGATACACGTGGACGTAATAAAAGCGTTTATTAGATCAAATGGCGAACGTAATAATGCCAAATTGATGTCGAGGTTAAAAACTGTACATCACTTTTCAAGTTACTAACATGCGTCTGAAATGTATAAGAAAATACCTAAGCAAGCGGTTACTCAGAACCAAATGGCATCAATTTGAATAATTTCATTCAAAGCCACTTAATCTTTTTTCTCGTCTCTTATGAGTGTAGAAAAATATGCTTTTGCCTTTTACACGCTCGCATAATGGAATAATCTTCATAATGGAGTGACATAATAGTAATAATGGCGGATTTTATATGAAACACAGCACTATAGAAGAAATCTAACACTTGTTGATGGAGGGCAGGCGAAACCGCGCCCAGAGAGAGGCGCTAATAACGTCAGCCAATCTAAACCCATATGATATGGGGGCTTTTATACACGTCCTTGCAAATCCAACGTCAGACACTGCACATAATGGTGTACAGGTTGGTTTTCAATGTAGTTTTTCTTTTAATCAAGTAGTACGAGTAGGAGTAGGTAGCTTCAATATTTAGTTTTGTGTTGTTTCCATTTATTACATTTGTTTGTGACATGGTTTTGGCTTTCACAGGGCCGATATGTACATTTGTATAAAGGTCCTTAAAACGATAAATAATTTTCAAAGATGAAACACAAATTGTGTGTTTCTGTGTTTTTGATATGGGAAAATTAACACTACATTATCATCTATTGTAATATAGCCACAAAGATCAAATTCCTTCGACTAAATATTATAAATGCCTCGAAATAAGAAAGGTTTTGACTATTTGGACTTGTTTGTAGGTGATTTTTAAGTCCGTATTCGTTTTTAGGAATATGATATTAAACTTCTTTACTCTATTATTTTATTAATCTGTTTTAGTTCAGTTCCCTTTATTTGACCAACACGTAACACAGTCACGTTTCATTTAGCAAGGCAAATTTACAATAAAGCACACGATATTTACTATTAAAACATACATATGAGACATAATGCAATCTACAAAAGTATAGAGAATCGTAATGAATTAAATAAAACACATCTACAAAATTACTTTTGTTTTAACTTATCACGAAATTCATTGATCGAATAGAATGGGTTACATTGAAAAAAAAAACGTTTGAGTTTACTCTTAAAATCAAGATACGGTATATTTACTATGTGAGGTAGCAGCAAATTATATAAAGTAATTTTTAGAGGAAGCTCTTGGTTAAACTTTAACCAATTTAATTCGAGATACACATAAGTAGTTGATGTATATTTCAGGTACTATATTTTTGTGTAATGTGTCCTTATCATCGAGTTACTCTTATCCATATGAATTTCCAATAAATAATATGATGTGCTTTGTTACACTGATTGGAGTGAAAAAATTTAACCAAATTTTTATCCGACTATGACACATCCGAATCTGATGATGGGATCCATGAGAAATAATTCAAAAAAAAATTGTACATACAATAATTCAGGTAGAATCGTTCGATGTACTGGAACTGATGAAGAAGATGATTATATCCGAAATTGTATAATTATGTTTGTCTTCACATTTGTTCCTATAAAAAATAAAAATGAAAGAATATTAAAAACAAAACCTTAAACATTAAATAAATTGCTATTTATTTCATTTATTCAGTAAGTTTCGTAGTGAGAGATTATTTAAATGCAGATATGAGATACCTTTGAAAAAAGGCAGTTATAACATTTTCTTTCTCCGCAAAATGGACGTAGGTACCTTCCAGTATTTCTAAAGTCAATTTCGCTAATCCATAAGTAAACAATCCGCAAGATCCTTGTTCCACCAAGGAAAACTTTTAATTACGATTAACAACTCAAAACCAGAGTTTGTCGGGTTTCCCCAATTTGTTAAATAGAGTCGACCCAAAAGTAATTTAAATAAGAGATTCTATCGAAAACAATCAAAGTTTCCAGTGCTCCAAGTGAGCCGAAAAGCCACGACTCATAAATCTTAGTATCGGATGAACAGTCGGTACTTATCGAAAGACGATCTGTATTACGAGTAGTACTTATTAGCTTCTGATATTACTTATTTAAGGGTAAAATAACTCGCAAACAAATTTAATCTCGGTATAATTAGTCCGGTCACATCCATACTAATATTATAAATGCGAAAGTGTGTCTGTCTTATTGTCTGTCTGTCTGTTACCTCTTCACGCTTAAACTGCTGAACCGATTTGGATGAAATTTGGTATATAGATAGTTTGAGTCCCGGGGAAGGACATAGGCTACTTTTTATCTAGGAAAAATACCCGTATCCGCGATAAACAAATTAAAGGCGGACGAAGTCGCGACCAGAAGCTAGTCTATTATAAATGCGAAAGTGTGTCTGTCTGTCTGCGTCTGTTACCTCTTCACGCTTAAGAGTATAGATGAATTTTGATGAGATTTAGATGAAATTTGATACGGAGATAGTTTGAGTCCCGGGGAAGGACATAGGCTACTTTTAATCCCGTAAAAAATCTTTTATCCGCGATAAAGGAATTTAAGGCGGACGAAGTCGCGGGCATAAGCTACTATTATAAAGATATAAAAATTAAATGTGACGATTGTAACAGACAATTTGTAGGTCACTGAATATATATATTGTATGTGTGTATGTCGCCAAATTGGCTAAACGGATTTCAAACACAAACAGGTAGAGGTATCTCGTGATGGTAGTAGGATACTTTTTACCCGACTACGCTGAAGAAAAAAAAGAGGGTTATGATTATTTACTCCTTCGCGGACGAAGTTCGCGGGCAGTTTCTAGTAATAGAATAACTCTTTGATAGATATTATAAGTCTAATTTTTGTCGGCTGGACAAAAACTCGTCAAAGTGTATAATGTCGTGTCAATTGAAAACTATGTTAGATGTCTAGAGCTAGATGTCTAAATTGATTCCTTTTAGCCATAGATAATATACTACTGCTACGTTTAATTCGTGCAGCTATAGATATTGATAAAAAAAAAAACATCATTTATTTCGGAAATTCATCCATATCTTGTTAGTAACAATAATAATTATTATCCTTATAACCAATGTTTGTAAATAAAAAACAGAAATTTGACTAACTTAAACTACGTACCTATAATGAATTGTTTTTAAGCGTTATGTCAAAAAATATATATATTCATGTACAGATAGGTTAACGCATTTTTTATGTTATGGGGGGCAAACTAGCAGACAGATCGCCTGATGGTAAGCGATCACCGTCGCCCATAGACACCTGTAACACCAGAGGAGTCACAAGTGCGTTGCCGGCCTTTCAAGTAGGAGTCCGCTGTTTGCGTGAAGGCTTAAAGGTCGCATCGGTCCGGAAATTCTGCAGTGCAACAATTTACGAGTATTACACAGTTCAGTCGTACGAGGCAGGAAATTTGTAGTAAAACGCATAGTTATGGACTGTTAACTATCTAAGTGGTGAAGATGGAAGTGTTGTCGCGAAGGACGATGGCGGAAAGATGCGACAGGGATCATTCCGAACAATTCCTTGGAGATTTTTAACGGTGAAGGCGCATAAATGAATGATTTAAATATTTGTATTTATTATTTATTAGAAACGGCGAAATAACAAAAACATAAATGTAGGTATTATATTTTTTGTCTATAAGTACAACTCTACATGATTTCGTTGAAAGAAACGGATGAAGTCTATATAAATAACTATCAATGAATATTAGCGATAATCCTACTAAACTAATTAAACTTGTAGTAGAAATACGAGTACAAGGCGACATACATACATTTTGATACCTACTTTAAGAGTCCCCGGTAAGCTCAGTTCTCCATACAAACGTAGTTACGCTCTCATTTTAAAACGACTAGCTAGTTTGGTCTGAAACTTTGTACTTAGAATAAGTTAAGGTATATGCAGGCATGTAATTAGTTTATATGTAGCTTCAGATACCATAGTAAAAAAATACAGTGAATTTAAGTTTCTCATACAAAACTTGCTCTTGCTGTATTTCATTTGTTTTATAAATTGGAATCACATAAACTCATATCATTGTTTATGCTAAGTTTCTGTACGTAGTTTTAAAATGAGAAAGAAACTCCGTTTGTATGGTAAGCTGAAATTCGGCCGAACTTGCCGGGGACTCTTAAAGACGTAAAAAAGCAAACTGTAGGCAAACATTATCTTGAATTGGTTCTCATTTAATTATTTTACGACCAATAACATGCTTACGGCTTAGATCTAAGTTTTTGATCATAGTCCTCAATTTACATTAATCACCCACTCACCAAAAACTTAGACTTAATAAACTTATCTAAATCTTACTCGTGATTTCACTTGTACTTCACCGGACTACGAAGTAAATTTTCCATCGTTGTTTGCGGGCTGATTATTTTATTAAATAAACTCAGTAACCGGTATAAAAGCAAAGCCGTTTATTATTTAAACGCTATAAAGCTGTGTTTACATCCGTTGCCTCGCGTTTTTAATAATGCGGCATAAAACTAATTCATCACAAATATTGTACTTTCCTGTTATTGAACAAACAGCGATCGGTGTATAATTAACTTTACACTGAATGTTTCATCCTGTATATGTAACATATATGAGTTTCCGTGACTAAAGGTAAAAAAGAAAGGCCCTATTTGTATATGTAGCAACATATCCGTACAGACAATTTAACGTTCCAAATTAGAACGCATTCGGTTCACGCGCAATGTAGGGTTCCGTATTTGCAATAAAGCGGACTAATAAGAGGGTTTTTTGTTGTTTCATAATTAAGACTTACTGGAAGCCATTGAAATGAGGTGCTGGCGTAGGATGAAAACGATTAGTTGGACAGAAAAATTCAGAAATTAAGAAGTATTCGGAAGGGTGGAGGAGGAGGAGCTTAATAAAAACGATAGAAAATGGCGTTGGCGTTTGTGTTAGCTATTGGAATAGCCGCTCCAGTCAATTTGTTCGTTTGTGTTAGCTATTGGAATAGCCGCTCCAGTCAATTTGTTCGTTTGTGTTAGCTATTGGATCTATATATATTAGTTATATATCTATTAAATATATCGTCATCTAGTACCCATAACACAAGCCTTATTGAGCTTACCATGGGGCTAGTTCGATTTGTGTAAAATTGACCCGTAATATTTATTTATTTATTATTTATTTATTTATTTATTTATTTTATTGGAATAGCCGCTTCAGTCAATTTGTCCGTTTGTGTTAGCTATTGGAATAGCCGCTCCAGTCAATTTGTTCGTTTGTGTTAGCTATTGGAATAGCCGCTCCAGTCAATTTGTTCGTTTGTACATCAGATTTTGTGATTGTTTTGGAACTCGTCGAGGCATGAGCATTAGTATTGGTGGCAGCGGGTATAGAGCTGCGTCGATTGTCGGTACGAGCGGGGAGCGCACGGCTGGCGTAATAATGATTGGTCACCTTATAAGACACGACGCTTTCATAAATAACATCACAGAAGGAAAAGTTGAAGACAAGCAAGGAAGGGGGATACCAAGGATAAGCTACATGAAAACAGCTTCACGCTCTATCAGCTGAACCGACAAGAGGTTGATTCTTAAATTTATGATAATGATGAAATAATAATCTTTTCTCAAACATGCAATGAAATATTGACGTTGCGTTCCTTGTAATTGACCACGAAGTGTCACCCATCAAAACCCATCTATAACTACTCGGCCGGCAATCCCCTATTTCGCAGCCTCTGCAGTATTATTAGTATTATTATTCTGCAAGTAGGCCGCAAGGGTACTTTTACAAGTCTGACTCTATGGCATTTTCCAAGAGGAGCCCACTGTTTAGAAGAAGGCCGAAACAAACTCAACGGTCCGTTTTTTTTTTCAGTATAAACAAATATGCGTTCCCCAAGAAAACATATCATAAGTTATAAATGTATAAAAGTAGAAATATAAACAAAGAAAAAAAAGCAAAATATGTTATTTTTAAACAGCTTACGTACGTTTTGACAACACAACAAAACGGGGCTAAATCGCGTAAAATATGATTTATTTAATTACCTTTCGTCCGTAATTCTTCTTTCGTTCCTCCGAGACCATGGACGTAACGCGACGTCCAAAATGTCGAATAATTACCAACGAAAGGTAATTAAATAAATCATATTTATACGCGATTAAGCCCCGTTTTGTTGTGTTGTGATGATGAGTGAATATCGTGTAAGTTTAAATCAATGTTACGTACGTTCGATATGATATCTTAATAAGTAGCGTATCCCGATAAAATAAATTATTTGGTTGCTGTTCTGAGCCATGCATTTTTGTCTGTTAAATAGTCTGTACCTCAAATGTTAAATAGTCGCCTGATGATAGTTTCGGCAGCTCATAACGTTAATGCAAAAAATAATGTTATGACTTTCTCCTCCGCGAACGAAGCTCCAGTACTTATATAAAAGGCTCTTGTAACTTATAGAGAACAAATCAGGCCCAATAAACTTCACTTTTCCTAACTCTAACTCACTTTGACGTGTTGTTATTTTGTTACCCTGTCTCATATGCCCCTACAGCAAATAGCAGCGACAATAGTCCTGATTTTCAACCGTCGTCAATTCCAAGCGTCCTCTTGGGACTCGTAGCCATGAATATTTCACGAGAACTTAGAAAATAATTGTATTTTCCCTTCACTAGCTCCGAAAGTTGTTTTTTATCTAAGGCAAGCGGGTAAAAACGCATTTTATCCACTAGTGGGGAAAGTAATTTGACCTTGGAGCGTGTTAGAGTAGCTTTCGACAGATAACAAAACATAAAATGCTCATAATCATGGTTCGTTCGATATTAATTATCATTAAATAAATACTTTGACAATTTAATAAAAATTGGTATTTAGCCTTATTTGATGATTTTAAGTCATAATAAACTTTAAAATTTCATGGGAAGCATTTTTTTTATAATGATGTTGAATATAATTCTTAACGCATAAGTTGAGTCGATGCAATTACAAAACGCATCATCAGAAATGTCAACTTGTCAACAAAATTTTACTTAAAAACTTTTCTATTGGTGATGATTCTAATTAACCTGATGATGATTATCTATACTATTATAATGTTGTAAAAATGAAATGTCTGTACATTGAAGATATTTTCAATAAAATGATTGTTACGGACTATTTGGAGTTCACTAAAACGAAAACTATTTTTTTTTGGATTTTATGTATATTTGTATGTGTCGTTGTGGCTTCATCACGCAAAATCGGCTAAACAGATTTCCACAATTTTTGGTACACGGGTAGCTGGCTATCTCCAGATGGTTATAGGATACTTTTTACCCGACTAAGCTGAAGAAAAAACGACGGGTTATGACTTTTTCTCCTCCGCGAACGAAGTTGCGGGCGCCTACTAGTAGGTAATGTATAAATAAAGACTATTTTTATGACCTATTTTTTGCATGTTGCACTTTCCTTGCTATAGTGAGGTGAAAAGTTTTGTGTTACACACGGGTGCAAAGTAGTATTTTACTTCCCGTATGTTGAAACACTCGCTATGCTCAGAATTCTATTTTTGAACCACGTGCGAATTTGCAGCCTTGTATAACAAATAACTATTACTCTAGAAATGTGCCTGGAACTTCGTTCGCAGCGGAGACAGTATCATAAGCTCTCTTTCTCTTTCAGTGTAGTTGAGTCATAAAATAATGAAAATATCAGCACAGACTAATAAGAGATACTACGTATCAGACTGCCAACTCAGAAACAAATATTATTTGCACTAGGCCACTATATTTAATATGTACGATTAGTGTTAACTGACGTTAATTTTTTTTCTATTCGAGATTGCAATATGGCAAGGGATCGTAACGTATTCAGCCAAAGTGGTCTAGGTTCATGGAATGAGGTCTTATATTTAGAATGAATAGTTCCCGGCACGTAAATTTGAACACGTAACTTCAATAATTGTATTTACGTGATCAAATTATATGCTGAGAATTATACCTAAGTGGCAAAATAATAAAACTCACATTATTTGTCAAAAGATTTATTTTTCAATTTCTTTTTAAATTTGTCGTGAGCTATCTTCTGTATTGCAATGAATACGTCTGTCCCCTTTAATATTTTGTTGGTTGTGTTGCACCAATTCATAATTGTTAATCGGACAGTCAGAGCAATGAAATGACTGAGAATAGTTTTGTGCTCGGCGCAGTCAAATAAACAAAATGAATTCTTGCACATAATGTTTGCTAGTTCTGCGGGCGATAATTTTGCAAGATCATCACGATTTAAACACTTCAACCACTAAGTATTTTCTCAGAGTACGGGAAATGGTGTAAAATAGCGTCCTTTCGCAAAGTTCTACAAACACAGCACTGTTAAAACATTTTGCAAAAAGCAAGACAGGATAAACACAACGACATCACTCGATAACACATTACTGTGACAGTGACAGAATGAATTTCGATAAATAATGTATAGATGACAAGACGAGTGTATTGACAACCCAACAGCTAATCACAGCAGAGAAAAACGTCAGTCAAGATTAAAACCAACATAGCGCTAACGTACGCGTTTTGTTATACGAAGATTACCAGCTGTGTATATCAGTTCAGTTGGAAGTGCCATAGAGAATCCGACATTGAAAAGTATGATATTACAGTTTTGTCTATGAAGTTCTTATTGAGGGATTAAAGTCGACGAGTAGAAAAAACACTTTTCGATTGAGTTACCTTTAAATGGTGATACACTTTTTATCAGAGAAAAATTCTACACTACTCGCACATTTAATTTTTCTATCACTATTTAAAAAGGTGTTAAAATTAAATCTCTGTTCATCGAAGATATTTTCGTTAAAATAAGTGAATCAGGCTATGTCACTGAATCGAAAAATAATTATTTCACTTCTCCTGCTCAAAAAGTACGTCATATGCTAATATGCGAAGCGAGACTAAGGGTCGATTTCACCAACGTAGTATAAGCCATATTCCAATAATAAATCATTAATTACACGTGAGTAAACTCATTTTACGTTTTACCAATAATTAACCTAAAGATAAAATGCCTAAATTAGAGAATAATCTTACACCGCCAATTTTGGCTGAGTAAACTGTTAGATGTAGATTAGTATTGTCATTGTCACTGTCAAGTGAATTCAATACTTACTTCACAATTGATGTATTACTCGAATAAATTTAAAAAATACGCAGCACCATTGCTCAAGCATGGGACAAATTGTCTATCTTACTTGGGTGCATTACGATTTCATTCAATTCATTCGTTCAACGTTACTTAGTAACTATACGAGAGATTGTTATCCGTAGACTAGCGTGGTGAAATGGAAATGAAGTTAACTATTGAGTAAATCGTTACATTTAGTTTATACTGGGTTAGCCACTCTCGTGTAAACTGATTGTTGGTGAAATCGGCCCTAAGATAGTACATTTAGCCCCATAATTATAATCCCATACAAATTTCTATGACACTAAAAAAAAAACTTGCGGCCAGCTACATACTCCTTACGAATAATTAAAAAAAAACAAACCTACCTGATCAGTTTGACCAAACTTTCTGATAAAATTGCTCAAACTGTACTTTAGTTTTTCATGAAATATACAATTTTAATATTAAGTCTTTTTTAGTTTGATGAAATTTGATACGGAGATAGTTTTAGTCCCGGGGAAGGACGTAGGCTACTTTTTATCCCGGAAAAATACTTTTATCCGCGATTAAAGAATTTAGGGCGGACGAAGTCGCGGGCAGAAGCTAGTACTTCAATAAACATCCTGTTCCTGGTCTCGTGCTCCTTTCTCCCGGCTCCCGTGACATCGTCTTCATATCCTTGTAATTAGTTAGCATGGAGGTCGTCGGGAGCGGCCTGTGCGTCTTTTTGGTTGTTCTATGGTCGTAACGGTTCTTATCATATGTCTCTTTTTACGCCTCATAACATGTCCGTACCGGCATAATCGATTTTCCCTGAGTTTGTCAGTTATATTTACTACTTTGAATGTTCCTTTAATATGTTCGTTCCTGACTATTATATTTCAGGGTTACACCTGCAGACCAACGTTGCATTTTTATTTAAGTGACATGAAGTTGAAGTGGTTGATCTATGTACATATTTTTAAGAAGAATTTAAGAGATCTTGAAGAGTTACGCAACCTCTGTCGTTTAAAGGGAAATTGGTTTAATGAAAATGGGCATTGCGCCCCCGAGGCCAGCTAGAAATTGCTTCGGTTCTGTGAAATAGAGAGCATGATTCAATGCAAATTTAATTTACGCAGACATGCGTGGAAATACGTCGAGATCTAATTTAGTCAAAAGTAATTAAATGCGTACCTAAAAGATTAGATGTAGCCGTCCATATTAAATGACTTAATTCGTTCGATTAATCTAAACATTTTTTTGTTTGCGTGATATTGTGTTTATATTGGATCCCAAAAATGGTGGAAATCCATGCAGCCATTTTGACGTGATGAAGCCATGACACTACAAACATACAAAAATAAAAAATAAAATTCAATTCAGTGACCTTCAAATAGTCCGTATCACCTATTTTTAAGATTTCCAATGTAGTTACGGACATTTCATTTTTACAACTTTGTAATAGTCAACCTTTATCCTAATAAATGCTTGTCTTCATAACTTTAAAATAAGGTCCATTGCAAAGAGTGTAGTAGGTTCTCGATTGCTGACACTGAAACTTACGAACTTTACGATGTCAGTCTCAAAATAAGTAGGTACTTAAAGGGTTTAAAACAACTGCAAAGAAATTACCTCGTGCTTGTTATAAGATTTGTAAGTAAGTTAGTTAAGCACGTCTGGAACTTAGTGTCCAAAGTTGTTCAAAAAATTGCGACGACGTGCCGACTAGGTTTCGATAAAATATGCATGAGGCTACTTAAGATAAGTGCCACTGAGCGAAATGCGAAGAAAAAGACTCTTGTACGAGTTAGTTTGACCACAAGACTGGAGTGTAATTCAGAAAATCCACATATAAAACTCTGATTTGTATTTAATTCAATGCCAAAAAAAATCACTAAAATCAAAAACATGTGTAGATACAATAGCCCCGTCTCATCTCCGCGGAGCATCTGATAGAGCGGGGGCGGCAGCAGAGGTGGTCGAAAAATTAAATAAATGAATATAGAGATCTCGGTCCCGAATCTAACTTCACTCTTTTCGGGGTCGATACCTTAGGTCAGAGGGGTCCCAATGCTCAGAAACTAGTCAAAGATCTTGGCAAAAGGTTGACCGTGACTAATGGTGACCGAAGAACTGACAGCTTCCTCGCACAACGCATTAGCATTGCGATACAGCGAAGAAATGCTGCCAGGATCTTCGGGACCATGCCGCGGGGGCACAATTTTTAAAATCTTTTTCAGGGTTTAAGTCAATATTCATTATAACTAATAATAAATAATTTTAATATGTGTTAATACTTTCATTTAGGATATTATTGTATGCAATGATGTTTTATGTTTATTAAATAAATCAATGATAACACTAAAATATTGGGGAATATTGTTATAAATTCAGGCGATAATAAAAGTTCATACGGCTTCATAGGCAGCATTGCAGCAAATGTTGGATCATATTGTATTTCTCCCAGCAAACATTCACTCTCATGTAACTGACATTTCAAAAGTGCTTGTAAGTAGGCCTGCTTGATTAAATAATATTTTGATTTGATTTGATTTAGGTAAAAAACGCGCGGGCCGCGATCTGTCTAACGCGTTTCGTTCACAGCTAGCAAACGAAGTTCGCGAAGCCGGCTGGGCGGCTAGATTCACATTGCTGTAAATGTTTGGCGAGGAGTGCGATTAATTTGCTATCGCTACAAACCTTCCAGATTACATTACCATCTTTTAATGCTTCCCAAAAGAATGATGTAGGTACGAGATAAAGAGCCACCTCCTAGCTTTCCATTAAAGTAAAAGTAAATAAATAGTTAGCAATTGCAATATACAAAGAGCATCAATGTATGTTATATACCTATATTTATAGTGAGAATCCGCCTCACTGAACTCTGGCTCTCAACAGTGCAATTATCTTATCTCGTAGGTATACTTATTGGGAATTAATTAAACAGCTAATTAACTGCGTGAGAGAACGTTCCAACTTATTCTACTGATATTCACTATCATCTACTATCCCTTTCAGATGGTCAGAACATTCAGAAATAATGGACGATCTGATCAGATCGGCAAAGTTTTTGAACTGTCAGAGCACTTGACCAAACCCAAGGCTAACCAACCAACCAATCCACATGCCGGCAACGTCCTTGAATTATGTGGAGCGTCCAAACAGACCAAAAATTTTACCAAGCTGACCAAATAGCCCAATTTTTGGTCGTCCAGAAGCCCATTTACTACTGTTTTCCACAGTTTACTCATAGACTTTGTAAATACACGCTAAGAACGACTTTATTCAGTATAAACAAAGTTGAACATAAATTGAAGTCATTGTAACAGATCGCGGGTACGGCACAGGTT
The DNA here is from genome assembly GCA_905404275.2 of Hedya salicella. Lineage (NCBI taxonomy): Eukaryota > Metazoa > Arthropoda > Insecta > Lepidoptera > Tortricidae > Hedya > Hedya salicella. Next base: position 5,923,708 of record FR990112.1, on the reverse strand, counting down.
ATCTTAGTCGACTTTAGTGGGAGTGAAAGAGAAAACTTCTGGCTATCAGTGTTTAAGATAGTATTTATTTATATGTAATTATAATTACCATACAAATGTCTTTTAAGTCGCCGCGCGAAAACAAAGTCATTGTATTTCGACCAACTAAGAAGTTTTATTGTAAACCGTAGGTCTATGTAGTTGTTTTAAGTATATGTAAACATGTTACGCTGTAAGGGACCACTTCATGGGCTGTCGGTGTTCAAGCTTCCCAGCAGTACGTCAACGTCAAATTTGCAATCGGAGTCGGAATTTCGAGAGATCTCTTTTGAATGACATTTACTTTTTTGAATGACAGTTCGTATCGCAATTGGATTGTGCTTTTGACGTAAGCACAATCCAATTGCGATACGAACGTTTACGTTATTTTTACGACTTTCTGTCAAAACTTTCGTTTTCTTGCCACACTTTTTAACTACTCACTGAGACGATTTTAAAGAGCAAACTTGGAAGCATTATTTTATTTTCAGAGTTCCTGTGACTACCATCCGGCTCCCTCATCAGATCAGCTCAATGGTGTCATACTGCATTGTCGCTAAACTTTCGTAAGTAGGTTGCCAAATTTGAGCTTAACGAAAACCGGAAAGTAGGTCAAATTTATTGGAATAAAACAATTTAACGGATTATATCGCGTATATTATCTCATTTTAGTTCCCGACGTTTCGGAAGCTTTCCATAATCGCGGAAACAGAAGAAAATATTAGGTCAAATTTAACTTGCAAGATTTGTTCACATAGTTCACCTACTTACTGACTTAGTTAAATGTGAACCTAATGAAAGCGTGTTAGAAACCGACATTACATCTCTTTACCGCTGCTTTTATGCGTTCTTCTCCATGAAATTAGCTTCATAACGCTATTGTGCACAATTACTCATCGCGGTAACAGAATTAACTTTGATCTCGTGACCAGGGTTATCAGGCACAGCTGTGATACGCCGTCTTCCATCCCTTCCGCACTGTATTCAATAGAAAGAAACAGATAATGCACAGCCGTGATTTACCGTCTTCCGTCCCTCCCACACTGTATAGAATAAAACGAAATGGATAACATTGTCGTGGGTGTAAGATCACGGCCTGATAACCCTGTTGGCTCGGAGTCTTGTATACAAATTAATTACATTACTTTGACTGAAGCAAAAAAAAAAAATTAAGATGGAAGTGTAGTTTTAAACTGCAGCTGAGCTAGTGCTGAATAACTTCATCCATTTTTCTCGCAGTGTATTGAAAGGAAAGGGGCAGACAATATTTGTCGCGCTGTAAAGAGTCATGAGTCATATACAAGTTCTGGGCCAGAAAGGATCTTGAGTTTGAAGATGTAGCATGAGCAGGGTCCATATAAAGTGGACCGGCAATCTTATGAGGATGGCGAGGGGAGCGCAAAGTAGGTCGTCGTAGAGCGTTGGGGGGTCAATTTCAGAGTGTTTCACCCGCACTCATTAGTTTCACTGCATTAATGGTGCCTTCTATTACAGAATCGAATGGCATTTTGAGATATTGTTTAGAGGTGCAGTGCCTCTACACAGGAGGTATACTATCTCATTCGAATCTGTAAAAGAAGGCACCATTAATATGTTGTTTACCTCTCCTTGAATGTATTGCTTTCTAGACTCATTTTGTGTGGTGTGCAATAAAGAGTTATTGTATTGTTTTGTAATGGGGTAACATATTCACAGTCATTAGAGTGCGATTGAAACGCTCTGAAATTGACCCTGGGAGAGGCATTTGTCTAATGGACGTTTTTCATCACAACTACGAGACAGAAAATTAGTACTAACCCATATATATCTAAAACGGAAGTGTCTGTTGGTGTGGTGTTCCTTGGTTTATTGATCGACAAGTCGACGTGTGGTTTTTGGCATAGAACATAGACTCACCAACCCCCCAAATCTAATTTTCCTAATCTACCGTCAGTATAGTTTCAAACCGAGAAGCGCAAATAATTTTTTTATGAATTCTCTGGCTCAAGTGGCCGCGGATGACATTCCCGTTGACGGGTTTGCGCTCCCCCACTGAATCCAATTACTGGTAAGGAGACCTAAAATATTTTGATAAGTTTGTCACGCCACGCCATCAAAGCCGCAAAAACGAAGTAGTAACTCGTAAGCGTTATGATGTGCAAATAAACATATATTAAAATGCGTTAATTAAACCATAATATTCTCTCTCATCTGTCTGCGATTAACACTCATTTAAATAGAATATTTAAAGGCATTATTTCGCGCATATTATTTAATTTATCCCGACGGACGCTTTGCTACGTTATACTTATACGCTGTACTCTGTCCTTAAATAATAAATTAATATATTTCTGTGTCATAGTGATCTGTATAATAAAGTGCGGATTTATAAAACCGTATAAGGCCAATCCTTATGTATGGCTGTGAGGCCTGGACACTGACACAAAAAACCCGACTGCGTAAAAAAAAACTCCAGTACCCTAGAAATTTGTTAAGTTATAATGGAAATGTTTCATGATTCATGATCGATACTCACATAACACAAGTAATAAATTCTAATGACCCATAAGAAATCTAGATCGACGCAAATCTTCCCAACAATCTTCCCAATACAGAGCGCGAGAAACTAAAGCGGAACTTCCTTGGGTTTGACGTTTCGTGGAGGAGGTGTGCTACCGGCAATGCCCACCTTCTCCGCGCATGCATGAATGCAATTTGTTCCGCGAAAACACTTCACTGATTTGTTCGGGTGAAAAACCGGGGGAAATCGAGTCAAGAGAGCGTATTTGGAACGACCGACTGGTCGCCGTCCTATCGGTCGGCCCAGGTACCGCTGGGAAGACATGATGGAGGCGGATATGCGTTAGCTTCAAATAAATAATTGGGAGGAAATTACCCAAAATCGGGATAGGTGGCGATCGTTTCGGAGGCTTAAGACCCTGTTTGAATCGGTGTACCAAAATAATTAATGTCCTTTAAGCCATGTATTGACCGGATCTCAGATAATTACTTCGGATTGTGAGTTGACTACGTGATCTGACCTTTGTTAAACCCTTTTCCCTTTTGTGATTGTCTCCAGTACGGTTTACAAGAATGGCTCCTTGGTGGCATTATGATGTTAAGTACCCCTACAAGCGACAAAACAAAACAAGTATATTGTCAGTACCTACTCTGAAAAAAACCTGACCGCAATATATTAGCCTCTTAACAAAGACGAATCCAAGAATTGAACTGTGGAAAAAATGTCGCCGGCGGTATTTCCGGACAAATGCGACCTTCAATTCAAGCCTTCAAGCTTTCACCTGAAAGACCGGCGACGCACTTGTTACTCCTCTAGTGTTGCAGAGGGGTTACTCCGAAACCCGAAAAACGAAGTTCGTAACGTACTGTCCCTCTCGCTCTCTGCTGCTCATGCTGTATTTGAGTGAGCAGGACGGCGCCATACGAACTTCGTTTTTCGGGTTTTGGAGTAGCCCTTCAGGTGTCTATGGGTGATGGTGATCGTTTACCATCAGGCGTCTGTTCGTTTGCCCTCCCCCCCCCCCCCCCCCCATAACATAAAAAAGAAAACGTCACATCGTACGATAAAATTCATCCATCCGTTTAGGCTGTAGAGCGTGCCAAAGAACTACTAGACATATGTAGGCACATGTAATACATTATTCATAAAATACAAAGATCGGTTCACTGCCGTTTCACCAAATTATTTTTGGCAAATGTTTCATTTGACAAATGTTTCATTGTCCAACCCTGAATTTTCTCTGAAACCATATTTTTTTCGGAACTTTCCTAAAACAGACCTAACCTACCTAACCTACCGTATTCTATAAAACCATAAGAATATATACTGAAAAAAAAAATTTGGTTTCGGAGAAAATCGAGGGTTGGGAAATGAACCACTTGTCAAATGAAACATTTGGCAAAAATTAATTTGGTGAAACGGCAGGACATCACAAAGATCAGAAAATGAAAAGAACATTTTTTTTATTATTATTTACATATTTGTAATTTAAGAATATAGTTTCTAGGTGAAGAAATTCACTTTAATCATCACGAAGTTTGTGATGGTAAAACAAGATTCATTTGTTTGAACATTGTCCATATTGTTCTGAATGTCGGTTTTTTTTATCGGTTCAGCAATTACTTGTTGATCCAATAAATTTATTCTAAAAGAAAGCAAATACGAATTAAGACAAGTTCAAAACAATTGTACTAAACTAAAACCAGGGTATTCGTAACGTAAAACCTTTTGAATAACCTAACATACCTTTGCAAAAGTTGAACAATGTGAAACCCAAATTAGGGTAGCAGGTAGCCCTCCGAAGTAAATAATGTATTTATATGTCATTGAAAACCTACTTGGCCAGTATCCGGAATTGTGTCTGCGTCTAATTACCTTAACTCTATATAAAACGTATGTAAAAGGCAATTATACACAACCGCAGGCACAAATATGATAATGGAAGTATTACGCTCGTTTCACAAGCTTTTATTCAACTTGCAATATGTTTTTATGAGTCAAATCTTGCAAGTTAAATTTGATTTACTTCCGGGTTTCCGATTGAGCTAAAATTTGACGTACTTATGTAAGTTCGACGACAATGCAATAGTATGATACCATCTAGCTGATCTGATGATGTAGCAAGAAGGTGGTCATAGGAACTTTGGCACAAAATAACGCAATCCTACCGAGTTTGGACTCTTCAGAAACCTCTCAACGAGTAATTGACAGGTGTTCAAAGAAATGCACAGTCGGCAATAAAAGCTTCCCACAAAAAAAATATTTTTGACAGATACTTATTCTGGTGGTGTGAGCGACACTATCAAATGTATAGATGTGGTATAGAATAAGAAGGTGCCTGCAACTTTGCGGAGGAGAAAAAGTCATGACTCCTTTTTTTTCATGAGCGTAGTGAGGTAAAAAGTATCATATAACCACCTGGAGATACCCAGCTATCCGTGTACCAAAAATATTTTAAATCGGTTTAGCCTATTTGGCGTGATGAAACCATAAAGACTCATACAAAGATCAAAAAACCTATTTCGATTCTGAGACCTCCAAACAGTTTTTTTTATATCTTTAATGTACAGACATTTCATTTTTACAACTTAATAATAGATGAACCTGTTTTGAAAGACAGCGGTGCGGGCGCCATATATTCAGTCGTGTCGCCCGCCCCGCACCGCCCCCCGGGGCGGACAGCATGGTGGGCAAGCGATTTACAGATTTGGGCAGCGTGCACTCAGGCGCAGGTCAGGTGCATTCACGGTCGCATTTATTGCATTTGTTTAGAGCATGAAGGTTCCCCAAACCAATGCTTAAAAATACGCTGACTGTGCGTTATCGCCGTCACGTGACATACGCGTCACGATTTAACCGCATGCTTTCCACACCGCTGCTAAAAAAACGCTGACGGTGCGTTTATGCGGCTGAATGTATAGAGAAATCATGACGCCTAAGATACGACACCGCGTCTCCGCAGCGTGAAGCTTCGATGTGAGAGGCATGCGTAAAAATCGAGACGCATAAGTCACTCCACTGCGATCACGCACCGTCAGCGTATTTTAAGCATTGGTTTGGGCGAACCTTTAGACCACTAGAGAATATAGAGATGGCATTTCCCTCCGCTAAACAATGTGATAAAAGTCTGGAAGTTTATACGGTAAATTGGTAGGTCGTGTGTGGGACACGTTTACCTAGCTTGCAATTGCATTAAAAAACCGGCCAAGAGCAAGTCGGAGCATGCTCAATGTAGGGTTCCGCAGTCATGTATACAAAAAAATGCACATCACATAAAAAAAATCGATATGAAAAAAAAACACTAATCTCCCGGGCACTTACCTCCTTTTGCTGAGAAGCGCGGTTTTTTTGGCAATAACTTAAAAACGGTATGTCCGATCATGTTGAAAATAATTTTCTTTGGAAGTATTTATTACGTTTTATATTTGTACATTTATTCGTATTTTTGAACATACCGTTTAGATAATAGAGGGGAGGGAAACAATTTTTGCCACTTTCGAAGCGAATATTTCCGAAAATATTCACTAAATCGATTTTTTTTTAGAAACTCGAAATCCATGTTGCTACGCGTATCACACACTTAGATCGGACAAACGAGGCGTGATCGCAGCGCCGACAGTGAGCGTCCAAGCAGCGCGATACGCAGTCATGCCACGCCACGGTTATCGGATACGAGCAAATCATAGAAGTGTGGACGCACCTCTAGATAGCGTCGCATTACTTTCACATTGAAGACACTAAAGTTGATGACAAGGCACTAATTACAGTATCTTTTTTTCAGTATAGGTACTTAGTTCTATTTCAAAAGTTTCTAAAGAAAGTATACCTTCAATCTTCTGGCCTAAGTCCTCGTGTCCTTTTAAAAGGACAAAATGACATCGAGGTTTGAACTCTCATAAAATTCAAGAAGGTTCGATATTCAAAAATGCAAAATTCACTCTCGGCGGCAGGAGGTTAAAAGAGAGCTACTAACGACTGTAAAAAGGTAAAAAGTCCTGCTTCAAAGACTTACGACTTATAAAGTTCTCGTCTCTATTGAAAATGTGGGTCACAGTTTGCAATGAATGCATTTACTTAACTTAAAGGAACAGGCAAAAAAAAACTGTTTATTATGGGTTCGTTATTTAAAAATGTTTCCTTTGTTATATTTCTTTCATGCACTTTCAAAGCGAAATACCAACCGTAGAGTTAATTTCATTTCAACGTTCTAATGGATTTCTTATATAATTTTTCATAACACACGTGCGTCTGTTAGTTTCATTTACAGATACTGCTATTTGTATCCCTTACACAGACCATCATCTAGGGATGATAAGACGTATCATTTTTCAGATTTGCTCGTATCCGATAACCGTGGCGTGGCATGACTGCGTATCGCGCTGCTTGGACGCTCACTGTCGGCGCTGCGATCACGCCTCGTTTGTCCGATCTACGTGTGTGATACGCGTAGCAACATGGATTTCGAGCGATCGGATCGGCGCAACATCCAAACACGTAATCGTGACACGCGATCATGATCACGGGACGAAGATCTGATTGGGCAAATGATACAAATGTGGCCGCACCTTAAGGTTGGTTGGTTGGTTGGTTTTGGTTAGTTGTGCTGATTTTTGGCTAGCATTATCTGCTGTTACCGAGTTTGGGTGTTGTGGTGGTGGACTCCCGGCACCACGTGTTAGTGACTGCCGCTCCTCGGGTGCGCGGAGCAGCTGATGTGTACCTAGCTTAAGTTTTTAAGCCGGTCTTCATATTGTCAGTTACCCTAGCTAGACTCTACGGGCCGGTGGGGTCGACGGTGGAGTGTGCCTCTGTCGGTTATCTCGGTTATGAAAGTCAATATCTCGGTCGAAATAAAGTAAGCGTCATGGTTGACGTGCCTGTCGTCTGAGTCCGACTTGGAGGATTCCTCACGGTACCATATTTTGATGGTGTTCGTGATGACGTCATCCAAGTCAGACAGTATGTGGCGCGGCCTTCTGATTAGCATACTAATAGCCAATCTTAGGGCGCCTTGGTCAGTGACAATTTGTAGTAATTGAATTTGATCGTCTACTAGCCAGTGTAAGCGATCCTCTATGTCCTCTGGGATAGCTTGAAAGTCAGCTTCCACGGGAATTGGAGCAGGGACATAGTCCACTGCGTTTCTAATGAAAGGATCAAAGGAATTGGAAGAGATTTTTTTAAGGTGGGAGTTGGAGAGGAGTGGGTGGGAATCTCTACATGGTGATTAATTTTGGATAACCTAAAGGGACTTGAGTTACTTTTCACCCACATGGCCAAAGCTGGACTGGCGTAATCGCTATCTAAGAACGACACGCGTCTTTAGATTGCTGTAACACTAGATGGCGTTACTATCATCGATCATTCTGAAAACAATGAATAAATCGGACAATGGCCGACAATAATAGGTTACGTTCCATCAGCGTAGCTATATAAAAGGCAGGTATATCTAAATAAGGTACAGGTAGTGTTGGAAAATGCATAAAATGTCACAAAACCTCGGGCAAACAAAATCGGCACGTTTCCTTTAAGTACCGGCTCTCGAAGCAGAGAGGTTCATATATCCGATTCTTTCGCTCTTTCTTCCACGCCTTAAAGTTCAACCTACATCCGCAGCTATTGTGTTTTTGACTTGCGCACCATTTCTCCACCCTACTCCAAGAGGACGCGGTTGGCATTCTAGACAGATAGTTATAAAAAATTAAGATTTTTTGATTTGTTTCGTTGGTTGTGCTATCTCTACCTTCATATCAAATTTCAAGTTTCTAGGACAACGAGAAGTATGGACGGCCATTTGTATGGAAATACCGTCTTTAATGACTTTATCTTTGGATTGCATTGACTTAGCTTATTTTTTTACAACTTCAAGGTAGACAGCATTTGATGTTAATTTTAACTTAACTCCACGCGTTCCTGAAAAAAAGGCTTGATTGGTCTTGACACACAGACGGACAACAAAGTGATCCTATAAGGGTTCCGTGTTGTGTCCTTTTGAGGTACGGAACGCTAAAAAGCAGTAGACAGGAATCATGCCCATTACAGCTAAAGGTTAGTAGAACTTATCTGTGTCGGGATTTTGTAGGAACTAAATATTAGTATACTTATTTACAGTTTAATCTAAAGGAAAGGGCCAACATTCCAGACACGTCTCATATGCGAACGTGGAGCAAAACCTGAATTTTAAGTTAAGGGGCTCATAGCGAAATTTACAATTTTCCATGGTTTTGGTTCTGTATTTAATCCCTGGAATGGTAATAATAACTTTCCAAACATATATATGATAGTTCAGTTTCAAATTAACAGTTTCTCGCATTTGGAAATTTGAATATATTTTTATAATATTTAATTATGATTTTTTACAAAGAGATGTTTAAACAATACACCTTTAATAGACTCAAAAACTTATGCCTCAGTGTTCATTATAAAAAATGATGTCATTTCCAAGAAATGCGTTTTTAGCAACAGTTTCTAGAAACACGAAAATCATTCCTTTTTTACTCATTGAGGCACTTTTTAAACAGGCGAAAGGTGATGTCATCTTGGGAATGACCCCCCCTCCATTGTCATGCTACCATCATCCGATGTCCAGACTCTCCCCCAATTTATGAAGTGACTTGATTTATGAATAGACCCAAACGAAAGTTAGTGTTAAGTAATGCAGTAAGAACTAGTTTTTTGACGTATAAATAACAAAGTTTGATGGCGTTTTTGGTTTCGGCAACTTGTGAAGATAAACCGAAACGTCATAATGGTAAAGACGGTCATTGTCAACGCGATGAGACAACACTGAAAAGTGAAGACCTGCGGATCGAAGGTCATTGCAGTTGTTATACCACAGGTGAGATTGCGGTCAAATGCCCGTCTATCATAAAAAAAAACCGCGTCAGTGCACCCAGAGCATAACAATCAGCATCAGCACCGAACACAGCGCTGACGATGACGGGAAGACCTGCTGGCGGTCTTTTGCAAAATTTAAGATTGACACATCTGGCCCCTATTTCATAAACGTCACAGGTGACAATTGACAACGACAATTCGACGTACATTGCTGGGTCGCCGAGTAAGTGTATGCCTGGCATCATGATGAAGAAATAATGTATGCCGAATTGTCGTTGTCAACTGTCATCTGTCTTATGAAATAGGGGCCTGGTTTCTATATCACAATCGTGACAATTGTCAGGTGACAACGACCCTACCCTACTGCCTACCTATCTGTGACGATTGTGGAATAGGGGCCTGGATTGACGATTTGTTAAACAAAGAAATTAATCTGACCAGCACGATAAAGAAAGAGGCTAATACTTGAAATTAGCATACAACATATACTGAATATCCAAGGTCTTAAATACGTAGTATTTTCATTGAGTTTAAACTTTTAAACACTGTTTCTAAAATTATTTAAAAACATGGACGAATTCTCAATATTGTCTCGTCAGAATATTTGACGAGATCTCGAAATGACAACCTCGACCTCTGGCTAATCTCACGTGATTTCAAATTGCTAATCTCGGCCACAGATTGCATTCCCTACACGCTAAACACTTGAATTAACCAGCCAACAAGTGTAAACTTAGTTTGGTAATAGTACGCGCCCCGGGAGAGAGCAGTTTGCAATTAATCCAGTCATAGGGGCTTGACAACAATTATTCACATGTGAAGGACGGCCCGTGACCCGACGCTAAGTATGTGGACTAAGAATCATTTACAAAGTAAGATCTCTTTCTATCGGAACGTGATCTTTGCGCTTATAGCGTTTTTATCGACATAGATACATATATACGGGATGCAAACGAGAAACCCGACAGACTTTAATTATCGAATTAAGAGCCTAATTGGAGCATATAAAATAGTATAACATGTAGTCCGAAAACGCGTAATTTTTGAGATAATATATTTTTTTTTAAATTCATAAATGTCAAAATCTCAAGACTATCACGCCATAATGATGTGATGTAGCCACTTATTTAATATATAAAAGCAGTACCTTCATGTTTTTAATATACTTAAAAACAATACATTAGATATATGGCATAGAAAAATACCTCAGCACACTTTACAGGGATATATTGTTAATTATCTCCGGGTCCATTAAATTATATACATTTTATAACTTAACCTCTACTTTCAGACATGTAAAGGGTCTCTAAGCGTTAAAAAAGTAAAAAATCATAATAATAAACAACAGTCAATATACTAAAAAAGCTTATACTAAGTTTAATGGACTAAGGCGGGATGAGAAGAGTCTCCATGGTAAAAACTTTAAAGTAGGAGATATAGAAGGTCTCCAAACGTCAAAGAAAGAAATTCTATTATTATTTTAGAGAAGGGACTGTTAAGCTAACATTCATCATAAATAAGGCAACTTACAGGTACTGACTACAGACTGCTTCAGGTATAAAGACAAGGGACATGCCTAGCTGCTTACCAATAACAATGTCATTAGATGGATGCCTACTCGTACGCGTGTCACGCTTTATTTGAATATAATTAGTATTTTATAATGTTTAAACAGATTCCGGCACGTGTAATACTCACAAATGACACCCGTGATATACGTTACAGAACACCTTATATGGCGAGGCAAACAAATATAAACTTAAGTTAGTAACAGAACGCGCCTCGGGACATACGGCTTTGTAATTAATCCAGCCTCCGGTGCTCTGACTCCGAATTATTCGTATGCGAAGGACGGCTGCCCGTGACCTGACATTATGTGGACAAAGAATCCCTCATCAAAGTAACACAGCACATAGCAACACAAAACAGTATAAAGCTTATCTCTAGCGCACTTTTGTAACGCTCGAGAACAACCTCTTTTTTAGTGACATAGATTATAAATATCAAAGGCTGCCTGCGATCCGACACTATAGAAGAATTTTTCAAAGTAAATAGCAGCACAAAGCAGTGTATCAACTTTGCAGATGGTAGAGAACCAGCGGTTCTTTATTACCAGACAGAAGGATGGTATATGTTTCGAGAACCGACAAAAAGCTTCAACACTTCTAGATTAAAACTGATAAATACTTCGCTAACGGCTGAACTTTCTTAAACCACAGATAAAAAACATTTTCGATAAAGTCACGTTTCAAATTAAAAAAAAACCTGCTTCATACGATGCCACAAAGAGACTGAGCTGCTGATGAAAATTGCGTAAAATTAAATATTTTTCAATGAAATAATTACCGCCCACTGACCACCATGCACCGTACATTTTAAGCCGTTGATTTGAGTGTGTCATTTTGATTATTTTTTTTTGTTTTACTGCTTTAGATGTATACTGTGGTACCCGTATTGCACAGGCGAATTCACAAGGTACCTAGATTAGAAACCACAATGAGCTTACACTGGCAGATCAAATTCGTTATACCCAACATTTGCGAGTATATACTCGTACGAGTGCATATACATACATATCCAGATATTTACTTAAACTTACTTTACACGATTTTCTTACTTTAGTATGACAAAATGGAACCTAATGACATATAAAATGATGAATTAAATTATGTATTGGTTATTCTGCGACGTTTTGGACGTTACATTATGTCCGTGGTCTCAAAATGATTGAAGAGGAAGGTAGCACAGCAGGCCATTTTTATTTATTTAAGTACCATTATTTACTTGAGGTTTAGTGGTCGCTACGAAACTGATGATTGATATCATCATATCACAATACAACAAAACAAAACAGGGCTTACTCGCGTATAAATATGATTTATTTAATCTGTACATCTCCTCTGCTTGTACCAATTATAAATTAGTTATAACACAATAAAATTTTATAAAATTTAAGTATAATATTTTGGAAAAATGGCTGAGTGTTGAGTTTGTTTCGAATTTCTTCTCAACAGTGGTCTGGTCTCCTCTTGGAAAATGCATGCCGCAGTGTCAGACTTGTAAGAGTGCCCTTGTGGCCTATTTACAGAATAAATAATTTGAATTTGAATTTAATTACATTTTTAGGACGAAAAACCAGTTTTTGCAAGTTTTCTTAAATAATACACGCTTTTTAGGCATAGGCTTTGAGCCTATTAAAGATTTATTGAGAGACTTGTTACGACATATTTATTTTATAGACCCCTGTAAAAATCCGTAAAACTATATTCTAATTCTAATTTCCGGATGCAAGAAAGTCTTAAAAAGGAAGTGAACTATCATATAATCTATGTTTCAAAAGCTATTTGGGCCATTGGACGGACTAGATCTATAACAAATACTTTGACAATTAGTACATTTTCGCTTGGAACCCCTTAAGAAACAAGATATATTCAAAAAGGAAATTTGACTTAAATAAACATTCCAAGCTAAATAAAGGCTTGTAAAAAGTGGGAAAAAACAAACGGACACGAGCGTTTTTTAGCAATATTACCGACTATTGTTCACTAGCCGCCTACTGGTGTTAGAACTTAGAATTGCTTTGAATATTCATGATCAATGTGCAATTTGCTTTTGACGTGCAAAAAAGGTTTTTGTTATTCAAAAACATAGCAGCAATCAAACCCAGAAACGTCAGATAGTAGGATGCGTGTTCCAGTGATAGACCAATTAATATGGAAAGTGCTTTGTGTGGTAACCACATCCAATCAAGAATAATCTACGTACCAAAGAACGAAATATTGAAAGCATAACTGGGCACTTTCACAAAAACTAGTGGGTAATATGCATGAATTTTTGCTTCATTCACTTAAAAAACTGTAGACAAAAATATTTTTTCAAATAACTATAAAAATAACCAAATATTTCATTCTATCTCTTTATAGCAAAAGAATTTAATATGGATTTTATATCATATATATTGAAGAAAAACTTAAAACTAGATCAATTTAAGCGACTAAAGCGACGTAACTCCGTGGCTCCGTTGCGTTGTCTGATCCGGTGTTTTGTACTAATGATATATAAATCCGAAGGACTCCCCTAAGTCCCCAAACCCTCATAGCAACGGCCTTCAATTAACGTCTCGTTCATCTTAATATTACATTGATAATGGATAATGTGAATGTGTTGAAAATAGTAATGTGCCGAGGGAACATTTCCGTTTCTTTCGTTCCCGGGAATATTCCCCAAACCGGGGAAAATTACAAATAGTAAAAAAATTAAATGTAAAATTTGTTAGTTTTGACATATCCTAATCGGTGGAAATAACATTGTAAAATAAAAAAAAACCGTTATTAATTATTTTATCTAACAGTTCCTTATATTTTTCATTATTAATATTCAACTTATGAAGAAAAGTGTCTGTGTCAGTGAGGCATATTGAATAAAAACCGGCCAAGAACATGTCAGACCATATGTATAGGTGACTATTTACTGTGCTTAGTTAGGTTTTAACTAGTAAAATATTCGCTTTTGTGGGAAAAACGATAAAACATGTTTGACATATCTATACTATTATAAAGTTGTAAAAATCAAATGTCTGTACAATGAAGATATTTTCAAAAAATGATTTTTTGGACTATTCGGAGGTCACTAAAATGAAAAATATTTTTTTTGGATTGTTTGTATGTTTGTATGTGTCGTTGTGGCTTCATCACACAAAATCGGCTAAACGGATTTCAACTAATTTTGGTACATGGGTAGCTGGGTATCTCCAGATAGTTATATGATACTTATTGGGAACATTAAGTTTGCCATAGGTTAATATTATATTTTTTCTCGATAGTACGCATTATTTCTTATTGCTCGCAATCTATTTTGTATTGTATCTTTTTTTTCCAGGATGAATGTGGCATTTGTTTACGACAATCGACCGTATACATTTTTACTTTGGTCTGTACAGATGAGCAAGAAAAATTAAAAAGTTAGCTGTCAATAACTTTTTAATTTTTCTTGCTCATCTGAGAAAAAAGTCATGTTTTTTTTAATTTTCTTAATAAACCATATGTATCTACCGAAGTAAAAATATATACAGTCGTTTGTCGTGAACAAATGTCACAAGGAGGTTTTTAAAAATGTATCTTTAAAACGATACGTTATAAAATTTTACTATTTGTAGATTCTAATTCCATGTAACTTATAACGTAAAAATATAAAATATATACCTCAGTGAAACTTAATTTTCCCAATTTAATATGAACTCTAAAACAAATTAACCGATTTAGATTTAATATTTTGTATAGAAAGTTGAAAATTCTTAATAATAATTAAATTATCAACATTTAAAGTTCCTCTGTCTGCTCTGAAACCTACCAATTTATGAGCAAAGTCTGGATATTATGTATATCTTTAAAATTCAGCTGGATCTTGATTTTTTCTCATCAACATACATTAAAAAAACATAAAACCGACTCCATAAACAACTAAAAAGTAAAAAAATAACGCCTATACAGTTTCGTCAAATTACTTACAAGTAACCGTTTGTATACTCAATCTATACAGTATATACAATTAATCTTATTTTGGCGTCGGTGCCATATAAAGAATGTGTAAAATATTGAAAATTGACGATTTTAGTAAGTTGTGACACGATGGCACCGACTCCAAAATTACTCTAATTGTATATACTGTATAGATTGAGTATACAAACGGTTACTTGTAAGTAATTTGAAGAAACTGAATTATGGCGTTATTTTTTTACTTTTTAGTTTTTTTTGGAGTCGGTTTTATGTTTTTGTTAAAAAGTTTATTTATTTTACACTTTTTAGTTAATCGTTACTTAAAAGTGTATCTCGTGCCGATTCGAACAAGCCCAAACACGGCTAGGATTCATTATTTTATTACATAGATCTGGTGCCTACCTTCCGGCTCCATCATCAAATCAATTCGATGGTACCATTCTCATCAAGAACATTTAAATTTGTGACTATGAAGTTGCTTAGCTAAATTAATCAAGATATTTTGTCGCCACCCGTAAATCATTTATCATTGAGGAGTTCAGATGGCATTCTGTTGTCTTCTGCATCAGTTCCACTTCACCAATTTACACTTTCTGAATGCAAATGCTTATTATGTTTCTTATAATACCAAAAGCGCTATATGTATGTCTACAATATTTGAGGAGTTCCTTCAATTCCTCATGGATTCCATCATCAGATCTTCACCAAAATTAAATGGGACCCACTTGAAAGTACCTTATATAAAATAAAATAAAAATTTGGAAATCGGTCCAATAGTCAAGAGTAATCGGTGAAGATCCATAAAAAAAAACCGTCGAATTGAGAACCTCCTCCTTTTTTTGGAAGTCGGTAAAAAAATACATAAAGTGGAAAACTCACAGCCTCCTGCCTCTTTGAATTACTTTCCAATTTATAATATTAGTATGGATAATACAAGTAGGTATGTAGCTTTTGCCATAGACGACGAGCCAATCATATAAAATGATTTTTATGCGTACCCAAATAAGACTATTTCTTAAGCCTTAGTATTTCCTCAGTAATCGTATTGGAGGCACACAAGCTTCCATTGAAACATCAGAAGCAAAATATTTAGCATCTTAAAGTATAATATTTTGTTACAAGTAAGCAAATATATTTTGCACATGAATATCGAGATGGAACTTCACCTTTTTATATACTTTCACTTTATTTCCAATATTGACGATTTCTTTCAAAATATCAGCTTTCCTACCTTTGCATGTGAAGAATTGTTCTCAAAAACTAATATTATGGGGAAAGTGGATTCAGCAAGATACTTAACTTTATGTACGGTCAGGGAATTTAAAGGTTTGTCACTTTTCGACCGTATGTAATGGTATTAAGGTTCAAAAGTGACATACCTTTAAATTCCCTGACTGTACAGGTGGGTTTATTAAGTGTGATAATTTTAAATAAAAGACATTATACTCGTAGTATAACAGATATAAAAGTAATGGCACCATTATTAAAATATGGACGTTTAGGGAAAGGGATATTTTAGGAAACGTTAAAAATCAGTCTACCTATCACAATAGGGTTTTTTCCAGCGACAAATATAAACCTGACAAATTGACAATGCAGGTGAAAAAAATCCCTGTATTTTTACCCGCGCGACGCAAAGGAGGGTAATGTGTTTATCAGTCTATGTATGTATGTATGTATGTATGTATGTATGTATGTATGTATGTATGTATGTATGTATGTATGTATGTATGTATGTATGTATGTATGTATATATGTATGTATGATTGTTCCTATCTGGCACTCTAGAGACCAAACGCGTAGACCGATTTTGATGATTCATCAATCAATTCGTCTTAACTGTCCAAATGTCACTGAAGACATGAAAATGATGAAAACTCAAAATGGCGATAATGAGACGCCGTATTGTGAAAAATAAAAAATAAAAAATCGACGTACTATATCGAGTGGGGTATCATTGAATAGGGATTTGAAATCATTATTAGGTTTGTTTCATCATTTTTAATTATTAATTACCAGTTAGGCACTATAACGATTTAAAGTTGGTTATAAAGCCGTTCTCAATAATATTTCATTTAATCGTGACAAATCTGTGCAAGCTTCTCAATAACCCTGACGATAAAGATTGCGAAATTAACGGACTTTTATAATTTTAACTAAAAAGTATAAAATAAAAAAAATAATTAAAAAAAACAACAATGGTTGTTGGGAAGATTTGCGTCGATCTAGATTTCTTATGGGTCCCGACTGTTTAAAATCGCTATGTTCCATATTAGAATTTATTATTTGTTTTATGTGAGTATCGATCATGAATCATGAAACATTTCCATTATAACGTAACAAATTTCTAGGGTACTGGACTTGTTTTTTTCTTTTTGATTTTTTATGCAGTCGGGTTTTTTTATGAATACAAAAAACTAACCTAACTGTTCCTGTGATGGTCAGTGTTTGTCTTATCAGATAATTAAAATATTTTTTGCGCGTTTCCAGAGTTAAAACGCCCTCGAAGAGCAGACGACGTCATTTCACGAGGCTTGACTGTGTGCGTGTCAAATAAGTATTAATACACACAAAAGCCCGCCGAGACGTGGTTACTAACTATGGCCCTCTTAAGGAAGCTCAGAGTCACTCAGCGAGCTATGGAAAGGGCTATGCTTAGGATCTCTCTACGAGATCGAATCAGAAATGAGGCGATTCGTAGACGAACCAAGGTTACCGGCATAGCAAATAGCGTAAGCAAACTGAAGTGAGAATGTGCAGGGCTCATAGTTCGAAGAACCGAATGGCCGTTGGGGCAGAAAGGTTCTCGAGTGGAGACCGCATACTGGCAAGCGCAGCGGCAAGGTCTTTGCGGATGGCCTTCCCACGCTGCATTTTCCTATACGCGGTCTACAGATGATAACCTTGAGTGTAGCAATGCTTGGAATCGAAGTACCTCAAGCTGTATTTATTAACAGAACGAGTTGATGTTTGTTTAGACCTCATGTAACGCTCAAGGTGGATGGCAGGATACATGAGAAGCTACTCCGAAATACTCACTGACATAAAGTTTAACTTGAGAGTGAGAGGGTCAAGACTATACGTAATTCCACTTGCTAACTTCAGAGTAACTCCTCCGATTCCAACACTAGTTAGGGCGATTGTGCACTGCAAGGAATTTTACTGTCCTGCAGTCCGATTTTTCTACGGTCCTATACTAAATTTATTACCTTTACAATCCTGCATTAGGTACTGTGCAATACCTACTTTTATTTGTCTTATAAGATGAATAAAAGTAATTATTAACGAATCTCCGGTAATTTAAACCGCGGCCTCCGACTTTGAAGTCAAAGAGAGAACACAAATGGGTCAATTTCAACAGATCGCATTTTTTGTATCATTCCGGTGTAAATATTTATTTCTGTTTCCTTTTGAGAATTTTAAATGTAGGTATGTAATTTAGACTTTATTATTAAACATATCTAAAAGGAAACTTAAAAACTTAAATAGGTTTCGAGATATTAGGGATCAAAGTCTAAGCTTCCACTGGAATTATTAATCATACCGGAATGAAAGGTAAGTCACACCGGAATTAATCATATACACCGGTATGATAAAATCAGCCAACCGGAATGAAATGTGCCCACCGGAATTAAAATAAAAAGAGGATTTTAATACTTAAATATTTTATTTAGCCCAATTTGTACCCAAACAAAATAACGACATCGTATGTTAATTTCCTAGTCAGTCGTGTTTTACATTTATTTATCGTTTACAACACCATATACGACCTTTGTAATTTTGATACTCGGATCAACTTACTTTTGCGTTATATATAAAACATACTTAACTAATATATAAATAAAAATATAACGTATAAAAATAATTATTATTTCAACATCTGTGAGAAGTGAAGCTACATTTGACGTTATTCCGGTGTTATCTCATCCCGGTGGATATTAAAGTCGATAAATTCCACCGGAAACACCGGAATGAGAATGGCGGAGTGAGAAAAACGACGTAAAAAAATTATTGAAATAAAACAATTTAACGGATTATATCGCGTATATTATCTCATTTTAGTTCCCGACGAAATTGTAACTTTGACAGAGGAAAATACATCTTTTCTCAGTCCTCCCATGACCATGGAAAGTTGGAAAGCTTCCGAAACGTCGGGAACTAAAATGAGATAATATACGCGATATAATCCGTTAAATTGTTTTATTTCAATGAGTAATAATCGCGGAAACAGAAGAAAATATGACGCCCCTATGATCCCTAAACTAATACAACTCCAGAAACCATGTGTATATTTTACATGACATATATAAATTTCAAACAAAACCGTTAAAAAATAAAAAAGATATATCTAACTCGGTAATGAAAAAATTTTGTCCCCACACCACCGTGATGATAAACTAACGTTTACTTACATATAAAACAAAACTCTATAGGCTAGTAGCTCTGTGAGCTGTAGATCTTGCAAGAGTTTCTGCCCCAATACTCGTATCTCCATCGTTTTGAAAAAATCCTAAACCGGAATCGACGAAAAATTTTTATAATTATCGAACTTGCTTATAAAATTTCGTGAGATCAGTTGAGAAATGGGTCCTGTAGAGGGGAATAGCAAGCCGGACATCTGCCGGACATACGAACAAGCTGAAATGGAGACCTTCGCTTGCTGTGTTCGCTCGGTCAATAATAAAACCAGTCCACAGAAAGTACACTATTTTTGATCATCAATAACGTTTAGAAAAAAATATGCAAATAGTTTTTGCCGGCGCTTAGATCTCGTCTAGATTTCAATTTATTCTTGTTTAATGAAAATTCGATGAAAGAGCCTATATGAAAAAGGGGTTATTGAAAACGAGCGTAGCGTAGCGTAGAGAGCGTAGCATGCACAGAGCTTTGAAAAATTCATCCATCAGTGCATTCTAATATTTCAAAAGGGTTCACTTTAAAGTAAAATCTGGAATGACATGTACATTAATATAATACTGATGGATGGATGGACAATGATTATTTATTCAGACTTTAAAACGCAATAGGGTATAGGGTACAAAAAAAGAGCTATAAAAACATTGGTCTAGAAATTAAAATATTTGGCCAAGTTCGTAGATTTTTTTTTATATCTTAAGTATGTTAGTATCAACTAGCAAAGAAATGATATCCCACCAAAACATAAATAAAAACAATAAGCCAAGTTGTCATGTTCCACCAAAATTAGTTTGTCGGTTCCAATAGAGTACATGCATGATTTTTTTTATCGTATTTCTTAAATAAACATCAAAATAACGTCAAAACTATTTAAAAATGTGAAATTTAAATTTAAATCGGCCAAGAAATACGCAAGATATAGGCTTTTTAAACTACTAATTAGACAGAGAGGTCCGATATGCACTGTTACGTAATGGTGCACTCCGGCCATATAAACTCCATATTAAATTATGTTTTGCTAGAAAGAGATAGAATGTAATGTTTAATGGCTTGTATCTTGGTTATTTTTATAGTTATTCGAAAAATTCTTTTTGTCTACTGTTTGTTACATCAATGAGCTTTATATAAAGCAAAAATTAAATTTCATGCATATTCCCTATTCAAGTAAGTTAAAAATAGCTGATGGCTTAAAAAGATGCCTCCGGCATGTACTATTTTTGTCCAACTGCACCAGTATGAGGGTTATGTTTTTCAAGTGTACGTATGTATGTGGGTGTGTATATGTATATGCTATTTATCCTTACTTGTTCTAAATAGTAAACAACATTCTAACCTGAAAATAGGCAGTTTTCTCGCAAGGAAATAAATGTATTTATGTATGAAATTGGCAATGTGGCACTAAAAATATTAATTCCTGTTACTTTATTCACGAGAAAATGGGAGAGTAGACAAAAAACCGGCCAAGAGCATGTCGGACCATGCTCAATGTAGGGTACCGCAGCCGACAAAAAAATGCACTCCAGATGAAAAAAATACGATATGAAAAAAACACTAACAAAAGAGCGTATCTCCCCGGCACTTAAGTCCTTTTGCTGAGAAGCGCAGTTTTTTGGCAATAACTTAAAAACAGTGTGTCCGATTATGTTGAAAATAATTTTCGTTGGAGGTATTTATTAAGCTTTATATTCGTAATTTTTGCGAAAAAAATTATATAGCGGCTCACACAAGACACCTATGTTCCAAATTTCATCAATATACATCTTATAGTTTTTGAGTAAAATGCCTGTGACATACGGACGGACGGACATGACGAAACTATAAGGGTTCCGTTTTTGCCATTTTGGCTACGGAACCCTAAAAAGGTGTACTCTTAACATAAGCTTAAGATTTCCATACTAACTCAATCTATGGCTCCAGGATGAACGAAATAAAAATATTTGAAATTGTACTTAGGTTAGATTGTTGTTTACCATTTAAGACAACTAAGGGTAAATAACATATATGTATGTCTATTTCTATGGCACTTCTGCAGCCTAAACGGCTTGATGGATTTCGACGGATGAGGTATCATTAAATTCGTCTTAGTCGCGGGAGTATACAAGGCTATAATATTGTGCAGTTGGTTTTTTATATATATATAGTGCCGTCGCTATACTTGTCATGGAATACCTTATAGTCTTTCCAACCAACAGGTATGCCAAATAAAATAAAAAAAGAAGCAACAACTTTTTCTGAAAATCCTATATAGTATGACTCTTCCCAAAATCATGCAGCTATAGCATTCAAAAACGTCAAACGTCAGCGTCAAAAGCCGACGCGGCCTTGTCGCTACCAAAGTATGACCACTAGACCAAAGCTGGGTAATCTTCGTATAACAAAACGCGTAGGTACGTTAGCGCCATGTTGTTTTTAATGTTGACTGACGTTTTTCTCTGCTTTGATTAGCTGTTGCTTTGTCAATACACTCGTCTTGTCATCTATATATTATTTGTCGAAATTCATTCTGTCACTGTCACAGTAATGTGTTATCGAGTGATGTCCTTGTGTTTATCCTGTCTTGCTTTTTGCAAAATGTTTTAAGAGTGCTGTGTTTGTAGAACTTTGCGAAAGGACGCTATTTTACACCATTTCCCGTGCTCTGAGAAAATATTTAGTGGTTGAAGTGTTAAAATCGTGATGATCTTGCAAAATTATCGCCCGCAGAACTAGCAAACATTATGTCCAAGAATTCATTTTGTTTATTTCACTGCGGCGAGCACAAAACTATTTTCAGTAATTTCATTGCTCTGACTGTCCGATTTACAATTATGAATTGGTGCAACACAACCAACAAAATATTAAAAGGGACAGACGTATTACTTGCAATACAGATGAAAGCTTTCGACAAATTTAAAAAGAAATTGAAAAATACCTAAATGTTTTAACAAATAATGTGTGTTTTATTTTTTGCCACTGAGGTATAATTCTCAGCATATAATTTGATCACTTCAATACAATTACTGAAGTTACGTGTTCAAATTTACGTGCCGGGAACTATTCATTCTAAATATAAGACCTCATTCAATGAACCTAGACCACTTACAGAAGCTGAATACGTTACAATCCCTTGCCATATTGCAATCTCGAATAGAAAAAAAATTAACGTCAGTCAACACTAATCGTACAGATTAAATATAGTTGCCTAGTGCAAATAATATTTGTTTCTGAGTTGGCAGTCTGATACGTAGTATCTCTTATTAGTCTGTGTACTAGACATATACAAACTATATGTCTTCGTTAGGTCTCGCCCTTGGCTTAAGTCAGTTTTGAAAACCTGCTCGACGGACCAGTATATTTTGACCTATGAGATGGAACATGTACAACTACTTCACGTGTCTATAGTTATTGTTTCTGTAAATATACTTGACGATTCCCCCCGGAGTCCACTGTTCTACACCCTCCCCTCAATAGTTACAGGTGTTGGATATATTGACAGATTCAAAAGGAAAACAGTATTCCTAAAGGACTCTCAGTAAAACAAAAAGATTGATCTTTTATTCACCGAGATGTATATGTATATCACTTTTTAGTTCATCTAGTGAACTACAAGTTTATTTCAGCAACTCAACGGATCGATCTTGCTTCAACTCAGTTAGATTAAAAATATCCTACTAGTATTCTTGCACTCCTTGTACATTCAATATCCAATAATCATAATAATAACGTTTATTGCACCATGGTAACAAGTTCTTACAAGATATATGGGTATCACAATAATCACATGGCCCTGAAAGGGTAAGTATAGCAATTGCCTTACAACTAATATATAAACGAACATTACACAAATAATAAAAATTAAGCACAGCCACAGTTGAACTTAAAATTAGTAATAACATAAATAAACTTAGTAACAACATTAAAAAAAACCGCCCAAGAGCGAGTCTGACTCGCGCACCGAGGAATTCGTACAAACTTTCACTTACCCTAACATTATTATATTACCCGGTTCCGGTTGAGTTAAGTTTGCACCTGATATCTTTGCATTGGACACAAATGAGGTGCAAACTTAACGGGGCTGTCCAAATAAGTCTTTTAATAAAGACTATATTTTTTATGATTTAATTACAAACAAACGTATAGTTTTCAGATTCTTGTATGTATTTTAGTAGGTGCCAAATTTAATAGTTCTCTATGTCAACGGGAAGTACCTTATCATTTTGATTCCCTTCAGAGTGTCGAAATATACGTTTCTTGCGGCATAAATGGCCGTATCCTTTTTTTCGTTAATGTCGGAGTTTGATTTTTTCACAGCTTCAAGGGACTGTAGACCTGAGTTTATGGTGTTAATTTTAACTCGAAACCTCCAGGCGTTCTCGAGATAAAGGGTCTTGTCAGACAGTCAGACGGACAACAAAGTGATCCTCTAAGGGTTCCGTTTTTTCCGATTGAAGTACGGAACCCTAAAAAGTATACAATATCTTATTTAATCTAGTCTACTTAAAGCCTAATAGTATCATCCAAAGCACCAGATAGAAGATAAGTATACCGTCCGTCACGTAACTATATGCCTATGTTGCAAACTTACGACATATTTGGCACTTTAGATTCTACAAACTATTTGATGCTGACTGTACGAAAAACTGTTCACATACTTCCAATTTCAGTGCTTTTGGCGTGAAAGCGTCACAAATATATTACTTAATGCCGACACATATCAAGTGGCTCGTGGATTGCTCTGATAGATTTTTCTTCGAATCGTGAGATTGTGACCCAATAACGCAACAGAATTTTATAACTTAACTTCTTTCGCGAAGAAGAAAAAAGTCATAACCATCTTTTTTGCTTGAGCGTAATATATAGCGTAGAAAGTATTAAGATCCTTACACATTCATATATATATACTAGAAGGTTAACTTCGTTCGCGGAGGGGAACAAGTCATAACTCCTCTGTTTTTCTTCAGTGTAGTCGGGTAAAAAGTATCCTATTACCATCTGTGGATACCAAGCTGCCCGTGTACCAAAAATAATTGAAATCTGTTTACACGATTTGGCGTGATACAACCCCAGCAACACAAACACAAACGTACTAAAAATCCAAAAAAAATATTTTTCTATTGCGAAAGAGATAGATCGTCATCGAGCGCTCGATACTCGCTCGTGCCGAACTCATAGTAGGCGCACTGGGGTAGCAGTAGTTAAAGCTTTACTTAGTTTAGGACTCGGTCGATTTCTGTAAAATTGTGCCCGATATTTATTTATTTATTGAACATTTATTGTACAGAAACTGCTACTATCATCTGTAAAGATGCTTTTCCCAATGATGAACCAACTGAACTAGAGATTCAAGGCACTAATCGAATTATTTCGTATTATTCATTCGAGTACACATGTCTACAAAAGAGTAGGTACGTCATATGAATTGCGAATCAATCGGGTATATAATTTGATAAATTTGGTTAAACCCATCTAAGTGGCCTCCGTGTAATAAGCCAATTAATATGTGGTTACCTCGCTCCTCAATGTCGGACAATTACTGTTTATTGATATTTATAGCAGTTTGCAAACAACACCGGCAAAAAAAAACAAAATGGATGTCATTTATGCGTCTAAAATAAAATGTTTGAAAAAAGGCAATATATCTTGCAATATTTAACATGTTGGCTGTCATGAGCATCACCGGTGGGATTACGTAGTCTTCTATGTTTTGCCATGAGAATCACCGATGGAATCATGTAATCTTCTCTGTGTGGCCATGAACATCACCGGTGGGATCACGTTATCTTCTCTGTTTTGCTATGAGAATCACCGGTGGGATCACACAGTTTTCTCTGTGTGGCTGGCTGACGTATGGTGGACAGCCAACATGTTAAGCAGCCTCATGTTCAGTTCCCTATACAAACGTCCAACGCCTTTTATAATATTAACTATCCTAAGTACTTCCCACAGTCTCAAACTATATGCATACCAAATTTCTTAGTAAGTTCAGCAGTTTAAGCGTGAAAAAGGAACCGACAGACAGAGGTACTTGTTACGGTTCTATTGTACTGTTTCTGTTATTGGTGTGAAATAAACAATTGTTGTATTGTATTGTATGGATGGATAATGGATAATATTAGTATAATTATCCATCCATGGGCGACGACGACTAAACAATAGGAACGTAATAAGAGCCTTTCCACCAAATATTTAGTTCCTTACGAAACATTAAATAGGCTTTTTGACAATGTTTTGTATGGTATGTTATAAAACGATGTCTTTATAATAGAAATATTGGTAAAAAAACTACTCCAATATCATATAAACTCCCCGAGATACAGCGATCTTAAAAGCACATTTTTGGACTTTTCCAAAAAACGCTTCATACTAAAGCCTACAAGCATGTGACGTCACACACTTGTATCTTGTATAGGGAAAATGAGAACTGTTCTGCAGCTATGTTTAAACTTGCGTTTATAGAAACGGTTGTATAACAAAAATTACAAAACATTTTATGGGTTATTGAATGGTATTATTAGTTATTAATATTTTCATACTTTAAAAATGGACTTTCCCATCCAACTTTAAAGACTATAATAAAATAAGTTACACGTAAGGTATCGAACTCAATTTTATTTACCTTTTCTCAGTCAACCCGTGACCATGGAAAGCTGAAAAGTCGGGAACTCAAATGAGGTAATATACGCAATTGTTTTATTTAAATAAGTATATCTCTTAAATATATAGTCGTCTAGTATTCATAACATAACACAAGCCTTATTGAGCTTACTATGAGACTTGGGTAAAATCTATTTGTGTAGAATAGCTCCTTAAGTGTGTTGTTTTCTCGCTTCTTGAAATTAATAATGTGAAAACTTCTATAAATATCATGATGCAAGTTTTATTAACACGGTAAGAAATATTATGTTAAAGTTGTTTTGCTTTATGGAGGTTGGAAAATTATTACAAGTGAAAGTATAACATGGCGGCAAGACAAGCATAATATTATTTACTAGAACTTAATAAATTATAACCTTTTTTCTGCGAAGTCAGGTAAAAGGTACTAACCATCCCCGGATGTACAGCTATCTTTGGGGTGATATAAGCACAAAGACACACAAACAGACGAGTACAAACATACAAAAAATCTATCAAAAAAAATCTTTTCGATTCAATGACTTTCAAATAGCCCGTTTCAGTCCTAATGTACCTAGTTATTTAATTTTTCAACTTTATTGTATGTCAATCGCTGGTCAGTTTATTGAATTAAAAAAAAACAGACGGACAGCAAAGCGATCCTATATGGGTTCCGTTTTTTTCGTTTGAGGTATGGAACCCTAAAAAAGTATAGAAGTTGAGAAGACAATTCAATTTCCCACACTTCTCCTGAGTACTGAATTCGACTTATGATTTAAGAAACCAAAAGTAAACTAAACTCAAACCGAATGCTTTAAATAAGCTACTTAAGTGAAATAAAACAATTTAACGGATTATATCGCGTATATTATCTCATTTTAGTTCCCGACGTTTCGGAAGCTTTCCAGCTTTCCATGGTCACGGGAGGACACAGAAGAAAATATTAAGCTACTTAAGTTACAAAGTTTTCCTGCGCTTCACACATTATTTTCACACAAGTTTCACGCGAGAGAATAATTCGTGACTTCAAATTATTTAAACGCAGGTAAAATTTTCACGCTGCACTAGAGTTGTAAAACTAGACACGCGGCAGTGTATCCAGCCAAGTTCGCACCGGTTGAATTATTATACGAACCATTTCGAGCTACTTTTGGCCCCTTCACAACTCTTATTTTTTAAATTGACGATAGACGAGCATTTGGCCGCAATCTCACCAGTTGTTAAGTGACGATGCGGCCGAGGATCACTCTTGGCTTGAACAAGCCCAAATTATAATGGTCGGGGAACACACTCGCAAGCAACGAGCTCCACTCCTTTGCGGTAAGCATGATGATAGTAGCACCGAAGCGCTTCGTGCGGATACGCGGAATATTGACCACATGTAGGTGGAACGAACGCACGCGTCGTGTGTCCCGATGGTGGAAAGGGGCTGGTGGAACTCGAAACCTATTCAATGTTCATACTCGTACATGAAATTTGGTATTGCTACATCTTTTATTAAAGCCCCTTAGTTTACCTAGAATCCAAAATTCCATAAATGAGTCGGTTAACTTCAAACTCGGGTAAATCCATTTCTGACATTTTTTAAGATTTTTGTATATAAGAAAAGGTTAAGAAATTGGTTTTGTTTCTATTTCATGTGTTGAGTATAATTTCGTGTAGTTTTTGAGACAATATTTTATTAAAACCAGGTAAATCCATATGACAGTTTATTTCAAA
This sequence comes from Hedya salicella, assembly GCA_905404275.2. NCBI lineage: Eukaryota > Metazoa > Arthropoda > Insecta > Lepidoptera > Tortricidae > Hedya > Hedya salicella. The sequence goes on along the minus strand of FR990112.1, from coordinate 5,896,132 downwards.
AGAAGGCAAGTCCATCAAAGCCAATCAGCGAAAGAAGTTTGTTCAATATGGCTGTCAGTTGACGTCAACTCTGCGTCAATAAATCTGCTGTATTTTTTTCAAATCTAGATAAATCCAGGTCTGTTAAATCAAAATTATACAAATCCACACTGAGTTTTTTCAAAGATAGATAAATTGCAAACGATTATATCAAATGAAGGTAAATCCAATCAAAATTTATTATTTTGGGAAAAGAATACACTAATTTAGATTGTTTTTAAGCTGAGTTTGTCGAACAGGGTCGATTTTTTAATGCTATAGCCATAATAAAAATAATTTGCCTTTCAAATCACCAAATTATCACTTTTTTTCAATAATCTCCCAAGTGGTTAGAGTGGATTTATCTGAGTTTGAAGTTAACCGACTCAAATGTAGCTCATAAAGTTATTGATTATATTAACGTTTAACAACCGGTATGTTTATGACTGACTGAGTAATAGCACAAAAACCTAACCCACTTCTAGATAACCTAGCAAGTTCAAATTTGACAACCGGCAGTTATAATAGGGAATATGCACGTTTTTTTTATTTTTCTTTATTAACAGCTCATTCATGTAAACGTGTAAAATTCGAGTGCACAGTTACGGCATAGTGCACTCCGGCCATAAAAACACCATATTAAATTCTGTTTTGCTAGAAAGAGATCGCATGAAATGTTTGATGGCTTATATCTAGGTTATTTTTATAGTTATTCAAAACAATATTTTTGTCTACTGTTTGTTACATGAATGAACTTTTAATAAAGCAAAAATTAAAATTCATGCGTATTCCCTACTCTGGTACTAGATTGTTAACAGTAAAACCAATCTATAGCCGTTTAATGCATTTGAGCCTTAACTTGGCAGTTTTATTAAGGATCCATCAGCTTGATACTGTAACATACTGAATAGAAAAGAATATAACCGTGTAAGGGAACAAAAAATGCCCCTGACTGTATTATCCAATGGATATATCCTATGTATTGGTCATATTGCTAGTTATTAATCTGTCAAGTTTTATGGTATAATTATTGTCAGTTTCCTTGAAATGTCACTTTAAAGTTTTTTTTACTTTTCTAAATATCATAAAAACTACTGGTCCGTCTCTTTTGTGATTAACGTATATTGTTAATGGCTTGAAGATAAATAAGTTCGTAAAAAACTACACGTCTCTAAGTCAACATTAAGTTGGTAATTTTTGGTGTCAAATATTTCAAACTTTTTTTTTTGACACTTTTGAGTCAGCGACACCCACCATTTTTTTTACGCTAATGTGACCTCTCTTTCCGTACAAATATATATTTGTCGCAAATCAGTCGGTGTGGAGCAACATGGTGTTTTTTTTAATTTTAAGAATAGCGGCCTAGTACATAACCAAGGTAGTATATATGTACACGTACTACGAGTGTATTGATTTTTTATACAGGGTGTCCCAAGAAGTAGTGATATACTGAAGCTGGGAGGTAGAGGACCTAGAGGGCTATCTAAATCACCCCCATGTATGTTCCGCGATTTTTCGTATTTTCGGAGTTATGATTTGTTTTTATTTTTCACCGATCGCCGAGTACGATGAGATTTTTATTTATGGTGACGTGAATTATTGCGGTAGATACTTGATTTTTTTTGTGTGCTAAGCTGATAGATAGGCCAATTCAGTATAGTAACATTTACTATCGTTAAATCTTTAAATGGAATAAAAAAAAAATTAAATGCCAAGAATGATAAAATTACTCAATATGTTCACAACTTCAAGGGGCTTTAAAAAGATAAAATCACATTAAAAAAATTACCGTTTGGCTTTTAAAAACTTGCTCTATCTATCAGGTATCTACCCTGAAAATTTCATTTTATTATTCATAAGGCTTCAATCAAAAAAATTGAAATCAAGCATCTACCGCAATAATTCACGTCACTATAAATAAAAATCTCATCGTACTCGGCGATAGGTGAAAAATTTAAAAAAAAAGTCATAACTCCGAAAATACGAAAAATCGCGGAACATACATGGGGGTGATTTAGATAGCCCTCTAGGTTCTCTACCTCCCAGCTTCAGTATATCACTACTTCTTGGGACACCCTGTATAAATCTTCATTATTCTACGGATTTCTTAAGTATAAACTCCGTTATGAAGTAAATGAAATATTTTTCGGATTGACTATCCTGAATCTACATAAAAAGTAGATCTAAAATGAAAATGTCTCTTTATTTAACTTAGACATAGGAATTATTCACACACCAAAAAGAATTAACTTCTGAACATAAACAAAGAAATATAAACCAACTTTACATAATATTTTCGCCTGTAATTCCAAGTGACTACATAACTAAACCAATTTTAATAATCGTTTGAACAGTGACAGTATGTCTATACGAGCCTAAAAGCCACGCTTGCCTTACTAGCATTAATTGTGCACACTATCAATTGTATTTTTCAATAACGCTCTTTTATTATTATAAAAAATAATATTTTACAAAATAAATATGTTTTACGTTACAGCAAAAAAAAGTCGGTACATAGCACCTTTTTCCTTTTGTGTTGTATACATTAACCGATGGTGTATGTAATATAATAAGGATTCAATCAACATTTCTCCTCTGATACATATTATAATTTTTTGATTTATTTAAATTACGTAAACACACAAAATATTTATTATTAAATAAAATAATAATTAAATAAACTGTTTAAAAGACATTACTGAACTCAACACTGTTACAAATGAATTTCCGACATAGTGTAATTGATACAGTCGACTACAAAAAAATATACCTATCCACCCACATCACTCATACGGTGAAAAAAATGGATACCTGTTATTGAAGTCGACTGCGCTATCTATTAATTCATCAAAGATACAGGCAACAAACATCTTTCAATAATCTACCAACCATATTTTAACTGAATCCTCTTTCAATAGGTACTGCACTTATATGATTAGGTACCTAAAGTTTATTAAAAAAATCATCATGTTGCTTCACGCCGATTGATTTGAGACAAATATATATATTTGTACGGAAAGAGATGTCACATTAGTGTAAAAAAAATGGTGGGTGTCGCTGACTCTCAAGTGTCAAAAAATAATGTTTGAAATATTTGACATCAAAAATGATCAAGTTAATGTTGACCTAGAGACGTGTAGCTTTTTACGAAATTATTCATCTTCAAGCCATTAACAATATACGTTAATCACAAAAGAAACGGACCAGTAGTTTTTAAGATATTTAGAAAAGTAAAAAAAACTTTAAAGTGAAATTTCAAGGAAACTGTTAATAATTATGACATAAAACTTGACAGATTAATAACTAGCATTATGACCAATACATAGGATATATCCATTGGCTAATACCGTCAGGGGCATTTTTTGTTCCCTTACACGGTTATCTTCTTTCAGAATTGGCACCTTTTGAGACATCCCTACTTTTGCTGGAACATGAGAACTTAGCTTATTTTTCACATTTATATTTTGGTGGAATTTATTCTTCAGTAGAATGTCCTTAGTTCGCAGAAAAAAAAGTCATAACTCTCTTTTTTTTACTTCAGCGTAGTCGGGTAAAAAGTATCCTAAAACCATCTTTGGAGGCTCTTCATGCAAAAATAAGTAAACATCACAAAATCTCATATTATCCATACTAATATTATAAATGCGAAAGAGTGTCTGTCTGTCTGTTACCTCTTCACGCTTAAACCGCTGAACCGATTTGGATGAAATGGTATGGAGATAGTTCGAGTCCCGGGGAAGGACATAGGCTAGTTTTTATCCCGGAAAAATACCCTTATCCACAAAGTGGACAAAGTCGCGGGCAGAAGCTAGTTATATTATATATACAAAATTCCAAACCTTATTACAATGACAGTACATTGATTTAAACTTACCTGATCTTCACTCATTATCACAACACAACAAAACGGGGCTTAATCGCGTATAAATATGATTTATGTAACTACCTTTCGTTGGTAATTCTTCGACGTTTCGAACGTCGCGTTACGTCCATCAGAAGGTTGCGTGTTCAAATCACGTCGGGGTCACCAATGTGCGGGTATTGCTAGATGTGATTCCCAAGGAAACAAGGTGCTCTTTAAATTAATTATTTATTGAGAAAGTAAAGTGTTTGATACAATGTGTAAGGAGCGACTGACTAGTCGCCTCGGTAGGCTTCGTCCGCGCCCCGCGCGGCGTTACAGGAATTTGCCTACCTAGTGGGAATTGCGACGCTACTGTATTCCCACAGTCTTGAAGGAACGAAAGCTAATTAAATAAATCATAATATTAATCGATTAAGCCCCGTTTTGTTGTTTTGTGATTATGACAGCACAGTTGGTGTCTACCTACATATTTTCGTAACTTTTGGTATGTGTACAAAATGGTTGAAATCCGTTTAGCCGTTTTGGAGTAATGAAGTCACAAAGACACATAGGTATACAAACTTCTTAATTCCACTTCAAGTGTAAAGTTGCGCAAGCATCTCTTGGAAACTCTTCAAGATTAAGAGTATTTTTAGTAGTTTAGAAGCAGGTACCCGTATGTATGTATGTATATATATGTATTATGTTTATATATACTACTATTACGTATTTTGTATAGTTTGTATTGTATTTAATTTGAGTGTCTCACACTTGTAATTATTAATTTGTACAAGTTTGATACCGATATCCCGCACTAATAATTTGTCTGTTTGGCCGAATGGTTGACTAGTAGAGAATGCCTTTATGTCATTAATTCCGCCATTGGTACTTTCTTGTATTCCGCAATAAAGCTTAAATAAAAATAAACGTTCAAATATCCAAAAAAAAATTTTTTTTGAACCGGTCAAAGGACCTTTAAATATTTCGTCGGTCTATGTCCCCAGGGTACATCCGAAATAAATAGTAAAAAAAATTACAAATGAAGATTTTTCACTAAAAAATAAATTGCTTTCTTTGTGTTAGTTTATTTTAGGAGTGAGTTTTAAAGCACAGCGTTTTCTGGATTTGATTAATAATTAACAAAGTACAAAGTGCCTTTTTACAATAAAACTTATGATTTTATTTTGTATAACAAGAAGAGGGCGTAAAAATGAAATGCGAAAGTATCCAAAGTTATTTCTTGTATTAAAATCTTTTATTTAGTTTCGTAGATATGTCGGGACAATTAAACTATTTCACCCGTACGTATCTAAATATTATTATGGCTGGACTGAATTCAATTGAATATACATTTATATTATTATAAAGTTGTAAAAGCATTGTTTTCTGTTATTTAACTATTAAACTAAATAGCGGCTTATAGACACCTATACTCCAAATTTCATCAATATACATCATTTAGTTTTTGAGTAAAATGCCGGTGACATACGGACGGACGGACGGACATGACAAAACTATAAGGGTTCCGTTTATGCCATTTGGCTACGGAACCCTAATAAAAATGAAATTTCTGTAGGTGCGAAAGAGATATAAAAAAAACCGGCCAAGAGCATGTCGGACCATGTTCAGTGTAGGGTTCCGCAGCCGTTCATACCAAAAAATGCACACTACAGATGAAAAACATGCGATATGAAAAAGTGCACTAGCAAAAGAACGTATCTCCACGACACTTGCGTCCTTTTGTTGAGAAGCACCGTTTTTTGGCAATAACTCAAGAACTGTATATCCGATCATGTTGAAAACAGTTTTCATTCAAAATATTTGTAATTTTTTTCATATTTTTAGACAGATAATAGAGGAAGGGGGGATACAATTTCCGCTACTTTCGTAGCGAATATTACGGAAAATATTTACTGAATCGATTTTTTTTTAAACCTCCGACTGCTTATAAAATACTGTCGAAATATGTGCCACACATTGATATTTGCTGATTTTTTAAATTGAATTTAATACCAAGCAAACCGATCCTGTCTAAGCAAGCGCCCCCCCCCCCCCCCCCCATATTTTCTAAAACTACCGTTTTTAAGTTATTTCCAAAAAACTGCGCTTCTCAGCAAAAGGACGCCAGTGCCGGGGAGATACGCTCTTCTGTTAGTGTTTTTTCATCTGTACTGTAATGATTTTTTTTTGTATAAACGGCTGCGGAACCCTTCATGGACGAGTCCGACTCGCACTTGGCCGCTTTTTTCTAGTTAAAACGTGCCGATATTTGTATAAAGATTTATTGATGACGCGTGTCGACAACGCTCTTTTGATATTCAAATTTTGACACGTTTACCGCTTTTGAACGTTTCAGGCCTAAATTGAATACCTCATTTAGCTCTCTAGGGCGCACAAAGGAAAAACTGAAAGTAAAAGGCAAATTACGGGGTTTAGGGTCATTACCGGGAGCGTAATTTAGAACTCAGAAAATTCCTTTTACCGAACCATTTATCCCTAAATGAGAAACTGGATTAAAATTATACATTAGAAATTACAAACAGGTTAGGTTCAGTTCAACTGGTATTAAGTATAATCCAGAATACAACTCGCGGAAATAATAGTTTCCGAAAGGCCGAAATACATGAATGACGTTTAGGAGGTATTATTTTTTCAGGTTGGTTTATTATTATTATTTTTTATACTACTAAGTTGGCAAACAAGCGTACGGCCTGCCTGATGTTAAGCAGTCACCGCAGCCTATGAGCGCTTGCAACGCCAGGGGCATTACGAGCGTGTTGCCGACCCGTTGATATGTTGGTGATTGTGAAATGTCGAATTAGTTTCCCAAAAAAAAAACTTGTGATATCAGGTGATATTCCTCAAATGAACACATCACGTCACAGCTATTAGACAGCTCTAATATAATCGATTTGTCAACACTAACTTTTTCTATGATCATTAGTCAAAGCCGGCACTTAAACCTTACATAGGTTGGGCCAAACATTTTTACACTTTTGAAACATCGATAAAATTTAAACTATACATGTTTTTCTATATTTTATTTATTTAACCTATTAACAGTTAATTGCAATTTATAAAAAAAAATACATCATTCAGATGTCCTCCGTCTCGCCGTCGACACTACTTCAATCGACTACGTAAACCTTGGAACACTCGCTGATACATGCAACTTGGGATCACGGCTATCTCATCATCTTTTTATAAAACTGTTTAACACAAAAAGTCCGTTCTTTTCCTGTGAAACTCTCCATTATAAATAAAATTGCACAAAGTCTAATTCCCCGCAAAATTCAGTGTTGCTATTTGCAAAAATGTATGGCCCACACTATATATATAGCCTATATAGTCACATGTATGCTCTCTTTTTAGTTTTCATCAGCGTTACCGTCGCAACTTAATAACGTTTAAAGGCACTTAAGTCTAACTAATAGCCCTAGAAATCCTAAGATCAAAAATGTCTATATCCGATAATCGGTCGGTAATCGGAAATAACCCACTTTAACAACCTCTTGAGCCACCTGAGAGCAAGGACAAGTACAGAAGGATATAGTCCTCATTTCAGGCTATATAAATGTAATTCTCTAAACGTAAGTACAAACTTCCATGCATAAACGTTAACTAGTTTCTGCTAGTGCTATCTATCGTGTAATTAGGATACAAAAATAACTTAACACCTTTTTTTGCCTGAGTGCCCCCGATGGGGGGTCACGCAATTCCTTGCCAGGAGTCCATGCCTCCACTGTGAAGTCATTTCTCCATACTCTATGCGCATTTGTACGTATGACATTACCAAATCATTTTGTACAGGGACAGTATGAACGTCTATATCTGTCCTTACATCCTAACTACCCATACTTCCTAATCCTTACTATATTATGAACGTGAAAGTATGTATGTACGTTCCACTTAATCTCAAAAACTACTAGACGAATTTTTATGAAACTTTCCAGTTATGTACCTTATATATCAGAATAGGAAATATGCTATAATTTGTGTCAAATTTCATACCTTTTAGGGGTGAAAAAGGGGGTGAAACTTTGTGCGCTATAAATTGCATCTCTACGCAGACGAAGTCGCGGGCAACAGTTAGTACTAGTGAAAAAGAAATGTATGTACATTCAAGATATTTTCAAAAAAATATTGTTACGGATATTTGGAGGTCACTACATCAAACATTTTTTTTTTGGATTTTTTGTATGTTTGTATGAGTCGTTGTGGCTTCATCACGCCAAATCGGCTAAACAGATTTCAACTATTTTTGGTACACGGGTAGCTGGGTATCTCTAGATCGTTATAGGATACTTTTTATCCGACTACGCTGTCTTAAAAAGAGGGATTATGACTTTGTCTCTTCAGCGAACAAAGTCGCGGGCGTCTTCTAGGCTATACTATTATAAAGTTGTAAAAATGAAATGTCTGTAGGTACATTGAACATATTTTCAAAAAATTTATTGTTAAGGACTATTTGGAGGTCACTAAAACGAAAAGTATTTTTTTTGGATTTTATGTGTTTGTATTGTATCGTTGTGGCTCCATCACGCAAAATCGGCTAAACAGATTTCCACAATTTTTGGTACACGGGTAGCTCGGTATCTCCAGATGGTTATAGGATACTTTTTACCCGACTACGCTTAACAAAAAACGATGGATTATGACTTTTTCTCCTCCGCAAATGAAGTTGTGGGCATCTTCTAGTACTATTATAAAGTTACAAAAAAGAAATGTTTGTATGTCTCGTTGTGGCTTCACCGTGTTAAATTGGCTAAACGGATTTCAGCTAATTTTGGTACACGGGTAGCTGGGTATCTCCAGATGGTTATAAGATCCCTTATACCCGACTATGCTCAAGAAAAAGAGAGGGGTAATTACTTTTTCTCCTCCGCGAACGAAGGTCCTTTCTTCGACGAACCTTCTAGTATTAAATAATTCGCCGCCAAACAGAACAGGTCGCGACATCTAGTGCAACTTGTAAACCCAGTACTACCGGCGCCATCTATTATTGAATCACAAAACAATACAAACTCATTAAATATATATGAAAAATACTTTAATAACAATAGAAATGAAACCAGACACATAGTTTAACAGCTACTTTTAAACATTTTTTATAATCCGAGCACTTTAAAACTTACTATCACTACACTTCCTGTCTCACGTGTGTCACTTTTTACTTTAAAGCTGTAAAAATCAAATGTACGTTGACGATATTAAAAAAAAATTGTTACGGACTATTTGGAGGTAACTAAATCGATTTTTTTTTATGATTTTTTATATGTTTGTACATGTCGTTGTGGCTTCATCACACCAAATCAGCGGAAACTATTTTTGACACGCGGGCAGCTGGGTATCCACATATGATTATAGGATACTTTTTACCTGACTACACTGAAGAAAAAAATAGGGGAAATGACTTTCGAGTCTAATATAAAACAGGGCCGTAGCGAGAGTTGAATTTAAGATAGGCTGGCAAAAATTTTACTGAATCAGATTTAGTGAATCAGCTAGAATAATAGTAATTTAAAGGGCATTGCCCCATAATGCCTCCCCTAGCTACGGCCGAGATATAAAACGAAATCCAAAAAAGAAAGCGGAGATAGTTTTAAAGTGTTGCGCTTTTATAATGTCGTTAAATACGTAAAGAGTAGTTTCCTGGGTAAAAAAAATATTCTAGTAATCTATTATCAGAAAATATTGGGCATGTATTTTTTCTTTTTTTAATCAACCAAAGAATGACAAAGATAAAGAGCGTCAAAATTTGGGAGTGGCGGCGCATGACGTCACGGGGAACTTTAACGGGCTATATTTTCATCATTTTTTGTTTAATCGACAGTATTTTCTGATAACCTAACTAGCGGACTAATTATATTATTTTAGGACACAGGCCTATTATCCTCATAGACGCAACTATAGTCATCAGTCTTAAAGACCATCCGCCTCAAAACTGAGGCCACCAGGAGGTACTTTTCGCCGCGGCGTTATCGCGGAGTGCCAAGGTAACTGCCAGGAAAGATCTCATTATGGAAAAGGCCTTCTGACATCGATATATCGCACATTTATTAAATCAACCCTTATTGACTTTGGATGTACATGAGACCCGATAGTCCCGACACTCACATACGCGCTAACGCATCATTCTAAAAGGGCATATAAGCATGGACAAGACGACAGCGGTCAGCCCTTTTAACTATTAATCCAGATTGGGGGTCGTATTATAGCGTTATACTCTAAGGAAATTGAAATTGATTCGATTTACTGTTTTATGACTGCTTGTTTTTTCCAGATAGGATTCTGGTGGGTCTATGATAACTTCAGACGGAACGATTTGGAAGTGGGTTCAGAATATTAGCCTTTACATCGACCCCTCATCAATCAAAAATCTATTTACTATATCACTGTGTACCAGAATTTGAGCAAATAAACAATTTGAATTTGAAAGTAGAAATAAAAAAGTTATATTTCGTTTATTAATTAAAAAAGGCATTTAAAAAAGGGTAAAACAATCTTGACGTGTCTTTTTTATTGAAAAACGCTTTAAAAAAATTAAAAATTCTACTTTAGGTGCCGGCAACTTCGTGCGCGGTATATAAAAAGTCATAACACCTCTTTTTTGACAGCATAATAGGGTAAAGAGTATCATATAACCATTTGTGGATACCCAGCTACCCGCGTACTTAAGATAGTTGAAATCCGTTTAGCCAATTTGGCCTGATAAAGCCACCCGTAGTCGGAAGGAAAAAGAAGAGTTATGACTATTATGACAAACACAGGACGCTAATTGATTTTCCTCAAGCATGCAATGAAATATTGACATTATGTTCCTTATAATAGACCCTGAAGTCTCACATGTCGGGTGCGGCGCGACGAGGGGCACATAATGATCATTTCATACGAAATTACGGGACATGGCCTGCAAAGCGACCGATCATCTTTTGTTTCAATTCGCTCCGAGTGCCGCCGCGCGCTCGGGTGCGCCGCGCCGCGCCTGAAAAAATAACTATGTATATTAAAATAACGTTATAGTGGGAATAAAATAGTTATTGTTAAAAAAAAATGTTTTGTATTGCATTGCATGTTTGAGAAAAGCATTATACAAACCTCGGCGCGAACAGGGATTGTCGGCCTCGTATCTCTAGATGGCCTCGTTCACTCTCGGCCATCTATAACTACTCGGCCGGCAATCCCCTATTTCGCAGCCTCTGCAGTAATGTACTATTGTTCGCTGTCAAATGTTGAAACGTGTACCTTACTTAACCTAATTTCTTGAACCTTTGTTTTACGATACGTTAAAGTTGGCCAGCTTACGCTTATTTAATTGAATTCCTTCGGATTCATGACTTCGCGAAATTATTTTATTACGTCAATATCGAGATTGAGTAGGAGTATTGTTGGTAAACTTATTAATGTCTTGTACGGAATCTATTCGTATTGAATATAACGGTTGACTTCGTACTGACTTACGTACTCGTAGTGATTGTATAGACATGTACAGAGCGATTCCTAAGTCGTAGACGGAAATATTATTTTTCCCTCACTAGCTCGGAAAGCCGTTTTTTATCCTTTAAGACAAGTGGGTAAAAACGCATTTTATCCACTAGTGGGGAAAGTAATTTGACCTTGGAGCGTGTTTCAGTAGCTTTTGACAGATAACAAAACCTAAAACGCTCATAATATTGTTTCGTTCGATATTAATTATCATTAAATAAATGTTATATGTACGTATACAAACCTATTTATTTATACATGACTTCATACACATACACACACACACATACACACACACACACACACACACACACACACACACATACCCACGGGGTGTATACTTTGTGTTTTGTTTTGTTTTGTCTTGTCTTGTTTTGGGTGTCTCATCTTTCTCGAATTTATATACATGGTCTTTATACCATGCGAGATTCCAATCTTAAACTATTAGTACCATTACCTACTTTTATGGCTCGTTAACCGTTATGCTGTGAACATCTGTTATTGGCTTTATGTATTAGCTTTAAGCATTGTGTTTTTTTTCTGTAATGCTGTTGATGTTCCAAATAAATAAAATAAAAAAATACAAAAATAAAATAAAAATAAGAATTTATTAAAAAATGGTATTTAGCTTCATTTCACGATTTTAAGTTATAAACCTAAAACGAACCATTTGTTTTTTTTATAATGATGTTGAATATAATTCTGAACGCATAAGTTGAGTCAATGCAATTACAAAACGCATCGTCAGAAATGTCAACATTGTCAACAAAATTCTACCTAAAAACTTTTCTATTGATGATGATTCTAATTAACCTGATGGTGATTATTGTTGACAAATAAAGACTAATTTTTTATGTAAAGCCACAAACCTTGTCGTGACGACCACGACTACTCTGACAAGAGTGTATGTACCGCCAAGTACACTTACTTCATTTCATTATAATGATTATAATCAGCAAATTAAAAAAAAACCAGCCATGAGCATGTCAGACCATGCTCAGTGTAAGATTCCGTAGCCGTTACTACAAAGAAACGCAATATAGATGAAAAAATACGATATGAAAAAGTCCGCCACCAAAATAATGTATTTTGGTGGCGCTTACGGTAATAGCGATAACTCAAAAACGGCACATTCGATCATGTTGAGAATAATCTATACTATTATAAAGTTGTAAAAATGGAATGTCTGTACATTGAAGATTTTTTCAAAAGAATGATTGTTATGGACTATTTGGAGGTCATTAAAACGAAAAATATTTTTTTTGGATTTTATGTATGTTTGTATGTGTCGTTGTAACTTCAAAACGCAAAATCGGCTAAACGGATTTAAACTATTTTTGGTACACGGGTAGCTGGGTTTACCAGATGGTTATAGAATACTTTTTACCCGAATACGCTGAAGGAAAAATGTAGGGTTATGACTTTTTCTCCTCCGCGAACGAAGTTGCGGGCGCCTTCTAGTTTATTTATATTTTTGGACATACAGCTTAGAAGATAGGGGGCACAATGCTTCTTTCGGTGTGATTATTTCGGAAAATGTTTACTTAATAAAAAAAAAACTTATTTTATTAAACTGTCAAAATATGTGCCATCGTTGAAAATTGCTGCAAAAAAAAAACTGCTTTGGTTACATGTATGGAGTGCCCCCTCTAGAAATATTCATTTTTTTTATTTAACTACTAAACTAAATACCGGCTTATACAAGACACCTTTACTACAAATTTCATGAATATACATCTTGTGGTTTTTGAGTAAAATGCCTGTGACTTGCGTTCTCAGATGGACGGACATGACGAAACTATAAGGGTTCCGTCTTTGCCATTTTGGCTACGGAACCCTAAAAATCAGCTGTTAATATGAATATTTCCTCATAACTTCATTGCTATAACATTGACTAATACTTCATATTTTCTTCTGTTTCCGCGATTATTACTCATTGAAATAAAACAATTTAACGGATTATATCGCGTATATTATCTCATTTTAGTTCCCGACGTTTCGGAAGCTTTCCAGCTTTCCATGGTCACGGGAGGAAAGCTGGAAAGCTTCCGAAACGTGGGGAACTAAAATAAGATAATATACGCGATATAATCCGTTAAATTGTTTTATTTCAATTGACTAATACTGTCGGATAAATTTATCTGGTTTCCATACTCTGAACTAGTTACGGGAACTATCTCACGGTTGGGTCAATAGCTACAAAGTTCTATGCGATCAGTATGTAACTTCTAATCCCAAACATGTTCCACTACACAGTTTACAATAGTGCAGCTGCTTACGACCAAAATTAAATAAATAAATAAAATATTAGGGTCAATCTTACACAAATCGACCAAGTCTCAAACTAAGCAAAGCTTGTACTACGGGTACTAGGCGATGATATGCATCCATACTAATATTATAAATGCGATAGTGTGTCTGTCCGTCTGTCTGTCTGTCTGTCTATCTGTTACCTCTTCACGCTTCGTCCGCCTTAGATTCGTTTATCGTGGATAAAAGGTATTTTTCCTGGATAAAAAGTAGCTTGTGTCTTTTCCCAAAACTCGATATTTTACTAATTTAAATGTGAAGCATATTCTCAAGATTTCAAGTTCCTAGCGTAAAAAAATATTTACTGTCCATTAAAAAATTTCATTCCTTTTTTCGTCCCTAAAAGGGATGGAATTTGACATACATTATATCCTATGTCCTATTCTGATATATAAGGTACATAACTGGAAAGTTTCATTAAAATTCGTCGAGTAGTTTTTGAGATTAAGTGGAACGTACATACATACTTTCACGTTTATAATACAGTAAGGATTAAGGATTAAGGATACGGATATTTCGCAGAGAAATGGCCAAAACAGAGATTTTAACAAATCTCTAAGGGATATGACCAAATCACGCACGATGTTAAAATGGCGAATCCATTTTATCATTTGTCTAGAAAAAGTCAGTCATTTGATCAAATCCCTGAATCTGTTTAGTGAAATGATAAAATCAGCCAAAAAAGGCAACTCGTTTTTTCATTTCACCAGATTTGTTTAATGATTTGATAAAATCCCTGAAACATGTCAGTGAGTTGATGAAACGATCTCGCAAAGTCAACTTGTTTTATCATTTCACTAGACACGTTCAGTGAAATGCATGAATAAAGGGCTATATTATTTTCAAGTAAGGCTCACAATAGCGTATCACGCGTAACAAAATAATAATAACGAATGTCTAGGGTATATGTTACAAAGTTTCCGCGCGGGGCATGTGAGTGATCGACATTTCAATATCCGTTAAAATTCGATTAATTCTGTTCAAAACGAGGTTTGAGTGTTGCGCAGCCTTTTAGATGTAACCCATGTATGTAATTACTCTTCGGTAATAAATTGATAATAACGTTTTAAAATAAATCCTCGTGTACTTTATTTATCCGTACAAATTAAGTTCATACCTAGGGCCCTTTTCACAAAAGTTTACACCTTGTATTATAAGCGGAAAATCTCTTTCCGACATTGTTTGTTGTATTTTATTCATCATCAATAAAAAAACCCGGTCAAGTGCGAGTCGGACTCGCGCACCGAGGATTCCGTACATATTTTTAGTTACCCTAACTTTATTACCCGGTACCGGTTGAGTTAAGTTTGCACCTGATATCATTGCATCAGGTGCAAACTTAACGCAACCGAGTTGTTCAAATAGGTTTTTTGCAAATAAAAAAAAACAGCTAGTTAGAGACATGGCTATAATTTTCATAATATTTTCTTCTGTTTCCGCGATTTTTACTCATTGAAATAAAACAATTTAACGGATTATATCGCGTATATTATCTCATTTTAGTTCCCGACATTTCGGAAGCTTTCCAGCTTTCCATTCCTCCTCCCGTGACCATGGAAAGCTTCCGAAACGTCGGGAACTAAAATGAGATAATATACGCGATATAATCCGTTAAATTGTTTTATAATTTTCATGTAATACAAATTGATGAAATTTCAACATTTTTGATTGGTAAATTTCGGAGATAAAGGGGGGAGAATGGTGTTTTTTTCTCATTTTCCTTAATAAAACAAGGAATAATTACAATAAAGAGGCCAAGCCCTTCCAGGCCTCATATTCGTCGTTGTTTTAGAAAATAAAAATATATTTATAAATATTTCCTGTGCAACATGTGAGCTAAACATATTTATAAATATTCCAAATTTCAAATAGTAAGCATAAGTAGTTTTTGAGATATGGCGCTTTAATAGACGGACAGACAGACAGACAGAGTCGCACCATAAGGGTTCCTTTTGTACCTTTTTGGTACGGAACCCTCAAAACAAAAAGAGAATTCCGCTTGTAATGCAAATTACAAGCCTTTGTGAAACGAGCTCCTGATATTTAACCGCATAACAAGAATTTGTCTTTGTACTAATATTTCACCTCCTATATTGACGGGTAGTTTCTTTAAAACGTCGTCGTTCGCCCTTCGTTTAACAAACCAAGTTACTAAAAACGCTAAAACCGCGCGCGCTTACTTTACTCAATGCGCTCTTGGCACCCGTACCCGAACCGCCCCCCTATTGCCTCCCGCGTTTGACGCTCGGAATCAGAATCAAGTTGATATTGTATGGGCTATGACAGTTGATTCGGATACCAATAGTCAAAATTTCTTTAGGCAATAACTCCCTCAGTCTCGCACAACTGCAACTCTCCGCAACTAATACGCTTGTCACGCGACATAGCATCATCCATCTTTCTCGCATTGTATTAAAAGGAAAGAGACAGACAATCTTTGTCGCGCGATAAGCGGGCGTATCACAGTCGTACTAGAGTTCCTGTTTGCGTGGAGATATGTATGCGAAAACGTACCCCCTCCACTGGCCGCCTGGCTCTTTTTACGTGCGTTGAGTTATAGCTGTGTGCCGTGAATGTTTGAGGTCTTGTGAGATGATGGACCATAGGTAGAACACCGTACATACTTAGAATTGACCAGTTATAAATCACTTCACTATCCCTATCATCATCACTATCATCACTACATAGTATAAAACAAAGTCGCTTTCTCTGTCCCTATATCCCTATGTCCCTATGTATGCTTAAATCTTTAAAACTAAACAACGAATTTTGATGCGGTTTTTTTAATAGATAGAGTGATTGAAGAGGAAGGTTTATATACATAATGACATCCATTAAATAGTGGAGAAATACTGTTGTTTTTGAGGTTTCTAGTGTGATGTCGTAAATAATTTAATTTTTTCCGCTTTTATTGCAAACGCAGGCTGAACCCTACGAGATTTATCAAAATAATGTACTACCTAAGTTTTGTACACATTGAAAAGGTCTACAGAAAACTCCGTGATGGTATATGTCTATCTCTTATGGATATCCCACAATAATTTTTTTTTGTCATTTACTTTTAACGACAAATAATGGCTAATTTTCGAAGCAATTTTAAGCAATACAGCATTAATCCTTATCCAATTAAATACTTTTAATACATTGTTGATTTAATATAGATCTATATGGCCCTTTACAGCATATCAAATTCAAATTCAAATTATATATATGATTTAAATGAATATTTTCGAAGATATTACAGATTTAAAAATTGCGGGACTTAGCGTTTGCGGCGGTACCGGCCGGCAGGGTTAGTATTTAGTATAAGCATTGCACCCGTGCGAAGCCGGGGCGGGTCGCTAGTAAATAAATAAATAAATATTAAGGGACAATTTTACACAAATCGAACTAGTCTCATGGTATAAGCTCAATAAGGCTTGTGTTATGAGTACTAGACGACGATATATTTAATAGATATATTACTTATATACATAGAAAACTTCTAAGACTCAGGAACAAATATTTATGCTCATCACACAAATATTTGCCCTTACCGCGATTTGAACCCAGGACCTCAGCTTCGCAGGTAACGTTACTCCCACTAAACTAAACTGGTCGTCAGTTATGTTTTGTGTACTTAATATTGTGAAGTGTTGTTGGCTTGTGTACTCAATATTATTAAGTAAGTACTCATAATTGTTGTTAATTAATTGTGTAGTTGTTAATTGAGTAATCTGATTTCTTGGTGGATTGGTTCGCTGTAATGCTGTGTAAACAAATCCATACTAATATTATAAATGCGAAAGTGTGTCTGTCTGTCTGTCTGTATGTCTGTCTCTCTGTCTGTTACCTCTTCACGCTTAAACGGCTGAACCGATTTGGATTTTTATTATTTTAAATTCGCGTGCAATGAAGATGCGACTTACAACTGTTCGACACGAATTACCCTTAATAAAGAAAAATAAATGTAATTAGATGCAAACATTGTAAAACTTAATACAAACTAGACAAAAAGCCTGCAGGTACTGCTTCTGTGTATAAAAAAATTAAATAATGGCTACATTACATCATTAAGGAGTGATAGTCATGAGAAAATTTGAGATTTATGAATTTATAAAAATATTTATATGTATCTCAAAAATTACTCGTTTTCGAACTACATGTTATCCACTTTATATGCTCTAATTAGGCTCTACATTTGATGGTTAAAGTCGGTCGGGGCACTCGTTTCCATCATAATGATGAAATTATATTTTATTTATTTGTATAGTTATTTAGATGTAAGAATAGTTAGCATAGTTAATAGTTATTTTTTATGCAAGGCTGCAAAGTTGTTATTTGGCAGGAGTGCTTAAATTGAAAGCCGAGTAAGCGAAGGAATCTAAAATTGAACCAATCGCTCCTCTCGTGGTTCAACTTTAGATTCCTTCGCTTACTCGGCTTTCAAGGCACGAGACGTCAAATAATTTTGCAGACGGGCGAAACACACAACTTTTCACCTCACTACAGTGAGGAAAATGTGAGATGTAAGAAAAACGATGAAATTATAACAAACCGTTTTTTGTTTCATTTAAAACTATTGATAGTGAACCTACGAAACACACTCATACCCAAACAAACAAATAAACATATATAACGAATACCTTCGAACATCAAATGACTTTTCCACGGTAGCGGAAAAACTTTTCCACGCAGATTTGGCGCTGTAAATGGAACTTCTTTTTTTTTGGTTACTTCTTTCGAGCGAGTGAGGTGAAACATATTATTATAAGCACAAGAAGCTAATATTTACAGATAACAACAAAATTCAAATAATAATATTATTATGTTAACTTGCAAGTAGGTCTCAAGCGCACTTGAGGTCTGATTTTACAATAAACAGAAAATCATTCACAGTCTGACAGTCACCAATGACATTGTAGCAAGCAGCAAAATATTTTTTATTTTTTTACAATCAGAAAAGAAAACTTCTGCAAATACAGCTGTATTGACTCAATAGCGACTTTGCTCAAGCGAAATAATAATACTTCGGTTATATTTTCAAATAAAAAATTAATTAAAGTTGGTTTTTGTCTCTAACAATCTTCTTTTTATAATGACAAAGACAGTTAGCTATGTTTTTATGCGTATGGCCGTATTAACTCAAGTTTCCAACAATATCAATAGACTAAGGGGGCCAATAAGTTTTTGTGTTGTTAGGTGTCTATAATATGGATATAAACGTCCGTCACGTTTCTATCATCGCACCTCCCGCCTCAGAAACAAAGTACATCCCCACTATCTGGATGCTTGGCATCCCACAAATAAACGGGCATGACGATCATTTTTACCACACACTTGCAAGTCGTGGTTCCGTCCCCCTCAGGTATTTCCAGAGCGCATGGGATTCTTCAAGAAGCGAGTTAACAGGACTCTCAAAGGTTGGTAACGTATGGGCGATTTCTCCGGTGTTGCACATATCCATGGGCGACGATGACAACTTTCCATCAGGTGGCTCGTCTGCCCTTTTGCCACTAGTTACATAAAAAAAAAAAAAAAAACACTGTATGTAGCTTGACGTCATACGTCTGCTAATATGTAAGAGCTTTACAGGTAAAAACCCTACAATTTATGTAATTGTAGATGTTGTTTAATAAACGCTTACATACGTAAAAAACGCCTGTAGAATTCTGACTAATTTGTAGTTACAAATTTGTACTTGTAGATTACAGTTTACATTAAATTCTAACTTTTTGTTGCCGATTCTTTGAAGTTGTAAGTTAGAATTTGATAAACTTTGAACTTTTGGAAGGTGATCATGGATAATAACAACTAAATTACGAGTTTGTCTATAATACATGACAGCAAAGATGTTTTATTCGGTTTATTGAAAAGTTAACTCACTGTATGAAATAAAAAAAAAATGGAAGGAAATCCTGCACAATTAACGCCTTTAGGCATCTACAATAAAGACTGAAAATACCGTGACACTACATGGCAAAATTTTAGAAAAAAGACCATCGTAAGTTCTAATTTTTTATATGCTCACAAAAGAATTGGTGTTTATTTCCACATTTAAAAAAGTAATCAAAATATTTTCATGTGAAAGTGTGTTGATTTCTCATAATATTGGGTTGTTAATGTTATAGCAAACCAACGTTAGGATTAAAGATATTAAGAAAAAAATCTTGCCATATTATCAGACGCCGAAACTTGTAATGGATTGACAGGCGACGCGGCACCTGTCGATTTTTTTCTACAATTGACAATATATGTAAACTTGTAATTACAATTGTGTGTTTAATAAACCAGTTTTCCTACAAATATGTAAATTGTCACTTGTAAAGCGAAAATGTTTATTAAACAGAAATATGTAGAATTTTAGCTACAATTCTACAATTTTGTAGAGTTTCCACCATAGTAAACTTGTAACTTGTAATTTTTATTAAACAGAAAGTTGTAGACTGGGCCCTGGACCTATGTTCCTGAAGACTGACTTGTCGGTTAGTAAAATTAAATAGTATGTGAAACGTCAACTCATTTCCAAAGCTTATTATAGCACACAAGATTAGGTAGATGAATGATAAAGACTCGTGGGATTAATTAAAATGAAAGCAATCATGACATGTGTACCAATAATTATGAAATTATTATAAGGAGTACCTATTAAGGTACTGATATTTTATACAATACAATACAAGAATTCTTTATTGCTCACCAACAACAGAAAACAGTACAATAGAGCCTTAACTTAAAATACGGCAGACAATAGGCGGTCTTATCACTAAAGAGCGATCTCTTCCAGACAACCTTTGGGTAGTGGAAAGGACACAGAATAGCTAGGAATGAGTAAGGTGCTGAGATGAGATTATACATAATACGTTTTTTTTTTACATATTTGGAATTTTATTCTAGATACATTTAGACAAATTCAAGTAAGTACCTTTTGTATTTTCTTGATCCTTTTTGGGATTTTTCCATATATTATTTCATTTTTACAATGTTTATTAATGTGATATTAATTTTATCAATAAATTGCTATAAAATCTTAGTAACTAAGGATTCAAAAGGGCTTGTAGCTCGGCCTATTTGAATAAAGATAAAACTAACTTAAAACTAAGTTTTGAACGATAGCTAAGAAGGTTTTCCATAAAGTTACCTTTCAAACACATAAAACAAAGCAGAATCGGTCCATTCATGCGCTTTAATGGCACAGAAACATACACAGACACAAATGGTAGGTATTTGTGTCTGTGTCTCAAACTTATAACACCCGTCCTTTTGCTTAAAAAGACTCGTCTCGCAGAGCAGAGTTTGTTGACTTAATTTAACTATAAAATCTAGGCTACATTTATAGACTAGATCAATACAAGGTTTAATGTACGAAAAGTTTCATTCCAAAACACATAATACATTAACAATTTTAATGGAATATACGACGTTTTTGTTATAAAGCAGTAGCTTCAACAGATTTGAATTCAATAATGGAGCGTTCATTTTGAGCCGTCATGCTCTGCGTTTCAATTAGACATTCAAAACAATAAACTATTGGAATACTTAGCAGATAATTTATAGCTATACAAGCGCCCGCCCGCGACTTCGTCCGCCATAGATTCGTTTATCACGGGTAAAAGGTATTTTTCCGGGATATAAAGTAGGTTATGTCTTTCCCCAAAACGATATTTTACTATTATAAATGTGAAGCAAGATTTTTTTGTAAAAACATATTTACTGTCCATACAAATTTTCATCCCCTTTTTCGTCCCTAAATGGGATGAAATTTGACATACATTATAGTCTATGTCCTATTCTGATATATAAGGTACATAATTGGAAAGTTTCATACAAATTCGTCCAGAAGTTTTTGAAATTAAGTGGAACGAACATACATACTTTCACGTTTATTATATAGTTAGGAAGTAAGGATAATGCATACAAAAATTACTTTACCGCACGTTGAGGTAAGTAGCACTTTACGTGCCTATGTGTTGATACACACAAAGCTCATTTAAATAAAACATTTTTAAACGACGTTTCGGACGAGTTGACAACCCGTCAACATGGAAAGCTGGAAAGCTTGAGAGTGTAGTGTAAGCCACAGTTATAGTTTCACCGTAACTTCGCTGTTTACAGCAACATAAAAACATATATTGTTTGAGTGTGCAAATAGATAATATAAAACTCTATGTAACGTTATTTTAATGTTCTTTTATCTTATACTTTATCTCTTACTTGATGGTATAACAATATACTATATTCAACTACATGGACTTTTCATGAAGAACCCTATCTCATCATACATCATGGCGATCTTGCCTTTTGAAGTACCTGCATACCTGACTACCGACTTATGGATCTAGAAAGATCGCGAAGAAAATTACCACTGCTGCACGATTAATCATTTAAATAAAATTGTTTTATTTAAATGATTAATAATCGCGGAAACAGAAGAAAATATTACATACAAAGCTTTCTGAGTATATGCATTGTAAAATGTTGTACGGTACACGTTCGACTAGGTAAGTAATTAATTCCCAACTCATGTCGGTGTAAAATAATCGCCACTCCTTGACAGGGCCGGATTTAGGGGACGGCATCCGGGGCAAGGGCCCTGGGCCCCCATAATAGACTTCATAGCAAGTACAGAGCGAAACCGAATTCTGATAAACAAATTATCCGAGAAAATGGGCGGCCAGTTTTACGTCTTCAAAAACCCTAGCGACAGTGGGACAAAACCGTCTATCAAAGTTTTTCTCCTGATCAATTGAAAGTGATTTACTCCGAGAACTTGCTTTCAACGAAATCAGCAACGATTTTTCTCCTAAAAAAGCTCGGCACATGCCGGTCGTTAACGGTAAAATTTAATTTCGCATAATTCTTATTTTTGATTATATTTATGTATGTTTCTTAAAACAATTTATATGGTATCACAATAATTTTTTTTTTTGATAAACTACACTGAAAAATTGGAAACTATTTAGATGCCAGGCAGGGGGCCTCCTCCTTTGTTGCCCTAGGGCCTCCACTCATCTAAATCCGGGCCTGCTCCTTGAGGATAACCTACTTACCGCACTTGTATCGTAAATTACTATTATTGTGTGGTTGCAGTTTCGTCACGGCTAGTATTAAATATCAAAAAGTACCTGCAACTTTTTTCGTGGAGGAAGAAAAAGTCATAACCCTCTCTTTTAGCAGTAGTCTAATAGAGTAAAAAGTACCTATTCTATAAAAAAAAGTATCATCGGATATTTTACTTATTTATTTTCTACCAAAAATGGTTGAGATGTCTAGCCGTTTTAAGGTAATGAGTCCGCAAAGATATTCCAACGATATAATTGAGTGTGCATTTCTGTACATAGACAAAAATAATATTCGTAGTCAATGAGAAAATAATATAATTTTTTTTATGTAAATATTCACTTAATCAAGTTACGAAATTAATCAATTAATGCGCCAAGACATCATGAATATTTGTAGCAAACCACACTAAAAGCATTACTTATGCCGCAAAAACTTAACGAAATCTACATAATATTCAGAATAAGTCTTGACACCGTAAATTGACCAAGAGAAATGGCTAGAAATGTAATTTATTTATCTAGGATCTTCGAGCTGGCTACTATTTTATTTATCCCTTGGGAATCGTGCATCCTATTCTTCTATGCAGACCTTTATATCATATCCTCTAGAGTCATTATATTATATCATTTAATCACTAACAATTTTACATTGTGTTTAAAATCTTAAACAACAAACAAAAGTTACACAGTTTAATTTAAGCAATAATATTTCATCTATCCACCTTAAATTAAAGAAACATAATAATTAATGATAATAACGTCAAGAAATCATTCCAATTTTGGTGTTAAATATCAAGGCAGCATAAACAGGCATTATGGATAAGTTATGATAATTGAATTTAAAAAAAATCTATAGGTACATGCGCTAACTTAATTATAATTGTTTGATAAAGTGATCCACTGACTAAAACTTCTCAAACTATCTCCATCTATGTATCTAAATTGGTTACAGACAGACGAGCCCCCCCCCCCCCCCCCCCCTTCACCCTATTAAGTGATAATTTCCGGTATAACAGATAGTAGTAACTTGAATGTCACCAAGCCAAAAAAAATTATCGTATATGCTACAATATCACGTACAAAGAAGCAGTAAAGTAAGAAAAAAACAATTGATAAAATGATACCTACTCGTATCAGCTTAGTCCATTTCATAATCATTGAACTCTGAGACTATTATATAACACAGTACCTACATACATAACAAACCTACTATATTTATTTTTCTACTTGCGTACTATATGTATCATCTTTGAATAAGAACTCCGCGGATCATAGTAAAAAGGCATACTTATTAGATTTGAACATCACTCTTTACTCTAAGGTTTATATTATACTAGCGGCCGCCCGTGACTTCATCCGCGTAGATTTTAGGTAAAACCAGAGATATAAATTAAGAAAACTTTTTTCAGTCAGTTGTCCGTTGCTGTATATGTTTTAAAAAAATACTCAGAAGATATTCAGCGACCAACGGATTTACAGTGAGAAAATGGGGATATTGATCATTATTCCATAAGAAGGCAACACTGGCACTTTTAATTTGAACGCTTGCTAGACTATGAGAAGAAGAGACAGACGAAGTTCCCGACACTGGCCAAAATAAAATATTGTAGAAGGTCCCTCGGTGTTTCAAAAGGATAGTATTTTAAGGCAAAGCAAAAAATGGTTGTCTGTAAATAAATAAATATTACGGGACAATTGTACACAAATCGAACTAGTCCCATGGTAAGCTCAATAAGGCTTGTGTTATGGGTACTAGACGACGATATATTTAATAGATATATAACTTATATACATAGAAAACATCCAAGACTCAGGAACAAATATTTATGCTCATCACATAAATATTTGCCCTTTACCGGGATTTGAACCCAGGACCTCAGCTTCGCAGGCAACGTTACTGCCACTGAGCCAAACCGGTCGTCAAAAATCGGTTTCCGAACAATAATTTTACGTGATAACCGTCATAAGAAAACCGACACCATTTTTTGTCTCTGCCACCCTCCCTCCCTCACCCTCTTTCTCTCTCACTCTCCCTCGCTCCCTCCCTCTATCACTCCCTTTCTTCCTCTGTCTCTCTCCTTATCTCCCTCTACCCGTTCCTCTCTCCCTCCCTCTCTCACTGTCTCTCCCTCATCCCTCTATCTCTCCCTCCCTCCCTCGTTCTTCGACTTAAAAATCACACATTACTTATGTGAACTTTCAACCCCCATCTTAACCCCTTCAAGGGATGAACTGGAAAGGATGCCCTTATCAATGTTTTTCACTGTACATTAGGAGGTTGCGACCGAAGTTTTAAGCGTCTAACTTTAAAAAATAAACTAAACTTTTAAAATTAAACTAAAGAAATTTATGTTATATCATCAACAAAAACAGGAAACTTTGAGGCTAGACACGAGCTGTTTTTAATGTATTTTTTATTTTTTATCTTATATCTTTTGTTTTTACAATTTAAATTTTAGTCACCTGTGTTTTATGTCTTGTTTTATTGCTAATATTTATTTATATTTATGTTCGGTTCGCTCACCATCCGAACAATTTCCACTTGGTGCTGTTCAAAATGTTTGCTTTGTTCCACTGGGTTTTTATTCTATTTAATCGTTTTTCTTATTTGTACTTGTTTTTCTTGTTCAT
The DNA here is from genome assembly GCA_905404275.2 of Hedya salicella. Classification (NCBI taxonomy): domain Eukaryota; kingdom Metazoa; phylum Arthropoda; class Insecta; order Lepidoptera; family Tortricidae; genus Hedya; species Hedya salicella. Next base: position 5,870,803 of record FR990112.1, on the reverse strand, counting down.
AATTATTAATCTGAGCTGTACGTACGATGCATTCTGTTATCCATTTTGATTTTCCATTCCAATTCCACTTGACAGCTTTTGACAATTGAAACTCCTGACAGCTTGCTTAACGCTGCGTTCACAAAAATGTTTTCATGCGTACAGTTCTCCGTGGCGCTACCTAACTATGGTCTCACCGGAAGTTAAGCGCTGGCTTTAGATCCAGCATTATGCTGAGGTGGGACCATTTCGGGGCATAATAGTTTAGTAATTTATTTTTTGTATTGCTGTATAAATATGAACTCGAATAAATGTATTTTCTTTCTTTCTTTCTTTATTTCTTCTTTCAAAAACGACGATGTTTCCTATGTAAACTTTCAACTTTTTTTAACCCCCTTTAGGGATGATTTTTGAATAGCAACGCTAAACCATTTGTTTTTTTAGTAAGAAACCTTTATACAAAGATTCATGTTATAACTTTCCATATGAACGATTTCCATACAAACGGTTCCACCCCTATTTCACCCCCTTAAGGGCTGAACTTCTAAAAATCCTTTCTCAGTACATGTCCACGTACTATAAAGAAAATACGTTTCAAATTTCATCTTTAGCGGTTTAGGCTGTGCGTTGTCTGTCACTAGGTCAGTAAGGCAAGAGTATTTTTAATAACATGTATAGATAATTCTTCGTAATAAAAAAAACAGTTAACAAAAAGTGATGGTTAACCATTTATTGTTGAAAAGAACCCGTTTTATGTATTTATCTTATTTTTAAACCATACTTTTGTAACAAAATGTTTATCATTTAGAGATGATCGCAAGTTCTATTCTGATATCTAAGCTACATTACTGCGGAATTTTACGCAAATCTGTTATGTAGTTTTTGCGTTCCAGCGTAACGTACATTCCCCCAAACATTCACGTTTATAATGTAAAAGTTACACAAATAGATACTAACGTGTCAAATTGGTTTCCTAGCAACTGTTTGTTGATATAATTCTTCACAATAGAAATGTCACAATGAACAAAACTCGGGGTTTTCTAAGGCTTTTCCATTTATTGTTAAAAAACGCATTTTATGAATGAATATCCTCGAAAATTGTAGCCTATGTCCTATTCTGATATCTAAGCTATATTACTGAAGAGTGTAACGCAAATCTGTTGTGTAGTTTTTGCGCTTTTTTAAATTAAATTTAATTTTTTAATTAATTGAAATATTATACAACTAAATTTCTAAAAAGAACGCAGTTTTTTACCTGTGTTTGTAGTAGAATTGTAGTTTATGGGTTACTCGTAGAAAAAGCATTTTCTATAAAATCGATAAACTGTTAATAAGAACTCCGCAAATCATACGAAAAAGGCATACATACATACAGTTTAGATTAGACCATCACTCTATAATCTATGGTTTATGTATATGTCACTGAACTATAACACCTATTTATATTATACAACCCAGCTCGGAACTATAAGGAATTTAAAAAAAAAGACGCCTTGTAATAATTTTTTTAGCTATATTTCATTTACTGTATTTTAAGGATTACTCGTAGAAAAAGTGTTGTATACAATAGTTATACAATTGGCCTTTAAGTCTCGTACCTTAATTAGGCCACACAGCAAGCTTCGTGGCCTAAACACGGTACTCGACTGAAAAAACATAAATTACATAACGGTTGCATAAAATACTAGTATACAATAGTTATATTTAAGGTTCGTACCTTAATTAGGCCACACAGCATGCTTTGTGAAAAAGCATACGTTATATAACAATTGCATAAAATACCATTCACATTGATTTGTTTTCATGCTTTTTTAGCTGCAAACGAGGTAAACATGTTCAGCACACTACAGAAGTATTCCAATTTCTACAAATGCATACAGTAGTAAAAAAAACACACACACACTGACAATTTACTGACCGACCGTTAGCGAGTCTCCGTTTCAGCTTGGCCAAAAATGATTTCGTATGTCCGTCTTCTGTCCAAATGTTCATCGCTGCAGATCGCATTTCTCAACCGATTCAGTGGCGTAGCTACCGAACCAGGGGCTATGCCACTGAATCGGTACGGGGCACGATATGGTACTACGTACCCGAGTGAGTTAGAGGTTCTGTTAGTCAGAGACCAAAAGTCCTAAAATATAGGTGGCCCCGGTGATATGCACCGTCCAACGTCCGAGGGCCCCCTGAGCTTAAAGGGCCCGGGCCGGCGTTTAGCCCTTTTCTTTTTTTTTATGACATAGGAGGCAAACGAGCAGACGGATCGCCTGATGTTAAGCGATCACCGTCGCCCATAGACACTTGCATCACCAGAGGAGTCACAAGTGCGTTGCCGGCCTTTCAGGTGGGAGTACGCTCTTTTCTCTTTCACTTTTCGTAGCCTCTTGTCGGGGGGCAATGGAAGTGGCGGAACGTTGCGCTAGCCGGGCAGGTTCGATAGTTTCGTTTCGTTCGAAAATTTTGTGAGCTGAACCTCTAGTACAGCTGTGATACGTAACTCCTTATCGCGCGACAAAAATTTTCTGTCTCTTTCCTTTCAACACAGTGCGAGAAAGCGGGTGATGCTATGTCGGGCGGCAATGGATGTGGCGAAGTGTTGCGCAAGCAGGGCAGGTTCGATAATTTCGTTTCGTTCGAAAATTTTGTGAGCAGAACCGCTAGTATAGCTGTGATACGCAACTCCTTATCGCGCGACAAAGATTGTCTGTCACTTTCCTTTCATCACAGTGCGAGAAAGGCGAGTGATGCTATGCCGTGGCAACTGAAGTGGCAATCGTATGGAGTTTAGTAAAATAATTATATGGAGTTTTTTTGTTGATTCAGTTTTTGGAAAATTTTGGTATTTGTTTTTTTTTGTCAGTATGTGTTAGTGTGTAGTGCGACTTTAACATTGTCTTTAACGGAATGCGCCGTATGCCATTTCCAGTGGCTTAAAGCTGTTAGTTATCTTCGGACAAGTAATTATATCCGCGGTCGTATATTTTTAAAGAACCCCATTTCCCATACATCGGCGGCGTCGACCTTCCATACAATTAATTGAGCTGTTACTATAAATAATTGCCTCGTTGTCCATTTTACTAGCGCTATCAGAAGGCAACAGTGATCACATCCATATTGGACTCTGGATAATTTTCAGGTAAAACTTCGTCCGTGAAGGAAAAGCAAATAGGTTAGGTATATAAGGTAAGACATCGGGGTATTAACGAATGCTATTTAATGCAGTTTAATTTCGAAATACATCTATATCTAGGTATATAAGGTGTAAATTAGGTACTAATACTTTTAGAGATGTTAAATTGCATCAAAACAATACACTTTAAATAGAAAAATGAGAAAATTTGTTATTTAATATTTTGGTTTTAGTTTCCTGGACAAAATAAATAAATAAAAATTCTGCCCAAACAAAACCAATTCTGTGCATTTAACATACAATACGCTTTTCACAACATTGATATGTATTTATTTACTGGACGGTGCCTGCAACTTCGTTCGCGGATGAGAAAAAGTCATAACCCCTCTATTTTTCGAAAGCGTAGTCGGGGCTTCATCACATCACGCCAAAACGGCTGAACGGATTTAAACTATTTTTGGTATACGGGTAGCTGGGCATCCTCTGATAGTTATAGGATACTTTTTACCCAACTACCCTAAAGTAAAAAAAGAGTGTTAGAACTTTTGCCTCCTCTGTCAACGAAGCTATCAACTACTTATTTACGATGGCATCATATTGATGCGTAATAACATAAATACCTACGCGCTTCTTCAACTTAGTTACTTTTTATACATAATTGCTGATGTTATTTTAGTATTAAGTTACTACGATAAGAACATTAATCTACTTTTTTACGGTCTTATGACTACAAAAAATTATGTAGCTGCGGCAATTTAAGAACTTTTCTATTTTGTTACCATATTTTTAATGATAAACAATATTATAATTGTTTATTTTCCATATTTAATATATTTTCTTATTTATACAAAACAATCAACAAAACACCAATCATTAATAAATCCTTAACTGATGCCCAAAAGTTTTTTTATAAACACTTTTTTTTAATCCCTAGAATTAGATGTTAAGATACGACCGACTTCAAATTAAGATAATAAAGTAATGCCCGCGAAAAAACTTATTCTCCAAAGAACAACATACGAAATATCAATTTTAAAGAACTTACGTAAACTCACGATGCAGTATGCATAATCATGATTCAAATTTTCAAAGTTCTCAAACAAAAAACAACTCACCAAAAAGTTAGATCATCCGTTTCGGTCACTCACAACACTTCACTACACTCGCGCGTCCACTGTGACGTTGTCGTGTGCCGCGCGCGCTGTGGCTACTGCTGCGGGCGGGCGGCGCCCAGATATCATCTGGCGGGGGCTGTGGCCTCGGTGTGAGCGAGTAGCGGAGCGCTGAGAATGAGGAGTTTGTGTCAATACACTCATGCGGTTATGGGACGCCGTGTGCCGCGCGCTGTGGCTACTGCTGCGGGCGGGCGGCGCCCAGATAACTTCAGGTCTCAGCGCGAACGAGCAGCAGAGAGTTGAGAATGTGATGTGTATACTCGCGTGCCCACTGGTACGTTGGCGTGTGCCAAGCGCATTGTGACTGCTGCTGTGGACGGGCGGCGCCCAGAGCATCACTCAGTATAGTTCTCGAAATATTATTTCAACTCACGTATTCTATCGTTGGGAATGGCTCATCTTTCCTCTTTCAACAAAATATTAAAACCATTAACACTTTAGGATTTCGTACCAACGAAACATTATTAGAAAGACTCCGCTTTCTGTACCTGTATCCTGTGGCCCTGTGGTTCTGCCTCTTGTGTCGTAATAGGTAGACGCTTGAAATTTGCACTAGGTCGCTGCAACAATAAATAATAAAAAATAAGATCCAAAACTATGTATGTATGTATGTGTATGTATGTATGTGTAGGTTCGCAGGTAGTTGTAATATTATTTTCTCGGTGTTTTTTGCATAAGATAGTACAGAACCCTGCGTCCCAGTTCATATAAAGATTTAACTACACTTTACGAATGTCACGAGCATCAATGACACTTCTCACTTGTCTATTAAAGTGTGTTTTCCAGTAACGGAAGATGTCTTGTCAACTAGTTAAGCCGAGTCGGTGTAAATTATATTTTGACAACTAAGAGTATACCTATAAACATTCCTCTGATATTACGTAGGAATCGCTACTGTCTCGAATGGCCACTTTACGGTCAAGTGATGGCAATCCACGCTGATACCACGATACCGTAACGTCACCGGTGTCATTTCCACAAAAATAAGGCGACGTAATATAGATATTGGTACAAATTTTGGTACTAATAATTAGTACCAAAATCGCTACTGTCTCTGACGGCCACAGCCTTACAGCCACGTGGTGACGAGATACGCTGATACCACGTTATCGTAACATCGCCGTGGTTGCTGCATCTCCACAACAATTCCACGAAACTTAACTCAATAGATTAGATTTGGCATTTGGGGGAAATCAAAGCGAATATAATCATAATTTATTTTCGTTCGTTCCATATTATTTTGTCGAACTCATCGACAAATCGAACTGCCATTCTGATTTGCGCAAGTGATTTTGAAACAAGCTTTCAATTTTGTGAGTTGCTGTTTTTTAGCTTAAAAGTTCTATTGACGACCGGTTTGGCTCAGTGGGAGTAACGTTGCCTGCGAAGCTGAGGTCCTGGGTTCAAATCCCGGTAAGGGCAAATATTTGTGTGATGAGCATAAATATTTGTTCCTGAGTCTTGGATGTTTTCTATGTATATAAGTAATATATCTATTAAATATATCGTCGTCTAGTACCCGTAATACAAGCCTTATTGAGCTTACCATGGGCCTAGTTCGATTTGTGTAAAATTGTCCCGTAATATTTATTTATTTATTTATGGTTATCTTAAATCCCCATTGCGTGATCCACTTAACAGTTTTTGCAGGTTTAACAATCAATTCGAGCTGGCTCCGACTTTCCGGAATGTGCCTGTAAAATTGACTGGCAGCCTTGAGCTTCTTGGTGTTCAGTTGACTGCCAATCTCAACTTCGGTCAATATATCGAGTCCAAAGCAAAGACTGCAGCCAAAAAACTCGGAATCCTCTCCAAGGTTAGGCGGTATTTCACTCCAGGACAGCTTTTAATGCTTTACCAAGCACAAGTCCGGTCATGTATGGAGTACTACTGTCACCTTTGGGACGGATCAGCTAAATACCAACTGGCCACTTTGGACTCGATTGACAAACGAGCTAGGCGGCTTATTGGCGACCCTACTCTAACTGACACTAAGCAGTCACTACAAGCTAGGTAGGGTGACCAAAAGAAAATATGTGCGGGACCGGAAAGGCTTTTAACGGTTAAAAACCATAATAAATGTTATTTAATAGCCATTAGAACCAGATATTCTAAATCAGCATATAAAAGTCCATCGAAAAATATTAATTCTACCCACGATTTAGGATTCACTTGTAGACTGAAAGTAGACTTAAAGCTATACCTATGAGCCTCAGGGGCGTATTTAGAAATTTGGCGCCGTGGGCCAATAAGTTTCGCCACCTCAGAAGTTAAGGTAAAAACCCGCCAAGTGGGAGTTGGACTCGCACACCGAGGGTTGGTGCCGCCCCGGGTCCTTTGGCCCTAGAGTAAATACACCCCTGTATGAACTAGGTTTATACAGTCATACTTTTGTAAATTTTGTTTACAGAAATAGAATCCACTCATCAGCATATGGCAGAACACTGATGAGTGCCATGACGCTGATCTTCCGTGGATCTAGAACAGGATATTTCTAACACAGCGTGCCGTGTATGTGCGTTACGTGCCTACTCATTCATGCGCGTGTAAGTGTGAACGTGAATATTTGTATATTGACATATGTGCAAGTTTAGGATACGATAAATATGGACAAAATAAACAAAATAACCCTGTTATATGTATATGAATCATCAATCAATCAATTGGCGTTTAATTCTGTTACAAAACTATATAAACATCGACTTTGACAAAGCCAATAGTAAGCGTTATGATTTTAGCAGTTTATGTATTTCGTAACTGGTATCATAGAAATTTGATTATAAAGTCTGATAATTGTAACCGCTGCGCTGAGAACGGAATATGGAACTCCTCCCAGTTTAGAAGTTCAACACAGTGCCCGAGACGATGTAATACATTAAACTTAGAGGTGAAACTAAATACCAGGCGTATCTGGGCATTTTAAATAAAAAGTGTACCCTCCCACCTGTCTGAGATTATAGATTTTTGGGTTCGTTTTATTCAGAATCAAGAGCACCATTCTGCAGGCCTGACCGCAGTAGCTTGAGCCTTGCCCCGCTGCCGGACTACCTATGTGCCGGCGACACCCTAGGTTTCTATGTGTCCTTTCTCTTGAGGGCTAAGAGGCCAATAAGCGTTATATTTGCTTTATTACATCTAAATAACATAACCATTCACCCGTTCGCCGGTAAAAATCCTAATATTTCCGCAAATGATTGGCATTTCTATCACAATAGCCGTGATCTTTTTTACGATAAGCTAAAGATTTTCCGTACCAAAAACAGATCTCAGCGAAAATGAAGCTCATATCAACGACATCAGAGCTCCGAAAAACGCATAATTTGCGTGGTTTTCTTGGTTTACTTCGGATCCTAAATTGGGCCATTCTCGGGTCGAAGATTAGGAACGATTTAAGAACTGAGATCTCGAGAGGACACTTGAAAACTTTTTCATTCAGAGTTCTACTGACGTAATTTTGGAAGTCAAGTTTCAAGGGCTGTTAGCTACCAGATATCAGTTTGGTACGTATATGAAACACTAGATGCCCGCAACTTCGTTCGCAGACATTTTTTTTCTTGTTTCAGCGTTATTATCTCGACCAAATAATATAAATACGTTTAGCCGTCTCGGCGTGATGAAGCTGCACAGTCACATAAATACATACAAATAAATCTAAAACATATGTCTTATTACTCACGTTGAAAACACTCTAGGCTGAAATAGCCCGTTTCACTTATTTTTTGAACATATCTTCAATGTACAAAAAATTCACTTTTACAAATTTATAATAGTAAGTATTGAAGTACCTAATTTCGGTTAACCGATCCGAACGGAAGCGGCTATTCGGCTGGACAAATTTTTTGAACCACGCTGTGGATAAAGTCATGTTCCAGACAAAAAACTAAATCCATACCGGTCAATCCGTTTAAGGTGCGTCCACACTTGTATCATTTGCTGGTATCCGATCACCGTGGCGTGGCATGACTGCATATCGCGCTGCTTGGACGCTTACTGTTGGCGCGGCGATTACGCCGCGCTTCTCCGATCTAAAGGTGCGTCCACACTTGTATCATTTGCTCGTATCCGATCATCGTCCCGTGGCATGACTGCGTATCGCGCTGCTTGGACGCTCACTGTCGGCATTCCGCGTGAAGAAACGCGTCCACACTAAGCCGTAGGTAGCGTATCACCGTATCCGATCACCGCGCCTATTATTTTGCATGCTGCAGTTTGGCCGCTAGCCGTATCGTTTTGCCGCTCCGATCATTTTGGCATTTCGCCGATCATCATTTATCACAACAGCTAATAAGCCGCGAGCGCCGAGCACCAGCGTGGACAGCAGCGCCCATGCGTCGGCGGCACCGCGCGCGTAGCAACTAAAATTGACAGTACTTTGGAAATTCGCCGTAACACACCTGCGCCAGCGACTCAAGCCACGCCTCTCGGCCATCTCTTTCACGCGTAGCTGCAATGGACGAGACAGAAGATGATCGGGCAAAAACCGACTCGAGATGGATCGCGGCGTATCATAACCGCGTAGCATGATCGCGTGTCATGATCGCTAGTGTTGACGTCGCACCGTCGCGATCATGCCGAACTCGTCCGATCGGAGTGTTTGATACGCGTAGCAACATGGATTTCGAGCGATCTGATCGGCGCAACGTCCAAACGCGTGATCGTGACACGCGATCATGCCACGCGACGATGATCTGATACGGGCAAATGATACAGATGTGGACGCACCTTAAGTGTGTGATACGTGTATCAACATGGATTTCGAGCGATCGGATCGGCGCAACGTCCAAGCGCGTGATCGTGACACGCGATCATGCCACAGGACGAAGATCCGATCGGGCAAATGATACAAATGTGGACGCACCATTCGGAGCTACCACACATACACGCGTCAAACTTATAAGAACCCTCTTTTTTCGTAGGGTCGGTGAATTTAAGACATTTTTGAATGTTTTTATCATGACAATAAGTTTGGGTAAGTTGGGTGCAAAACAGCTTACGTGATTTGTGTGAATAACATGAATAAAGTGGTTCTTGGATGTTTACTTATTTACGAGTAAGTATTATAGCTCGATTTGTGTAAGATTGTCCCTAATATCTATACTATTATAAATTTGTAAGAATGAAATGTCTGTACATTGAAGATGTTAGTTTAGAAGTAGGCCGCAAATAAATAAATAAAATCTAAATTTGTGATTATACAACAATTCAGTAACTCTTTATTGCACACTACACAAAATAGAGTACAGAAAACAATACATTCAAGGAGAGGTAAACAACAGGCGGTCTTATCGCTAAACAGCGAATTATATTTAGGTATATTAAATTTGTGCGCTCGAGTTGACGAATATGTCCGTTTTGTTATACTTTTATATATGAGTAACCAAAATGTTCAGCACATTTTTCTTAACAAACTGAACTTTTCTGACCCAAGTGAGTAAAATTGACACCACCATGAGAGCGAACAGGGTTACCGACCAAAAAAGAGAATAAGGTTTAATTAGTATTTTCTTATTATTTCAAAATTTCCATTCCCTAGATTCAACAACCCAAGTCTTCCCGGCTTCCTGCTCGGGCGTCATAATCTCATTATAAAGTTACCTTTGAGGAATAATCACCAAAATTAACGCTTTTATTATTCAAGATGACAGTTACAGAGAGACAACAAATTAAGGTGATTATAAAGAAATGAGAAAGAAATAAACAAAATTTATTTCGCTGCGATAATGGGTACATGAATACAATATAATACAAGAAAAAAAACAGTGTGGAGTGATTATTTCAGCGTTTTAACAGTCTTATAACTCTGTTCGCAATATTGGCCATTTCATAAAAAGTATTCAACCTAATTTTGATAACAATTGTAAAAAGACGCGGCTCCTACAATACAACTAAAAATGACGCCACAACTCATATGGAACTCATCAATATTGGGTACAGATTAATAAATCGGTTAAAACGCTTAAATAATCACCCTGTGGGAAAAAGGAGCTCCACCTAACATCCAGTAGCATATTATGTCAAACCACAGTGATTTGACGCCGGTCCATAAGTTGATCGAAACATATAGTCACATTTAACAGAATAAATTGAACCCTTTCACTACCAAGATTTTCGTAGTGCTACGCGCGTAGCCGATAACATAGGACAATGCGTAGCGAAAACTTGCTACGAGCAGAGCGCTCAACTAGCAGGTTCCTGGCAGAGAGTGTTAATAACTCGACTTATTACACAGGTACGTACATGTTATGAGTAATTATTATGTTTTCCCTAGCAATATTTCAGCTAATTGGTCATTCTCTTTTCATTAAAAGAAAATCGTTAGGTTTTTAAATAAATAACCAATATTCAAGAAAAGATTTATAAAATGAACATGCTAGGCATAATATTTTCTTCTGTTTCCGCGATTATTACTCATTGAAATAAAACAATTTAACGGATTATATCGCGTATATTATCTCATTTTAGTTCCCGACGTTTCGGAAGCTTTCCAGCTTTCCATGGTCACGGGAGGACCATGACCATGACCATGTCCTCCCGTGACCGTGGAAAGCTGGAAAGCTTCCGAAACGTCGGGAACTAAAATGAGATAATATACGCGATATAATCCGTTAAATTGTTTTATTTCAATGCTAGGCATAAGTTCCGTAACCGATTTAAGGACTCTTATATACGAAAAGTCATACGTTGATCATTAAAGCCGTAAAATGGTAATGCAGCTGTAAATACCTTATTTTCATACTAAAGTGGGGGGGCATCGATTGATAATTATAAACAGGAACCCAAAAAATTAAAAAAAAAAAAAACAGTTTAACAATACTATATTTTAGATTAATAGGCCGATTTGTAATTTATAATTTGTTATTCTTAATTTGGTATATTTGTATGTTCCCGATTGAATAAACTTTAAAAATCACGAAGACCGTGATGGCAAAGTAAAACATAGGCCAGAATACATTTTTTTTCGTAAAGTTGCGAAAAATAGTGGCGCTAAGATAGGTGGCCCTAATATTTAAATATTAATGATTACGAAAAATCCAACACGTGTAGAAACAAATCTGTTCTCTAATCACAGATCAAAACGCCTATCAAACACAAACGTCTAAAACAAAAGCATCCATTCAAGAGCAACGATGCTACCGACAAACCGCAGATATACGTATATATACGAGTAGATACTGTACCGTGTAACTAACCTATGAAATATTCATCCAAATGTAGGGTAAACTCAGTGGAGGGGCGTTTATTTAAACATTATAATGAAATGAAAGGCTCAGGCTCGTTTGGTCTGTTTCCTAACATGTCTGCTTCCTAAAAGTGGCCTTCTTCCCACATTGACCGTTTCCTATGATGTCTACTTGTGAAAATGTCTGTTTCCTAAAATGTCTGCTTCTCAAAATAACCTTCTTCCCACATTGTCGCGGCTCAGGCTCGTTCGGTCCGTTTCCTAAAATTGTCTTCTTCCTACAGTGTCAGTTTCCTATGTTGTTCACTGCTCAAAATGTCTGATGACCCCTTTTTAACATTAGGTGACCCCATGGTCACCTAATGTTAAAAAGGTTAAAATACACCATCCTCAAAATAAAATAGCTTCAAAACACGTGAGTCTCAAAATACCCTAAATTTATGTATACTACAACTCTACAATATTAATTTAATAACTACAATCATTTAATAAAGTAACTATGCAAAAAAAACATCAAAAAGTGCAACAAAATAAGAATCTCCATTGGTTAAACAAAGGTTTCTACATGGTCAGTTTGTTTTTGATGTTTTTTGGGACGCTGGTGTTTAGAGATTAGGCTATTTCAAATTTATGTTTATGTGACAATATGATTTTTTGAGATTGGGTTGTAGTGAGTGAGGGTAATTTGAGCTTAGGTGCCAATGAATGGCAGCGATATATTTTTTGTCGATAATATTTTTCTACATCACTTTCGTATAGATGTTCCGAGGTATTCCAGGCATGCTTATTTCAAGTACTTCCGGAAACTACTTCTTGAATTCAGAGACAAAAAAGAAAACATCGTGAAGAGCTGACATTGTAGGAAACGGGCCTTAGAACACAAATAGTGGGCATTATAGGAAGTTTACATTGTAGGAATAGGACATCACAAGGAACGGACATTATAGGAAGCAGGTCAATTTTCGGAACTGACATAATAGGAAAAAATCATTCTAGGACAGTAGCATGATAGGAAACCATTTGCTGACATTATAGGAAAGAGTCATTTCTGGGAAGAAGACCAGTTTGAGAAGCAGACATTTTAGGAAACAGACCAAACAAGCCTGAGCCATATGAAATACTGAAATAATAATCTTTTCACTTCTCCTGCTCTAAAAGTACGGCATATTAGCTTCGCGAAGCGAGACTAAATGTACCCCTAGAGTTTAAAAGAAAGCCATATAATCACATACAAATTTTTTGACACTGCAAAAAAAACCTGCGGCCAGCTACATACTCCTTACGAAAAATTAAGAACAAGCAAACCAACCTGATCAGATTGGCCAAACTTTCTGATAGAATTGCTCAAACTGTACTTTTAGTTTCTCACGAAATATACAATTTTAATCTTTAGTTTTATTTTATTTTCTCGCAGTTCAAGTGAAAAGCGGAGCGTTTAACACGTAGCTAAAACCTTTATGACACACGGACATATTTGTCCTCGCTCACTTCGTGAGCTCGTTTCAATAATCACTTCGTGTCATTATGGCTTATTTTGGCCCCTTGTCAAACAATCTACTATTGTTTCGTAAGAAGGCCGCAAGGGCACTTGTGCATGTCTGACTCTACGGCATTTCCCAAGAGGACCACTGTTGAGAAGAAAGCCAAAACAAACCCAATAGTCAGCTATTTCTCTAAATAAATCTTATGTATTACAATATTAGTTAGCCTATCTTAAATATATTTTTTTAAGTATAATTAACTCTCCAAGAAAACATATCACGACTTATAAAAGTATTTATAAGTACAAGAAATAGAAAAAGTTTTTTAAAACAACTTGCGTACTTATAAGAACCGTGTCCCGGTAAAAGTAAGTTATTTGGTTTCTATTTTGGACCATGCATTTTTGTCTGTTAAATAGTCCTGTACCCTTTAATATGCCTTTACCATTAGATACTATTTAAGTACTTTTTGAGAGCTTGGAGAAGGTAATTTGAAGCCATCATCTGGTAACTTATTATAAAAATTAATACATTGGCCTACGAATGATTTGGCTACTTTATGAACGCGGAACATTTTAATGGCAATTTTGTTTTTATTTCTAATATTATAGATATCTGAATTCTTAGTGAAAGATTCTAGGTTCTTAATAACATAAATAGGTTATACTCTCATGTATACATTGGGACGCTACAGCTAATACGTTGATGTCTTTAAAAAGTTATCTTAAGAAGTCACGGGAATTCAGGTTATATATAGAACAAATCGCTTTTTTTGTTAGCACAAATATAGTCTGTATGGCAGCTGCTTTGCCCCAAACCGAAATACCGTAGGACATGATACTATGAAAATAACTATGATAAACTAAGCGAGCAATAACAACATTGATCAATTGTCTAATTTTTCTAATAGCGTAAGCTGCTGAACTTAATTTACCTGCAAGTACAGCTAAAAAAGGGACTACATTGCAAGATTTTGTTTATTGTTACACATAAGAATAATGCCCCATCCACCATTTCTAAGCATTCACCATTGAGCGATATAGTAGAATCCACATTCCACAGGTAAAGCAAATCGAACACATTTTGTTTTCTTATCATTCAATAGCAGATGATTGATAGTAACCAGTCAATTACTTTAACTGTACTATTCATTTCGACATACTTAGTCTGTTGCTTTCCGGTCAAGTTTGAAAATTAATGATGATGAAATTACGTACATTGGTTTTACTCTACACTTGTAAACCTTATAACATAACGCCCCTATTTTTATCAGAGGTAAAACCAACATCCCAACTCAATACTCCGATATGTAATTGAATTCCAAATTAAAAATTGGCCGACACTTTACGGCCCCACGTTCATTGTGATTCTGATCACTGCAATTTGGTGGAACTATATGGCACTATGAGTATTTCTATCAATAAAACTTACCCTAATTTCACTGGCTAGACAAGTTAACATTCATGCTTTTACGAAACAATGTTTGAATAACTAAGTAATCAAGACAGGAACCGTTAAACTTAATACAATCAAATCGGGGTTTGGCCAGACAGACCCAAATATTATGATAAATTTTCCTTGACCGCTCTCCTACGATAAACTAAGCAAAGTCCGAAACAATTAATTGAATCTATGTTTCACTAAAATATATTAGTGAATAGTAACACTTATAACATTAATGATAATATATTGCAAGCTGTAATAAACTTTTTACTGTACATAAACGTATAGCAACACTTAGAATGTGCTGTATATTTTAGATCTCTATCTGTATGACTTTCCACTTCCTATTCCGTCGTATTACTGGCAACATAAAACGTGTGCCCTACTAATATTTAATCCTAATTAGTCTGCATTGGAGTTGTATCGTCCTAACTGGATGGTGTAAATACAAGATCGTATGTATATGAAAATATCAGTTTTATTTCAATCACCCCGCTAGAGCTCTTTCCAAGACGCAAAAGGAGTCATGCATTAATTTCACTGACTAACGCTACTCCAAGAAAAACTAGGTACTTATAGGTTTGGCTAGAGTTTAATCAGCTGTTAAGGGCAGGAATTGGAATCTACTTTGGAGTTTCCCGAAAGACGTTGGTTGAACCTAAAACCGATCATTAGAGCTTTAACTACAAAGATCAAAAAGAGAAAAGACCTTGACAGTTTGAGCAGTGTTTTGTGAAAACGTGCAAATTATTGAGATTGTAATAATAAAACTATTATATATTTTTATTTTATAGCTATAAAAATAATTACAAAAACACTGCGTTCTTTTTTTGAAATTCATTATAGGTCTGTGCGGAGTGTATACAGGTATTAGTTCAGTGACAAATAATATAAACCATAGAGTATAGAGTGACGGTCCAATCTAAAAAGTATACCTTAGAATAGAATAGAATAGAATAGAAAAATCTGTAGTGTTAGTATGATTTGCGGAGTTCTTATTTACGTGTAGAAAAACTCCATTTTCAACACACTTCCTCTTAAAGTAGCTCTTATTACACCGTTTTTATGGCTGTAATCCAGTATATCACACACATCTTGTTTACATTGCATAATCGCACTAGTGCCTTTCAATTACAGTTTTTTTCAAATGTCGGCATATTGTTTTTAGGTACAAGAAACATTATAGGTCGTTTTAATGAATCTAAAGTGGTACTTACGAAAAACAATTAAATTAAATAAATTATAAGGTATTCTAAACAAAATAACATTTTGTTTGTATTAAATTGATATAACTAATCAGTTTATTATATTATGAATGTTTGGCTGATTGGCCAATTAGCCTTTGCCGCATTGCTCTTGCGCGCGCATAGATAAATAATAATAATATCAATAGTAATAATATTTTTATTTCCGACCACGGATCCATATTTTGTTAGTAAGGTTTGTACCTAAAATAAGTGTTAGCATTAGACAGTAAAGTAAGTGTTAGCATTAGACAGGAGCGCATTGCGGCTGTCACGCTCGCGCTGCAGCATGGACAGAGGTCTTGCAGTGGGCGGGGCGAACCGAGATATTTACCTTCTCGCCGGTAGACCGGATTGTGGCGATCAGTTTGGGGCTGGCGCCGAGCGAGTAAGCGCGCGTACGCTACGATCTGCCGTCTGGATTGATTGGTCTCGGAGCGTGTCGTATTGATAGATATACTTACCTTAACAATTTATATAAAAGCGCCACGAAATGCACTTTGAAGAGAGGTTACGTGAATTGTAAATGCATGTTTGAATACATATTATAAGGACGGAAAGTACTCTTTAACTTGTACGACATAAGAATTTGTTAATTAAATAAATGTAAATTAAATATGTCTTTTTTATGTGCGATAGCTACGAAACGGCTGAGTTATCTATTTAATTGACATATGTGAAGTAACTTGTGTCGCAGCGCGCCATTTTGATTTCATTTGACATATTTAATATTTATAAATATTTCATATAGAAGAATGATTATTTTCTAAAAATGTGAATAAAGTGTAAATAGTTTCAAGCAATGATATTTTAAATATAATAATTATGTAGGTACGTAAATTCGAAGTAGTGATGACAGATTAATGTAAGTCTTACGGACTACAGGATTGTTTACCCAAGTAGGTACAACCTAGACAAAATGTTAAGTAAGGTACGCGATTATTTTTTGCTTTTTTCCTCGCAAGTTTGTTGAAAAACGTCGTATGAAACTCGTGTGCATTGATCATCACACTCTCGGCTTTTATGCAGCACGAGTCGTAGACGAGGGCTGCAAGATATAGCCTCGAGTGTAATTACCAACATACCACACTCGTATCAGTAGGTACTAATACCTTAAAATTCAATCAACATTGTTATCCCATGAATCAAAGTAACCCTTCTTATCGATGGTAATCGACACGCTAAAACCTCGATGACGTCACTAGACTCGACTCACGTCGTTTTGTTAATCCTTATTGAAGAAAAGAGAGTAAATCGCTCTAAACTCTAAATATTCAAAGACCGCTGAAAACCAGTATCGATTACGATTAGACAAAAGTCCCAGAATTGAACAAAGAGGCTATTATTCAGGTGATTTGGCAGCGAAATTGGATCCCGAATGCCGTCTCATGTTGACGGGTTCCCCGAAACAGCGTTCATTGTTTATTTACAAGCTTATTCAATAAAAAATCAATCCTGAACATAGTTTCTTTCATAAAATAAATAGGCATACTATTTCATAGGTTTATCATTCATATAACGCTGCACGGTAGCTAGTCACGGGAGATGTTATAGAAATGGGAAAAATAAATGAAAATTTACCTAACAGACATTACGATATTAAGAAGTCAGTCATCAATTTTTAGTATGGTATTTTTTTGTGTTTCGAGCCGGTTCTAAAAATATACTGTACCAGAAGGTGCCCCTTCGTTCACGGAAGATAATTAAGTCATAACCCTCCTTTTTACTATTGCGTAGTCGGATAATCCTGTAAGCATCTGTGGATGCGCAGCTAATCGTGTACCAAAAATAGTTGAAATCTGTTTAGCCGTTTCGGCGTGATGAAGCCACAATGACACATACAAAAAATAAAATATTAAAGTTTTTATATTAGACCTGTGAAAATATCTTAAATTTACAGACATTTCGTTTTTACGACTTCATGAAACTTATAGTTATATTATATCGGCCACCTGTTCTTTAAAAATCCAAGAAATACTTTCAAAACATACCAAGTACGGGCTCCTCAAGGTAAGATAAGGCTTAGTATTTTTTGTAAAACATACGCCAAATGTCTCTTAATATACGTTGCTTCATAACTGCCGCTCAAAATGATTGTTTTAACCTAAATAGGGAGACCAGGGCCTAAACTAACGGCGGGTTGGAAGTAACAAAGGCTTTGTGGAAGTGTCCAATAATCAGAATGTGGCGCGTGGCCTGAGTGGATGATATTTCCCCGCTTGTGCCCAAACATCACGCATGTATCCTAATCAGAAGTCAAATTAGAGAACAAAATATGATTTTACGCCTCTAAAGTAACATTTTCACATTGATTTCTTTAGCGTTTATTGAGCAACGAGAAAATAATATCTATGTGACTACTTGCCTAGACAGTCTTGATTACATTGTGTATATAATGTTTTAAATTATTTATGTGCAAGGCATTCAGTGTTTTGCTATTGACTTATGTAATAAAGCAGAGTAGGTTTGTATTAATTAATTTTTATACTTATTTGTGTTAATTAATTTTTACTATTTTCATCATTAAAAAACAAATATGCGATAAAAACTATTACACATAGGTACTAATTTATTTTCACTTCTTTGTTAATACTATATTTCTTTCTTTAATATTTGTTAACATTTTAATTCGAATTTCACATGCTGTACACAATATTTCTCTGTGATCTTCATTATAAGAGAGCTCGGGATATTTCTGAATCCACTTATTAATCGATATTATTTTTACCACATTTAAAATATTTCGAAATCACAATAAGAAAATAATTTGACTAATTTAAATTGTCACAAAACTGTTTCAAGCACACCATTTTGACAAAACCATGACAGATAGGTACCTATGCAACTAAGAAAGGGCACATGTTAAATTACGATAATATCCGTTTTAGATAATCATAATATTAAGTATCGACTCTATAGAGTCTTGTTCTATTTCCATATCTGTTTTTGCGATGACCTGTCCGATCTCTGACTATGACACTCAGACATATTCTATACTTCGTGTCATAATGGCTTATTGTAGGCCCTTGTCAAACAATCTACTATTTATTTACAGACGATTATGCTTTTTATTCGAGATCCAGTTTACGACTAAGATTCTATTGACATAATAGACATAGACTGGCGTTATTCTTAATTTAAATAGATCTACTTTTATAATACTAGCCTACCGTCTCATATACTAGCGTGGAATATTAATATTCTCAATGTGTTTTACAATCTCCACAGTACCTACCAAACGACAATTCCGTACATCGATTTTCGGTTTTCTATCTATAAATGCATTGTTCACCTTCCACTAGTACTTAGAAGTAGTCTTTGAAGCATATCTTCTGCCACCACAGAGTAGCTATGAAGCTTCTATTTTCCAGGAATCTCGAGTTAATCATAACTTAATCTAACTAATAACTTAACGGCCTCACAGAATACGCGTAAATTAATCATCATTTTCTAAGTAAGAATACAGTAAGAGCACCTCACTTAATCCTGGCTCACAATACGGAAACGTGTCAAAAAAATCTTTGTCTGGATTTATAACTAGACTAATCGCTTCCATTAGATAATCCCCTACACTATAATGAAGTCAATGTTATACCTAATACTTCAGACCGTTTATCATGGGAAGAAGATTTATTTTAGCCTGTCTGAAAACAGAAGTTACTCCCTTCTAGAGTCGCAACGTCGCATAATAGTTAGTTATCGGATAAAATCTATCTTATAAGAACATGGATTTAGTTATTATTATGAACTGAGGAGTGGTGGTTTAGTAGGAGGTTTCCGAGACTGACTCAGATATTGAGTATGTTCAATCTAGACATATGGCAGTGTCTCAGCCAAGATCGTGAAGAAAAAAGAGGACACACCGTCCGTGGGTTATATTGTATGCACCATTTCGGGTCATTCATGACCCGCCAATGACATAAAATCTATTTGACCTACGCACTTCCAATTTCACACGTCTTGAAAGACCATCTTCTAATCTTTGCCAAGCCACTCTATTTAGTAGCAAATAATATTTGATGAACGTTGTGCATGACAGGAGCTATGATTTAAGGAGCTTCAAATAAACTTGCTTTCCAGTTAGATCTCCCTTTTTAGGGTTCCGTACCAAATATGGTAAAAAAGGAACCCTTACGGTGCGACTGTCTGTCTGTCTATCCGACTATTAGAGCGCCATATCTCAAAAACTACTAATGCTATCTATTTGAAATTTGGAATATTTATAAACATAGTCAGCCCACATGTATTGCAAAGAAAACTTTTTAAAATATATTTTTTTCTCTAAAAACACGATCTCTATGAGGGGGGGCAAAAATTCAGTCTAGCTCCTAGATCAAGTAGGGTATCATATGAAAGGGCTTGATCGGTAAATTTTTGAACAATATTTTTTTTTTATCGTGATTTTGTTTTATTAAGGAAAATGTGAAAAAAAAAAAAACCCTCCCTTTATCTCCGAAGTTTACCAAGCGAAAAATCTAGAATTTTCTGGAGTTATGTAATTTAATATAAATACACAAAAACTATAACCACATATCTGTCTTACTTTTTTTTTAATAACCAAAAATCATTTTTGAAGAACCCGTTTTGATTAAGTTTGTCCCTCATTTGTATGTGACGTCATAGATACCTGAGGCAAACTTAACTCAAGTTAAGTCGGAATAAGTGAAAGTTTGTACGGAACCCTTGGTGCGCGAGTCACACTCGCACTTGACCGGTTTTATTTATTAGAGAAACGGTTAAAGAATTTGGCATTCTTTCACATTTATGTTTTAGAGGGGATACCTAGCTTAATTGCTAAAACCTCAGATATATTTTTCTATACACATAATAATTTAAGTAAGTAAATTTTGACCTAGAGAGTCGTAGAGGGCAGGGTCCAGCCAGGCGATACTCTCATGGGATGGGATCAGGTTAAGGAATAGGGAATATTCATGAATTTTAATTTTTGCTTTATTAAAAGCTCATTCATATAACGAACAGTAGACAAAAATATCTTTTCGAATAACCATAAAAATAACCAAGAAATAAGCCATCAAACATTCCATTCCAACTCTTTCTAGCAAATCAGAATTTAATATGGCATTTTTATGGCCGGAGTGCACTATAACGTAACAGTGCACGTCGGACCTCTCTGTCTAATTAGTAGTTTAAAATGCCTATATCTTCCGTATTTCTTGGCCGATTTAAATTTTAATTTCACATTTTGAAAACGTTTTTACGATATTTTGATATTTAGTTAAGAAAAGCGATAAAAAAAATCATGAATGTACTCTATTATATGAAACTAAAAGGTGCGTTTCTACTTGAAGGTGCGTTACCTACTTCGTTTACAAAGAAAGAAAAAGGCATAAACCTCTTTTTTGATTCAGCTTAGTAGGGTAAAAAGTATCCTATAAATCTGTGCATATCTAGCTACCCGTGTCCCAAATAAAGTTAAAGGTTAGTCCACACTTGTATCATTTGCTCGTATCCGATCTCCGTGCCGTGGCATGACTGCGTATCGCGCTGCTTGGACGCTCACTGTCGGTGCGCCGATCATGCCGCACTCTTCCGATATAAGTGTGTGATACGTGTAGCAAATGGATTTCGAGCGATCGGATCGGCGCAACGTCCAAACGCGTGATCGTGACACGCGATCATGCCACGCGAAGATGATCTGATACGGGCAAATGATATAAATGTGAACGCAGCGTTACCATCTTTTTACGGCTATTATGCATGATTGTATTACTTTTCGTATATAAGAGTCTATAAATCGGTTTCGGAACTTATGCCTACCACGTTAATTTTATAAATCGTTGCTTGAAAATTGGTTATTTATTTGAAAAAGTAAAGTTGTTAGTGAAAAGAGAATGTACCATATATTTATTGGTCTTTAGGTCGTCTGGAACGTTTAATCGTGACATAAACAAATCGTAGAAAGTCGTTTTATAGGTACATAGTACTAGATTGTTCGAGAACCTTCCCACTGCCGTCTGAAATGTTCTCGTTATAGCTGTCCCTTTCAAATCATGCTATCTCTCTCACTCCTACTGAAAATTTCGCCATATACTGAAATGAACTTAAGAGGCCCATAAATGCCTGAAAAAGGGGTTTTCAGGTTAATTTGTCATCTGATAGAGGGTGGCCTGAAACGGGCTGAATCATGTTTCAGTTTCCTGAAAACCACAGCAACTGCGTTGAAATTTTTATAAGACATACCGGTATGTGATAGAGCACTCTCTGACACGGGCTGATTTCAACTTCCAAGGCACGGAAAAATACAATTAGCTTTCCACCTAAGCCACCGGCGTAACCTATAGAGCAGTGAAATAAACAGTTTCCCAAATATGAGGTATTCGTCGCTCGAGCATTATTTATTAGAGTCTGTGTTGAAAGAGAAGAGTCGTAGGTACTGATGTGCAATTTCTGGAAACTTTCCAAAAAAACATTCCGTCGAATTGAGAACCTCCTCTTTTTAATCGACTTCCAAAAAAATTTGGAAGTCGGTTAAAAAGGTCTTATGAGTCCCCGGTAAGCTCGGTTCTCCATACAAATGTGGTTACGCTCTCATTTTAAAACGACTAACTAGTTTGCTCTGAAACTTTGTACTTAGAATAAGTTAAGGTATATGCAGGCCTTTAGTTAGTTTATGTAGCTTCAGATACCATAGTAAAAAATCTACAATAATTACTTAGGGGTACCATTAAGTAGAAAAATACCCGTGACGTTTTGTGACTTTGTGTAAGTCGATAGTGGGGCTTTTAGCCGCTTCATCCCGCTGACGACACCGAATATAATAAATATAACTTCCATTATTGAACTAGGCACGGTTTTACCACGTTTTGACATTATTTTGTACATAAACCTTGCGGTTGTTGTATATAAAATACACAATGACATATAAACGACAAGAAACGACAGAAGTTTGTCTATTTTTTATAAGACAGGTGTCTAAGGTTTGATTGCCATGTAAAAATCATAATGTTAGTTCTCGTTTCTGCCACGACTCTTCTTTTTCCGAACAGACTCTAACGCCTGTGGTGTGTACACAAGTTGTCTCCCTCTGGACTGAAAGTAACCCCATATTACGTGGTAAATTCTGCTTATGGCCCAGGGACTTAGAACATTTTAACCACAGGAGTTGGTATACGGACGCATTTCCTTCAGCCAAATTATAAAAAATCGTGTCAGTTTATGCGATGAATTGTCAGTGTGTGTATGTCTGCTTTAGGGTACCGTACCTCAAAAAGAAAAAACGGAACCCTTATAGGATCACTTTATTGTTCGTCTGTCCGTCCGTCTGTCTCGCTCTGACAAGACCCTTCTTCTCAGGTACGTGTGGATGAATCGAGTTGAAACAAAAAGATCCTATAAGGATTTAATTCTTTCCTTTTGATGTACGGATCCTAAATTAACATCAAATAGTTACATTGGCAGTCTCTTGAAACTGTAAAACAATCAAGCTTCTAAGTCAACGCTATCCAAAGATACTGTCGTTAAAAAAGATATATCCGTAAAAATTGCCGTCCATGGAAAACCTATACTCCAGTTATCCTAGAGCTCTTATAAATCTGAAAATTGAACTGAACCGCATACATTTTGCTTAAAACTAGAGCTCTGCCAACACTGGTATTTCATTAATACGGCCGTTTTTAACGTATATTATGTACCCTACCATCGGTGCACGAGTCCGACTCGCACTTGGCCAGTTATTTTTGTTTGTACATATGTGTTTCTTTTTTCATTGTGGACGTTCGTAGAAACAAGAATATTTTGGTTGCTGTACGTGTTTACCTTGCCCCCCGCTACAAGTGCGTAAACATTTTGGTGGGCAAAAACAATACATTTTTTGTTCTTTTTATGCACCTAAACTAGAACTGCGGGATAAATTATCGCCGGCAGGACCTTCAAACCTTCAAGAAAAGAGCGTACTCCCACCTGAAAGGCCGGCAACGCACTTGTGACTCCTCTAGTGTTGCAGGTATCTATGGGCGACGGTGATCGCTTACCATCAGGCGAACCGTCTGCTAGTTTGCCCCCTATAACATTAAAAAAATATATAATACCTACTAGTTCTATTGTAGAACATATCAACAATCTAAATACTTAAACCAAAGTAAGTTAGTATGAACAATTTCATTCCTCATAATAAGGTTTAAGGATAAAATGCCCGGGAATCAAAAATCCAATAACATGGCTCCTACTTAATGACGGAAATAATTTCCCAGCTTGTTGGACTAGCAATCAAGGCCGGGGGTCAGAGGAGAACTGAGGTCAAAACAATATTATTTCTTGTTAACACTCCGTCAAACATGAGTAATGATTGAAATAGGTAAGAACAGCTGTACAAAGTAGATGTATCTAATACTAGATAAATTATTTGTATCTGCAATTTCCTTCACAGAGAAGAAAAATGTCATAACCATCTGTGGATGCCCAGTTACTCTTGTACCGAAAATAGTTGTAATCCGTTTAGCCGTTTTGGAACCACAACGACACAGACAAACATACAAATTATCAAAAAAAAATCGATTCATTGACCTTCAAAAAGTCCGTATCACTTATTTTTGAAAATAGCTTTTACGAAAAATCAATAAAAATATAATTTTCAATTCAGTAACCTTCAAATAGCCCGTTACACTTTTCTTACATCTTCACACACAAAAAACATACAAATCATCAAAAAAAAAAAGATTCATTGACCTTCAAAAAGTCCGTATCACTTATTTTTGAAAATAGCTTTTACGAAAAATTAATAAAAATATATTTTCCAATTCAATAACCTTCAAATAGCCCGTTACACTTTTCTTACATCTTTAATGTACAGACATTACATTTTACAACTTTATGATAGTAAAGATTATGTTAGACATATATACCTACCTACCTACCTACCAACATACTAAATGCATTTTTGAATCTGGGTGAAACATTTTTTTATTCAGCTTTAGCGTTATCTTATGACTCTTTCTTAAGGACGTCCCGATGCTAAGGTCCTCAGGGACATCCCACCAGAATGTCCGGTACGTGACACCATTCTTTTGTATTATCATCATCATATCATTTTGACGACCGGTTTGGCTCGGTGGGAGTAACGTTGCCTGCGAAGCTGAGGTCCTGGGTTCAAATCCCGGTAAGGACAAATATTTGTGTGACGAGCATAAATATTTGTTCATGAGTCTTGGATGTTTTCTATTTATGTAAGTAATATATCTATTAAATATATCGTCGTCTAGTACCCATAACACAAGCCTTATTGAGCTTATCATGGGACTAGTTCGATTTGTGTAAAATTGTCCCTTTTTTTTTTATATCAGCCCGTAGACGTACATTGCTGGACAAAGTCCTGTCCCACGAATCTCCACAACGAGCGGTCATGCGCCGCCCTCATCCATCAGTTTCCCGCTATGTTACCATAAAAGTAAGTTGCACTAGCCCGTTTGTCCAACTTGTACATTTCACCAGAATGTCGGGTTACGTGATGCCATTATTTTCATACTTCTAAGAAAGTTAGGAAGTAAATTTTTGGGTATGGCAATATTGTATAACTTGACTTTTGTATTGGTAGTGAATTCTTGGACTTTTCATATGTTTTAAAAATTCGGAAAACTGACATTGGCACAAGCTGCGAGCTGCCATTTATGAAAATAATAATAATATGTTTTTAAGATAGCTGTCATAGCCGTTACGTACCTGACAAAGTAGACGTCCTGGTGGAATGCACCAGCTATAGCATTGACAAAATGTGATAAGTGTCGAACGCAGCGGACTTATCGCTTCCATAATATGACCACTAGACACAATGTGACCTATTCGTTTCGAGACCTATGAAAACTAACTACTTGACTTCGTTTTCTCAAGTCTGAGTCAGTTTTGACAACCTTCTTGAAGGGCCAATATATATTGACCTGTGCACTGAAAGATGTACCACTACTTCACGTATCTAGTTAAGTTAGTACCAACTGAAGGCGGTCGAGTGCGAAATTTAAGTCCTCAGTAAGCTTGGTTCTTCATGCAAATGTAGTTACACTCTCATTTTAAAACGGCTAGCTAGTTTGATCTCGAAACTTTTTACTTAGAATAAGTTAAGGTATGTGTTTGTCGCGCAACAGAGATTGCCTGTCTCTTTCCTTTCAATACAGTGTGAGAAAGACGAGTGATACGCCAGCCCGGCTGAAGCGATACGACGATTACCACGTTCCCTGTCGTTCCCTGGTCGTTGAGTCCCTAGCTAAACTTAAGATTCCAGAACAAACTACGACTTACATATTAATTAGCATGCTTGTTATGAATTGACAAAAATCATGTTAATAATTTAAAGATGAAATGTGTTGTTTGTGAGTCGCAAGATAACTAGGGGCGAGGTCGCCAGATACGGGGGGCAGAGGTCTGGATACGTACCTATTGCACTGCGGTTGCTCAAGGGTACAAATATGGATACACGGAACGTCTCAATAATATGTAACCACGAGGATAAATAATAGTACAAGTATAGAAGGTTCTCCCATTTGATCTTAATAAGACGCGCGTAACCGCGTGTGAGTGAGAGCGCGCTGCTTGCGAATGAGAGAGTGAGCTACTTTTGAAATGCGGCGTTCAAAATGAATGTTTGCGTTTGCGGTAACGCGCGTTAATTTAGACCAAACTGCTACAGGACTGAGGTACTTTTTACGGTGCTGCGGAATCGCGGAAGGCGCTGCGCTTACCACGAGCTATCAAATCGTTTTATGGGCATTAAAAAAAAATATAGGTTCCCCCCTTGTCTCAGATTATGGACTTTTTGGGCACGTTTTCATGTCATGAATTAAACAATAGTTCAAAAATTTGTATGAAAAATTGGATCGTCAATATCACGAAACTGCCCTTTTTTCAGACACTTTTTCAACTAACCGGTTCTAGAGATTAAAACGAGCTCAAAGCCTGAGACAACAACTGATGGGTACACGTTTTTGTGAAACTCGTCTCGACCTGTAATAGTCGGCATCGTCTTCATATAGCTTATACATATATTAAAGCAGATATAAGTAGTGAGGTGCGAGACTTATATAAAGCACTAGCTTCTGCCCGCGACTTCGTCCGCCTTAAATTCGTTTATCACGGATAAGGGTATTTTTCCGGGATAAAAAGTAGCCTATGTCCTTCCCCGGGACTCAAACTATCTCCATACCAAATTTCATCCAAATCGGTTGAACGGTTTAATCGTGAAGAGGTAACAGACAGACAGACAGACAAACAGACAGACACACTTTCGCATTTATAATATTAGTATGGATAGGGGCACCTTCTATACTTTATATGAGTGTAACTTCGTACGCGGAGGTGAAAAAATCTATAACCGTTGCATTTTTTATCGCTTGTATAACGGGGAGTGTTTCGAGGAATTGTTCGGGTTGATCCCAGCTGCATCTTTCCGCCATCGTCCTACGCGACAATATTTCCATCCTCACCACTTAGATGGTTGGCAGTCCACAACTGTGCGTTTTCTAGAAATTTCCTGCCTCACACGACTGAACTGTGGAATAAATTGCCGCCTGCAGTATTTCCGGACCGATGCGATCTTCAAACCTTCAAGAAAAGAGCGTACTCCCACCTGAATAGCCGGCAACGCACTTGTGACTCCTCTAGTGATGCAAGTGTCTATGGGCGACGGTGATCGCTTACCATCAGGCGACCCGTCTACTCGTTTGCCCCCTATGCCATAAAAAAAAAAACATCTGGAGATACCCAGTTACCCGTGTACCAAAAATAGTTAAAATCTGTTTAGACGATTTGGTGTGCTGATGCCACAACGACACATACAAACATACAACAAATCCAAAAAATGTATATTTCGCTTCAATGACCTCCAAATAGTCCGTTTCATTTTTTTTTGTACTTTAATGTACAAACATTTCATTTTTACAACTTTAAAATATAATACAAGAGAAATGTATTCTTGTACCGTCGTACAACCCTGTCACAATGACGTGCCGCTGTTACTCAAATTCGAGCGATGAGTCACATTACAGCGACAGGGTTCTACAGGTACGCGAATAAATACCATTTCCTTTAAAGGGCTGCATTTATTGAACCATAAATTGCTACACTAATTGAATTTATTCGATTTTTGTTATTGGCGGATATCCTAATAAATAATAAAAAATATTTCGATATACTTCTATGAATAGAAATTCGATATCAATTTTAGTACGTAGTTTAATATACCGAGTACTTAGGTAAGCTGCAGAGAAAGATGACTGCCCATACATGTTTGTATACGTAGTACGGTGTAAGTATAAACTCTCAAAATGGCTCTTTGTACATACTCGTAGTTATTTGATAGTCTCGAAAAATTACTCACGGGATAATTTCGTGCCAATGCATCGCAAAAAAATAAAAAGATAGGGGAGACCGAGGTGAGTTGTAGCAGTGGAGAATTGTGACATTGTTGATTTTTTAGACCCTATTAACTGATAGCAAACTCGTAATAGCTTGCGTTTGTTAGTTCAAGTTTCGAGCTATGAAACGCGCACTGCTGTGAAATTGCTAAGTTAATAGGTTCCAAAAAAACAGACGATGTCCCAATCACAACTCTCCTCTGTCTCCCCTAGCTATTAAATAAAACTTATTAACAATTATTAGGTGCCCGCCACTTCGTTCGCGGAAAAAAACGTGTAACCCTCTGTTTGCTTCATCGTAGCCGGGTAAAAAGTATCTTATAACCATCATCGGAATTCCAGCTGTCCTTGTACCAAAAATGGTTGAAACTAATCCGTCTTGCCGTTATGAACGCCCAAACACACCAGACAATACACAATACATACAAATAATTAAATAAATATATTTTCTTCCATACAGTGAACTTCAAATAGCCCGTTTCAATTAGTTTTTTGAAAATATCTTCAATATACACGCGTTCCATTTCTATACCTTTATAATAGTAGGTAGGTACAGATTTCAACGTGATAATCACAATAATTACAAGCTGAACTTTTGTCAAGGTTTTGGGTAATTGAACTCTGACATCCCAATCAGCACCCGGCAACAAAGTCCAAGTGCCCAAAATAAATCCCAATTATCAATAAAATACATGCCAAATTATTCTGTTTTTGTATAGCGACCGTGTTGGCTTTTACTTTTACATTTATTACGTAGGATAATATTTACATTTTAACTTGATGTGTGTGTGGAACGTACAATCGGTTTATCGAAAGTAACCGACCATATATTTTAGTGCTCAATGCGCTCCTGGCATCGACGGGTCTTCTTCGGAATCCCTAATGTCATTTTTCCTAATGTATCGTTTGTCCTAACCCTTTTTTTAACCGTAAATTCTTCAGGATTTTTTACAAGATCATCGTATAGATTCTCATTAGCAGTCCCGCTGCACACTCCCCGAAATGTATCCTGTAAAATACCGCAAGGCAGGCGACCAATCTACGGTGTTCGAGGCTTTGCAGCTTTGCCTCTACAAGATCTGGGTCACTAATGTGCTTCTAGGCACGTCTGTCGATTGAATCCAGGGCGGCCAGCTGGTATTTGGCAGATCCATCCCAGAGATGGCAACAATACTCCAAACACGACCGGACTTATTTATGCTTTATACAATTGATGGAAGCTGTCCCGGTCTGAAGTACCGCCTTGAAAAGGATCCCATGCTTCTTGGCTGCAGTTTTTACTAAGGATTCAATAAAATGCCCAAAGTTCAAGTTGGAGCACAAGTTCATACCAAGAAGTTCCAGATGGTCATAGGTACGGATACACCTCGGAAAGTCGGACTCAAGTCAAACGGACTCCGGGATTTGACAACCTGCTGGACGGACCAATATATTTAACTTGTGATCTGGGACATGTACCACTACTTAATTTCCAGTTATATTAGGGACGTACTGAAGGCGGTCGAGTGAGAATTTAAGAATAACACCCTAGTTAGGTCCCTAGGTCAACTTATTGAGGTCTCAAGTTTGACTTTTCATGAATTTCCAATTTATTTATGTTATGACATACACTAGAAGAAGCCCGCAACTTCGTTGGCGGCGGAGAAAGTCATAACCGCTCTTTTTTTCTTCTGCGTAGTCGGGTAAAAAATATCCTATAACCATCTGGAAATACCCAGCTAGGGTAGGGTGGTCTAAGACTGCGCGGTCGATAAGACTGCGCACACGTCGTAACTCGAAAACAAAGTGAAGTTTGTAACTAACTTCAGTGTTATTTTGAAGTGACATGGTGCCTGTTATTGCTCCCGAAATTAATTTGGTTTACTGTGAAAATACGACATTCCAGGTAAGTTTAAAGTTTTTGTCATGATTTGATCTTATTTTTCTACATGTGAAATGTATTATTACTTAGTAACCGTCAGTAAATCAAACGTTATAACCTTGGGTTTGCCCAGCGAACATAGTTGCGTGGTTAGGCCGGCGACATTAGTTCGGGTCATTTTACATAGATGGCGACACGAGTATGAGTAAGCGAAATTGGTCGTTTGTGTAAGACTGCGCAGGGTTCGACTGTGTAAGAATGCGCGCGCAGTCTTACACGCCCCTTATGTTTTTTTTTGTTTAATTTGAGTATTTTGCTTATTTCCGGGTATTTTTTCAACAGAATGTCATCAAGAAGGAAGAGAACATCAGACAGGTCTATTTGTCCTCAAGAAGTGATAGACGCGGCACGTAAACGTATTGCAGAAGGAGAGAGCAAAAGATCTGTTGCAAAAGAACTTGGAATGGCTGAATCAACTTTACGTCTGAGATTAAATAGAGCTCATTCCGTTACCAGTCTCGGGAGGTACGACACTACTTTTTCTAAAGAAGTGGAAGCTGAGTTTTGTGAATATTTAAAGAAACTAGACGACATGTTTTATGGAATGACAGCTAAAGATCTGAGGGTACTAGCGTTTGAGTATGCTGAGAAAAATAACATATCCCATAGATTTAATCCGGAGAGCAAGATGGCTGGCAAAGAATGGTTGCGTGGTTTTATGAAGAGGAATCCGGACATTTCATTAAGGCAACCAACTTCTACAAGTGTCGCACGTGCCATGGGATTTAATTTGCCTCAATGTGAAAGATTTTTTATTAATCTCTGTGCGTTGATGGACAAGTACAACTTTTCTCCGAATAACATTTACAATATGGATGAAACGGGTATTTCTTCTGTACCAAATAACCCTCCAAAAGTTATTTCCACCAAAGGCAAACGTGCAGTCAATAAAATTTCAAGTGGTGAAAGAGGCACTAACGTCACCGTAGTATCTGCAATGAGCGCTGGCGGGCATTTTGTTCCTCCGGCATTTATTTTTGGACGGAAGAGGATGAAGGCTGAATTACTCGATGGTTCTCCTCCTGGATCAATAGCGATGGTATCAGATACAAGTTACATTAACGCAGATTTATATCTAACGTGGCTATCCCACTTTAAAGACCATGCGAAACCAACTAAAGAAAAACCTGTGCTGTTAATTCTTGACAACCATGCTTCGCACACGACAATCGCAGCAATAGATTACTACCGGGAAAATAATATAATTGCTTTAACACTGCCACCCCATAGTAGCCACAAGTTACAACCACTAGATAGGGGATTTCATGTAGCTTTGAAGAGGTATTACTCCAATGAATGCGAGAAATGGCTGAGAAATAACCCCGGAAGGACTGTAACTGTATTTCAGATGTGTAAAATCTTCACACCAGCTTATTTCAAAGCTGCAACTCCTGCATGCGCCGCTGAAAGTTTTAAAACCACAGGAATATCTCCATATGATCCTGAAGTTTTCAGTGAAGCTGATTTTTTGGCTAGCTCTGTAACCGAAAGAGAAAATGAAGCGGATTTTCCTGTGGCCAAAGAAGCGTGTCAAAGACAAAATTCAGATCAAGATACTGAAAACATTGTACTAATTGATGCCGACTCGCAAGTACAACCGAAACCTGGCCCGTCAGCGGAACAAGATATAGAAGACCATCTAACAGTTAATATCAACCCGCAAGTTGAACCGCAACCTGGCCCATCAGGTGTAAAAATATCAGTTGAAAGTGCTGAAACAACTATCGATTCTTCCCAGCAACGGTTTAAGATATCTGATATATCTCCTTTACCAAAGTCTCAGGTTAAACGATCATTTACACGAAAACATAAGCGATCTGAAGTGATTAGTAGTTCGCCTTACAAAAATGAATTGCAACGACAAATTGCAGAGAAGAAACCTGTGGTAAAAAAAATCAAGCTTGAACCAACTGCGACTACCAATCGTAAGAATACTGTTAAACCTAAGCCGGCCAAGGTAGCGAAACAGACTTCCAAAAAATCGATACAAAAGTCTAATAATACCAAGAAAACCTGGTCCTGTCCAGGTTGTGGGGAGCCATATAAGGAACCAATAACTGAAGATTGGATCGCATGCGTCGTTTGTAAGGAGTGGTGGCACGAACAATGCACAGCACACACAGGTGCAGGAGCATTTACGTGCGATCTATGTGCATAATTATAGCCATTTCAGGAACCGCGCAGTCTTACACTACCCGCGCAGTCTTACCAATTACACTGCGCAATCTTACACAACTGGTAGTGTAAGAATGCGCATTTCCCTTTTTTTTTTAAGCTCAAATATCTCAAGATTCATTGATCTCGCGAAAATGTCCTTTATAAATAATATAGTTCAATAACCAACGAATACATATAAAGAACGTTGATTTCTGTTATATAGTTTTTTTTCATTTTATAGCCTGTCATAGGTTAAGTGCGCAGTCTTAGACCACCCTACCCTACCCGTGTACCAGAAATACGAGTACATAGTTGAAATCCGTTTAGCCAATTTGGCGTGATGAAGCCACAACGACCAACGACACATACAATAAATAAAAAAAATCGTTTCAGTGACCTCCAAATAGTCTGTTACAATCATTTTTTTGAATATAT
This sequence comes from Hedya salicella, assembly GCA_905404275.2. Taxonomy (NCBI): domain Eukaryota; kingdom Metazoa; phylum Arthropoda; class Insecta; order Lepidoptera; family Tortricidae; genus Hedya; species Hedya salicella. The sequence goes on along the minus strand of FR990112.1, from coordinate 5,838,302 downwards.
CTTCAATACAGACATTTCATTTTTACAACTTAATAATGTATAGATATTTACCTATATAGAAGGTGCCCGCAACTTCGTTCGCGGAAGAGAAAAAGTTATAGACCCTCTTTTTCTTCTGCGTAGTCGGGTAAAAAGTATCCTATAACCATCTGGAGATACCCAGCTACCCGGGTACCAAAAATAGTTGAATCCGTTTAGCCGATTTGGCGTGATGAAGCCACAACGACACATACAAAAAATTCTAAAAAAATATATGTTAATTCTTTGACCTCCAAATAGTCTGTTACAATCTTTTTTTTTAATACCGTCAATGTACAGACATTTCATTTTTACAACTTTATAATAGTAGGTATAGATGTTGCAAGTCACTTGGGAATCCTACCAATTGCTTAGGTCAGGACTCAAGTCTCAGACACGTGGTGATAGGTCAACAACTTCTCTATTTCATACAGTCGCAAACTTAGCAACTAAACTATGTAACTAGGTAGAGTTTGTTTATTGTGCTTACACTGCAACTTCCACTTAGATGGTTGGCAGTCCACAACTGCGCGCTTTTCTAGGAATTTCCTGCCTCGCACGACTGAACTGTGTAATAAATTGCCGCCTGCAGTATTTCCGAATCGATGCGACCATCAAGCCTTCAAGAAAAGAGCGTACTCCCACCTGAAAGGCCGGCAACGCACTTGTGACTCCTCTGGTGATGCAAGTGTCTATGGGCGACGGTGATCGCTTACCATCAGGCGACCCGTCTGCTAGTTTGCCTCCTATGTCATAAAAAAAAAACTTCGTCAGCGGCGGAGAAAAAAATCACAACCCTCTTTTTTTCAGAGTAGTCGGATAAAAGTGTCCTATACTATGTAACCATCTGTGGATACCCAGCTACACGTGTACCAAAAATAGTTGAAATCTGTTTAGCCGATTTGATATGACGAAGCGACAACGACACATACAAACATACAAAAAGTCATTTTTTTTTTAAATCAGTTACCTTCAAGTAGGTAGTCCGTATTTTTTTTAATATCTTCAATGTACAGACACTTAATTTTTACAACTTTACAAAAGTTGTAATAACTATTCCAAATTTCAAATGGATAACATCTTTAAGTAGTTCCTGAGATATTACACTGTAACAGTCGGACAGTCAGTCAGGAAGAGTCGCACTAATAGGGGTTTTTTTTACCTTAATGGTACGAATCCCTAAAAATGAAAGTAAACAAAGTGAAGTGGATTGTATTTCAATTACTAGGACAGCAAATTTAATTATTAGTCTGCAAATTGACTGTGACTTTGCTGACCGTGAGTGTGACCAATCATTAAATTTGCTACCTAATAGAAAGAAAGAAAGATAATTTATTTCGCAGCAATAATAGGTATACATGACATACAATAGAGGATAAAAAATGTGTTGTGCGAAAAGGAGTCTACTCGGCATAATGCCAAACCACCAAGAGTGATTTGACGCTGGTATTACGTGGATCCAGAAAATCGAACGAAACTGGACTGCACGTTATAGTCACATTTAACAAAATAAACTTAACAACTACAATTTACACAGTACGTACTCTGCTTAGTTGCTCTTATAATAATAACAAATTTAGATAGAAACAAGCTAATGGTAATCATAACCTACGGTTGATTCTGATCTATCCTGGGACACAAAAATGCTATGTTGGATTTATTTGTTGGTCTAACAAATAGTTTTTTAAAGGTTTTTTAAATACAAAAACCAAGGAAACATTTTCGATTGGGGGTGGGATGTTGTTCCAATATTTCATGGCAGAATAACTAGAACTGCCACGAAAAGACGCACATAATACATATATTAGTCGCTCGGTCATATTTTTACCCGACTGGAACAGATAGAGGTTTCCCGTAAAATGTTGCTACTTTGCCCCCCCTAGGATAAGTATGCTCCAATCCCGAAAACGTATATACGGGCTTGTTATTTGATTTATTTATTGTGTTAATTAGTCAAGGAAATTAAGAACACGCCTGAAATATGTGATGACAAATGGTCACACCCCTGTTTTTTGCTCTGGAATTCGTTTCTGTGCTATGATCACCATTTAATGTGCAGATTGAACCTAATTTTGCTCCATGAACATTTCGTAAGGAGCAAAGTTTGCCCAGACAATGTGTAACTTTGCTCTTAATTTATTATTTTCATATTTTAACAAAACAGATTGTGGCGTGTTGTTTTACATTTACAACGCGTTAATGAATATACTCTTTTTAGTTATTTGTAAGACTAGCACGTTTGAAAATGAATAATACCAGAATAGTTTCTTGTTTTCTAAACTGGAGCAAATTCTGGAGCAAAGTAACACCATTTTACGATGTTATATTTTTCGAGAATATATATGTAGGGGGTATCGAGGGCGGGGTATATGGATATATGGGTACTCGTATGTGTGCATATCTATTACTTTAGCACGCTTTACGTGAGGTGTAGTTAGATTCGTCTTGGCTGTATGGCCTAGGCCTAGCCTATGGGAAGAGGCTTATTTTGAAATTTGGCGCCCTGGGCCAATAAGTTTCACCGCCCCAGAAGTTAAGGAAAAAACCGGGCAAGTGCGAGTTGGACTCGCGCACCGAGGGTAGCTATGCCGCCCCGGGCCATGGCCCACTTGGCCCTAGACTAAATACGCCCTGCCTATGGGCTAAAATATGTTGTATTCGGGTTTGTCGGATATTTTTTCATAAGTGAAACGAGGGCAATTAATCGAAAAAATAAATATTTTATGTATAATATACATTTATATATTATATAAATGAAGTACCAGACTTCATTAATTTAGATTATTAAATTCTTATGTAGTTTGGAACGCATCTGACAGCTAATGACAGTTGACAGCTGTCAGCTGAGAGGTGACGGGCCTTTGTCCAAAAACTGCATTGTAATAAATATATATATTTTTAAGGAATTTTATGGCCTGGTATCTAGACCTTGTAATACTTAAGATACGATTAGGGTTGCCACCTGTACTATATTATATAGTATCGTACTATATTGCAGTCAATTGTACTATATATTATAGAAAAATAATATAGTACGATAAATACTATATTTCAATGCTAACTGTTGCACTTTTTTTGTATAAACATCGACTAAATCACTCAAGTGGTGTGCAATAAAGGATTGTAATTTGTATATAATGTTTAAACATGATGAATGAATGAACGTGTACTACTTTTTTTCCTAAATTTCCCAAAAGTACTATAGTTTGGCAAGGTTTTGAGAAAAATACTATATTTCTTGAAAAAAAAGGTGGCAACCCTAGATACGATCGTTATTATAATACAAGTTAATATTATTAAAGGAAAGTGAAACAAATAGCTTTAATGTTGTTTCTCTTTACAGGTGAGTTATTTTATTTAGTTTTAATGTATGAAAGTTACCTACAGTTAAGTATTTAGATAGATACTAGATGGTGCCCGGAACTTCGTTCGCGGACGAGAAAAAGTCATAACCTCTCTTTTTTCGAAAGCGTAGTCGGGTAAAAAGTATCCTATAACCATCTGTGGATACCCAGCTACCGGTATACCGAAAATAGTTGAAATCAGTTTAGCCGATTTGGCGTGATGAAGCCACGACACATACATACAAAAAAAATCATTTTTACAATTTTTATAATAGGATAGATTTCAACTATTTTTGTTACAAGAACATTCGAGCATGGTTATAGGATACTTTTTACCTATCTGCACTGAAGCCAAAACGAGTGACTTTTTTCACGGCGAACGAAAGGGGAAGGGGATAGAAGGTACAACCTATGGGTTACGGGGATTATTATTGTCCCAAACTGCATCGTTTTTAAACAGATTTTTCTTTGAGACCTAAAATATTCTATTATGTAGTACCCAGAAAAGATTTCGATTCCGGAGAAATAACTAAGTTGGGAAATGAAACAGAGTGGTTACTCCGAAGTTCGTATCGTGCTGGCCCTCTCACACTCCAGTTAGTGTATTCAAAAATGCGATTTTAGACTATTACTTATTATTTATAATGAGACAAGATAATGCCGATTAATCTTTTATTTTTAATCCATTCTCTAAATTAGCATTATATCCTACATTGTTATGTTCAAACATTTTGCCAAACAAAGAACTAACCAGCTCATTGGTGCTCTCATCAGTCCAAGTGGTGCACTTTTCTGGTGCCATATAGTTCACCAACTGATTATGTACAACATACTTAATCTTCCGTCCTTTAGTGGCCTTCGTGTCGACTTTCCGCTTCATTTTACTTCTCATCTGCTGAAGTGCAATCCACTGCCTACTCAATTGGACAGGATCTGATATGTCTGCAGATTTACACTCGATAAGCTCTCTGAGCAACTGATGGTAAAAGTCACTATCATCGAAGATTTCGGTTATATATTCGTCACCATCTTTCCTGTCTCTTGTAACTGGATTTTCCACATCATTTGTTTCATTGTTCTCATGCTCTTTAGGTATTTTTTCATAGCCAACTATGTCATATTCAGAACGCTTCAGCTGAGTCCGTTTAATCAACTTACTTCTATCGGATAAAATGTAAGAAATTTGTTGTAAAATTGTGTTAGATGGTGTGTTTTTGATGCTAGTAGCAGTGGCCAGACGGGTTTTTTCATTCCATTTTTGGATTGTGGCATCTCTAAATGGCTTCAACACTTTATGGGTAGTGGCCAGTTCACTTTCATAATCACCTAGCTTACGTTTCTTCTGTGGTTGTTCTGTCTTTTTGTCAACCTTCTTCGGAGATTTGTCTTTAATTGGTGTGTTATCTTCTTCCTCGGTATCAGATGGTATTTCCTCATTATCTGTATCACTTGGTATCTCCTCGTCACTGACTTCTTTCTTCTCTGCTGGTGATTCCGTAGGCTGTTTTTTAGTACACAGTGATTTTGTTTCAGGAAAGCCTTTCAACAACATATTTTGTAGAGATAAAAACCTGAAAAGCAAGAGATTTCAATTAGTCAATGTTTTAAAGATATCACAAAAATGCTTATTTAAAAAATACTTTATATGTTTTCCCACTTTGAGAAAAGTAAGTATTTATTTAGTTTTTTTATACACAAATTGTAACATTTGACAGAGATTTTTCTCGGTATATCCTGTGAACATGGAAGCTGCAAAACTTCAGAAACATCCTTAAATGAGATATAGGTGCGTCCACACTTGTATCATTTGCTCGTATCCGATCACAGTGCCATGGCATGACTGGGACGCTCACTGTCGGCGCGCCGATCATGCCGCAGTCTTCCGATATAAGTGTGTGATACGCGTAGCAAATGGATTTCGAGTGATCGGATCGGCGCAACGTCCAAACGCATGATCGTGACACGCGATCATGCCACGCGACGTCGATCTGATACGGGCAAATGATACAAATGTGGACGCACCTTTATGTATGCAATACAATCTGTTTAAATTGTTTAATTTAAATGATTAATAATCGCGGAAACAAAATAATAATATTAGAGAAAGCTTAGTTAATATTCACTTTTTCTTAAATTAAATCGACAGTGGAAAGGAGCAATACGATAAGCGATAGCTTGGTGGCATTTAGTAATATAACTAATGAACCTAATTTATAACGTGTATAATTTAACAGTGGCGAGGCGTCCATATAAGCCGATCCCACCGAGTTGCTCAAGGAAAGGCTTATAACCATCTTTTTCTTCAAATATGAGTATGTGTAATACGCTACAGCTTCCCTTGCAATTCTCCTGATGCCACACCTCTGTAATTTAACGCCTTAAAAATGTTCCATATCCTATTTCTCCTTTCCACTGTCAAAATGTGTTTAGATTTTTTTGCACGTACTTATCTAATACACCAGCAACATTGGCCACTGCATCAGTACAGGCCTCGGAAAACTCCTTATTCTGGGCCATCTCCTTATGAACTTCTGGGAAAGGCATCTGATTAGCCGTGGTCATGCAACGCTGCAGGTGTATCCTCATCTCTAACAACCCTTCCCACACCAACAGCTGATTCCTCACACAAACACCTTTCTTTGCTTCTTCCGACACATTTTGCTTTTTCATGTGCTCAAATTCTTCTTTCACCGGCTCTTCCATTTGACTTATATCATAACCTTCTCCCTCTTCATCTTCATCATCGTCTTCATCCTCTTCATCAGATTGATCACTATCTGACCCTTTTTGTTTTTGAGTAATGCTATAGTCAAATCTCTCACCGCCAGAGCTATCCTCCGAATCTGCATTATTTTTATCGATTTTAGTACCAATTTCTTCGTTATCCGATTCATCAGAGTCACCTTGAGTAAATTTACTCGCTAAAGAAGCCAATTTCGACTGAAATTCGCCGGAATCGCCGTCCTCAGACTCACTCTCGATATCGCTTTCGGAGGTATTTTGATCGAGATCTTTCCTGGTTACCACTTGCCCCTCGTACTTCTTACTTATCTCACTTAGTAAATTAACGTTCCTTTTTCGAAAATCGCTAATAGCAGCATCATCTTCGCTTTCTGACGAGCTCAAATCCCCTCGAGAAACAGTGTGAGGTTTGGTATGAAATACTTGGTCGTCTTCTATATCCGCACGCGGTTTTATAGTCAAGGCGTCAGCTATTTTATCTGATAGTAACGGCTTTACAGTCTTTTTCATCTTCGACTTCATTTTACACGCTTCTTAAGTAATTTTATTTAATAAAATACTACACCACACGTGTTTACGGCGTTGACGTTTAAGTTTGACAGCTGACAGCTATGACAAGAACAGAATGACATCTTGTCTTGGACTTGTTTGAGAAATAGTAAAAAACGACTGTTATTCTGAGTGTAAGCTGCACAGCTAGATGGCGCTAGTGTCAAAAACATCTCAATCTCAATACATTTTGAATAATCTACTTATCTTTTTCTTTTTCAATTTATATAAACTATAAATTTGATATGATAAGGTTTATTCTACATTTAGGTAAGATTCCAGATTAGGTCACATTCAGTGGCCAAATCCAATTTTTTGAAATTAGACTTATAGTAATACAAGACCTTGAATGACGACCTCGGTCAACTTTGTTCAAAAACTTGGAATTTTTCAGTAAGGAGTTCACTATAATTTTAAGAGCATGACTTATTTTTAGTCTGCACATCCGGAATTTCAATAATTTGATCTGCTCTGCGAAAATATATACACGACTAACTGTACAGTTAGTCTGTGAGTATCTGTGCGAATCAAACGAAACACACTGCTAAAAAAAACTATTTTTTATTAATTTACAACAATACGAGTAAACTATACATTACTTATAATTATATTATAAAATTGCAGACACATTATTCCTTTTGAATCTTAATAAATTCGTGAGATGAACACAAAAATTGTGTGTCATAATCATAAAGTCATATGTCGTGATACTAAAAATACCAATTAAAAATTAAGCAATATAACAAAAACAACTAGATAAGTACCTTTCTCTCTTTATAGAGAACTAAAACAAGTACATAGATAGGTACAAGAGCTATTTATATACCTACTACACTTTAATGCATTGTATATTGAGCACGTGTCGAAATTCGACAAATTCATTTTTCCAAATTGTCTATCTACTGGTTTAACATTACACAAAGTACCTAATGTTATCTAACTACACTAATTATATTGTTTTGCTCTAAAATAAAACTTGCCTATTTTTATAATTGACGAGGTTAGGACAGCGGGTTACGGACGGGGTAAGTAATAAATACATTATTACACTCCTTTGCGTCGCGCAGTCGGGTAAAAAAACCGGCCAAGAGCATGTCGGACCATGCTCAATGTAGGGTTCCGCAGCCGTTTATACAAAAAAATGCATTACAGATGAAAAAAATCACTAACAAAAGAGCGTATCTCCCCGGCGCTTAAGTTCTTTTGCTGAGAAGCGCAGTTTTTTGGCAATAACTTATACTTAAACGGTATGTCCGATCATATTGAAAACATATGTGTAATTTTTTTCATATTTTTTGAACATACCGTTTAGAAAATAGAGTTGGGGAAACACAATTTTTGCTACTTTCGGAGCAAATATTTCCGAAAATATGCACTTAATCTTTTTTTTTTAGAAACCTCATAATGTTTTTAAAAGAACTGTCAAATGATGTGCCACACCAAATTTTTCAGCAAATATCAATGTGTGGCACATATTTCGGCAGTTCTTCTAAAAACACTTGAGGTTTCTAAAACAAAATTTTCTAAACGGTATGTTCAAAAAATGTGAAAAAAATTGCAAATATAAAGCTTAATAAATACTTCCAACGAAAATTATTTTCAACATGATTGGACATACCGTTTTAAAGTAATTGCCAAAAAACTGCGTTTCTCAGCAAAAGGACGTAAGATCCGGGGAGATACGCTCTTTTGTTAGGTGTTTTTTTTTCATATCGTATTTTTTTCATCTGTAGTGCATTTTTTTGTATAAGCGGCTGCGGAACCCTTCATGTGCGAGTCTGACTCACACTTGGCCGCTTTTTTATTTGTAGATCAACTTCTTACAGAATTGGAAACATTAAGTTCATATTTCATTTTTTTATTTTTTTCCCGATAATATTAGTTATGTGATCTCTGAACCTATACAAATATCTTAGTTTTGTAACGAATTGTTTTTCGAATATCATTTTTTAAACATCCGACGTGATATTTGTATAGCCACCAGCATTAAATATCTGCCGTAACAAAGCGCGCATAAATATCTAACACATCTCTATTTCTATCTAGGGCATTAGGATATGTCAGAAATTTTCGCCCACTTTGTTACGGCTGATATTGATGCTGGTCATGCTGGTAAATTTAAATTTGGTGTACGTAGATAAGTCAGAAAAATTAATGAGTGTTAAGTCTTGCTCTTGTTAAAAAATATAACTAATAGTTATGTTAGTTATATATTTTCTACGTACAACCAAAGGTAAAACGTATTCATACTAGGTAACTTGTACAAATGTCACGACGAGTGTTAAAAAAAATGTATCTGCGTACAAAACGATACTATGTAAAAAAAACTATTTGTAGATACACATAATGTACCGGGAAAAAATCTAATAATGTATGTCTCCAACCAGCGCGTACTAAATTTGGCCAGAAACACATTGGGTCCCAAGGAGCACTATTCTACAACCAGTTACCAAAACAAGTCAAAGAATGTAAAAAAAATAATATCTTAAACGTAAACTGAAAGACCATGTAATTAACAACGTCTAAATGCGGCCCTGAGATTTCTACATCGTAGACAAAAGACGACTGATAAAATTGTCATTCTAGCATTTAACTTAAAATTTTATTTGAAGCGCACTAAAAGTAAATGTAAATTAAGGTTTTTTTTTGTTTGTTAGGTTACCGTACATACAAATCTCTGCGTACCCACATTGTATTTTGTTTTCTTATTTTATGTGTTACATTCTATATTATTAATAGGATAATGTTGTGGTACGTAAGTGCTATTAGTAATGTATAAATAAACCTGGAAAATGTAACGTAACTTTGTATCTCGCGATGTTCACTGCAATAATTAAGTATTTTTTAGACAATAAGTTCTCATTAAGTGAAATGTATAATTTCTTTTGAGAAATAAAGTTCTTTAACCATAAAAAATATAAAATGCACACCTAAATAATATAATAATTAACTTAATGTTCACAAATACCCTTTTATGTTTATTTTACATTTTAATCACACTTGGTACTTTCAAAAGTCATATCTACAAAAAAACTCTGAGCGTCACGTTCATAGAAAGCAAACTTAGAATGGAAAATATCGGATTTTTTGTGTACAAGGTTTAAAATTACAAACACTTCGGAGTAAGAACATTTAAAAAACTTTAAAACAAAAAAATAAAACCGACTCCAAAAAAACTAAAAAGTAAAAAATAACGCCATAATTCAGTTTCATCAAATTACTTACAAGTAACCGTTTGTATACTCAATCTATACAGTATATACAATTAATCTTATTTTGGCGTCGGTGCCATATAAAGAATGTGTAAAATATTGAAAATTGACGATTTTAGTAAGTTGTGACACGATGCCACCGACTCCAAAATAACATTAATTGTATATACTGTATAGATTGAGTATACAAATGGTTACTTGTAAGTAATTTGAAGAAACTGAATTATGGCGTTATTTTTTACTTTTTAGTTTTTTTGGAGTCGGTTTTATTTTTTTGTTTAAAAGTTTATTTTTTTTACACTTTTTAGTTAATCGTTACTTAAAAGTGTATCTCGTGACGATTCGAACAAGCCCAAACACGGCTAGGATACATTATTTTATTACATAGATCTGGTGCCTACCTTCCGGCTCCATCATCAAATCCATTCGATGGTACCATTCTCATCAGGAATATTTAAATTTGTGACTATGAAGTTGCTTAGCTAAATTAATCAAGATATTTTGTCGCCACCCGTAAATCATTTATCATTGAGGAGTTCCGATGGCATTCTGTGGTCTCCTGCATCAGTTCCACTTCACCAATTTACACTTTCTGAATGCAGATGCTTATTATGTTTCTTATAATACCAAAATCGCTATATGTATGCCTACAATATTTGAGGACTTCCTTCAATTCCTCATGGATTCCATCATCAGATCTTCACCAAAATTAAATGGGACCAAATAGAAAGTACCTTCTATAAAACCAAAAAAAGTTTTGAAATCGGTCAAATAGTCTTTGAGTAATCGGTGAACATCCATAAAAAAAAATTGAATTGAGAACCTCCTCCTTATTTTGGAAGTCGGTTAAAAAGAAGTTATTGTGCACTTTTTTTGGAAAACGTGCACTTGACAGGCTGCGGCCGATTGATCATATGCCGGTCAGCGGCCCTTGTCCTGGAATGTATGAATACCAATACTATAATATATATAATACGTAATATTAAGTCGAATAGACACCACCACCGCCTGCAAATTTGGTAACACGTAGTTACAACAAATTAAAATTGAGTTCAAAGGTGGAAACTCGAATATTTCCGGGACTGTACTAGTATTGGTAAGTTTTGGATAAATTTCATTTCTTAATTACGAATATGCATATATGTACCTATAGACCATATATTTCTAATCAAATGTGGTATGTGTTTATTATAGCTTTACAAAATATAGTTGTGACTTTGTGACCAAGTAAGTATTAAAATTGCTCATAATTTTAAGCTAAAATAATCTAATTTTATACTATTCATTTTTAAGTCGGAGGTGTAAGATGGAGGTAGGTACTCTAAATACACCCTGTATTTAGAGTACCTACCTCCATTTACTTTCTGACTTTCTGAACAGGGTCTATCAACATCAATACTTGACTTTAGTTATTACTAATGTTGCCAACTGAAAGGAATGAGTTGGTGTGTCACATCATTGTCTCGATCGATACTACAGGATAGGCATAGTAATGTTCACCCTAGATGCTGCTAGCCTTTAATCTAGCGAGTACGTAAAACTCCCTGCCGCTGCATAATTTACGTTAATTTCAGATGAAAGCAAAAAGATTTGCCTAGAGCTAATGGGTTTAATATACCTATCCTAACAGTATTTTGTAGTCCTCAGTACTGTACAATGATGAGAATGCAATTTTGTTTATTTAAACTGTACTGCACAATACAAGACAGTGAAAATCGCAGACTTAATGCCATAGAGGCATTACCTACCAGTCAACCATAAGGCTAAACAGAGACATCATTGGTGCGGGATTTCGATATCAAACTTGCACAAATGAACTCTAGGGTGAAGCACCCAAATTATATCTATACAAACTATTCATACATACGTAATATATATAAACATAATACATAATCACATAAATATGCATATACATACATAATAATTTGCATTGAATTGCTCGCCGTCGTAGAACTGCAAGTCACATTTCTGCATTACATATGAATCTTTCATAAGTATATGTTGTCTTCGCAGGCCGTTTAATCTCCCGCGTGTCACAGACTCTCCATAATCATGCTCATCTGTTCCTTCACGTGCGCTTCCATGTTAGCGAAGTCTGTGAGGGCTTCTTCGATCATTTCGACGAGGATCAGCGGCCATTGCAGCTCCAGGGCCCGCAGGCGCTGCGCTGCGCCGCAAGCCAGGTCTATGGCATGTGATAGTTGGCCCCGTCCGCGGACTCGCCAGCTCATGTCCTCCTTGAAATGAAAATAATCTTTCTAAAAAATCATTTTTGTGACAAGTTTGTATTGCCGACTAAAGACACCAAACTCGGTAGGATTGCGATTGTTTTAGTACAGAGAATAGTTCATTTCAAATACCATGGCCCTTTCCACTTGAGACTGCACAATAAGAACCATAATGTTTATCTATTGTTTACTAATTGCTTTACGATCTCAGCTCTTCAAATTGGCACGTGGCAGTATTACCGACGGTGAAGGCGCGGGGTATCTTTTGTTATCACTAAACCTTTGTTCACGCTTACTGACCGTCTCAAGTGGAAAGGGCCATGGTATTTGAAATGAACTATATCTATGACCACTTTTTCTTTACATAAGTATGCCGAATAGCTCAATTGGAAATCGGGAAGTGGGTCAAATTTAACTTGCATGATTTGATTTACATATACATTCTAACAAGGGAAGTTAAATTAAAGCTAGAAAACTACCGTGAGACTTAGACAGATTTACTGCGGTTACTCACATCAAAAAATCCGAGTAGGAAACTTTTGACCGAATATCCGGCGACCGGATATCCGGCTATTTGGCCATCGGTTCGACCAGATATTCGGTGTACGGATCCCGACCAAACAACTATACGTTGCATCTCGAATATTATGGATAGTAATCTATACAAGGAACTAAGCTAACCTAACCAAGGAAGGAGGGGTTATGTATAGTAGGTGGGGCTTAGAAAGCTAGCTTCTCAGTTATCAGTACTTACCTTCGTTCTAAAAATAAATATATTAAACTTACTCGCGTATTCACCCGTGTTATCAAAAACTTAGCAGCCTACATTTTATTCAATGATTTCCCTTACTCGTATCTGTCAGTCCCTAGCTCGAGGGATTTTTTCCGGGGTAAGAATTATCCAATGCCCTTTACATGCCCTCGCCAAGATATCAAATAATCGCCATATCAAATTTCATGTCAATAGCAGACAAACTGTTAATCTCGCCTTTATAATATTAGTATGGATTAGGTTTTATGACCCTCACACATATAATACCAGTTACCTGTGAAACATGTCCTTTCTTGAACTGTAAAGCCTCTTTAGCAATCACATCCCGCAAAGCTGGATCGGCTGCCCTCAACCATGCCTTGGCACTGACTGTGCTGTTTCCACTCCTCCCCAATCGCACCAGCAAAGGCTGCAGCGGAGCATCGGGAAGCGCACGTAGCACGATGTCACTGAGCCCATTGTACGTCTGATTAGCTTCCTTTAACTCCTCTTCGGTCACCTGCTTGTAATGGAAGACATTATAAAAAGACCTTAGGGAAACCGTTCTTTGAAGCCATAATTTGAATCGCAGAAATTATTGTAATTTAAAATACTACCAGCAGACAGTTAGAAGGTGATAGTGGCCCTGTCTAAGAAAGTTAATATGTTTGGGAAAAGCTGTACGTAACCAGCATTGATATTTGCGACATAAATAATAAATAACAAATCGCGCATAAATAATAAATAAATAAATATTACGGGACAATTTTACACAAATCGAATTAGTCCCATGGTAAGCTCACTAAGGCTTGTGTTATGGGCGCTAGACGACGATATATTTAATAGATATATTACTTATATACATAGAAAACAGTCAGTCCTCAGGAACAACTATTTATGCTCATCACATAAATATTTGCCCTTACCGGCATTTGAACCCAGGACCTCAGCTTCACAGGCTACATTAGTACCACTGTAATAAAATCTAATGTATAAATATCAGACACGCCTCTACTTCTAGAATCGCTAGGACGTGTCAGATATTTTCGCCCACTTTGTTATGGCAGATATTGATGTAGGTGACTGTATCTTAGAGGGGATCACTGTTATCGATAATTTTCAATACCACGAGTTACCAACAAAAGCCTTTCTTAGACAGTGTCACTTCATTACTCCATACTTTCTGGTGACCAGATATCGTAAATTTGGTATCAGTCTCGGAGCAGGCATCAGAATGCCTTAAGTGAGGAAAATTTCGATTCAAATGATACCAATTGTGCGATAGAGATACAATGTTAAAATTACCGGTTCATCGTTAATTTCCTTCAAGCCCCAATGGCCAAGTCTGTAGATGGCGTATTCTCGCCAAATCTTTCCATGTATTGGGTTGCCTTCAGGCAGAACAGTCAGTCCAGTGAGCCCTCGAAGCTCAGCCAGAGCATGCAATTGTCCAAGCCATTGAAGGCCTGTCGCACGGACTGACACGTGAGTCACGTTCGGGAACCTGGAATTGGTATGATGCCGAATGAGTACCTATATAAATAAAACCGGCCAAGTGCGAGTTGGACTCACGCACCGAGGGTTCCGTACAAATTTTCACTTACCCTAACTTTATTACCCGGTACCGGTTGAGTTAAGTTTGCACCTAATATTTATACCATTGCATATAAATGAGGTGCAAACTTAACGCAACCGAGTTGTTCGATAGGTTTTATGCAAATAAAAAAAAAATTGCTAGTTAGAGACATGGCTTTGATTTTCTTCTAATATTTATGTTTAAAACAATTTAACGGATTATATCGCGTATATTATCTCATTTTAGTTCCCGACGTTTCGGAAGCTTTTTAGCTTTCCATGGTCACGGGTGGACTGAGAAAAGATGTATTTTCCTCTGTCAAAGTTACAATTTGTGCAAACTACCCATTTCTTGACCCAGTAGCTAGACTTTAAATTTTTACCCCCCTTCCTATTCGTCGTTCATTTTAGAAAATAAAAATATATTTTTAAATATTTCCTATGCAATACATGTGGGCTGACCGTGTTTATAAATATTCCAAATTTCAAATAGATAGCGTTGGTAGTTTTTGAGATATGGCGTTCTAATAGTCGGATAGACAGACAAACAGACGGACAGAGTCGCACCATAAGGGTTCCTTTTGTACCTTTTTAGTACGGAACCCTAAAAATGACTAATTTTCAACGAATTCTTGAATTTGGATATTCTTAACAAATAAACTGAATAATTCGAGTTTTCTAAAATCAACAAATCTCTAAAAGGCGCTACTGTGATGTAAGCAAGGTCTGTTTGACAACATCAGGTGTGTTTTGCTTTCGATTTGAGAACATACTAATTACAACAGAAATAACAGATACAAATTTTGAAAATCTTTCTCTAACTAAACTACAGAGATATTGCTCTTACTTTGTTTTCAATTCCGGCAAGGACTGTGCAACAGCGCTGAAGTGTACATAATGGAAGGCGGCACGAGTGACGGTCCTCGCTCGCTCCCAGTCCCAATCTCTTGCCAGTCGACGTACAGCACCAGCACCCCAAGCGCTCACCACTCCATCACCTACTTCCACTAAATAATCTACTCCTAAACAACAAAACAAGAAATTAGACAAGTCCTATTGTCTGACTACGAAATTACTATTATCCCTTTCCTCGTCTGTCACTCACCTTGCTCTCTATCTTTCGAAGCTGGCATTGATTTCGGGACCGGCTCAGACGATTTCAAATTTGCCAAACTTTTTCCTGATTTAACACGAGCAGTTGATGCTCTATTGCCTGAAGCTGATGATGCTCTTTCACTTCTCCTTGTTATGGTAGCACTCCTGACTGTCCTATTACTTAATCTACTGTTTACGGAGCCCTCTCGCCTTAGAATTCTGTTGTTCTGATCGCTTCCGGATGTAGAAGATTGAACTGAGCCGATATTGGTACTGCTGGAAATGTTACTACTATTTTCACTCATGTCCGAATTCTTGGCTTTTATTCTACGGCTTTCAGGATCACATACAGATTTAGAACGCATAGTACCGAAATTCGCTCTTCGCCGAACTGCTGTAGGAACCCTTTTGATTTGCCTTTTATTAGTATCATCATCACTTTCTGTAGACGAAGTAGGCAATGAACTAAATGATGAATCAATGATTGGATCAACACTGGATATACTTTCCCATCTTTTCAACACAGGTTCGGTCCCATCGGCAAGTCTTACATTCTCTAAAGACGATATGATAGGCAGGAGTATCGGTGGAAGCCTTAAATCACTGCTTGTTGAAGTTGAATGTGATGCGTCGGTGTCTTGGGATGCACTTCTATCTGAGAAATTTACGCGTTTTTCTGGAGCTTTTCTAGCAGTTGCACTTCTTTGTAATTTGCGCAATGGTGTTGGCGACTTAGGTGGCTCTGTACTTGGCTTCGTATTTATTTCACCAGAGTTTTTACAGTCAGAGTCTTCATTTTCACCTGGTAGCAATACCACAACATCTGGCAATGCTGCCATATTAAGAACTTGTGTGCCCTCGTTTTGAGTGATCGCTGTTGATGCTTCTAGTGCAAACTCTTTTTCTAAATCTGCATTCTTTGCTGGACTTGCGGCATTAGTAAAGCATTTATTTTCTGATCTAAAATTGGAAACAGAAATCAGTTAACGTCCTAATTACGTGTTGATTAAATTTGCCACAACCGTTTGGTAGAACCGAACAGATAAGACTAGCTGCTAATGATAATGTGGCGTGTGCACGCAAAGGTGTTTTTGGTGTGATCGGCTAATTAATGTGATATTAATAATGCCATGGAAATTATCGACCAAACCTCAGCAGTTCCCAGTTGGTGCGTGCGTTGTTGATAATCTGGTCACGCCTGGCAGCCTGCTGAGCTGAACCACCAAGGGCACAGTAAGCCGCGTGAGCCGCCTCCTTGTTGGTTCTCCAGGCCATTGCTGCTCTTCGTACCTTGATTTACCAAAATATTGTGATAATGTTAGATGTGATTTATACCAATACCACCATGGTCTGTGGTTTATTAACGCATGATTAATGCATTCTTACAACTGTCAGATTGGCAAGAATAGTGAAATTGTATCTTTAGTACAAGTTTTGTTTACATTGGGACTAGGTCGATTTGTGTAAGATTAACGCTGATATTTAGTTAATCATATATATCAAAACTTACTTGTTCCGTAACGTGCATGTTGGTTAAAGTTAAAAGATTCGGAAGATATGATACAAGAAAGGGAGTACAGTCTCCTCCTAAGGCTACCGGATTCCCATCCAAAGATACTTCAATAAGAGTAGTCGTTTCTGCTAATGTTGAAACATCTTCCACACTGAAAATAAATTATTTAGTAATAAATAATAATAAGAAGACAGAAATATTTAAAATTAAGCTACACTATACCATGGGTAACATTACCTTTGTAAATCATTATTACCAAGATAAAGTTTTTGCAGTTTTGGCGTGTTCTGAAATCCTAAAAGCTTCCTCAGTCGATTTCTCTTAAGATTGAGCTCTCGCAGAGACACTAAACCCTGGAGATCAGTCTGTCCAATACATTTTATTTGGTTCCCGGCCAGATTAAGAACTTTAAGCTCAGTCAAGTTCGACAGCCCGCTTACCCTACTTATTCTATTTCCGTGTAAATCTAAAACTTCTAATTTTACGAGATTAACAAGTCCTTCTATCCTCTTTATCCTGAAAATTATAACGATTACTTAAAAGGCATCGAAGAAAGAAAACAAATTAAGGTTTATTTTTTTTCAAGTCTTTAAAATCTCATTTAATAACAATATATACCTGTTTTTACCCATGAGAAGAACTCTTAAGCTAAAAAGTCTTTCTAACGAAGTAATCTTGTCAATCTGATTATCATACACATCAAGGAACACCAGTTTCCCTAAATCTAATGGAGCTAAACCCGATAAGCTGTTGATGAGGTTGTGCTGCAAAGACAAAAGTCTTAACCCTGGCTCTCCAACTATGTGGGGGATGGATGACAAACCTCGCCTGAAAATAAATGAAACAAAAGTCAAATTTGAATACAGTGTAGAATTTTCAAGCTAGCTAGCTAGCATAGAAAAATAACGGGCATATTGACATATTACAAATTTCACCGGAAAGAATAATATGAATCCTAAAATTTTGTCAAATCATGATGTACATCATCGCAATAATGTCAGACAATGCTTAAACTGCCAGATTATAACTCCTGCTAGTACTGCCTCCAAAATGAGCTATCTGATGCAAGATGGGATGTATCCCCCCGGTATCACTATAACCGGTCTTGCTCACCGAATACTTTTTTACCTTGTTAATGGTTAGATATTTATATTAAAGTGTTTATGTAGAAATTCGTGGGTGTACCCTAAAGGGTAGATTCGTGTTACTCATACCTGTCAAGGCTAATGCGATCTGGGAGTCTGTCTTTCTCCTGTGGCGTTCGCGACAGCTGAACCTTCCCTTCGCCCACTGCTTGCAAGTCAACTGAGCCATCCTTGCTGTCGTCTTTGATGATGCAGTCGCCACTAAAAATGGTACTTATTTTATTTTTAATTTTTATTGCACTTCGTTTATGAAGCCTCGAAAACGAATTTTCTTAATAATTAAGTAGAAACAGATTTTAGTGTAGAACATCACGGAGGTAGAAAAATCCATAACCCTTTCTTTTACTTCAGCGTAGTCGGTTAAAATAGGTAAAATTCAATAACGATCTGTGGGTTACCAGTATACCAAAAATAGTTGAAATCCGTCCAAACGTTTTGGCATAACGTAATGAAGCCGCAAAAACCTATCTATATATGTATTATTATAAAGTTGTAAAAATGTCTGTGAATTGAAGATATTTTAAAGAAATAAGTGATAGGGACTATTTGAAGGTCACTGAATCGAAACGTATCTATTTTTTACTTTTTGTATGTTTGTAAGTATGTGTCTTTGGGGTTTCATAACGCCAAAATGGCTTAACAGATTTCTACTATTTTTGTTACTCGGGTGGCTGAGAATCCACAGATGGTTATAAGATACTATTTACCCGACTACGCTCAAGAAACTAAAAGGGTTTTGATTTTTTTCTACTCCACTGACGAAGTTGCGGGTACCTTCTAGTACAAACATACAAAATCCAAAAAAGCTTTTTCGATTCATTGACTTTCAAATGGTCTTTTTTTTATATATTGTATGTAGTATGTAAGTACAATATAGGATGACCTACATAGTTTGTATCAAATAATAAACTCTTTTTATTAACGATTTTAGAGCAACGCCGCTGGAAAAACCTAGTCTACAATTGAACACAAGAAGGACACTACAGATAAATAGGCTTACCCAGTGAGTATAGTATTAGAGCGGTGTATAGCTGGTGCCCTATGGTCAGCAAGCGCAGGCCTAATGTGCAGAAACAGGCGTTCGCCACCTGCGGCCTGATCTCGCGGCGCCCCGGCATCGAGGGACTGAGCTGATCGCCCTCGAGTGCGAAATGCTATTTTCCGGACCTGAATGTATTTAGAATTATTTTTTTAAATTTCATCACAGTAGTCACCAAAAAACGTTGATTAAATAAAAAAATCTGAATAAAAAAATTGAACAAGTAGGAAAAAGTATTACATTTTTTTATTTGTGAGTGATTTATTATATTAAAAAAAAGAAGAAAAAAGTAACAAAAAACATTTAAAAATATTACGAGACCATAGGTCAATGTATTTTTTCAATGAAATGAATTTATCGTTTTGATAGTTGCAAAAAAACTTTGGCTCGCAAAGTTCATGCTTCGGTTAGGTAGGTTAGGTACAATACGGGTATCTAATAAAGTTATAACTTATAAGAAAACAAAATATGACTTTGCAATGCTATATTAGAAATTATATATATTTTTTACAAATTACGATAGATTTATTACTTTTACCATTAATGTATCCCATTGAACTTTTCAAAGCTAAGGTGACTATTGTGTGTATTTCTTTAAAAAACTTACGTTTCCACGACTGAATGTGATAGGCATCAGTATCTCAACTATATTTATGACTTATGTTTTAAACACTTGTACAGGACTACAATAAATTGGCCCCATTGATGCTGTTTTGGTAAAAATAAGTCTATACGAAAAGGCATTTTTGGTCCATTTAATCTACATGAAATATCAACTCGTTGCTTAGTTACAATATCAACGACCTTGAATCGATTTGAACGAATTTCCATTGAATTTCGATGAGTTGCAATAAAATACGAGTGGGTTTAGTAGATATAGAGTAGTACCTGACTATCATAAAATAATGCTTTAGGGTTTTGGCCCTGAAAGTACTAAATACATAAAACTGTAATAGGTAGTTAGCTATTATTCTTATGCTACTAGGTATTATACTGTGGTAGCAAATTACCAGCTACCAATGAAATTTAGTATATTATAATAATAAGTAAGAGTCTATACTTTTTATTATAATATTTATTCCAGTTTTCGCAGTTTCCTTTGTAGAAGTTACTGTAAACTATTAAAATTAGACGCCTTGCGGATTATACATATTTATTTATATTGGGCTGTTTCCTCTGATTAAGGGAGTATTTTTAATTAATTACTTAACAAAATTGTGTTTTTAATAGATATATGCACAGATATATGATTCTAAAATATAATCTAAAGCAGCGCTTTTATAACAAGCTCAAATAGCTCCAAGCGCGAAAATAGTGCAGAAAAACAAAACAAACTACGATCAATGACAGGTGAAGTGAAGAAAAATAAATAGAAAACTATAAGCTGCAAATTGTCTGTAATAAGTGAGCAAATTAAAACTCTACATTCTGTATGAGTTTCAGAAAAACCTTAAACCTTTTCACATCAAAAAAATACTTCAGGAAACTATATCGTTACAGCTCGTCTGTGTTGGGCCTCGAGATGGTTCGATATTTTCCCAACACTTTGAATGATTACGCGCCGGGTACGGTGGTGTCCATTACTACGGAAGAATTACGTCCACAGATAGAAGAACACATCAACAACATCGAGAAACGACTGCCGCCGTCTCCCAACCACGTAGACGGCGGTCTTTACGTGGGTATCGCCGGCGTCGCCTATATGTTCTATCACTTATCAAAAAACGCAAAGCTCAGCGATAATAAAGCAGTTTACCGCGGGAAATCTCTCGAATATTTGAAAACAGTTCTAGATAACCCCACAGGCGATAAAACGTCATTTCTGCTCGGCGATGCGGGCACTTACGCTCTAGCCAGTGTGGTTAAGCATAGCGTGGGTGACGAAAGCTATGTTGACTTCATCAACAGTTACAGAAGCTTATACAGCTTTTATTTAAATTCAAATTTTCTGAGTTGTGGAGGAGATGAGTACTTTGTTGGTCGTTCTGGCTATATAGCTGGGGCCCTGTGGATGACCAGTGAGATGAAAAAACCTGTGTTGTCTAAAGCAGAAATTCACAGACTCTGCGACATTATAGTTGAATCAGGAAAGGATTATGCCGAGGAACATGACAGTCCTTGCCCTTTGATGTATCATTACTACAATACAGAGTACTTGGGTGCTGCTCATGGAATCAGTTTCATACTCCAGATGCTTTTAACAGTGCCGGGATATTTGCAGCATCATACATCATCTGCTAAAGACATAAAAGCCACTATCGACTTTTTGGCCTCTATTCAGTCTGCAGATGGGAACTGGCCAAGTTGCATTGAAGAATTGGATCAAAAAGAGCACAAACTTGTTCACTGGTGTCATGGAGCTCCCGGTATTGTCTACCTGATGGCTAAGGCCTATCTGGTGTACAAAGACCAGAAGTATTTAAATGCCTGCATCCAGGCTGCTGAAGTTGCCTGGAATAAGGGATTGCTGCTAAAAGGCCCTGGCATATGCCACGGGGTTGCCGGCAGTGGCTATGTTTTTCTGCTGCTGTTCAGACTTACCGATGATGATAAATATTTGTACCGAGCGAAGGCTTTTGCTGACTTCATGAATTCTGAACGGTTTCTGTCCGACGCCAGAGTCCCAGACAACCCAGAAACCTTGTATGAAGGAACAGCTGGAACTGTTTGCTATTTGGCAGATCTCCTGGTGCCAAATAAGGCCCTGTTTCCTTTCCAAGATGTATTTCAAATGTATGAATAATGTATTTTCATTCCCTATTTATTGACTTATGTAAGTATTTATTAAAGGGCTTCGGCAATAACAGTCTTTTATTTTAAATTACACCTATCCATGTCAATCTAATCATCCTATTTTAATATGCAAATGATGTACTGACAGTAATCGTCAACAGTTCGTAATGAGGTATCATTTTCGTGTCATCTAGTTTCTTGGGAAAATGTTTCTGATGGATTCCTGGCAGTTATTCAATGCAATTCTTTCTAAATCCAACCATGAACTTGGTAACATACAGTAGTACCCTTTTTGCAATACTTTCCACAGCAGAAATCTATCTTATAAAAGATGTTTTCAAATATAAAAACTTGCACTTTGGAACAATATTTCACTGCTCAAATTCAGAAAACGTTATGAACTTACAGAGATTTTTTAACAAAATCGATCTTCGCTTTTCAAGTTTCAGAATGGGAGGGAATACTTCACGGTTCATAAAAAGTAGTGATATCAGAGTTGGAATTATTATCAAAACATCTTGCGGCAATTGGACTCAAGTTTTCGAGTTTGTCGAGTCAAACTTATTCAAAAAAGCTCAATATTCTTGGTTAATTTTTGCCGATGACGTATCGTCTACTTCTGAAGAGTTGTCAACTAATCCAATAGAAGTGGATTCTGATGTCACTATAATTTCTCAGAGCGAGAAGTGTTTTTACTTTTACGAGGTTTATAATACGGGTTACTACACCAATGGCCGATATCATGTGGAGCCTGTGGGGTACTGGTATTACAAACTATGGATGAAACCCCACAGAAGGACGGACCTGAGTGGAGTCGTGTTGAAGAGCCTTGTGGTGGTTACCCACAATATTTACCATCAGACGTTTGAGGAGTACGTCAGTCGGTCCAAACCCGAGTTGGACTCCTTGCATAAGCTTAAATATTTCACTCTTTTGATGTATTTGAGGGAAATGTTTAACTTCAGGTAAGTAGATATTTCGTCTTCTATTTCTGACTCACTTTTTTTTAACCGACTTCAAAAAAGAAGGAGGTTCTCAATTCGCCGGGATCTTTTTTTATATGAACAGATGATATCGTGTGTTTTACTTTGTTGTCGTGGTCGTAGGGGTAAACCGAATCCCATCGAATTTGCGATATGGTCCGATTCGATATTTATTTGTATCTAGAAGGCCCAACTTCGTTCGCTGAGGTGAAAATGTTATAATCCCGATTTTTTTCACAGCGTAGTCGGGTAAAAAGTATCATATAACCATCTGTGGATACCCAGTTACCCGTATACCAACAAATCAAGAGATGATGACAAAAAAAGAAAGATGCACAAATATTATGCTATTTTAGGAACGATTATTTTCGAAAGTATTAAAAAAACAACTAAGTATCTAAATATGTGCCACATGTTTCCTTATTTTTTTTTGTATTTTGTTTGGAGTGCCCCATAGAAATATTTATTTTTTGTTATTTAACTACCAATATAAGCAGCGGCGTAAACAAAACTCTTATACTCCAAATTAACATATATCTTGTAGTTTTTGAGTACCTAAAATGCCTGTCACATACAGACGAAAGGACTGACGGACGGACATGAGGAAACTATAAGGGTTCCCGTTTTTGCCATTCTGGCATTCCGTTTTTGCCGTCTCTGCCAGGACTCCAAAAAGGCAAAGGTATCACCCAAATGTCATCTAGAATTATGTATCCATCGCTAAAGAGTGCATTCTCAATAACTTGATTGACGTCTGGCCGACTGAAGACCTATGTTTAGTGGCCCACTTTTCAACGCACAGCTTAAAGGTGCGTCCACATTTGTATCATTTGCCCGTATCAGATCATCGTCGCGTGGCATGATCGCGTGTCACGATCACGCGTTTGGACGTTGCGCCGATCCGATCGCTCGAAATCCAAGTAGCTACGCGTATCACACACTTATATCGGACGTGTGCGGCATGATCGGCGCGCCGACAGTGAGCGTCCAAGCAGCGCGATACGCAGTCATGCCCCGGCACGGTGATCGGATACGAGCAAATGATACAAGTAGTGCTAACGCGCCAACAGCTAGAGCACTAAATGTGCTAAACCGGATTGCACTGAAAGCTGATGATGTAGATGTGTTTTCCGATAGTCTTGGTGCATTTTGCAGGAAAATCCTCACCTACCTAAGCTGATTAAGCTGCTTATTATGTTCTTAGTATTATTTACTTTTTTGTGTTCTATTGCTTTGTCTTGTGTAATGTGCAAATGCTTTTATACCTCGAGCCTGGTTTTTCTTTTAGCTTCGTGCTCCAACGCACTAACTCCTGGGGCTACCTCACTAATGGGAGCTTCGACGGCATGGTGGGCATGCTGCAGAGGCGCGAGGCTGACATTGGTGGAACGCCAGTCTTCATCAGGCCGGACCGGGCGAAGTTCATCCACTACGTGACCGCAACTTGGCCGTCTAAGTAAATTTCTTTTAACGATTTAAACATGTGGCGATTTTAACTTGAATGAAAGGATAATACATGGTAAATATGAAGAATCAATCCATCCTACCGACTGCGCCAATGATACATTTGTTTGGGAGGTATTAATTAAAGCGCCAAAAGGTCAATCATATGTCAGTATACAGGTTGTCCCATGGTTATGCACCATGAAGAGAAAGTACCTTAAATATTCCGCAAAATACGGTTTCCTAACTGGAGACACTACTTTATTTAAAGTAAATAATACCGCATTCCAAGATTTTCGAAAAATAGGTTGCTTCGTTTGGGAATCGAACCGACGAAATTTGCAATAGAAACGTATTTTTATGATGCCAATCGAAAACATGAATAACAAAAAAATATTCTTCTTAATTAGCATAGTATTTTTAAATAAAGGAACGGCATGAAATGTTCAATTCTGATTTCAGAAAAATTATTGACTTAGAACATCAGCAAGGTTTAAAACGTGTATGTACCGGTTAATAATTAAGGTAGGCATATATACAATTTAATGGACAAGACGCCTGATGGGAAGTAAGAATAGTTGCTTATGGATATGTGCTGTGTGGTTTGCTTAAGCTGGGAGCTGTTATTGTGAATGTACCCCTGCAGTAGTTTGATTGTCTTCTGCCTTTGTCTTTTGTCTTGCATCAAAGAAGTCCCTGGGCAAGTCTGTCCAGACTTCGCCTACTTCTACTTCAAGAGCTATAGACTAAGCTCAAATACTCTGAAAGAAGTAAGCCGATAGGAAGGCGGTTCTATACTTCTATAGGCGACTCGACACTGCAATGATCCATACTTATTCTGACGATCCTCCTATCCTATATTTCTTCTTTCAATCCTACCGAGTGCGCCATGTTAGGTATGCATTTTACTTGGCAGAGAAAGAGAGAAAAATAGAAAGAAAGCAATTGCAGAATATACCTATTCTTACATCAGAGGTCGACATTTGACGTAATCTGGTTTTTATAGTATTTGGTATTAGAAGGATCCATACTTTTCCTGCGTAGACCCTGTTTCATCTTTCGGCACCCGAAGCACCCTGGCGGTTTCCTGACCATCTACACGCGCCCGCTCTCGGACGAGGTGTGGGGCTGTATTGTGGCGCTGCTGTTGCTCGCTGGCTCACTGCTGTGTGGTTTGCTGAAGCTGAAGGCTATAACGATGGATGGCGACGAGGAGGACTCATCGGCGAGTCTGGCGCTGCTGTCCGTTTGGAGTGCTGTGTGTCAGCAGGGTAAGATTTCTACTCTATGAACGAATTTCGAGTTTAATCTGTTGATTTGCATATTTTTCTGAATAAATTGAATATATATATGTACATATACTTTTAATTAAACTTGTCAGATCCGGCTCGAAGGACCATTTGTGTTTGGGAGAAAACTGAGTGAGATGGACGCTTTTTGTGTGGACGATGAATGAAAGAGCCGGCTGAGGTCTCATGGCGAAAATTCATATATTTAGCTCAGTAACACAGAGAGTAATTAATTGAGCGAAGTGCAATGAACGAATGCATAAGAGTATATAATTAATAGCTTATGTTTGTCGGATTTGCCAACAACATTGAAAACGAATCGCAAACCGCAGGAATGACCGTCAACCGCCACGCGACCTCAGTGAAACTAGTCCTCTTCTCATCCTTCCTGTTCTCGCTGTTCGTCTACCAGTACTACAACGCGCTGGTGGTGTCAACTCTGCTGCGAGCCCCACCAGTGACCATCCGCTCGCTGAGCGATCTGCTGCACAGCAATCTCAAAGCTGGGGTAGAGGACGTGCTCTATAACAAAGACTACTTCAGGGTTTGTATATCTTCGTAGGTACTGTTCTCACTGTTGTACCGGTACTGGTGTTGTCAGCTGTGCTGCAAGGCGCTAGTCACCAGCTCGCTGAGTGATCTAATCACAGCAACCTCAACGCTGGAATAGAAGACGTGATCTAAAACAAGGATTAGGTACATCACGTAGACCTTAGTACTGTTCTGACATTTATACCGGTACTAGACCAGTACCAGTACAAGTACCACAGCAAATCAAGCTAACAACATCAGTACTACTGGTGTTGTCAGTTGCGAAGCGCCAGCCACCAGCTCGCTGAACGATCTACTGCACAGCAAGCTTAAAGCTGGAGTAGAGGACGTAGTGCCATACAACAAGGACTATTTAAGGGTTTGTAGACCTTAGTAACTGTTCTCGATGCTGTACCTACCGGAACTGCTGTTGTCAGCTCTGTTGTGAGACACCAGCTCGTATACAGGGTGATCAATCCAAATGGGTCAGTATAGAGAAGTCAGATACTATGAGAGATAGCGAAATCTGTTCTTAGGAACCATGGCGTCGATTTTAGATTGATGACCAACCTGTTCTACCGACATTAATTTTGCTATTCAACAAAACTTCAACGTGACTACAAATGAAAGCTTAGGGGCGCGTTGGAAAGTCCGAACTTAAATTCAAAACGTTTAATACTCGTACGCATGATTATGATGTAATGCCTCCGGTGCCCGTTATATCCTGTGCGATTCTCGCGCAAAACGCTATTCTCAAAAACAATTGAATATGAAACAAACTGTTTTAAATCGATTTCAGCGCACCACCGATCCCATAGCCCTGGAGCTATACGCACGCAAGATCGCCTCCTCTTCCCACCCCAACTTCTTCTCCCCTGACCACGGCATGGCATTAGTCAAGCGAGGAGGGTACGCCTTCCACGCGGACACTGCCTTCTCCTACCCCATCATCAAGAGGACTTTCACTGAGAGGGAGATCTGTGAGCTTCAAGAAGTGCAGTTGTTCCCGCCGCAGATCATGTTTGCGGTGACGAAGAAGGGATCGCCGTATATAAAGCATTTGGGTTTCGGGTGAGGGTTGGCACAGTTATAAAGTTTGACAAAAGGAAATCCATAATATCTATTCTACACTAATATTATAAATGCGAAAGTGTGTCTGTCTCTCTGTCTGTCTGTTACCTCTTCACGCTTAAACCGCTGAACTGATTGGAATGAAATTTGGTATGCCAAATTTTGATATTTATTTAATTCTAGCTTCTGCCCGCGACTTCATCCACCTTAAATTCGTTTATCGCGGATAAGGGTACCTTTCCGGAATAAAAAGTAGCCTATGTCCTTCCCCGCGACTCAAACTATCTCCATACCAAATTTCATCCAAATCGTTTCAGTGGTTTAGACGTGAAGAGGTAACAGACAGACAGACAGACGGACACACTTTCGCATTTATAATATTATAGTATCGATTTTAATATTATATATATATATAATATGCCTATAACACGGGCGGGCGGCCCTCGATTCCCCTAGGATTCCATCATCAGATCCTGACTTGGTGACATTGGGACCAATTCAGGAGCAGTGCCGTAACCAGCCTTTTATACACCATGCGCCATGCTTATTGCAGGCTTCTATAAATGCATCCGTGAAAATCATTCTGTATGTGGTCTTGGTAATAAATAAGGTACATGCATGAATGTTTTTATCGCTTTCCGTAACTAAAATATCAAAATACCGTAAAAAATAGTTCAATAAGTGAAATTAAAATTTAAATCGGCCAAGAAATACGCAAGATATAGGCATTTTAAACTACCAATTAGACAGAGAGGTCCGACGTGCACTGTTACGTCATAGTGCACTCCGGCCATATAAACTCCATATTAAATTCTGTTTTGCTAGAAAGAAATAGAATGAAATGTTTGATGGCTTATATCTTGGTTATTTTTATAGTTATTCGAAACATTATTTTTGTCTACTGTTTGTTACGTGAACGAGCTTCTAATAAAATTAAAATTCATGCATATTCCCTTTTGACAGAGAAATCGATGAACATACTTAAAAAAAAATACATACAGTGCAGCATAGAACCTCCTCCGCTTTTGTCGTCGGTCAAAAACAGCCAACAATGTCGCCCTAGTCCGCAACCTCTTCACTATTATAAAGTTGTAAAAATGGAATGACTCTACAGTATGTAAAGATATAAAAAAAAAATGAAACGTATTTTTTGGAGGTCACTGAACCGAGAAAAGTTTTTTTGGATGCTTTGTATGTTCTATGTTGTCGTTGTGGGCTGTGGCTTTATCACGCAAAATCGGCTAAACGGTTTTCAATTATTTTTGGTACACGGGTAGCTGGATATCCGCAGATGGTTATGCGATACTTTTTACACGATTACGCTGAAGTAAAATGAGGGGTTATGACTTTTTCTCCTCCGCGAGCGAAGTTGTGGGCACCTTCTAGTAATTAATAACCATAAATCATAGCGCACGTTCATCATCATCAACGACATGTTTTTGTCATACTGATACTTATGCCCCTACTGCCTTAAGGTGCGTCCACACTTGTATCATTTGCTCATATCCGATCACCAAGGCGTGGCATGACTGCGTATCGCGCTGCTTGGACGCCCACTGTCGGCGCGGCGATCACGCTGCGCTTGTCCGATCTAATTGTGTGATATTACGCGTAGTAACATGAATTTCGAGCGATCGGATCAGCGCAACGTCCAAACGCGTGATCGTGACACGCGATCATGCCACGCGACGAAGATCTGATCGGGCAAGTGATACAAATGTGGACGCACCTTTATGGCCCTGCGACTTCTGCGCCACGCTTTTAAACCCTAGGGGCTAAAATGATCGCATTAAACCCCGCTACGCGAAGCTAAAATGAGGTGCTTTTCGAGCATGAGAAATGAAAAAGAAATAACGAGATTAGGTCAATATACCAGGGCCGGATTTAGGTTTCTCATGGCCCTGGGGCAAGGAATGAGTGGAGGCCCTTGTAATTTTCCAAATACGTGATACATTTTTTTTGTTTTTAGAAATTTTAATTGTGGGGGCCCCTCACTTTTGCAGGGCCAGGGCTAGCCCTAGTTGCGCTCCCCTAAATACGGCCCTGTCGTACCTAAACCTTGTTCGTCAGGATCCGTAAGATGGCGGAGTCGGGTCTCATGCAGCGGCTGAAGAACTCCTGGGATGAGCCGAAACCCCTGTGCGTGCGCACGCCCGACTCCAGCATCATCAGCGTGACCTTGCGCGAGTTCTCCGTACCGCTAATGATCCTGTGCGCGGGAGTGATCGCTGCTACCATCGTGTTCTTGGCGGAACTGCTCGTCTTTAGAATGCGGAGACGCAGAATCCAGTTTACAAATTAAACATCATCATTACTGCTAAGCATAGGTCTCACACAATAAACGCCATCTTAGCTGGTCCTAGTATTAGTCTACAGCAATATCTAGAAGCTCTTAGGCTATACCCAAAACTCTGCATCGTAGGATACCTTCATCTACAGCAGTGTTTTTCACGACGTGATCAAGTTTAATCGAAGGGGGGTGCAGAGGCGTCGATTGCTTAGGGCATCAAGTAGTCTATCCGCAAACTAAAAGCTCTGTAGGCTATACCTACCAGAGGCGTGGCGTCAGGAAAATAACAAGGGAAGCCGAAGCATATCCATTTACTCATATTCAAAGAACAATGTGGTTGTCAGCCTTTTCTTGGGCAACCCGGTGGGAATTGGCTTATATTGAGGGCACGCCGACGACTCCGCACATAAGGTAAGGTACCTTTATGTACAGAAACACCTATGTTATCAGTT
Organism: Hedya salicella; assembly: GCA_905404275.2. NCBI lineage: Eukaryota > Metazoa > Arthropoda > Insecta > Lepidoptera > Tortricidae > Hedya > Hedya salicella. Next base: position 5,808,299 of record FR990112.1, on the reverse strand, counting down.
ATTGTAGATATTACCTATTTGTCAGAATCCGCAACTATGCTCGATTATTTCACTCTCTCGCATGCCATAAGTCAATCTAACCCATTTCTGCCATTGTGCCTTGCGCACCGCGTCTAAGGCGGCCACCTGGATCGGATTCTGCGGACAGTCTCGCATTTCATACTTCAGTCCCGTATTTGAATGTAGTTTAAAAATGCCCTTAAATGACAAAGTGTCCCGCATTCCATGGAAATGATTTGCGATTGCTTGTGCTGTAGACGCAAAATAGAAGACTTGTGCAATCCACACGAAAAAGTGTAAATCACGTTTTTTTTTATCTTGTATGATAAATAGCGTCCCGCATTGGTTTCACGAGAAGTTTGCCGCCTTGACCGCGTCCCCAACTTACTCCAAGTAGCCATGGAGGTAAGAGGCCTAGCCAGATTTAGGTACCCAGTTCCAAGTCAGATTCGGTCAGTCAAGTCTTTTATTTATTACGTATCTGAGAAAAAATATTGTGGTACATTTCTCACTTTAAGGTGCGTCCACACTTGTATCATTAGCTCGTATCCGATCACCGTGCCGTGACTGCGTATCGCGCTGCTTCGAAGTTCACTGTCGGCGCGCCGATCATGCCGCACTCTTCCGATATAAGTGTGTGATACGCGTAGCAAATGGATTTCGAGCGATCGGATCGGCGCAACGTCCAAACGCGTGATCGTGACACGCGATCATGCCACGCGACGATGATCTGATACGGGCAAATTATACAAATGTGGACGCACCTTAATTCGCCAAACATGCGTTTAATGGCGGTTATAGCACTCACTCTCGATTTATGTCTAAATGTACCTAACCATGCTATTACAGCATCACTCAATTCCATCATAGGTAATAGGCACGATGACTGGGTATGAAAATCAAAATTGTAATTAGTCTGTAAGTTATATAATATAAACAAATATTGGACACGTACTTTTTGCTTTTGCAAAATAATAAAAAAGTACTCGGATAAATCGCATTAAAGTTTAGGAGTGGCGGCTCGTGACGTCACTCCTAGGTAGAATTTGTACCTAGGAGTGACGTCACGCGACATTTAGACTCAATGTATCGCCTTTATCTTTTGATTTAGAGATTAGGTTTTTCTGGGTTTTTCCTAATCCTTGCAGCAAATGTTGGATAATATTGTATGTCTCCCAGCAAACACTTCACTCTCATGTAACTGACATTTCGAAAGTGCTTGTAACTAGGCCTACTTGAATAAAGAATATTTTGATTTGATTTGATTATGTAAAAAAAGAAAAAATACGTGGCCAATATTTTTTATTAATCTACATGGACAAATTATTAAAATCAAGGACCATTAAAACAAGAAGACTGACACTTGCCATACTTTGCATCGTGTTCGGATCGCAAGGAGATATTCTGGCAAAAACTAGATGGCGCCATAAAAATAAATATTTAACTATGTTAAAATTGAATAAAGAAACAATAGTATACTAACAATTAGTTAGCAAAAAGCTAATAATAAATAAATCGTAACATTTAATAAATGTGTCACGCTTGCAACGTTGAAGAATTGTAAAAAATAATTCTTAAACATAGATGGCGTTGTTCATATCCGGGAACGGCTTTTTGTATGGAGATGGTCAGTCCTTTGTTTTAATGGTCCTTGTTAAAATTTAGTCATCATCCCTATTATGTGAACACATGACACAGGATAACGCCCGAAAACGGCCATAGGACAAAAGAGCTGTTGCCCGGTTCAGACACACAGACTTGCCACTTGAACATACAAAGCAGACTTAAGGGCGTATGCTGCGTTGAGTGGGAGCCCAGTGCAGGGCGTCCACCGCACGCGAATATACAAGAATCGCACCCGAAGCGGACGCCCGCGCCGACTTCTCAAGCTCACTAAGGTTATAAATTAATATTAGTGGACAAGGTTGAAATAAAGCACTATAAAACACCTTTCTTCACATTATTTATTCGGATACATAACTTCATAACCTCGCGTACACTTCCCACTCGCGTCGTGAAAAATTATAAATATCCAAAATCCGGCGATCCTCTTTACATACATTATGTTAAGCTAAATTTATATAAATACAAACGAACAGTGAAGCACTGATAATATATTGGGTTGTAGAACTTGTAGAAAAGGTATAATATAAGCTATACATCCATATTTCTCTTATTTCGTAGATAACTTTCCGACTTCAAAACATTACATACTAAAACGAGCTGTTCAGTTATGAAAAAGTTTATGACACAAAAAATATTTTTGAGACAACCTTTGGTGCATTTCACCAGAATGTCGGGTAGGTGACGCCATTCTTTTCATACTTCTAAAAAAGTTAGCAAGTAAATTTTAGGTATGTCGATATTTTATAACTTGGCTTTTGTATTGGTAGTGAATTCTAGGACTTTTTATATGTTTTTAAGGTAGCTGTCATAGCCGTCACGCACCCGACAAAGTAGACGTTTTGGTGGATTGCACCTTTTATTGCCGACTGTACTTTTCTTTAAACACCTTCTGATCATTGAGACGATTCTAAAAAGCCCAAACTCATAGGATTGCGTTATATCGTTACGGAGGTCCTATGACCACCTTCCGGCTCCATCATCAGATCAGCTCGAGGGTATCATAATATTGCATTGTCGCTAAACTTACATAACTAAGGCAAATTTCAGTTCAATTGAAAATCAGGATGTGGTGGAAAAATGCTTTGCTGATTTTGAAAGTACAATTTTCTCCCGTTGCAAGTTAACACTTTAAGAGTCCTCTGTAAGCTCGGTTCGGCCTGTTATGTAGGTTCAGATACCATAAGCAGTTTATGTAGGTTCAGATACGATAGTAAAAAAAAATACAGCGAATTTAAGTTTTTCATACAAAACTTGATTTTTGCTGTATTTTGTTTGTTTCATAAACTGCAGGCATATAAACTAGTTTTAGGCCTAGATATACCTCATGTCATTGTATATGGAAAGTTTTGTAACAATCCAACACGTAGTTTTAAAATAAGAATGAAACTTCGTTTGTATCGAAAGGTGAAATTCGGCCGAGCTTACTGCGGACTCTTAACTGTACCTCGCTTCCATTAATGACCTGGCGCAGCACGTACATGCATTACTTTCCAAGTAATAGACTTATTAGAGCTGTATTAGAGCTTATACTATACAGACCTTATAACGCTCAAACTGTCTGTATAATGGCAGAATAAGCGTCTATACAGCTTGCGTGCTACTTGGGATATGATGCACGATTGGGTAGTGATTTGCATGTAGACGTGGGCGTGCCGACTTAGCTCCCCAGTGCAGTAGGTACAGTAGTAGGTACAGTGGACAGTAAGTGTTAAATAAAAGCTTGTAAAAAGAAATGAGTATGTGGCTTAACCCTTAGAATGCTTATACACGGATCCGTGCAGAGCATTTAAACTCTTTTTACTTAATATCATTTAGCCTAACTTCAATATGTTTATAATATTTTCTTCTGTTTCCGCGATTATTACTCATTGAAATAAAACCTCCCGTGACCATGGAAAGCTGGAAAGCTTCCGAAACGTCGGGAACTAAAATGAGATAATATACGCGATATAATCCGTTAAATTGTTTTATTTCAAATTCAATATGTTTGGCAATTTTTTGACATCGCATACGAGCAGTTAAGAAATAAGACAAACAGGATGAATAACCACTATGCACATTCCTATAGGTATATAAGCGAATATGAGTTGACTTTATAAAGGTACTCAGGGGTCACTATGTCTGATAAGTCGCAATAGAAATGTTACTCAGTCGGCGACATAAAAAGTATCGTTCACCTTGTGCTAAGCTTGAAATCGGGAACATAAAATTTCTCGACAGGTCATTTTATATTTTTTCCCGATAATATACGTTACTAGGACGTGCCCGCAACTTATAACCCCTCTTTTTTTTAAGCGTATAGTCGGATAAAAAGTATGCTATAACCATCTATGGATGACCAGCTAGCCGTGTGCCAAACATAATTGAAATCTGTTCAGCCGTTTTGGCGTGATGAAGTCACAACGACACATACAAAAATAATAGTAGATTGTTTGACAATGGACTAAAATAAGCCATTATAACACGAAGTGATATGTCTTGAGTGTCATAATGGCTTTTAGCCACGTGTTTAACACTCTGCTTCTCACTTCGACTGCGAGAAAATAAAAAATACTTAACATTAAAATTGTATTGAAATAAAACAATAATACACGCGATATAATCGGTTAAATTGTTTTATTTCAATGAGTAATAATCGCGGAAACAAGAAAATATTCCTCAGGTGTTGCACATATCCATGGGCGACGATGACCACTTGCCATCAGGTGGCTCGTCTGCCCGTTTGCCACTTCTATAATATTATAAAATTGTAAAAATGAAATGTCTGTACATTGAAGATATTATGAAAAAGATTGTTAGTTCACTGAAATGTTTTTTTTTTAAATTCTTTATATCTGTAATTTTGTATGTCTCGTTGTGGCTTCATCACGCTAAATCGGCTGAACGGATTTCAACTATTTTTGGTACACGGGTAGCTGGGTATCTCCAGGTGGTTATAGGATACTTTTTACCCAACAAATGCTAAAGAAAAAAATAGGGGTTATGACTTTTTCTCCTCCGCGGACGAAGTTGCGGGCGCCTTCTAGTATTACATTAAAATCGCCGCAAAAAGAAAACATTGCTAGCAGAATCGACAGCCGCTGGGCCAGAAAGGTTCTCGAGTGGCGACCGCGTACACGCGTAACATGATGGAGCAATGGTCTGGTGAAGATCGCGGGAATCCGTTGGATTGAAGAGTGGCGCACGACCGATCGTTATGGAGATCCTTGGGGGTGGCCTTTGTCCAGCAGTGGACGTCCTTGGGTTGATATGATGATGATGATGATAAGAAAACTGGAAATTGAAAAAGGGTACCGCTTTTGAGCTAACTATATTACATAAAAAATGTAACCTGAAATTGGCTCGATATGACAGTATGATTTTGAAAATAAAGTAAGCGCCTAAATGCTTATGAAATGAGATAAAAAAACATTAAGAAACGGAAACTATTAGCTTGTTTTATAAAATCAACTCCTTTTAACGTAGCCATCCGTCCTTTTCTAGAAAAGGTTATTTGAAAAGGACGAATAAGTTTCAACGGATACACAATCTACTGAAATTCACTTGTATACCTTGTTTTCTCCTAAATAACGAATATGAAATAAAAATGCAATCATAAATTAATTATTAACCGTGATGAAATACTCTGTACAATAATGCTAATTGAAACACGTAGATACCTTTTTCGGTCTTATCACAATGACAATAACGGCTAAAAAATTACGTGTTTCAGAGGGGCTACTCCGAAATTCGAAAAACGAAGTTCGTATGGCGCCATCCCGCTCAGTCAAATACGATGTAACATGAGAGCGAGCGGGACAGCACGTTACGAACTTCGTTTTTCGGGTTTCGTAGTAGGCCCTCAGTTTCCCTTACTGTACATTATTTTGTTAAAATGTCAGCGTGCTGCGCTGGCAGTCGACAACTTCTAATATTTTTGAATTATCTCAAGTATTAAAGTAAAGTATATAAATACTAAAAGATGCCCGCCACTTCGTTCGCGGAGAAAAAGTCACAACCCCTCTTTTTTTCTTCAGCGGAGTCGGGTAAAAAGTATCCTATTACCATCTGGAGATACCCAGCTACCCGTGTACCAAAAATAGTTGAAATTCGTTAAGCCGATTTGGTGTGATGAAGCCGCAACGACACATACAAACATAAAAAAATTAAAAAAATATATTTTTCGTTTTAGTGACCACCAAATAGTCCGTTACAATCATTTTTTGAAAATATCTTCAATGTACAGACATTTCATTTTTCCAACTTTATAATAGTATAGATCAGAGACAATCTTACACAAATCGAAATCCTAGTCCCAAACTAAGCAAAGCTTAGTCGCATAGTCCAGGAATGAAGTTTCGTCAATTTTCAACTCTTTATGATGGTGTTAAGGTTGTTAAGTGACGAACCTTTTCATTCGGCGACTGTACTATGGGTAACCAGTAGTGGCGTAGCTACCGAAGGGCTAACTCAATGGGGCTGTGCCCCAAGGCCCCAAACTCAGGTGGCCCTCGGACCCTGACCAGTAACGTAGCTACCGCATGGTTTGACGGTGCCCTGCACCGGGGCCCAAACATTTTGGGGCTCTTGGTCCCTAACTAAAAGAACCACGAACTGACGCCCCAATTGTTTATTCTGCCTAAGGGCCCTTGGTTACCTAGCTACGCCACCCGGCGACGTTGGGCTGGGCATCCACAGATGGTTATAGGATACTTTTTATCCGACTACGCTGAAGCAAAGAGGGTTATGACTTTTTTCTTTTGTATGATACAATTGAGAACATTAAGTTTCCCAGAGGTATATCTATACTTATTATAAAGTTGTAAAAATGAAATGTCTGTACATTGAAGATATTTTCAAAAAATTGATTGTTACGGACTATTTGGAGGTCACTAAAACGAAAAATATATATTTTTAATTTTTTTATGTTTGTAAGTGTCGTTGTGGCTTCATCACGCAAAATCGGCTAAACAGATTTTAACAATTTTTGGTACACGGATAGCTGGGTATCTCCAGATGGTTATAGGATACTTTTTACTCGACTACGCTGAAGAAAACACGACGGGTTATGACTTTTTCTCTTTCGCGAACGAAGTATTTTTTTACGCCATGGAATGCGTTACACACATAATCTACCAATAGCTTATTTTTATAACGCATCGATTTATATATATATTTTTTTTTAAATCTCGATGTGACATTTGTTCTCTGCAACCTACTGTATACATTTTTACTTTGGTCTATATATGGTTTACTAAGGAAAAAAACCGTCATGAAATTGACAGCTTACTATTTAATTTTTCTTGCAAATCAGTGCAGACCAAAGTAAAAATGTAAACAGTCGATTGTCGTGAATAAATGTCACTTCACGGATAAAAAAAAATCTAAAACAAAAAATAGACCATTCCTACATAGATTCGGAGTCCACATAACGCGTACTATCGAGGGAAAATATAATGTTCTTATTATATCTCTGGGTAAACTTAATCTTCCCAATTGAAACTAGGGTTATCATTTATGTCGCCTCTTGAATTTGACTCTGATCTGAACGTCTTACTACCTTGTATCTGTATTTTAAGTAGTGTACATCAAATATTGTAGAACCGCTACTATTGAACGCAAACGCTACCAGGCTGACACTGTTGAAGGGTAAATATTAAAACCCTATGCCGTGCGCTAAAAACACACAAAATTTACAAAAAAATATACACATTAAGCATCATTTGGAATCCTGACTGCCGCGGCTAACATTGCTTTGTTTCTATAATTATATTATAATCAACACTATATTAATGATTATAATAAATAATTCTAGCGCACAATGCGCAATATAATATAAACAGTATACTGTAGTGCAAAAATATGCCACCCCATTGCACAAATATTCGAAACTCGCCAGAGCCAACGTGCGATTTAATGTCGCTTTTAAATTAATCAACGTTTGTGCAACTGGATGAGGTCCCAGTCATATAATAATGCCCAGTATTGGATTGAGTGACAAACGTCACATTTTAAAATGTCCGAGACTCATTTAGTAGACTAATAACATCTATCGACGTCGTAATCCATCCGTCCCTCTCACAAGGATGTGTTTGTCAGCAAAGCCTCTATATATATTATAGATTATAGACATACTAGAAATATTAATCGGCAGTTTTGTCTATGATTGTAAGGCCCCATAGATGATATATTTAATAGCGTGATATTGATATCAGCTACCGTTTTCATTGTGTTACTTGCACTGGCAATGAAACAGTTGACAATTGATATTTATTTTAAAATTATGGTATCTGGGACAAAATGGCTGAATGACAATCTAGGTGGACTTTTAATAGGCATAGGCAGCAATTAGAATTGTAACAGGTTCTTACAACGTTGTTACGTACCTAACTGCGATTCCCGTGCTTGTTCGATACCGAATAAATGAGGACTTGCAGAACAAAACTCAGATGAAGTTTTTTAAAAAACCTAGTTTACACTTTCATTGTCAAGAGCGAATACTAGACGATTTCGCACAGTATTTTGGAAGCTTGTCACTGAAAGTGTTAAATAAAATACTCTCCTGTACTGACAACGCCTATTTATTTACAAATCAATTATAATTAGTTCACTCATTTAATAATTACCAGTTCGTTTCATACGAACAATACAATATACAAGCGTAAAGTACTATTCCTACCTAACCCGCTGCATGGAAAATCGATTTTGTGATAATTAAAGAAATGTAAACTTATCTGTGTCTCATAACTAATAAAATTAGTTTTCGATGCTCTCTCGGCTGTCAGAATTCCAAGGAATTAAAACCTTTCAATGCGGCGCGTCGGGTGGGAATCGTACTTAAGGCGCACCTTAAAATTTCGGTACAGTCAGTATCATATGTTGTATATAGTGTGATTTAAGTTTGCATAAAAAACAATAATATAAGTTTCATCGCCGTAGCTATCGAATGATTTAAGTAATTACCATACATCGCAATAAAGGACGCGGCGAACGTTCGTTTCAATATTATTTACGAATTCAAATCAATATGTTAAATATATACCACGTAAATATTTAAGCTGTACAAGATAATTGCAATTCTAGACTTTTATATCAACCTTTAGTACTGGCGTGCCCGCTCGACGCCCCTTTTTTGCAATGTATGATTAAAAATGACTCGACAATTCCAGGCCAAATTCTGAATTAGATATTAAGTTTTCATAAAAACGGCAGGCTAACAAGGCAGAATAAGCTCTCCGGAAATTAACTTATTTAGAATCAATGTATACTTGTATTGTGTAATGTGACGGCAATAGCCGATGCGGGGCATGCAACGTGCGCAGCACTGAATCGTCGACGGGTCTTGCCGACGGGGCGACCGAAGGGTTAAAACGATCGGGTTTAAACTGGTCAATTTCTTTGTCTATAATTTGCACGACTTTCTTTTTTCTTTTGAGTTACATGATAGGATAAGTAACTTATCGCTTGATCACAATTATTCATGATCAATTTTAAAAGAAAATTAGAAAGTAATATCGGTGTGCATTTGATATGACTTTTTGTCGTAAACTTTTCATATAAATATTTCTTATTCACGCGCAATTTCAGATTTCATCTTACAGTTACATTAACCAAAACAATGTATATTTGACATGCGCCAATTTGATATTATACATAATTTACGTAACATACCGATTGTGGAACTATCGAGACGAACTGCCGTGTGTTTAACAAATGATTTAACAACTGCTTATGGGATCAATCAGTGAAATAATTTTTTCGCCAAAAAAATGTACATTTACAACATTTTTTTCTTCACTTTTTTGTAATCTCATCCGTGGTCGTTAAATAATTATTGGCCATCTGAGGTCCGTTTCACAAAACTTGTATTACAAGCGGAAATCCATTTCCAACAATATGTATCAAAGAGACTTCCACTTGTGTTAGTAGTTACAAGCTTTTGTGTAACGGGCGCCTGGTATAACGTGTCTCTTACTGTAAGATTCACCAAGTTAAGTTCACACCAAGGACCAATAAAAAAAGAGGACTGTCAATAGTCATACAAAAAGCTGTTCCCCGATATTTACAACGCCATTTATGTATAAGAATGATTACTTAGAATTAAGTCCCCGGCAAGCTCGGTTCTCCATACAAACGTAGTTACGCTCTCATTTTTAAACGACTAGCCAGTATGATCAGAAACTTTGTACCTAGAATAAGTTAAGGTATATCCAGGTCTGTAATTAGTTTATGTAGCTTTAGATACCATAGTAAAGAAATACAGCAAATTTGTTTTTGCTGTATTTCGTTTGTTTTATAAACTGGAGCCATATAAACTAATTACAGGCCTAGATATACCTCATGTCATTGTATATGCAAAGTTTCGTTACAATCCAACATGTAGTTTTAAAATGAGAACGAAACTCCGTTTGTATGGGAAGGTGAAATTCAACCGAGCTTGCCGGAGACTCTTAAGGAGTACAAGGTGTCTAAATGTGGCTCAATGCCTCATGTGATTTTTGAATGAACCCTAAGCAGAGCTATTGACAGTCCGCTTGTTTTGTTGGTTCATGATTTGAGATAATCTGTTCAGCCGTGTAAAATTGTTTTTTGGGTGTCGGTTTTTTTTTACGTCTTAGTATTTTTTATTAGTATCCGAATTACTTCAGTGGTAAGTCCAGAGAGCAGTTTCACGCAGAGCGTAGCTTTTAAGTTAAATGATGATAAAAAAGGCCTGTTCCGAAATAAGCGCCCGACATCTTAAGAATCATTTTGTTTGAACTTGCATTTCATATCCCAGTACAAAGTGAATGCAGATATAACTTATTATGTATTCAGTATAGGAATGGACTCGTTGGGACTATTTTAAGGATCGGCCTTTGAAAAATGCTTATATTGCAGTGTCACCGAAAGTCTTTAATTATCACACCGTACGGTGCTTGTTGACTGAGAGTATTCACATGTCATGTAATAATATAGTAGTTTATGCAACTGATACATAATGAGAGGCCTTAAAACACAAGTGTGGTTTTAGCAAACGAGCCAAAGGCGAATTTCATAAGATCGTACTCGTGTGTTTAAGGCCTCTCATTAATGTATCAGTTGCATACACTAGTTTATCTACATTCATATATTAAATCCTCTTTCATTTGTTTCATATGCAACCATTGAGACAGCAACTATGTTTACCGATAGCCCGGCGCGCTCGCCGCGTGGAGGTGGCACGGATCTTTTTTTTTAATGACATAGGAGGCAAACGAGCAGACGGGTCGCTTGGTAAGCGATCACCGTCGCCCATAGACACTTGCATCACCAGAGGAGCCAAGTGCGTTGCCGGCCTTTCAGGTGGGAGTACGCTCTTTTCTTGAAGGTCGCATCGGTCCTGTAAAATTGTTCACGCGTCGAGTTATCTTGGATATCACGCAGTTATGCGAATGTGAACATTTAGTATTGAATAGCTGGTCGTTACCTATATATAGTCTTTGAACACATTAAAGAGGATTTACTATATAGATCTCCCGGTGAAGAAGCGACTTTATAAGGTAAAGCGGTTTTCGAAAGGTAATCCTCGTATATTATACTTTATATTGCATTAACGAGGCTTTAAAGCACTACAGGGTTTTAATACCAATATTAGTTGCATAGCCAATAGCTCCCGATATTGTTCATACTAAAATACCGGCACTGCTGGTATTGGAGCGTTCCATCAGAATTGCAACTTTGTCGCTCAAGGGTCGGCTATAGGAGCTACCTTATCAGAATATATAAAGCCGTAGAAAAGACTGCCTGTACAGAAGTCAAGTTTATGAAATATTATTATACCATAAATCATCTCCCTTGCATTGGTAGATGTATCAAAATAATGGCGTTAGCCGCCCGACATTCTGATGGATTGCCCCAAACAATAAACCTCCACCAATCAGGATTCGAGAATATTCGATTTTTATTATAAATATCGAAATATCGGATATTTATGATATATTACCGATATATACCAAACTATGATATATATCCATTTTGTATGACAGCCAATTATATGTAGGTATACTGTTTTTTATAAACGTGATCAATTATTTTAAAAAGCACGTCCGTCATGTAGCAATATGATCAGAACTTGTGGTATTATTACGCGTGAAATTTAATAAAATACTGAAAAAATAATACAAAAAAATAGCGGGTTTTAACTCTACGCCAACCTACATTTGGAAAATAGAAATACAATCGCTAAAATCGTCTTTATAATATCAAATGTTTAAACAATGTTTGTTTTGATATATATCATAAAAAAAACATTTGATATATATATCGGATATATATCATGACATATCGAACCCTGTTCACAATAGAGGAATTTCGAAGGGAGTATTGTTCTGGCGTTTCCACACTACAACCCTACAAGTTGGCACAAAACATCGCAATTTAAATAATAGTCTAGTATTTAAGTTCCTTTTAATATGTATTTTGAAATTGTATTTACATGTGTGTCATTGCTGCCTGGTAATAAAATATTTTGATTGATTAAAATCCTTCAATCTGACCCCGTTTAGGCAAGTACAAAGCGCGGGCAATAGTGTGCGGGCTTGTGGTACTGTAGTGTATGTATGTGTGTGTGACTTCACCGTTCTTCTAGCATTAGAGTCTCCTGTGGGTACAGCTTCATCGCCTTCAGTGTACTGCTGTGAGATTCGGTGGTTAACTGTAAAAAAAAAAAAGAATTTTGGTTGACACAAATATCGAACACAATTAGCATGATACCAGGGTACGAATATCAAAATTATATTTTAGTCTGTCAGTTCGATAATAAACAAATATTAGACTTGTCTATTTAGTTTTCCAAATTAATACAAAAATAGTCAGATAAATCTCATTAAGGTAGGAGTGATGGCTAGTGACGTCATAACTAAGTATAATCTGTACCTAAGCGTGATGTCACGCGACATTTTGACTCAATGCCTTTTGGTTACGTAAAAAAAGAAAGAAGTAGTCTCCAATATTTTTCATGAATCTACATGACGGGGTAATATTTAAAATTTAGTCATCAATCCTATAAAAAAAATATTACAAGACCTTGCCTAGCGGACTTACCCTAAAAGTACAGGTCAATTTCCTAAGAGCTGGCATGAATGGATTGAACGAAAGTAATGTGACTTGTCACTGTGACTGGCAGTGTGAGTGAGTGCTGTACTTATACAGAGACCTCCTAATATTTTGTAAACAATTACATAATACGTCTTCGTTATTCAAGAAAAATAAAAAATCTAAATTAATCTGCACATAAATGGGACTAAGCAGGTATTGTTGAATCATCGAGAGCGTGGAATTGCATATGTAGTAGTATTGTTTGTTTACAGGCATTCTATATTTGAATTTTCTATTTTCTTGTACTATCAGCATACAAAGAGGTTGTTATATATATATATATATATCGAAGAACTAAAAACAACAATAATGTCAGTGTGAAATTGTCAATATTATTTACGTTGTGCGTATATTTTTACATCTGATTTGATTGTATTCTCAATTAATTATTGTGTCCGCCCGTACGACTACGAATAATTTCTATATTTAAAAAAAATATGGCTGTAAGTAATTTTGGTCCTATTGAGAGTCAAAGTAAGCAAATAATTTTCAACTGTTATAAATATTTTGAAAATGAACTGACGAAAAATTTAAACTTGCCTTACACCGCTGCCCAGTTAGTTGAAAAAGCTACAGGTGTTTGTCTCTCTACTGTTTATAACATTCTGACTGAGAGCAACAGCGAGAAATTCGCAACAACAAAGAAATTCACCTCCCCGAAGAATAAAAAGTTGCGTCCTTGTCCGTCATCAGCAGTAGACGATTTTGATCAGGAAGTCATCCGGAGAATTATATACAATTTTCATCTGTCCCATAAGCAATTTCCAACCAAAGCTCGACTCCACTCTGTGTTAAAATCCGATATAGATAACAAATTTGGCATTTCCACCTTACGAAAACAAATACAAAAGTTAGGATTTAAATGGAAAAAGACCGAGGACAACCGAAAAATATTAATGGAAAAACACAACATAAGACTGTTAAGAATAAATTACCTTATCAAAATTGCGGAATATCGATCTCAAGATAGACCACTAGTTTATACTGATGAAACCTACATCCACACTTCACATGTGTCCGGAGAAGCTTGGACCGATGGAACAGAATTTGGTGTAAAAAAACAAATCAGTACAGGCCAGCGGTTAATAATAGTGCACGCAGGAGAAAAGATGGTTTTATTCCCAACGCTTTGTTAATGTTTAAGGCAAACCAAAAAACGGGAGATTACCATGACCAGATGAACTTTGTCAACTACGAAAAATGGTTAAAAGAAAAATTAATACCGAACCTTAAACCGAATAGCGTACTTATCGTGGATAATGCGTCCTATCACAACAAACTTTTGAATCGTGCTCCAACGTCAAATTCTAATAAACAAGAAATGATGGATTGGTTGACAGAACACAACATTTCGTATAACCGGTTGATGTACAAAAGCAGTTTGTATGAATTAATTAAACAAAATAAAGAGCGGTTTCGCGAGTACCACATAGATGCAATTTTAAAAGAACATGGCCACTCCGTATTACGATTGCCACCGTATCACCCGACATTCAATCCGATCGAAAATATTTGGTCCATGGTAAAAGGATATGTAGCAAAAAGAAACGTTTCATTAAACATGCAAGGCATTATGAGTTTAGCAACTGAACGAATGAATACCATCACTGCTGAGGACTGGGAAAATATTTGTCACCACGGCGAAAGTGAAGAAAATAAATATCGATGTCAGGAAGGAGAAATGGATCAAATAACAGACAATTTTATTATCAATACTTGTGACAGCTCAGATGAAGAACATGATAGCGAATAAAAGAAAAAAACAGAGGACTACTACTTATTCCACTTCTTGGGTATGTCATTTTATTAAGTTAAGAGAAAATTATTCTCCTTTTGTTGCAAACGGTACAACCACTACAAATGCAATTCCATCTTCTCGATAATTCAACTATAAACCTATGCGGGTAAATTTAACGGTTAAATACAAATATTACTATCATGGAGTCTTTATTTTATTTATGGGTCATTATCAAATTTTGCGCGATAACTTTGTCCCAGCCTAAATAAGTCGTTTTATGCACAAATTACACAAACATTATTATTTATTTTTCACTTCTCCTGCTCAAAAAGTACGGCACATTAGCTTCGCGAAGCGAGACTAAAATAGTACATTTGGCCAAACTTTCTCACAGAATTGTTCAAACTGTACGTTCAGTTTTTCATGAAATATAAAATTTTAATGTTAAGTGTTTTTTATTTTCTCGCAGTTAAAGTGAAAAGCAGAGTGTTATTTTATGACACTCAGACATATTTGTCCTCGCTCAATTCGTGAGCTTATCCAAATAATCACTTCGCGCCATAATGGCTTATTTTAGCCCCTTATCAAATACTCTACTATTTAGTCAAGCACTAAGTAAAATAATGAATTAACAAAATGGGTATAGAGTTAATTTTAACTTGAAAATTTAAAATGTTGTCAATTATTTAATATTTTGCAAAAATGCATTTTGGCGGTCATTTGTCTAAAACACGATTCATAATCACTTATTGATTCAACCTGTATTTAATCATTTTGTTATGCGTACATAGATAATATCATTCACTCATTCAATCCATTCGTGCCAGCACTTGTGAATCGACCTGTAGCTGAGTTATTAATTTAGTTGGCTAGGTAGTAGTAGTTTTTGTAGGTTAGGTTAGTTTTTGATGCTCCTTTAATCACAACCCATTTATTATTAGCTGTCTACGAACTAATTGTGACTGTACTATGTTTCTTTGTAATTATGACATCGTTAAATGTTTAATTTTTAAGCGCCTTCTAGTTCTTGCCTAAATATCTCTTTTCGATCGGGGCACCATCCAAAGTATGACAATTGAATGTCCCTTGGTCCTTGGTAAGTATAGAAGTTTGTCATAATAGGGTAGTAACCCAGGATGGGTTAAAAAACATTATTCTAAATAGCCCGACATCGACAATTAGATTATATAAAAACAATTTTGGTCACGTATTTTTTTGTCTTGTCAATCAACCAAAAAAAGACATAGATAAAGCACGTCAAAGTTTGGGAGTGGGAGCGCATGACGTCACGCCGTGCGGAAAACGGTCGCACGGCGTGACGTCACGGGAAACTTTAACGGGCTATATCTCCATCATTTTTTGTTTAATTGCCAAAAGCAAAAATACGTGTCCAATATTTTCTGATAATCTTAATGACGGACTAATTATTTTTTTTTAGAATACAAGTCTATTAGACAAGTTCCAAATTATTTGGACTACTGCCAACAAACAGATTTATGAAAACTAGTGAAAACCATAAACGTAAAATTCGAGTTATTAGGTAAATAAACACTTACGTCTCTTCTAGGCCAGCTAGAGATCACTTTGTAGTTTTCTTTTGGAAACCCTTTTGAACCGAGGAAGTCAAATAATGCCTGAAACAAAAACAAACATCATACAATATACGTATAAGCATTATCAACAGTGATCGGCACTATCGGTGCAAAACTTTAACAAAACTTGTATAACTGATATAAAAGGAGAACTTACAACCAAGGAAAATAAGATATGTATAGGCAGATTATGTTCAATTTAACTCTATATCGGAATCTTGGATTTCCAATATTCATATTCATTTATTGATAATAATTCATATTACATGTCAATTTTAAACATAGCCACATAATGGAAAGATGTGGATTAAAATAATAAGTATATAAATTAAATTATTAATAATAAAAATTAATACCTAATATAAATTTAAGTACCTATTTGGTACTCGGTAAATTCAGTGAAGCTATAAAGTGTGCTCGATAACCCAATGTTTGAGGCGTGTGTTGAAGCTGGCGAGTGACGGCGCATCCGTGACGTGTGCTGGCTGCCGGTTGTAGACCGTCGGGAATACTTGGGTATAAGGATATTAATATTTTACATGACTGTAAGCACTCTTTTCTGTCCGTTTGGTAAGTTTTGTTTAAGTTTTGCACCGATAGCCGATCACTGATTATCAACTACACATAATCCTTTTTGGTGTGTTTGGTGAAAAAAATGCTATAATCGGTGTTTAAACATTTTTGAGTTGAACGATTCTTGTTTATTTATTTATTTAAACTTTACTGCAACGATTCTTGGTTTTTTATTACAGGGATGCATTAAATTGGTGCACTGGGAAAACTCAATCAGTACTGAGCGCGTTACGACACATAAGCAAATAATGCATACATAATTACTTATATGAACATACTTTATACATTTTTCAACCGATTCATCCGAAACCAATAATGGAATATTACCTAAACATAGGTTGGTAAAATATCTTACATATTCAGATTATATCAGTGGTTACTCACGTCGTAAACGCTTGAGTCGAGCACTGCTCTACATGTTTCGGTCCATTATATTGGTTTTTACGGTCAATATCAAAACCTAAATGATTAATTATCAGTGGCAACGACTCACAACAAAATTATAAAGCACGCGCCGATGCCGGCTCGCAGGATTAAATCAACCAACTTCCAAACTAAATGTAAATGGTTATCGCGAGCGTGACGTCTCCGTGGAAGCGCCGCACGAGGCTGTTGTCATGCGGAAGCGGCAGTTGGATCCTGATTAGGGAGCTTGGCGAGTAGTTGGCGCGGGAAAGTAAGCAGCACAAGCATCAATGTTGTGTATATAAGAAGGGGCGCTCGAGGCTTTTGTTCTGCGGCGGCGGCAGTGGGATCCTGATTAGGGAGACTGGAGAGTAGTTAGCGCGGGAAAGTAAGCAGCACAAGCATCGATGTTGTGTATATAAGAAGGGGCGCTCGAGGCTTTTGTTCTGCGGCGGCGGCAGTGGGATCCTGATTAGGGAGACTGGAGAGTAGTTAGCGCGGGAAAGTAAGCAGCACAAGCATCGATGTTGTGTATATAAGAAGGGGCGCTCGAGGCTTTTGTTCTGCGGAAGCGGCTGTCGGCTCCTGATTAGGGAGACTGGCGAGTAGTTAGCGCGGGAGAGTAAGCAGCACACGGATCGATGTTTTGTATATAAGAAGGTCCGCTCGAAGCTTTTGTTCTGCGGCGGCGGCAGTCGGATCCTGATTAGGCAGACTGACGAGTAGTTAGCGCGGGAAAGTAGACGGCGCACGGAGAGATGTTTTGTATACAGGGTGTTTGGTCCATCGTTAGCCAAATTTGTATGGTGGATAGGTGAGGTCGTTTCCTATCTGAACACGGCCTCAAAATTTTTTTTGGTCTTACGTGTATTTTTATTTTGTTATCTTTGTTGGTTTTGAAAAAAATTTGGGATCGACTCATTTCAAATTAAATTTAAAAAAAAAGTAAGCGGTAAAGACATACAATGTCTATTGCATCGTAAAAAAAAAAAACTAGAGGTTACTGACATGTAACCTCTAGTTTTTTTTATTGATCCTAAAATGTTCTACACGATGAAAAAAATTAGTCAAAGGTCAACTTTGATTTGCAATAAAAAAAAACTAAAAGAGACCATGTTCTTGAAATTATTTGACAAAAATGTGTGTTTTATCCTCTTTCTAATGATGCACTATAATCCCCAAAACCCTTTTATGAACTTAATTTTTCCCCGGTTTTAGTACCGAAAGCGTCAGGCAAATTATCGTTGCCCAAACATTGACGCTTCTTATTGAAATCCCATTGTGTTGTAAAGAGCGGGCTTTATTTTTTCTACCTCCAGGTTTGTAGGTTGTGATGTAAAACTCATTCTTCGTAAATTTGGCCTTGTAGTTGAAGGTCAACTTTCACATAAGTACTTCAGCATAAGATAAGAATATGTTTTTGAAAACAACAAGTGCAAAGCAGGTAAAGTTTACTATCTCCCTCTTACACAGCACGATAAGTGCAGCTTTCTCTTTATTTCATTTGTTAAACGTCAAAGGCCAGCCGTAGGGCCAGATTAGACTACACTGGACTTAGGTGGTGGGATCAGATTAGACTTTAGACGTGATTTGTCTGTCTTTGGTGGCTAACGCATTTCTAATTCCCATACCCCGTTTTTTGTTAAGTTTTTTTCGTGTTATTGATAATCTCTGTTTTGTTGAGTTTTGATCATTCGAAAATGGTGACATTTACGAATGAAGAATACGCGGACATTTTGTTAGCGTACGGTAGAGCTAATGGTGTTGCACGAGCAGCGCAAAGAATCTACCAGGAACGATTCCCTAACCGCAACACGTTTCAAAACACTTACCGACGCTTACGAGAAACTGGAAATTTGAACGCCAGGGAACCAAGAGGAATTATGGTGCGACACAATGTTCAAGTTGATGACCGGATTTTGGCAATGTTTGAGGAAGAGCCGACTAGAAGCATCAGAGACGTAGCTGCATTACTCGAAATCTCTATCTGGTAAGTGTGGAAAGTTCTTCGCCAAAATAACGAACACGCATTTCACTACACTCCTGTACAAGGTATTGAACGTTTG
Organism: Hedya salicella; assembly: GCA_905404275.2. Lineage (NCBI taxonomy): Eukaryota > Metazoa > Arthropoda > Insecta > Lepidoptera > Tortricidae > Hedya > Hedya salicella. The sequence goes on along the minus strand of FR990112.1, from coordinate 5,789,202 downwards.
AATGGAAACCCATACACTTTGACATGTAACTTAGATACCTGTTAAAATTGAATGCCGCCGCAACGAGCATGCCTTTTTCACTTTTGTTTTAAAGGTAGTTGCCGTGAACCGTGACCTCACTGACTCGTTAATGTTATCATGTACCTAATAATCTTAACAGATTCTTATTCGTGTTTCATTATTTTCAGGTCTTGATGAAAATGACATTGGGAACCGTGTCCGGTTTTTTCGTTTCTTGCTGCACACGGATTTAGAAGACCGCCACTTTTTAAGAAGCATTCTGTGGACAGATGAGTCCAAATTCACAAGAGAGGGAATTTTCAATCTGCACAACCTGCACTACTGGTCGCCGGAACCTGAAAACCCACGCCTGAAAAGAAATAGTGGTTTTCAGACAAGATACAGCGTCAATGTTTGGGCAGGAGTTATTGGTGATCAGGTGATTGGGCCAGATTTTTTGCCTGAAAATTTGAATGGAGATAATTATCTTGATTTTTTACAAAATGATTTGCCAGATTTGGTAGCCGATGTGCCACACTTCAATGAGGAAAGGCGTATCGTTTTCCAACAAGACGGTTGTCCTGCCCATTGGAGACTTACAGTCAGAGAGCACCTCGACAACGCTTTCCTTAACTCGTGGATTGGGAGAGACGGCTCTATTCCATGGCCACCACGCTCCCCTGACCTAACTCCGTTGGACTTCTACATCTGGGGACGGGCAAAGGAACTAGTGTACACAACGGAGGTGGAATCGCGGGAAGATTTGTGTCAACGGATATTGGCGGCATTTGAGGTTATTCAAGGAGAAATTCGAATGCGAACGACTACGGTAGAAATAAGGACCAGGTGCTATGCATGCATTCACAACGAAGGTCGTCAATTCGAGCAGGATTTATAAGAACATTTTCAATAAACTAAGTTTTGTACCATAAATTGTTTTTTTTTTCTAATCTGTACTTCGATAGTTTCAAGATATTCTTCCCCCGAAAAACTAAGTTCATAGAAGGGTTTTGGGAATCAAATCACGTCTAAAGTCTAATCTGATCCCACCACGTAAGTCCAGTGTAGTCTTATCTGGCCCTATGGCTGGCCTTTGACGTTTAACAAATGAAATAAAGAGAAAGCTGCACTTATCGTGCTGCGTAAGAGGGAGATAGTAAACTTTACCTGCTTTGCACTTGTTGTTTTCAAAAACATGTTCTTATCTTATCATGCTGAAGTACTTATGTGAAAGTTGACCTTCAACTGCAAGGCCAAATTTACGAAGCATGAGTTTTACATCACAACCTACAAACTTGGTCGTAGAAAAAATAAAGCCCGCTAGTTATAAGACAAATGGGATTTCAAATAAGAAGCGTCAATGTTTGGGCAACGATAATTTGCCTGTCGCGTTCGGTACTAAAACCGGGGAAAAATTAAGTTCATAAAAGGGTTTTGGGGATTATAGTGCATCATTAGAAAGAGGATAAAACACACATTTTTTTTTATTGCAAATCAAAGTTGACCTTTGACAAATTTTTTTCATCGTGTAGAACATTTTAGGATCAATAAAAAAAAACTAGATGTTACATGTCAGTAATTTTGACTTCAATAAAACTGTGCAACGCTACACATTACAATGCAATAGACATTGCATGTCTTTACCGCTTACTTTTTTTTAAATTTAATTTTAAACGAGACGATCCCGAATTTTTTTCAAAACCAACAAAAAAAACAAAATAAAAATACACGTAGGACCAAAAAAATTTTTGAGGCCGTGTTCAGATAGGAAACGACCTCACCTATCCACCATACAAATTTGGCTAACGATGGACCAAACACCCTGTATAAGAAGGGGCGTTCGAAGCTTTTAAGAATAAGAATATTAATAATTTATTTTGTAAAACATAGGTAGGTACATGGGTGTTTCATAAATTGCTTAGTAACACTATGTTTTACCGAAAGTCACACAAAATTAGAGTGTGTGTAGCATGCATAATACAAAAAAAATAGTCTAAATTCATTAATATGAATTATTATTATCATAATATTTTCTTCTGTTTCCGCGATTATTACTCATTGAAATAAAACAATTTAACGGATTATATCGCGTATATTATCTCATTTTAGTTCGAGTAGAGAAGATGGATTGTCACTACCACCTGCTTGGGATCCTGTAATACATCTCATCAAGGAACAAGCGAGACACAGGACTGCAAAACCTTAATTTCCGAACGGTGTAAAATATCTTATCTGTTTAAAGTAGTTTAATAGTCTCTGTTTTTAAATATTATAATTAGTAATGAGGTAGCCTGGGAGTTTTTCTTTGCAGCGTTTCTTTTCTCCTCAGTACGCCTCATTTGTGAAATGCTGCTTGGTAAATTATTAGAATAAAATAATTAAGCCCTTCTGGCACATGTGTAACTGTCTTTACAGCTTAGGCCCATCTGGCATGTATGTACACCTTTATTTGTGTTTTTTTTTTCAAAAAAATGGGTAGTTTGCACAAAATTGTAACTTTGACAGAGGAAAATACATCTTTTCTCAGTCCTCCCGTGACCATGGAAAGCTGGAAAGCTTCCGAAACGTCGGGAACTAAAATGAGATAATATACGCGATATAATCCGTTAAATTGTTTTATTATTATCATTAACATTATTATCCATTTTGTTCTGCGGCGGCGGCAGTCGGATCCCGATTAGGGAGGCAGGCGAGTAGTTAGCGCGGGAAAGTAAGCAGCGCACGCATCGATGTTGTGTATATAAGGGGCGCTTAAGGCTTTTGTTCTTCGGATTCGGCACTCAGGCCTGTGCGCCCGGAGGAAGTAAGTGCAGAAATGTAAGCAGCGCATACATTTAGTTATATATGTACAGTCAACGTCAACTAGTCTGTAGCATCCAAAGCGCCAAATATATCGTCACTCATCTTTATGCCCATAAATATAAAGATCTGTTGCGGTATTTTTGGCACTTTGGGCAGTTGAAACACTTACCTTTTTCGCTCTTGTCACATTGACAATAAGTACTGAAAAGGTAAGTTTCAGTGTCCACATATATTACAGCAAGTGCATCGTCTCTGATTGGGGACACTCGCGAGTAGTTAGTGCGGGAAAGTAAGCAGCGTTCGATATTGTGAAGGTTACCGCGAGTGTGTCGTCTCCGTGGAAGCGTCTCTCTAGACTGGCGTCGTGCGGCGGCGGCAATCGGATCCTGATTCGGGACACGTCGGCGGCCCCTTCGGACGGTTCCGCGGGTACTCGGGCCTGTGCGCTTGCGCGATCCGCCTGGGAATAAATAGTTACATCAATAAGTTTTAAAGAACAGTCTTTATAAAACAACTAGAAGATGCTTCGTTCGCGGAGGAGAAAAAGTCATAAAGCGTCGTTTTTTCTTCAGCGTAGTCGGGTAAAAAGCAGCCTATAACCATCTGGAGATACCCAGCTACCCGTGTACCAAAAATTGTGGAAATCTGTTTAGCCGATTTTGCGTGATGAAGCCACAACGACACATACAAACATAAAAAATTTTAAAAAAATATTTTTCGTTTTAGTGACCTCCAAATAGTCCGTAACAATCAATTTTTTGAAAATATCTTGAATGTACAGACATTTCATTTTTACAACTTTATAATAGTATAGATTTACAATACAATACTCTTTATTGCACACCAAAAAAAAACTTCAGACACTTAGCACTTAAAATAGTATCAGAAATGGTAAACAACAGGCGGTCTTATCACTAAGAAGCGATGTCTTCCAGACAACCTTAAGGTAGTAGAGATGCCAGAAAGTAAACAACCATGAAAGTCAGTAGTGCAACAGATGAGACAAATCATAAATCGAAGCCAGAAAGAAAAGAAAAGAGAAATTTAGTGCCTAACTAAGCTAGTAGCTGCGGGTACTAGACGAAGCGATGGAGTCATTATTTGCGTAGTAGCGGCCGCAAAACGCCTTTCCAAAAGATTTTGAGTTGTTAGAGAAACTCACCTCTTTTTTCGCCGCTTCCATTTGTCTCTCTGATTCTGCTCTTTCCAATTCTTGATTTCTTTCGAGCTCCTGCTGCTTTTTAAATTGTTCTTTGGCTCTGAAATTACGCAGGATTTTACAATTAATTAAAATATATTTTTTAGAACTTGCAGTCAGCGTCGTAAATATTTATAAAGTGGTAATTTTAATTATTGAAATTATAGACGCTTAGTTGATGGACAACAGATGAAAGCTTCGAGTCAGTGTGGTCACAAACTTGGCCTCGTCAGTCAGTCCAGAGGATCCTCCGCCCACCAGATTGGCCCTTGAGTTAGACTAGTAGAGGATAATGGCTCAAAGTCATGGTCATGACACCGAATGTTTAAGTTTTTGAACTAAAATGTGTAACTTTTTTTGAGTTTGAGTTTGAACTGTCGGCGCCTCCACCAGCCCTCCCACAGCAGCGACACACCCACATTACCTGTCGGCCTCGAGACTGAGCTGGTAGGCCTCGTCCTGCTCGAGTTTGACTCTCTGACGCGCGTCGCGCTCGCGCTCCATCCGCGCGTCCTCGTCGCGCTGCGCCGCGAACCGCTCCAGCGCCTCCACTAGCCCTCCCACCAGCTCTGACACGCCCACGTTACCTGCGAAAATGACAATAACTTACTCTCTATTAAATAAATAAATATGAGGGACAATCTTACACAAATCGACCTAGTCCCAAACTAAGCAAAGCTTGTATTATGGGTACTAGGCGACGATATACATAATACATAGATAAATTATAATACTTAAATACATAGAAAACATCCAAGACCCAGGAACAAACATTCGTGCTCATCACACAAACACTTGCCCAGGCCGGGATTCGAACCCGAGACCGCCAGCTTCGTAGCCTGTTGTACATGTACAACCCACTGAGCCAAACGTGTCGTCTATCAGTGACGAGACGTTTATATAACCTGTAGGTACTTTCCACAGAACCTTCACTTGAGGCAGAATTCCTATAGATGACCGACAAACGTACTCGCGTAGTGAAACAGCGGTGAATCGGCGGGGAAGCGGGCGGCGTAGGCAATCGTCTCCAACACGTAGAGTTCACTTCTTAGTTTGAGGGCAGGCGCAAGCCAGTTTTGGGAGAGCGAACATCGTTCGTTTCTTTTAATGGAGCCGCCCGATGTTAAAGGCGTCGGACTACTGTATATCGGTTATACTGTGCCTGCCTTTTAATACAATTGCTACCCGAAGCTTTTTATAAAGCACATTTTTTTTCATTCAGTATAGCGCGAATGAGCTAGGTGACAATATGTTACGCAAGAAGGAAATTGCGGCTAATTATTGCTCGTCGACTTATTTCGAGGCATCCGAGCAGTAATATCCTACCTAATTGGCAACATTTCATTTTTTAAACTAGGTTTTCTTCGATATAATCAAATAGAGATAAAAAAAGAATATTAACCACATTTTAATAAATCATAGTTCTAAAATTTTCGAAAATATTCTGATTTCATCATAAAAAAATATATTTCAACAGTTCCTCATATTAAAACGGCGTAAGTGACAGTCACAGTGTAGAAAATCATGCAGAAGCACTATTATTTACATAGAAATTGTACTGCTGTTCTTCTTGTGCGCTGTGACGTTCAGATTTTCGCTCAGTGACGTAATTTACAGAATCGTATGTTTCCTTTACATTTTCTCGGATACGTTCAAAACTAGTAGCAAATGAGAAATAGTTTCAGCTCCTTGATGATGACTTAACGAAATAGGTGTCTAATTTATTACTTAGAAATTTCAATTTATCGATAAGCGATAACTTACCGTTGATGACGGAGTATATCTCGGTATTGGAGCGCACTCGCATGATGATCACCAACGCAGGCAGCCGCTCGACGGGGATGCTGCGGATCGTCATGCTGGCCACCGGGCCAAGCGCGTTCGCCACAGAGTTCAGTAACCTGCACAAACAATCATTCATCATCATCTTTTCTTACTGTAAAAGTCTTTTCACAACAGCTGGCGCGGATTTTGTATGCAACGAGTACTTATTTCATATTAAATCCGCGCCAGCTTTTGTGAAATTGATAGATTCACGCGTTACTTTGCGGAATTCCATATTAGATTCATGGATATAGTTCCTTCTTGGCTAATCCACTCGCATGCGTATATTTTTAATGCCCTTTTTGGGGAAACAGCATGAAAATATGAGCACGTGAGCACAATTTATCGTCACATCTAACCAAGATGCTATTTCGCGGAATAGATAAACGAACTAACAATCAATTTTTCTTACTATGTATGCGTGATCGCGAGGTGGCTAAGTAATTTCGGCTCGGGGCGTACAGCTTAAACCGCGAGAGTGAAATATCTGGTTATATCTAGTCTGTGCCTCGCTCTTGCTGCGGGAAAAGACTCAGTTTCTATTACATATTGTTTTATTTCCTTAGTTGTTTTTGCGATGACCAGTCCGAGGACGAGTCCAAGAAGTACGAGAAGTCAGGACAGACTCGAGTTAGACATAGTTCCTAATAGTGCTCTTTTTATGAAAAAATTATAACACATGTGCACATAAAGATTTTTAACGCAATCCCGGAGAAATTTAAAGCTCTCCCTTTACATTTATTCAAAAGTAGACTTTATCGATGGCTCAAAGAACAAATGTTTTATTCAACCAATGCCCTCTTCAACACGAAACCTTAATATATGTTACGAGCTTACGAGTCTGTGCACTCTGAAGCCTATGGGTTTAATTTAATAGTCTACGAGGGTTGCTACTTATATATCCGGAAACAAAAAAACAAACAAACGTACACGGCTGAAAATAGTTTTATTGTTTTTCAAAGTATTCCCCTTGATGATCTATGCACTTTTGCATTCGCGTGAACCAATTTTTAAAGCACTTCTGCCACTCCGCCTGAGGTACCTCCATAACGTGTTGTTTGAATGCGTCGACAGCATCTTCAGCGGTCGAAAATCGTTGACCGCGTAATTTATTCTTTATATTTGGAAATAAATAAAAATCGTTGGGTGCCAAGTCAGGGCTGTACGGCGGATGACCCGTTAATTCCACATTTTGACCCTCCAAAAATAGAGTTGTTTCGCGTGACGTATGACAGCTGGCATTGTCATGATGAAGAATGATTCTTCGTCGCTGGTTAGTTTTACGAATTTGTTCAAATACTTCCGGTAAGCAAATGGTCGTGTACCACTCTGAATTAACCGTTCTACGGTTTTCTAGTGGCACTGGAGCTACATGGCCATTAATACCGAAGAAGCAGGCCACCATTTGTTTCAATGTACTTTTTGCACGAGTAACTTTCGTAGGGTTCGGCTCATTTTGAAACACCCATACCGTTGATTGTTGCTTCGTTTCGGGATCGTATGCATAGATCCAGGATTCGTCACCTGTATAGATGTTATAAACGGCTTTTGAGTCACCACGGTTATATTTTTTTAACATTTTATTGCACCATTCGACGCGAGCATGTTTTTGCTCATTTGTTAAGTTGTGGGGTATCCAACGCGAACAAATTTTTTTTACAGCCAAATAATTATGTAATATGCTATTAATGCTGGTCATAGAAATACCCAGAGTCGCCTCTATCTCGCGGTACGTAACATGTCGGTCGTCCATTATAAGTTTTCGCACAGCCTCGATATTTTGTTGTACAACGACCGATTTCGGGCGACCTGCCTTAACTTCGTCCGTAAGCATACTACGTCCACGATTGAACTCACTAAACCAGTGATACACAGTAGTTTTAGATGGGGCTTCATCACCAAAAGTTGAAGTTAGTTGATCTATGCACTGTTGTTGCGTTAAACCACGCCGAAAATCATAATAAATCATAGCACGAATATTTTCACGAGTGAGTTCCATTCTTGCTGCGAGATGACATTTAAAACCCGTCAAAAACAAAACACGAGCGTTAATAAGGAAGAAAAAATATACCTTATATACTTAAAAAAGTTCAAATTTTACCATGGCGGTCAAATATGCTATTTAAGAAGATTGTAATCCCGGTTTCCGGATATATAAATAGCAGCCCTCGTATATTTAAGATTACTTTGCATGCTATTATGTAGCAAAATATGTTTTAGTACTGGAATTGTTACTTTCTCACCTACTAGCTTCTGCCCGCGACTTAGTCCGCCTTAAATTATTTTGTCGCGGATAAGGGTATTTTTCCAGGATAAAAAGTAGCCTATGTCGTTCCCCGGGACTCAAAGTATCTCCATACCAAATTTCATCCAAATTGGTGCAGCGGTTTAAGCGTGAAGAGGTAACAGACAGACAGACAGACACACTTTCGCATTTATAATATTAGTATGAATTAGTATGGATTGTACCACATGTTATGCGAATAAAATGTATCTTTATCGGAATCCCTAACCTAACGTCATTTTTACATTAGAACACGTTTGTCCTAGCGCATTTTTTATGAAACTGTAAACTTTTCAGGATTGTTATAAAACAAACCTAACTTAACCTAATCTATACGATGACCTTTTGAAAAATCCTGAAGAATTAACGGTTTCTGAAAAAAGTGCACTAGGACAAACGACATTAGGGATTCCGAAGGAGACCCAAATAAAATACTTTGACTTTGAGCTGTGCTTTTAACACCCCTACACTCCTCTTTTCTCGTTGGGGGTTAAGTAAGGTATACATACATGTTGTTGTTATTCGGGTCCGTGAGGTCCCAGCCGTACAGTACGAAGTTGTGGTTGAGTGTGTGCAGAACGGTTTCGCAGCCGAGCAGTTGCGCGCAGAACACGTTCGCCAGCACGGACTGCTCGTGATGAAGGTATACTCCGAGAAGTTTTCGCTGAGAACAACGAATTAAAACTTAAGGTACTTCTATGGATACAAAACCGTGGCGTGCACGAAGAGAGGCCTATGCTCAGCAATGGGCGATAAAGGGCTGATATGATGATGATGATGAAAACTGTAATCAATACAACTGCTGAGTTAAGGCCTTTATATGCACAACTTTCTGGTAATATGGTAAACTCATTCACAAGCCCCCATGGAAAGTCAAACACCATTTGACCTTGTTGGATGTGTGTGTGTAAAAGTGACCTTTGGGTAATTGTGGGTACCATCTACCGTTATTTTGTTTTGTAGTGGTCTGCTTTAGTAACTTTGCTTTAGTGACTCGTCTATTCGTTCAGTGTTTATGAAATTTTGAATAATCGCACAGACCAATGGTACATGCACTGAGGACCATGGGAGTGGCACATATACTGAAGACTGTGGATGCAAACACAAAACCACCGCTGAGGATTTCATGCCTCTTAAGTTACTTACGAAGTCGATTTGTTGACTTAACCTTTTGAACACTAAGCGGCGGAGCAATTTACTGTGCCACTGACGCCAGAGCAAAAAAATAAGAAGAGCTCCAAAATCAACAGGGATGGAAAAATACTTGTAATCCAAAGTTTGTTTTGATCATTGAAATTTGGTCAGTGGCACGACATTTAGTTGTCGGCCACAGCCGTCGTTGGTGGTCAAAGGGTTAATTGGCTTCGGTTGAAGGAGCTCGGAATCCTCTCCAAGGTTAGGCAGTATTTCACTCCAGGACAGCTTCTAATGCTTTACCAAGCCCAAGTCCTGTCATGTATGAAGTACTGCTGTCACATTTGGGACGGATCAGCTAAACACCAAGCCACTTTGGACTCGATTGACAAACAAGCTAGGCGGCTATAGGCGATGCTACTCTGACTGACGCTAAGCTGCAGAGCCTTTATCGACGTAGGGTCGCATGTCTGTCGGTTTTTTACAGGTTACATTTCGGAGAATGTGCAGGTAATTACATAATTTAATTCCACCAGCCCCTTTCCAGCATCGGGACACACGACGCGTGTGTTCGTTCTATCCACATGTGATCGATTTTCCGCGTATCCGCCCGAAGCGCTTCGGTGCCACTTTCATCATGCGTACCGGAGGATTGGAACTCGTTGCCTGCCAGTGTTCCCCGACCATTATAATTTAGGCGTGTTCAAGACAAGTGAAATAGACTGTTTCTAGACGGGCATGATACATCCTCGGCCGCATCGTCACTTAACAACAGATGAGATTGCAGTCAAATTTCCGTCAATAATGAATAAAAAAAAATGTTGTTGCGCAGAATAGAGTTAATTTCAAGCCCCGTTTGAGAGCCATTTGTTCATGGGGGACAACAAAATATTTAAGGCCTCCCCCAAAGATCTCCATAACGACCGGTCGTACGCCGCCCTCATCCAACGGTTTTCGGTCCAATCTTGTTGGGGGCCTTCCCTGCTAAATCGTCCTGACGCCACTCAAGGACTTTCTGCCTCAGTGGCTAATTTCATGAAATTTACTTTTAACGTTATTGTGGACCTGTGTTGTCTTATGAATAAGTGAATTATTATTATTATTGGTTCTACGAGCAATGTGTAATGCTAGCACTACACGCTCGCGTGAGCAGAGAGGAGGGCGAGATACGTTGACTTTATTCTGAAAGTTTTGCAGTCCTTCTCGTATTCAAAAACGGCAATGTATCTCGCGCTTATCTGCACTCGCGCTAGCATAAGGGTTAACGTGTTCTGATAATAAAGGGAGTTAGTGTGAAAAGCTTACCTCGCGCGCCGGTTGTAGGCAGGACTCCTTGATGGCGTCCTGGAGGGTTCCCTCGAAGAAGCTCGGCGTGTTCGGTCCGTAACGTGCACGGAAGCGCTCCGCGAACTCGATGCAGCCTAGGGCTTCATCTTCCACGTGCTCTGACACTGTAACGAGCATGAGTTCAGCATGACTCTTCACTAGAACTCTTAGGAATCGCCTTGCCATATCACGTAAAATTTTGCCTTTTTGAAAAGTGGTTGAAATCTATTCCGTCGTTTTGACGTGATGAAGCCGCTACGACATATTATTCAGTGACATTAAAATAGCAGGATCCGATCTGGTGGCAATAGGATTTCAATGCACGCGTTCACAAAAGCGTACGGTTCCAGAATCCGGTAATTGTGTGAACGCATGCATTGAAACCCTATTGCCACTACATCGGATCCTACAAAGAATCGGATGTCTCCGTGTCAGGGCTTGTAACCGGTTACAAATAAACCGGTATTTATTTAGGTTATACCGGTTAATTATTTAGGTTACGTTCGGACGAATTGATTTGGGAACTTGATTTCGAAGCGCTCTCTCACTGGTTACTCCGTGTTCGGATACGGGATCAATGACCGCTATCGCGCCGATAGTGGCGCAACGACAGTCGACTACATGAAAAATTGAATCTAATACCGTAGCAAGCAAACCAATCCTGTCTAAGCGAGCGGTTATTCACCCCAGACTCAGTTCACACGAAGGAACCGCTCTCGCGCTCCGAGATATTAACCGACTAGAGCGAGGTTCTTGCGAGCGTAACCTTTATTATGGGTTAGGCTCTCATAGGGTGGCTCTAACCGGTATGGAAAAATAACCGGGTTACAAGCCCTACTCCGTTTGAACGGGCTCTTACTGAGCAGAAAGAGGAACTTACTGAGCGGACGCAGCCTCTCCGAATGTACGAGCTCCACGAACATGTCATCTTCGCAGGTGAAACCGTCGCCACTATCTTCTATCTCTTCTACGGAGCTGTTGTCACTGTCAGAGCTCTCGACGAGTATCTGTAAATAACAATGTAGCATAGATATCCTTCTATAGCTTGAAGTACGCCGCTGTAGCACGCCTTAAGTATGCGAGCGGGCAGAGCAGTTGCTGATTCGTCATTCCGCCATCGTGTGCCCCCCTTCTCGCCGCTCGCATATCTAAGGCGCGGTACAGCGGTATTGGTCACACTATACCGAATGTCTGTGTGTGGAATACGGTAGTTTCGGTGGTAAACAATAAATGAAATTTGATAAAAATTAAACTGTATGTTTAAATCCTAATGTTGAAGGTGACCTTCGTCAGCGGAAGAGAAAAAATCATAACCCTCTTTCTACAAGGTAGTCGAGTGAAAAGTATCCTGTAACCATATGTGGATGACAAGCTACCCGTGTACCAAAAATAGTTGAAATCTGTTTAGCCGTTTTGGCGTAATGATACCATAACGACACATACAAATAGTCCGTATCACTTACTTCCTTGAACATATCTTCAATGTAACGTTTCATTTTTACAACTTTATAATACCTTCCTCTTAATTTTAAAAACTACTGAACGGATCTTAACGAAACTTTCCAGTAATGTTGTTTCCATAGCAGGATAACACATAGAAGTCGCGGGCAACAGCTACTAAAGTTATATATTCTGATTTAGAGTCATAAATACACATGATTGTTTTAATAAATGAATCTTTTCTGCTTGGAGGGTCGCATGACGCGAGCACGTCTATGGCAGCTCCACCATCGCTGGCACTGTGTCGTTCCCGGCATTATCTGCCCCGGTCACATTATTATAACTGTCCCCGGCACTACCTGCCCCGGACACACCGTCACTATTTACCCGCTTGTACTCCTTCTGCTTGGAGGGCCCGCGCTTGACGACGAGCTCGTGTTGTGGCAGTTCCAGGCCCACCATCGCTAGCACTGTGTCGTCGAGCCCCGTCACCACGGGCCACCCCGTCCATACCTAAAAAAGAAAGAGGGGAAATTAGATATATTTAATATTATTTATTTAAAAACAATGTTCTACTGCTGGGCAAAAGCCTCACTCTCATTCTTGCACGTGTCTCGGGACACTTAAGCAATCTCTCATATGTTCCTTGTGAAAAGAATCGTGTCCCGGGACACTTAAGCAATCTCCCACAAGTTCCTTGTGAAAAGATTTAAGCTCATCCCGCAACTACATCTAGCCGCGCGTGCCGGACTCTATTTTGTGGAACCCAATCGGAGGTTGTTTAAGCCCATAAGTCACCCGGCATGAAGGTAGATTGGGTTCATAACTTACCTACATAAAAAAGAAGATGCGTTGCGGTTTATGTAAATCGCTAGAACATCGTGCAGGTTGTATACAAGTCAGAAGGTGGAGAGTAAAGGCGAGATCACCCGTACACACACTATTAATTAAACCGGCTGTTATGTAAAACACTAATATAACACTGATGTGCAGGTTATAGAACTTTGCTTGGTAGACTAATAATCCTATGTTGTGATACTTGTGACTAAAAAAGCTGTTGAAGTGAGTTTTACATCCCTGTAAAGAGTGTAAAGTTCAAAGGACCATGCGTCAAAATGGAATCAAAACCAACAAAGATGAGAGTTGGGCCATTAAATAGGTCTTTTAATCGACTTCATTTCGTTCTATAGGCAGGCACCAAATCGAAGCCAGAATTAAGATATTCATATTTTTAGTCAGAGTGAATACAAGTAATAACGAAGGTGATACTACCGAATAATGGCGTGAACTACATTAGTGCGGTTAACTCGTCACCTTTTCCGGAATATAGTGTTTTATTATCTAAAACCGTTTAAAAACTCCTTTATCTACGCTCGGTACATATGAGTACCAATAATTAGCTACAAATATATGTCTTTTTATACACTTCAGTATCCTAATTCCTAATGATTCATGATAGGGGCTACCCGGAAAATTTCGGTAAATTTCACTGTTTTTAGAGTGATATAGAATTATTCCTCTTGCTGTAAACCACGTAAAAAAATGTAGCTTGATATTTGGTCTATATTTTTGTAGAAAAAAAATTCGTAAGTCCTTTTCCTATCTTAAATTGGTATAGGCTCCCTCGTAAAGCACGCTTAGATATGGGACTAAAACATTAACTGTTTAAAATGGTCAATTGGTTTCAATAAGTTCAATAGTTTTTAAGAAAAGTACCAAAAACTGGCTTTTGTCGTAAAAATAACATTGATGGTGTTTTTCTTGGTGTCGGTGACGCGTGATGATAAACTGAAACAGTATATGGGTAACAACGGTGGTTGTCAACACTATGAGACATCTACAACAATATGAAGAGCTACGGATCGAAGGTCATTCGCGTATGGTAGCCCCTTAAGAGAAACCCGTTTTCTGATAGATTGTATTCACGCTGACTAACATATGAATATCTCAGTTCTGCAATGGATATCAACTTGGTGCCCATAGAACGAAATGAAGAAGATTTATAGACTTTTTTAACGACCTAACTATCGGTGAAAAACTTAAGTAAGTCACCTGTTGTATGTAGTAGTAGCGTATCCGTATATGCAATTTTACGTTCCATATTAGAAAAAATACATAAGTTCCATATCAATTTTGAACACTACTACATACAACAGGTGACTTACTTAAGTTTTTCACCCATATGTATGTTGGTTTCGGGGCCAAGCCCCATACAAAGTTGCCCATGGTCCTTCAAACCAGCGGTTCCTAAACTTTTTCAGCCGAGGACCCCCAAGGAAATCAAGCATAATGCCAAGGACCCCTGAGTGAAAAAAAGGTGCAATTTTCGGACAATATTATATTTTAGTATTACTTCATTAAATTAAACAACAAAAAACAAACTTTTTCGTAGAAAAACATTAATGAGAAGGTTGGTGCTGCTTTTTTGCAACTAAGTTAGAAATGTTCGGGTTGATATTATTACTCAATTGCAATCTCAAATCAGATTCCACATGTAACCTGTTCCTGTATTTGTTTTTGATGTATAAAAGAGTAGAGAATGGCTTATCACATAGGTACGTGGTGGAGAAAAGCAGCAAATGTTTCAGTGCTTCTTCTGAGACTTCCTTATAATCTTTTTTATATTCACCCAGAAACTACACAAGGAGCGTTCTTTGAAATTACGTTTCAAGGCAGAATCACACGATATTTCTATTAATTGATTTAAAAGTTTAAACAAATCGTTTGTTAGACTGCGTTTGCACTTACTTGATGTCTAACAGGTATGTCGGTGAGCGAAAATATGTCGTTCTTGACTTCCTGTACAGTCTTGGTGCCAGGGTACTTGAGTGTGTAGTCCTTGTTCAGGTCTTCATGCGTCACGTGGAGGATGTATGTGGTCGTCAGCCGTTCCGCCACTCTGCGGATAATGCGGTAGGGTTATAATTTACTAGAAGGCGGCCGCAACGTCTTTCGCGAAGGAGAAAATCTCATAAACCTCTTTTTTTTCGACAGTGTAGTCGGGTAAAAAGTATCCTATAGCCATCTGGAGATACCCAGATACCCGTGTACCAAGAATAGTTTAAATCGGTTCAGCCGGTTTTGGCGTGATGAAGCCACAAACATACAAAAAATCGAAAAAACAAACCATTTTTTTTAAAATATCCTCAATGTATAGACAATGAATTTTTACAAGTTTATAATAGTATAGAGGTCCCTTATTATCGACTTTTACTGGCGCTTATTTTAGTAATTTCTGAGGATAGAATTCTGAGAAAACGACGAAGGTCCTCAAAAAAAGGTACAGTAACATAGTTGTAGCTCATGTACAGTCAGCGTCAAATAATCCGTAGCATCCAAAGCGCCAAATATATCGTTTAGTAATAAAGATGTGTTGCGATATATTTGGTGCTTTGGATGCTACAGGCTATTTGACGCTTACTGTACACTAGTAAGTGAGTAGCTCATGCATTTGTTGACGAAATTTTTTAATGATGATGACAACAAATTGTTCTGATAAATAATGTGACTGTGCCGACAACTATGTTCGCACAGGAGAAAAAATCAAAACCCTTCTTTTTTCTTCAGCGTGGTCGGGTAAAAAGTATCCTTGCCCCTGGCTCTGGACCTAGCCCAGAGACTGCTGTGCCAGTTGGTTACACTAACTACTAGCTATTTAGATGCTTACTCATCATCAGGTATGAGCTCATCAGCCTGCTTGAACCATAGCATGGAGTCAGGCTGCAGCCCCAGTGTTCCCTACAGTGCTGTGTGGCCTGGACCAAGCCCGGAATCTGGCACACCGGTTACATTAAATACCAGCGATCAACAAGAGTGGAAAAAGGTGGCGGGCCTGAGGCATACAAAGCAAATACAAGGCAAATGTTGGATCATATTGTATTTCTCCCAGCAAACATTCACTCTCATGTAACTGACATTTCGAAAGTGCTTGTAACTAGGCCTACTTGAATAAAGAATATTTTTGATTTGATTTGAAGCTATTCATAGAAGGGGTAGAATTAGACTGGACCAAGAAACTGTGGAACTACAGCAAAAGAAAATTCAGAATCACAATGGGTGTGTTTACAGGTCACTTTGGAGTGGAAACGACTCCTGCTCGAACTAGGACTTTCTGACAACACGGATTGTAAATGTGCGCTGAAGAGGCTGCAACAATGGAATATATACTATGTGAATGTCATACCCTCGCCAGAGAATGAAGGAATTTGGTGCTGGGTACCCAGGCCAAAGGAATTCCAGACGCTACCACTGGCATCCATCATCCAGTTTATAGAGATGGTAGAATAAACCATTGAGTAGCAAGAAGGGGTAATTACACAAAAGATCCCACTGGGTCGAAGTGTATCCGTAAGGACCCCTAGTAAGAAGATAAGATAAGATACTCGTCATTAGGCATGAGCTCATCAGCCTGCTCGAACCGTAGCACAGAGTTAAGTTGCAGCCCCAGTATTCCCAACGGTGCTGTGGCCTGGACCGAGCCCGGAGACTAGCACGCCAGTTACACTAACTACCAGCTATTTAGATGCTTACTCATCATCAGGCATAAGTTTTTCAGGCTGCTTGGACCGTAGCACGGAGTTAGACTCCAGCTTGAGTATATCCAACAGTGCTGTTGATATGGCCCACACCGAGCCTGGAGACTGGCACACAAGTTACACTAACTACCAGCTATTTAGATACTTACTCATCATCAGGCATAAGCTCATCAGCCTGTTTCAGTCGTAGAACTGAGTTAGGCTGTAGACCCAGTGTTCCCAATAGTGCTGTTGATGTGGCCCGGGAACCTCCCAGCCCGGAGATCTGTTGACGGCATACTGGTACACCGCATACTGACTCTAACCGCTTCTTTAAATCATCTGCAATGCAATAATAATTCCTGTAAATTTCACACAAAGCACTAGTCACATATTGCAACATATGCAGAAAAACACACATCTCTTACTTTTGCCATCATAATTTTCGTTCATCTTTTTAGGGTTCCTTACCAAAAAGGTAAAAAACTATCTCTTATGGTGCAACGCTGTCTATATGTCCAGCTATTAAAGCGCTATATCTGAGGAACTACTTATGCTATCTCTTGGAAATTTAGAATAGTTATAAACACGGCCGCACCAATTAAAAATATATTTTTAATTTCTATGAAAAAACAACCAATACGAGAAAGCCAAAAGTCTAGCTACTAGGGTATCATATGAAAAGGCTTGATTCGTACATTCTCAAACAACTTTTTTTTTTACTATGGTTAAAAAAATAACCCTCCCTTATCTTCGAAGTTTTCCAAGCAAATATTCTGAAATTATCTTCAATTATACAAGTCAGACACACACTTATAAAATTGATATAGATCCGAATGAGCTCCTTGAAATAAATCTGTTATTATAAATAAATATTACGGGTCAATTTTACACAAATCGAACTAGCCCCATGGGAAGCTCAATAAGGCTTGTGTTATGGGTACTAGACGACGATATATTTAATAGATATATTACTTATATACATAGAAAACATCCAAGACTCAGGAACAAATATTTATGCTCATCACACAAATATTTGCCCTTACCGGGATTTGAACCCAGGATCTCAGCTTCACAGGCAATGTTACTCCCTCTCAAGAAATAAATATATATAGAAATAAATATTATTAAACATAGATATGACAGGTCTGACGCGGTATGTTTTGTTAGGTAAATAAAACAATGAATCCAATCAATTATTATCCAACGTCATATGTATGCTTAATATTATGTACAAACCGCGAGGGTATAGTGATATATAGAAACGAATACTTACTGACTGTGGCCACGCCAGACATTTTGATTTCATGCATTTTATTGTTATAATGTACTTGTAGTTCTACCAAGCTACTGGAACTATTTCTAGGCGATGAGGTTGAAGCTTGATTACTGTCTACCCGATCTGAAATTAAAAGTATGCGTAAAAATAGCATAATTACCCAGTATAGAGCAGCTATTTTTGTTAGATGCCTTTATTTCTATTTTTGGCATGGAAACTTACAATCTTTGCTGCAATATTTATTTATGACACATCATTAATTTTCAAGGCTGTCCGAAAATAGATCGACAGGGTAACGAAATGAATAACACATTGGTTAGTAAAAAGTACATAGTTGGTTTACTTTTAATAATCTACTACTACAATCTGTGAACGTGTGGGGTCACTCTTGTATGGAGAAAAATTAAAGTTTAATTTTTTAGGCCGCACAGCGAAAATTCTGAACCTTAAATTGACATTATATAGTGTATAATTTTAATATAACATTTGGAATTGATCTTTTGCCCCTAGATCCACTTCCACATTTACTATTGTATGAGCACACCGAATGATTTTTAATTATTTTTTTTTTTTATTCACGTCTTTAGGGTTCCGTACCTCAAAAGGGAAAAACGGAACCCTAGAAGGGGACTTCCAGATAATATAAGTAATAGCAATTAAGGTTAGTAAACTGTGGCATAGCGTGGACTAGCGGCGAGACGGGGAAGCAGGCGACTGCGGAATGATTCAAATTCAAAGTGTTTATTTGCATAAATTGCGGTACATATATATATATGGTGGAAATAAAAATGAATACAAGGACGAGACAATTTACCACTATGGTGGCATGCAAGATTGGAGTACTATTTCTTAACTCTCGCTCGTGGATAACGTGGAAACTTTAAGCTAGGTTGTACCTATAGGCTTACCAGGTGGGCGTGTTTTTGGTAATGTCCGACCAAAGTTTCAGTTTCAGCAAAGAAAAAACATGTTGCGACCGAAAGTTCTGATTCGGTAAAAAAAAGTGCCGAAGCTTTCGGTCGTGTCGAAACTTACCTACCCGTTAGATTTGAGGTCGACTGGCTTGTGAAAATTAGAACTCAGATGAAGTTTTTTCAATTTTCATACCTAAGTGAACTAACTTCATTTTATACCACGTAACGTACACGACCTACAATTCGTTTATTGTTCATATTTTTATGTCTAGAAATAACGGTCCACTGATATTTTTATTCATAACAAGCTTCTGCGCGCGACTTCGTCCGCCTTAAATTCGTTTATCGCGGATAAGGGTATTTTTCCGGGATAAAAAGTAGCATATGTCCTTCCCCTGGACTCAAACTCAACATCCCCGTACCAAATTTCATTCCAATCGGTTAAGCGGTTTAAGCGTGAATAGGTAACAAACAGACAGACACACTTTAACATTTATAATATTAGTATGGATATGGATTATGTGGCTGTCAGTGGCGTGGCTTTAATAGAACACGATTCTCATCGGCTTGCCTATTTTAAGGCAGTTGTGTACTTTATACTACTGGTTTTAAAGAAAGCATAAGGGAAAATATACTACAGCTTTACCAACCACGTGTTTGACGCCACGTCACTGGTGGCTGTAGGTAAATAATGGCGTGTTTTTGGAGTTATCACAGATATATCGTCGTCGATCATCTTAAGGTTCACGTCGCTGCTGTCGGCGGCTTGTGTAGACGCCGGGCTGCCGTTCTGCATCCCTCTGTTGATGGCTCCCACAGTGTGCCAACTTAGGATGTAACTGTAGGCTTACCAGGTGCGCGTGTTTTTGGAGTTATCACAG
This sequence comes from Hedya salicella, assembly GCA_905404275.2. Classification (NCBI taxonomy): domain Eukaryota; kingdom Metazoa; phylum Arthropoda; class Insecta; order Lepidoptera; family Tortricidae; genus Hedya; species Hedya salicella. Next base: position 5,769,606 of record FR990112.1, on the reverse strand, counting down.
ATATATCGTCGTCGATAATCTCGAGGTCCACGTCGTTGCTGAGGGCGGCTTGTGTAGACGCCCGGCTGCCGTCCTGTATCACTCTGTTGATGGCTCCCACAGTGTGCTAACTTAGGATGTAACTGTAGGCTTACCAGGTGCGCGTGTTTTTGGAGTTATCACAGATATATCGTCGTCGATAATCTCGAGGTCCACGTCGTTGCTGAGGGCGGCTTGTGTAGACGCCCGGCTGCCGTCCTGTATCACTCTGTTGATGGCTCCCACAGTGTGCTAACTTAGGATGTAACTGTAGGCTTACCAGGTGCGCGTGTTTTTGGAGTTATCACAGATATATTGTCGTCGATAATCTCGAGGTCCACGTCGTTGCTGGGGGCGGCTTGTGTAGACGCCCGGCTGCCGTCCTGTATCACTCTGTTGATGGCTCCCACAGTGTGCTAACTTAGGATGTAACTGTAGGCTTACCAGGTGCGCGTGTTTTTGGAGTTATCACAGATATATCGTCGTCGATAATCTCGAGGTCCACGTCGTTGCTGGGGGCGGCTTGTGTAGACGCCCGGCTGCCGTCCTGTATCACTCTGTTGATGGCTCCCACAGTGTGCTAACTTAGGATGTAACTGTAGGCTTACCAGGTGCGCGTGTTTTTGGAGTTATCACAGATATATCGTCGTCGATAATCTCGAGGTCCATGTCGTTGCTGGGGGCGGCTTGTGTCGGCGCCCGGCTGCCGTCCTGCATCACTCTGTTGATGGCTCCCACAGTGTGCCAACTTAGGATGTAACTGTAGGCTTACCAGGTGCGCGTGTTTTTGGAGTTATCACAGACATATCGTCGTCGATAATCTCGAGGTCCATGTCGTTGCTGGGGGCGGCTTGTGTCGGCGCCCGGCTGCCGTCCTGCATCACTCTGTTGATGGCTCCCACAGTGTGCCAACTTAGGATGTAACTGTTGGCTTACCAGGTGGGCGTGTTTTTGGAGTTATCACAGATATATCGTCGTCGATCATCTCGACATCCACGTCGTTGCTGTCGGCGGCTTGTGTCGACGCCCGGCTGCCGTCCTGCGGCATTACTTTGTTGATGGCGGACTGGAACAAAACCGTGTGTTTAGAAATTAATTTAAGTCTTATAAGGTACTAGCTTCTGCCCGCGACTTCGTCCGCCTTAAACTCCTTTATTGAGGATAAGGGTATTTTTCGGGGATAAAAAGTAGCCTATGTCCTTCCCCGGGACTCATCTCCATACCAAATTTCATCCAAATCGGTTCAGCCGTTTGAGCGTGAAGAGGTAACAGACAGGCACACTTTCGCATTTATGATATTAGTATGGATACACTGGAATCTGGGCCCTCTTTATCATTGAGTAAAATAGGCAAGTGCCTGGAGCCCCACAAAAGCTGGGGACCTCCAGTTGCTGTCTTAGTTTTATTTTTGATAGATTTAATTATCTAATACGTGTTTTTAACCTTTTTCATGGCGCGATGATAGGAGGCCTTAAAAACATATCTAAAATAGTTATTTTCTTCCTCAGTATCTTAATGTGCACAGGACCCGAGGGGGGATGAAGATAGAACGAAAAGATGAAGATCGGCCCTGATGAAAATCACCGGTAACGGCATCACCAAAAATGCTACAAGAAAATTGGGGCGTACTCGGGAAATTTACCGTAGGATATAACAGTAGCTAAAAAGAACACCATAAATCGAGAAACATCCCAGTCTTCTTTTGAATTTTTTGAAGATATTAAATGTTTTGATACTTGGATGTTTGTCACTTAATAACTCGTAAACCATGACTTATGAATAAAGATGATTTAGATCAGGTCATTGATTAAAAGATAGGATACTCTGCTCGATAATGAGGGTGTATGTAAGAAAAATGATCGTTGCATCTGTAACATTAATTACTTATTAAAAATATTCACAATCCAATTTCTTGCTTAATACGTTCGGCGCCGGCAGCGATCCACTAAGCCCTAACGCTATGTCGGGCGAAATGAAATCTTGATGAGACAAAGGTTGTGTCACTGGCACTCAAACATAAAATCATGCAAGGGTGTCACCAGCATAGGAGTAAGAATTATCACAAACCTCGTGTCAATGGCAAGCTTTATACATAACATTGAAGCTTTACTAGCACAAAATATCCCTTCCTTGTAGCTTTGCCATAGTTCGGTCAAAAAGGTTATATAATCTCATCTTAGCACCAATCAAATGGATGTCATGTTTTCTATAGCACACTACACAAAAAAAGTAGAATGTAACTGTTTGCATACAAATGCAAACAGTTACATTCTACCTTTTTTTTTACATATGAGCCGTAACCAAATCAATCTTTGCGATCCTGAACATTGATTTCAGAAATCAATCAGTGAACTCTGAAAATCGGTTGTTTGGAAAATTAAAATAGGTATACTAAGGTACTTCAGGTTGCTTTTATTCTTTATAAAGTATTACGACATTGCAATATATACTTTTATTGAGTCTTTGTTTTTACTTAGGATGGATTATAAATATACAAAATAAATATTTGTATAATCAATTCAGGGTTGATAATTGGTTTTTATATCAATCGAAATACCTTAGCCCAGGGGTCGGCAACCTTTTGAGTTGCAAGAGTCAAAAATTACAATTTAAAATTTATAAAGTTTTAAAGAGCCACAAAAAAAATTCTAGCCAACAAAAAATTTTACTTTTCTATAAAGAAACTAATCTATAGAACCGCAGCTTCACATTCAAAGAGCCACATGTGGCTCGCGAGCTTCAGGTTGCTGACCCCTGCCTTAACCTCATCATTATGTACAGTAAGGGAAATTGAAACGCATATCTTTTACACTCCTGTCGCAATGAATAAGGACCAAAAAGGTAAGTGTTTCAGTTTCCCTTCCTGTATGTGATTTGACATTTATCGAAAGAAAACTGGTACTTAAATCTTAGTACATTCCTTAATTTCTGTGCCATATTTAACATAAATCTGTTTGATCCTAAACATCTTAACAATCTTCTGAATTTGTAATAGGACGTCAGGCAAAATATACAAAGGAAATAATAGTCTGTGAAATGTTATCATATCTGTTATCTACAATTCGCAACTTCAGACTAATAGTGATCTAACTGAAAATTCCAAATGTTGGAAAATGCTCTTTCAGAAAGGTATTTTTACAACTAAAAATAAAATGTCGAATTAGGTCACTTTAATTCTAATGCGATTTATACTGCTAGAAGCTCATATCATAATGGTGTAAACAGTTGTCGACATGCACACAGGTACCGTAATAATGAACCTCTTAAACATAATCATTTTTACAGTCTGCTTCGTTTGGTAAAATGACAAATTAAATCGTATCTTTTTTAAATGATTGTATTAGACAAACAGATACATGGTGGCTTGAGTGGCAAGGTTGGGTGACTCTAAAAATGTTCTAAAGTGCATAGTAAATTCTGTTTACTTACCAGTAGGTCCCAGTTTGCCTCTTCCAAGTGAAATATCGCCTCTGCAACATCCTCTATGGCCGTTATTCCCTATAAACAACTATTTTTGTAGACACACAACAAAGAACACAAAGGAAGTCGGCAGGAAATCGACAATCCGGGTATATTACCTTAGAGATACGCTAACCGCAAGTACTTAACTTGGTTGCGATCAAATCAACCTTGTGGAAACGACCATCAACGAGAATTTAACGTTATGATTATGGAAAACAAGAAAAATGTCTGATTTGACTACAAACTTACAATTACGTGTTTTGTTCTCACTCAACAGAAAGATAGCATTGTGGGGACAATAGTTTTTGAATTGCAGCAGAGAAATATTGGGAAACGAGAAAAGCACAAAGAGATAAAGAAGAATTCACAGTCACTGTTGTTGTTCATCACATAACCTGATCAGAACGTATATGAACATATGAAACATATCGATTATTATAACTTTATGAATAAATATTGTATTCACCTGAAAGTTTGCTAAAATTTCTTCTCTGTTTTCTGCCATTCTCGTATAATATTGAGCTCAAAAAATGCTATGACATTTACAATTGCAGACAAATCACTCAAACTTAAAAAAAAATACTGACAATAGTCAATCTAGACTTTTGTTGCCAGTTCAAGTAAAAAAATATTGAGAGGACAAACCATAGACAAATAAAATGTATGTAGTAGAATAACTTATGTTATATCATCAAATCATAAATTAAAATCACTATCGGTTTGAAAATTAAAACACTAGAAAGTTATATATTATTCGTAATTATACAAATTTACAGTACTGGCAACCAAAAATAATTCCAGCAATATGGCGGCAATTTCAAATTACGAAAGAGAATATATACCTAAACACTATGATATATTTTAATTACTGATCTTGTTTTTATTATTTCACTAAGACTACTTCCATTATTTTACTAATCTATACTATTATAAATTTGTAACAATGAAATGTCTGTACATTGAAGCCATTAAAAAAAGATTGTCATTGACTATTTAGCGGTCACTGATTCGAAAAATATATGTTTTGGATTTTTTGTATGTTTGTATATGTCGTTGTGGCTTTATATCGCCAAAACGGCTAAACGGATTTCAACTATTTTTGGTACACGAATAGCTATGCATTCACAGATGGTTTTAGGATACTTTTAATTTTTTTACGCTGGGTTATGGCTTTCTTCCTTTGTGAACGAAGTTGCGGGCATCCTCTATTAAAATTGATTATACTTGTTTTATTTTAATTTAAGACGCAACACTCAAAACGAGTCCATTGTACTGGTAGCGGTTAAATCGTGAAACTTTAGCGCTGATGTGCGCGTACGAGAATTAAAAATAAAACATAGTTACAAATTAAAAAGGGTTTTAATACAAAAAAGGTAAGTAGTATTTCGATATTTTTCTTGTAGAACAGTGGTGTCTTTAACTCTTTCACACTAAATATCCATACGTAGGTACTATGATAAAGTTGTAAAAATGTAATCTCTATATTGAAGATTTCCAAAAAAAGAGGTGAAACTGGCTACTTGAAGGAATCGAAAAATATTCATTTTTATTTATCTGTATGTATGTGTGTTTGTGCTTAAGAGTCCCGGCAAGCTCGGTTCTCCATACAAACATACCTACTTACGCTTGTATTTATATTTATATTGCCTAGCTAGTTTTGCTCTGAAACTTTGTGCCTAATTAGAATAAGTTAAGGTATATCCAGGTCTATAATTAGTTTATGAAGCTTCGATTGGAATTCACAAAAACAAATCCATCCTGCTCTATCTTGAAAATTTATATAAGTTTCTCTTTCTCTCTCGTGAATACTATACATACTCAAGTGGCTTTAAGTTTTTATAAGGAATTATTACGAAGCAAGTTCCTTCAAGTTAGTTGCTCGGTTGCAATGTGTCGATCGCCTTGTTTAGTAAACACACGACTCTCTTAATCCATACTTCCATACCAATATTATAAATGCGAAAGTATGTCTGTCTGTCTGTCTGTCTGTCTGTCTGTCTGTTACCTCTTCACGCTTAAACCGCTGAACCAATATGGATGAAATTTGATATGGAGATAGTTTGAGTCCCGGGGACGGACATAGGCTACTTTTTATCCCGGAAAAATACCCTTATCCGCGATAAATGAATTTAAGGCGGACGAAGTCGCGGGCAGAAGCTTGTAAATAATATTTTCACTTCTCCTACTCAAAAAGTACGTCATATTAGATTCGCGAAGCGAGACTAAAATAGTACATTTAGTCCCTAGGGTTTAAAAGAAAGCCATGTAATCCCACACAAATTTCTATGACACTGAAAAAAAAAACTTGCGGCCAGCTATACATACTCCTTATGAATAATTAAAAACAAACAAACCAACCTGATCAGATTGGCCAAACTTTCTGATAGAATTGTTCAGTGTACTTTTAGTTTTTCATGAAATATACAATTTTAATGTTAAGTCTTTTTTATTTTCTCGCAATCGAAGTGAAAAGCAGAGTGTTTAACACGTGGCTAAAATCAAATCAAATCAAATCAAATCATTTATTTCGGACAAACAGAGTATCCATAGAGTATTAGTAACAAGCAAAATCTTAATCTAGTGTTAGTACTTACAAATTACTTAATGTGCTTTGTATTCTGTGTTTTGCCTTTATAGTGATTACTTGGACGAGCTCACGATGTGAGCGAGGACAAATATGTCTGAGTGTCATAAGGTGCGTCCACACTTGTATCATTTGCTCGTATCCGATCACCGTGCCGTGGCATGACTGCGTATCGTGCTGTTTAGACGTTTACTCTCGGCGCGCCGATTATGCCGTACTCGTCCGATATAACTGTGTGATACGCGTACCAAAATGGATTTCGAGCGATCCGATCGGCGCAACGTCCAAACGCGTGATCGTGACACGCGATCATGCCACGCGACGATGATCTGATACGGGCAAATGATACAAATGTGGACGCACCTTATGACACTCAGACATATTTGTCCTCGCTCACATCGTGAGCTCGTCCAAATAATCACTTATCGCGTCACAATGGCTTATTTTAGCCCCTTGTCAAACAATCTACTATAATAAATATTATTTTGAGTTAAACTGTTCTATTATTAAATCCCCCTAACCAATAGCCTCAGATACCATACTAAAAAAATACAGCGAATTTAAGTTTTTCTTACAAAACTTGTTTTTGCTGTATTTAGTTTGTTTTATAATCTGGAGCCATATCAGCTAATTACAGATCCAGATAGGTATACCTCATGTCAAAGATTCGTTACAATTCAACACGTAGTTTTAAAATGAAAATGAAACTCCGTTTGTATGGGAAGGTGAAATTCGGCCGAGCTTGCCGGGTACTCTTAAACGACTGCATACATTTCAAATATTTTCGCTACACGAATAACTAGGCATCCCAAGATGGTTGTAGGATACTTTTTAACTGACTACACTGAAGCAAAAAAAGACAATGACTTTTTTCTCCATCACAAACGAAGTCACCTTCAAGTACCTATTATTTACTTCCTTTTTGGCCTATATTCCATACTAGCGTATGGTGTCTGGTGTTCGCTCAGTCTTCAGTTAGTTACTTTGCCTCAGTCAGTGGACAGAAGCGCGACCGCGCAGGCGCGTCAATGCGAAGCTTTTAGTGATTTGCGCGGGAGTCGGCTGTGCCCGCTTTAATTATCGGTAAGTTTTGTTTTTTATTCGCAGTGTACAAGTTATAGTCAAATTGAGTACATATAATTTCAGAGGTGATTCAATATCTATTGTAGAGATGTTCCCCCATATCAGTAAAATGTATTATTTTGGAAATATTGTTACTTCATTAAGAATCACCCCTGAAAAGACATGTGACCTTTACGTGATTTCAGATACATATTTAATTCATTCTCATGGGCCTGGAAAAAATCTAAAGCTCAGTACTGGAAATTCACACAGAAAAAGCATAACAAAAAAGCAATAAGTTTAAAGAACAAAAACAAAGAAAGGGAAACAAATAAGTAGTTACAGCGGTGCCTAATTATTCTTGTATGATCGAGCTAATGAATTTGCAGTTGCACTAAAAACTACTATTTACGAGTAATAGAAAATAAAAACTATTTTAATAAAATAATAATTCATTTGATTTCGTAGGTACCTAGCTTGTAATAGCAATGATCCGTCAGTTAGATAATTGTCAAAAATATGCACACGTATTATTTGCTTTTTCAAAATAATAAAAAAATGCTCAGATAAACCGCATTAAAGTTCATGAGTGACATCATGCGACGTTTGGACTCAATGGATTTTAGGACCTATCCTTTATTTTTTGATTACGTAAAAAAAAAAACGTGTCCCATGTGTTTTATTAATCTATGAAGATTAGGTAATAAAAAATAGTGGAGATGAACTAATTTTAAAATTTAGTCATAATCCCTATTGGCGTGAATATTAAATTTGCAAGTTATCTAATGTAGAAAGTTGTTTAATAACTGATAAGCGAGGTCTAATTCAAGTGGAACTTACAAGTTTGAACAATTTGGGCCATGACACATAGGATTACTTTTAACACAAATATAATAAAACGATGAGTTAAAAAAAACTGTCAAAATGCGAGTCGGATTCGCGCAAATCGGGTTACTTACAACTTTAACTTTATTATCTGTATTATAACGACTTTAGTAATAATACATACTTTGTGTGAATTTCAAGGGTCTAACTGTTACGATTAAAAAAAAACAAACAGGATTCATGCAAGGAAATCCCGCTTGACTCTTAAATCTTATTTTATTTTTACAAGCTTTAACTTAACTTGCAATGTATGTTTGTTCATGTATCATGTCAAAGTTTGCAAGTTAAATTGGACCAACTTCCCGGTTTCTGATTAAGCTAAAATTTGGCATACTTGTGTAAGTAAGTATGTGACAGTGATACATTATGACACCATCGACCTGATTTGATTATTGACCTGGATGGTGGTCATAAAAAGTCTGTAATAAAATAGCGCAATCCTACCGAGTTTGGGCAGAATCGTCTGGCTGAGTAGTTAACGGATGTTCAAAGTAAAGTACAGTCGGCAGTAAAATCTTGTCGCAAAAACGCTATTTATGACAGAAACATAATTATTTATTGAAAACGACTGTTCCGTTACAAAAATAATAATGAAAATTTCAAGCGTCTACTTAGGTAATATACGGTTCAAAAGTTAGAGCCACATGACAGACATACCGACAGCGGAGGCTTAGTAATAGGGTTCCGTTGGTACCCTTTAAGTACGGAACCCTAAAAACCTTTTCATAGAATCTATTTTTAAAGAATCAATTATTTACCTAATTAAGACTTCTTAAAGTACGCTAAATATGTTATACGTTTTTAATCAGTGTTTGATAACAGTTTATTCACAAACAATACTTAAATATTGTAGTAGGTCAACGTACACTCTGCAAAGGTCAATTCACTATTTCTTAACAGCTTAGATACAAGATAGACGCGAGCCAGTCATATAATATCTTTATTTTTACCCAACTGCCTCAGAGGGAGGGTTATGTTTTTTGAGTGTATATACTAGCTCTGATTCATAACTTTTCGTCTAGTCTGAGCAGGTTTTTTAGGTTCTCCGATTTGTAAGGAAATAATGTTTAAAATAAAAAATCAACACCATTTAATACTAGTATTATACTCAGTTATAGAAGAAAGCGCTCGCAGCTTCGTTCGCGGAGGAGAAAAAGTCGTAACCCCTCTTTTTTTTCTGGAGCGTAGTCGGATAAAAAGTGTCCTATAACTATCTGGAAATACCCAGCTACCCGTGTACCAAAAATAATTGAAATCTGTTTAGCCGATTTGGCGTGATGAAGCCACAACGACACATACAAATATACAAAAAATCCAAAAAAATATTTTTCGTTTTAGTGACCTCCAAATAGTCAGTTACAATATTTTTTTTGAAAATATCTTCAATGTACAGACATTTCATTTTTAAAACTTTATAATAGTATAGATGTAGTTCAATTTTACACGGAAATATTCCACACTAACAAGATTAAAATATAAGGATACCAGTTTTATGAGCAGAAAAAAATATTTGTTTTTTTTTCTAACTATTTTACGCCTGTTGAATTCGTATTCAACAGGCGTAAAAAGGGCCATTACTAGGGAAAGCGACACGGCATATATGCTGACAAGTTCTGGTTCCAGCCCATGAGTCAAAAAGTGCAGTTGGAGACGATCATTTGACTTGGACAATCGTTTTTAAGAAGAGCCTTGAACTAGGTGTAGGTGTGCCTGCACTGGATTATATTAGGGAGAGTAGGGTTTACCGTATTAAGGTTTTAGCTGCGACTAAGCCATTACGGGGAATTTTCAGTCGTCATTGGATTACGAGATAATCCCAGTGAAGCATGAAATTATCTCATTCCGATATCACCCTTCACGGATACCTTCCGTTAGTTACTAGAGATTAAGTTTGTAACTATGTACATCTGAGAATCATAAAAAATAACAAATACGAGTAGATAAGCATTTTATTCGTATGCTCTGCTCGAAAACAAATTTCATTTTGGATTTTTTTATCTTGTGTCGTTGTGGCCTCATCAAACCAAAAGGGCGAAAATCTTCAAAGTTTTAGTGTCGAGAGTTAAAAAGTAGTAGATTGTAGAGAGGACTGTGTAACACATACTGGAAGAAATAGTTGTTTGTTTCATTCGAAAATGATTAGATCCTAAAAACACAAGAAACAATACATTAAAACTAATACTAAATTACACAAGAACTGACTAAAATAAATGTAAAAAAGTGCTCCCACTCGGCATGGTCCCGAAGATGTAGGCAGCATTACCTCGCTGTCCGTGGCGTGGGTCCATTCCTTATAAGCACAAAGACACTGCCTACCCTGGACGAACATGACTCCGTACAGGCACAGAGAAACAGCCTACCCTGAAGCCCTGAACGACCATGGTTCCATATAGGCACAGAGAAACTGCCTATCTTGGTAAAAAAATCTGTACACGACATTGCTCGCTGTACAGCAATGCTAATACCACAGTGTAAAAAAACATATAGGTGCATTCTACCAGCGGGCCTATGATGGTTGCGTTTGTCACGCGATAAATAAATGACATAGCCGCCGTCACCTTCTGACACGTGTGTGCGTGCGAGAGTGACAGGCGCGTTATCATATCATTTATCGCGGGACAAATGCGACCATCATAGGCCCGCTGAAGGTCTACTTTGACACTACGTGACGGCTATGACAGCTGCCTGATGTTTTTAACATATAAAAAGTCCAAGAATTTACTATCAATACAAAAACCAAGTTATAAAATATTGACAAAAAAAATACTTCTTAACTTTCTTAGAAGAATGAAAAGAATGGCGTCACGTACCTACCCGACATTCTGGTGGAATGCACCTACAGTGGGCCGACGCCTTTGATGTTTGCGTAAATGATAATGACATGTCCCGAGCTACTAACTAATACGGACTATGCAGCTCGGGCTTGCCCCACCCGCGTCTCTCCCCTTGCACCCCGCCCGATTGCTCTGTCTAGACTGCTTCGTCGGATGACTGTAGTGATTTGTAGACTGTGCTAATACGGTGAGCGAGGAAGCTGCCAGCTCTTCGGTCCAATTCAGGTAGCACATAAGCAATATTAGAGCTTATACGGCTGTTACACAGCCGGTTTGAGTCTTGTATAAGCTCTAATATGAGGCGTGGAGGTCAGTAAAGGAAACACGTCAATGTTGTATACGAGTTGTGTTGTATTAAGACTAAAAGACTCAACGTTTACACATTACATGAAACATACGCATACATTAATATAGTTACTTATGTAGACAGTTATGTATTACTATTGCACCACCTAAAATACAGCCTGTGTGCTACTTGTGCAGTGGTGGCATCTATCAGTCTTTTGGACATTTCTTTGTAAAGTCTGTGGGCGCATACTTACCTCGGTTATTTTTACAGGTAACCATGGCGTACCTACCCATGAGTATGAGGGCCCTCATTCTAGTTGGCCTGGTTGTGGCTTCACACACCCTCACCATGGATCAAGGTAAGTCATATGGATTATTATTTATCTTATTCTTCATGACTATGACTATTTGACAACTTTTTCTGTGGTATGTTTTATAGAACGATGTCTTTATAATATAAATATTGGTGAAAAAACTAGGTACTTCAATCTGATCAAAACTTCCCGTGATATAACAATGTAAAATGCACATTTTTGGACTTTCCCAAAAACGAAGCGTTTTTACTAAACGCTACATAGTGACCGTCACACCTTGTATGGGGAAATTTAGATCTTTGTCCTGCAACAATGTTAAAACTTCCGTTTATCAAAACGGTTTCAACAAAAGTTACCTAACGTTTTACGAATTATTCATTATTAGTTTTTAATATTCACATGCCTATTGTAAAAATGAAGTTTACCACCCAACTTTAAATGCTCATAAAATCAGCTTAAATTGTCATGGGTATTTAAACGCAATTCAAAATTGATTAAATTCTATACTTAATATTATAAGTGCGAAAGTGTGTTTGTCTGTCTGTCTGTCTGTTACCTCTTCACGCTTAAAGCGCTGAACCAATTTGGAGGAAATTTGGTATGGAGATAGTTTGAGTCCCGGGGAAGGACATAGGCAACTTTTTAAACCGGAAAAATACCCTTATCTGCGATAAACGAATTTAAGGCGGACGAAGTCGCGGACAGAAGCTAGGAAATTTTATAAACAACTTGAAGCTGACGAAGTGCCGGCAACTTCGTCAGCGGAGGAGAAAAAATCATAACCCCCTTTTGTTCTTATCCTAGTCGAGTAAAAAGTATCCTACCATTTTTAGATGCCCAGCTACTCGTGCGGGTACCAAAAATAGTCGAATAGTGACCTTCCGTCCGGATAGTCCATGTTCATATCCTTTTTTTGTGTACCTACAGCCATTTAATTTTTACAACTTTACAATAGTACAGACGTTGTCTTGGTATCTGCTCAGATTCTAGCATTGCTCAGTGGCCCTTCACCTATTCGTGTATCCAAATCTAAATCCCTCATTTAGCCACACTATTTACGTGGTCATTAGTGTTGCAAGCGGCTGGAAATAGATCAGGACCAGTGAGACAGCTAACGGAAGCGCGGTTATGCGAGCTTACTCGTCATTTAGTGTCTTTATTTGTTTTAAGAGAAGTTTTTGATGAGAGCAATGCAGATTCTTTTTTTTTTAATATGAATTGTGAAAAAAGTAGGCGCACAGTTCAGCCAGTTGCAATTATTTTATAAAAGGAAGTACTTTGGCATCGTTCAGCGTCATTTGTGTTAAGGCGAAATGTCCCTGCTGAGCTCGATCTCGCTACGTCGCATTTTACTTAAATCAAGGATCATTAAAACAAGAGGACTGGCAGTTGCCACACTTTGCATCGTGTTCCGATCGCAAGGAGATATACTGGAAAAAACTAAATGGCGCTTTAAAACGATGTTCAATTAAATAATGAAATATAGTATAGTAACAAATAGTTTGCAAATAGATAATAATAAATCAATCGTAACATTTCAATACTGTGCCACGCTTGCAAAGTTGAATAATTGTAAAAAAAATCTTAAACACAATTGGCGTGGTACATATCGGGGAACGGCTTTTTGTATTGAGATGGTCAGTCCTCTTGTTTTCATGGTCCTTGACTTAAACTAAACATGATAATCAATGGCTATAATACTGACTCTTTACATTTTTCAAAGTTAAGGCACATACTATCGGATATGAGGAATACTATTTAAAATAAGCCTTTTTGATAGTGGACAAAAAGTTACAACCGGTTGAAAATAAAAGATCATTGAGACGCCAAAGGAAGCGCGGTTATGCGAGCTTACCTACTTGTTTTTAAGGTGATACAGATTTTTAAGGCAAAAATTGGATTTTAAATAAGTCATTTTAGATATAAAATTCATGACTTGTTATGCATCTATTAAGTAGTATTAAGGGTAAAGTATATTTTTTAAATACATTATCTTTTCTGCTCACTCGCTCCGAAATCCTACATTTACAGCGCCAAATCTGCGTGGAAATATCGTTTTATCCGCGAAAAGTTATTTTAAGTTCGAATTAATATTTGTTTATATGTCCATTTGTTTGTTTTGTTATAAGTGTGTTTATTATTACTAGTTTAAATAAAAAAATAGTCGATTTGTTTTTCATAGTTTTTCTTACACCTCACATTTTCCTCGCTGTAGTGAGGTGAAAAGTTGTGTGTTGCAAAAGCACGGCTGCAAAATTATTTGGATTCTCGTCCCTTGAAAGCCTCGTTACGCTCAGGGTTCAATTTTAGATTCCTTCGCTTACTCGGCTTTCAATTCAAGCGCGCCATATTACAACTTTGCAGCCTTGCATGACAAATACTTATCTATTTCCGCAAATTTTTGAACCCATTGTTAGACCTGGTAATATTTCCACACATGCTTAAGAATAACAAACGTTCGTCATTGCACGGGTTGACGTTAATTAATGACATCCCCAACTAAAACAACACTGCGTGTGTGATTCTAGTTACACCCACAAACACTAACATGTTAATTATCAATCAACCACCCTCGTCATGTGTGAATCTGCTGAATATGGTTAGCCTTGCTAAACAAACCGCGCCTAATCTGTTTGATACGGTTAGTTGATTTGATATAGACTACGTGACTCTGTAGTTTCATGTCCTTAGCTTATGTACATACCCTTACATAAACTGGTTATGGAAATCATAATCTGAAGATTCACCCAAAATTTCGCGAATGCGTTGTATCGATGAAGGTTTGAGTTACGTCCTAGTTTCGGTCAAGTCTAGGGGACAAATAGAGTTGTTTTCTAGGTAAAAAAAAAATCATTATTAAGTAAATTATTAATTAAGTAAGAGAACAGTAAGATTATCAAAAAAATATTGGACATATATAATATTTTCTTCTGTTTCCGCGATTATTACTCATTGAAATAAAACAATTTAACGGATTATATCGCGTATATTATCTCATTTTAGTTCCCGACGTTTCGGAAGCTTTCCAGCTTTCCATGGTCACGGGAGGACTGAGAAAAGATGTATTTTCCTCTGTCAAAGTTACAATTTGTGCAAACTACCCATTTTTGAAAAAACACAAATAAAGGTGTACATACATGCCAGATGGGCCTAAGCTGTAAAGACAGTTACACATGTGCCAGAAGGGCTTAATTATTTTATTCTAATAATTTACCAAGCAGCATTTCACAAATGAGGCGTACTGAGGAGAAAAGAAACGCTGCAAAGAAACATATATTTTTTATTGGACATATATTTTTTCTTTTGTTAATCAAACAAAAAAAGAAAAAGATAAAGCGCCTCAAAGTTTGGGAGTAGGAGCGCATGACGTCGCGCCGTGCGTGAAACGGTCGTGACGTCACGGAGAACTTTAACTTTAACATCTATATCTTCATATTTTATTGTTTAATTGACAAAAGAAAAAATATGTGTCCAATTTTTACTAATTCTAACTGCCGGACTAATTATACTTTTTTAGGACACAAGCCTAATATAATGGATCTCTTCTGGCGCAGAGTCGAATGTAAATAAGTGAATGAAACCACGTCGGTCTGCTTCTTATAAAGCACCCTGAAAATTTAATTACGCAAAACAAATGAAATTTTATGAATTCATGTTGTACTGAGCCGAGTTGAGGCGAGCTAATGGAAGTCTATAAATTATGTCTAAGACCAGCGTAAATCTTGTAAACTTAGTCTGGATTGACGAGCACATAAATATTTTAATGTGCTCACTAGAATATTGTGTTCGGAGTGTAATGGAGGACAATTACTTTTGCAGACGAATTGCCTCATAAAGAACATACGTTTGTTTTTTTTTTATTCGCTTAAGGCTGGTAGAATATTGTTTTAGTCATGCTGGTTCTAAACCTAAAAAAAGTTAAGACGCACACATATGCTTTATTATGTATATCATATAACATAATATAGAAACCTACTGTTTAATAATTGATCTTGTGAGAGAATATTAAATTAAATACTTGTGAGATGAGCATTAATATTTGTTCCTTGAGTCTTGGTTGTTTCCTATGTATATAAGTAATATGTCTATTAAATATAGCGTCGTCTAGTACTCATAACACAAGCCTTATTGAGCTTACCATGCGACTTGTTCGATGTGAGTTAAATTGTCCTCCTAAAATGCATTTATTATTATTCAAAATACAGTTACTTATTACAATTTCTTGTTTGCTAGGTATTCATCAATAGGTACATCTATTTATATAGTTGTTTAGGATTGTGTACGTGTTTGTTTAAGTTGCTTTCCTTATTTATTCTTAATGCGTGAAAATGAATATTAGGCACATGTCCCAGTGCTTGGCACTGACCCATTACTTGGCAGTTTCAAACTTAATCCATGGCATTAGAGGTGTTCCAGAAGGTTTCATGGGGATTAGGATTCAAGCATTGGACCGTTTACCTTAAATTGATATTTTTTGTATTTTCTAACAATTATTTTTATTCTGATAAACAACACCATATAATAACAATCTATTGCACAGTACAATAAAACTTAACCTAAAAATATAATTAAACTAAAACAAAATAGATCTAAATTAAATCTAAAAATGGCTCCTGCGGCATTGTACCGAAGATGCTGGCGGGGCGTTTCCTCGCTGAATCGCCAGACTGATTCTTTGAGCGAGGAAACCGCTTGCCCTCCGTTCGCCAGTGACTTCTGTATTTTCTTGAAATACGAATTTAATCTTTAGCGTTAATTAATTTACATTAATATACCAGTATCTGCGGAATAAGGACCTATCTAAAAATGACAAAAATCGGCCTTAAATAAAAACCCACGCGTTCCTGATAATTAGCGGATAATGTGATGAAAAATACGCATATTTAGTTCAAGTTCGTACTTGACAAATGGGCCCTTTACTGATAACTTGACGGCAGTGGGTCATTGGACAGATGGTCCTGCCGTATTGGGCAAGTGACATCACTTGCGCAAGAGTTGGTATGGCGAGTGGGAACACGCAATATGTGATTGTGGCTATGCACAACGACTGCAAGTAACGACTGAGCCTAAAAAGTTAAAGGTGCGTCCACATTTGTACCATTTGCCCGATCAGATCTTCGTTGCGTGGCAAGATCGCGTGTCACGATCACGCGTTTAGACGTTGCGCCTATCCGATCGCTCGAAATCCATGTTGATACGCGTATCACACACCTAGAAGCAAGGCAATGATCGCCGCCCCGAAAGTGAGCGTCCAAGCAGCGCGATACGCCGTCATGCCACGGCACGGTGATCGGATACGAGCAAATGATACAAGTGTGGACGCACCTTAAGGCGGCGTTCCAGAAAATCTACCTCTATAAGAATTTAGAGCTTTTATGTTCGTAGTGTGCTGTACTTCAAAAGAAAAAACGGAACTTTATAGGATCACTTTGTTGTACGTCTGACTGCCCATTCGTCCTTCTATCTGTGTCTGTCAAGACTTCTCAGGAAGTCATTGAAATTAACATCAAAGACTTATTATGTCTGCATTCCTTGAAGCTGTAAAACGATCAAACTTCTAAGTCAAGGTCATACAAAGATACAGGCATTAAATAAGGTGTTGCCATACTACTTGCCGTCCATGAAAAACCTATAGGGTACTTCCAGTTCTCATAGAAACTTGTAATTTAATATGAAGGTAGCTCTTATAGCAATACTTATACTTACCCACGAAATAAATCAGAAAATCTTGTTTTTTTATGTCTGCCTGTCTAAGTCAGTAACCAATATAATAAATTACTCCACACCGCATACATTTTGCTCAGGAGTAAGAAAGGTAGGGCTAGCACAGTTTTTAGCGTATATTTTGTACGGAGCCCTCGGTGCGTGACTCGCAATTAGCTGGTTTATTAGGACCTTGTCTAGTCTAGGTCTGGCAAGTCCTTCTTACAAAATCGGATTCAGTAGGGGCAGCGCACATCCTTCAACCTGACTGCCACCCGGGGCCGCTTAAAATAGAGTAGAGTAGCAATTTGTTGTTATAGCGGCAACAGAAATACTTCATGTGTGAAAATTCCAACTGTCTAGCTATCACGGTTCATGAGATACAGCCTGGTGACAGACGGACAGACAGACAGACAGACGGACAGACAGCGGAGTCTTAGTAACAGGGTCCCGTTTTACCCTTTGGGTACGGAACCCTAAAAAACCAAGCTACTATGTATTCTTTTGTAAGAAAGTTCATTCACTCTCGTCTTGGGATCAGGAAAGTAATGAAGTAACATCTGGGGAAGCTTTATGAATATACTTCATGATTATAACAATGATTGTTTTACCAAATTACGTCTGAGACTAGTTATTAAAAATTAACTCTCACAGCAGATGTTGATTATGTGAGTAATAAATTTGTTCAGTGCAACTGTGTAAGTAATTAAAGATCGTATTAATCAGTTACAATAATTGGTTTTTGGAGTAAGACGTATTGATTAAGTAAAGAAAAATAATAATGTGACAAAGGCGTCATATCTTCTCTTTCGAATTCATAGATTTGATACATACGCGAAAATCCATACTAATATTATAAATGCGAAAGTGTGTCTCTCTGTCTGTCTGTCTGTCTGTCTGTCTGTCTGTTACCTCTTCACGCTTAAACCGCTGAACCGATTTGGATGAAATTTGGTATGGAGATAGTTTGAGTCCCGGGGAAGGACATAGGCTACTTTTTATCCCGAGAAAATACCCTTATCCGCGATAAACGAATTTAAGGAGGACGAAGTCGCGGGCAGAAGCTAGTATCACTATAAATTTGCATTAGTCATAGTTATAAGTATTTGTATCATGTTCGTCATATCTACTTATACTATAAAAAGGTAGTAAAAATTAAAAATGCCTGTACTTTCAAAATAAAATAAAACCGGCCAAGTGCGAGTCGGACTCGCGCACCGAGGGTTCCGTACAAATTTTTACTTACCCTAACTTTATTACTCGGTACCGGTTGAGTTAAGTTTGCACCTGATATCTATAGCATTGCATACAAATCAGGTGCAGACTTAACGCAACCGGGTTGTTCAAATAGGTTTAAAAAAATAATAATAGCTAGTTAGAGACATGGCTATAACTTTTATATTTATGTTTATTAATACAAATTGTGAAAATTTCAAAATTTTCGAGTGGTAAACTTCAGAGATAAGGGGGGGAATTGTGTTTTTTTTTCACATTTTCCTCAATAAAACAAAAACGAATCACAATAAAAAAATTAAAAAAATTGATCAAAAATGTACAGGTCAAGCCCTTTCATATAATATCCCATTTGACCCTGTAGCTAGACTTTTAATGTATACCACTCCTCATATTTGTCGTTTTTTTAGAAAATAAAAATATATATTTAAATATTTCCTGTGCAATATATGTAGGCCGACCATGTTTATAAATATTCCAAATTTTAAATAGCTAGCATAAGTCGTTTTTGAGATATGGCGCTTTAATAGTCGGACAGACAGACAGACAGACGGACAGACAGACAGACAGACAGACAGACAGACAGACAGAGTCGCACAATAAGGGTTCCTTTTGTACCTTTTTGGTACGGAACCCTAAAAAGACATTGAAATTTACTTTGTATCAAAGGATTTTTCTACCGCGCACACGCCGAATGTGGAATGACCTCCCTGCCACGGTTTTCCCTGGAAATCATAGTATGGGGTTCTTCAAGGGACAGAATAGGTTCTTAAAGGGTCGGCAACACGCACGTAATGCCCCTGGCGTTGCATACGCTCATAGGCTGCGGTGACTGCTTAACATCAGGCAGGCCGTACGCTTGTTTGCCACCTTAGTAGTATAAAAAAAAATAAAGATAGCTTACGTTGCTTTTGCTTGTCTGCTTTACTTTACCACCTATATAGAACCGGAAGCTTAGCTAAATGGACGTAGGCTAAATGCGCTTTACATCCTTTTCAGTCTCTATTTTGAAAACGTGAACGTATAGTCTCTTCTCCACTGACGTAGTATTTATAGTTTAATTTAGCTATCTCTTGACGTTAGGAGACGCTTTACATCTCCAAAAGAGCTTAGACACATTAAAACTTAATAAAGTTTTTAAAAATATTATTTGTATGACACAATTATTTGTATGATCCAAGTTGGTCGTAAATAAAGAAATTTATTATTTATTATTATTACAATCATCCCACCATATTTAGTAAATTATAAGTATGACCACATTTCATTAACAAGAAAATAAAGTGTGTCACATAAAGTCATATTTTATGCGTATTGCATTATGACATCATCGGATCAGTGCGTTGCGCCCACGCGTCGAGATTTACGGCTAACAACATGGCTTAGTTAAGAGTTAGGATATTAGGCATAAACTGGTCCTTTGGATTGATTTATTTAATGATTGGTTGTTTTAACCAGTGTTGAAACTTGAAACACTAGAAGTTCATGTTTACCTGATTCCAGTCGGTCTTATGATAACACTTTTCTCAAGGCTCTAAGTTCTTATTTTCTTTTAGCACAATTAAATCGGTATTATGTTAATGGTATTTTATGCAATCGTTTTATAATTTATGCTTTTTCAGTTGAGTACCGCGTTTAGGCGTTTGGCCTAATTAAGGTGCGATACTTAAAAAGCTAATTATGTAACTATTAGCTTCTGCCCGCGAATTCGTCCGCCTTAAATTCGTTTATTGCGGATAAGGATATTTATCCGGGATAAAAAGTAGCCTATGTCCTTCCCCGGGACTCAAATTATCTCCATACCAAATTTCATCCAAATCGGTTCAGCGGTTTAAGCGTGAAGAGGTAACAGACAGACAGACAGACAGACACACTTTCGCATTTATAATATTAGTATGGATTGTGTACTTTTTCTACGAGTAACCGATTAACTACAGTAAATGAAACTAAGCTAAAAAAGTAATTGCAAAAACACTGAAATTCATCATAGTTCTGTGCGGAGTTGTATAATATACGTATTATAGTTCAGTGACATATAATATAAACCATAAAGTATAGAGTGATGGTCCAATCTAAAAAGTATACCTTTTTAGTATGATCCGCGGAGTTCTTATTCACAGATTAGTTCACGAGTAGAAAAAAATAATTATACCTACATGAGAATAGCCCAATTAAGTTGCTAGAGGGCAACTTGGTCAGCGGAGGAGAAAATAATTATAACCTTATTTTTTATGGAGCGTAGTCGGATAAAAAATATCCTATAACCATCTGTGAATGAACTACCCGTGTAACAAAAATAGTTGAAATCTGTATAGCCGTTTAGATGTGATGAAACCACAAAGATACATTACACATGCATTATACACATACAAAAAAAATGCAATTAATATTTTTCCTTTCGGTATTCTTCAAATAGTTTCACTTCTTTTGAAAATATCTGAAATTTAACAGACTTTTATTTTTACAACTTTATAATAGTATAGATTTATAAGTTGATTTATAGATGAAACTTATATTTATCAACAAGATACGTATAAATGTAAAAGATATAATTTACTGAACCAGTCAGCGGGCAAAGCTGCGTAGGTATATACCATTTTGACCTTAATTTCTAATGGTATACATTTCTAAATATACAAAGTAAACGTTCGCCATTGTAAGTAGACCATACCACTTGATGGCAATCTTATTCGTTTGCCGTAAAGCTGGCTCTTATGAGGAAAAGAAGTATCTACCTAGGGCAACATGTTGTGCCCCCGGAAGAGATACAACACTTCACTGTCCAAAGAATCTGGGAATTCCTTGACTCAACGGGTCTCAGTAGTGAATTTTAATAAAGGGCTGCCACAATAGATCAAATCTGGTCTAAACGGCATACAGAAGGCCCTCTAATTAACAATAATCAAGCCTGCGGCGCCGTCTACATCGCCCATCTTGTAGCATCCATGGTATTTGTATCGGCATCAGCAGAGACAAAAAAGAACATAGTTCGCGTCGATATCTAAAATTGAATAATGGTATAGACCATTTAACAATATTTATTTATATCTGAAATCTTTATTTAGACAATTTTATCAAAATTCATTAGATGAAACTGTTAGTTGATTGTACACGATTTGCTGTTATATTTGCTATGGGTGCGAAAAAAAACACTCATTTCAAAATTCCGTTGTCAATACATAACTAAGAGGTTGTGTGCATAACCTAAACTCTGGAGGTAGTCTGTGGGCATCATTTAGATATCCAGTTATTTAAAAATATATATAATAGTGTATACTTATTTTTCGTTCCAACAAACATGCGTTGATCAAAAATGAATAATAAAATCACAGTGCTATAATTACATTGATTGCAGATGCGTCTTTGTTCCGTTAATGTATGAATGAACACCAAAAAATCTAAAAAAAGGATTATTCACGTTTATAGGTACTCACAGTCGATGACCTAATATGGAATTAACATCATAGCAGTATGATGTTAATTCGATGGTATCATTAACGGATAGCATCATTATATTCACACTGTAAAATACGTAAGGAGTCTGCTCAAAAAATAAAACATTCACTACTTTTTATAACCTTTTTAAAGAGGAAAAGGAATGGATTTGCAATGGAGTTTTTTAAAGAGACGAAATACCCGTAGACAGAAGCCAAGGCAAGTTTGCAGTTATTACGAAATAGACTATAACGTCAATAAAATCACAATATCTACCCTTTCTATATTATAAACGTGAAAGTATGTATGTACGTTCCACTTAATCTCAAAACTACTGGACGAACTTTTATGAAACTTTCCAGTTATGTACCTTATTATATCAGAATAGGACATAGGCTATAATGTATGTCAAATTTCATCCCTTTTAGGGACGAAAAAGGGGATGAAAATTTGTATGGACAGGTAAATATTTTTTCGCTAGGAACTTGAAATCTTGGTAATATGCTTCACATTTAAATTAGTAAAATATTGAGTTTTGGGGAAAAACATAAGCTACTTTTTATCCCGGAAAAATTCCTTTTATCCGCGATAAACGAATCTAAGGCGGACGAAGTCGCGGGCGGCCGCTAGTACTATTATAAAGTTGTAAAAATGAAATGAAGATGTTCACAAAATAATAATTGGTATAGACTATTTGAAGGTCACTAAATCATACATTTTTGGATGTTTGTAGGTATGTGTATGTGTGTATGCGTCGTTGTGGCTTCACGACAAAACGGCTAAACAGATTTCAAAAAAAAAAAAAAAAACGCGTAGGTGAGCATTCATGGATAGGATACTTTTTACCCAATTTTGCTGAAGAAAAAAGAGGGGTAATGACTTTTTTTCCGCTGAGAACTAGTTGCGGGCCCAGTACTCAATATTCGGACTCCAGTTAAATTACAATACTAAGAATGTACAAGTCGCAAATGGCACTTGTCGCAAAATTATGAAGTCCAAATCTGCCGTCCATACAACCTACGAATAGTTTAGGTTTAGACATAACTTGTCTGGAGATCTATACTAGTTAGTTCGGTTATAGACATAGGACAGCAGCTAAATGCTGCAAACGCAAAATGTTGAACAGCCGATTTAGTGGGTTAGTAAATTTTACATGTATGTTGCTCGTTTTGATTGTATACGGTGCGGTAAGACGGAAGTACGGAAAAGACTTAAACTTTACTGAAAATGCTCGTGTTAGGCGTTGAAATAAAATTAACCTTTTGAACTTCGCCCTACTTCAGTCTTACCCCAACGCATCTTACATTCTTCTACAAAGGTCAATTGCAACAATGTAGTACAAGTCTTATTCCAATAATAAATCACTAATTACTCGTATGTATACCTACCTACTCATTTTATTTTCACCAATAATTCCGTGCACGGCGTGAAGAACTTGATAAGACGAAATATACATTTAAAGAAATATGAACTTAGGACATGAGTCTTATAGTTTAATTTTGTTCAGACTTCCCTGACGACTTATCAAGTTCTTCACGCCACTCATCGAATTAACATAAGGATTAAATCTCTTCACTAGAGTAAAATCTTACACCGCCCATTTCGGTAAACTGTTAGACGTAGATTAGTATTGTTATCGTCACTGTCAACTGTTAAGTGAATTCCATACTTATTTCACAATTGATGTATTACCCGAACAAATTTAAAAAATACCCAGCACCATTGCTCAAGCATGAGACAAACTGTCTATTTTACTTCGGTGCTTTTACGATTTCATTCAATTCATTCGTTCAACGTTACCAAGTAACTATGCGAGAGTATGTTTTCCGTAGACTAGCGTAGTAAAATGAAAATGAAGTTAACCATCGAGTAAATCGTTAAATTAAAGTTATACTGTGTTAGCCACTTTCGTGTAAATTGATTGTTGGTGAAATCGGCCCTACGCGCTACTATTTTGAGCAATGTGCATAAGCCAGAGCCAATATTCGCTCCAAATGTTTGCCTGTTTACGGATAAATTGACCAGTGCGCCTACCATGAGTTCGGCACGAGCGATATTGAGCGCTCGATGCCGGTCTATCTCTTCGCATATTAGCGCGTGTGAGAGAGGTGCACTGAATCTCGATACGAGATACTCGGCAGCGCCGATCGTAAACTCAGCTCATGGTAGGCACAAACGTTGATTAGTATGCGGTAGTGGCGAGTGCGTGCCATGTTGGTAGACGCGTTAACTGATCGTTTGGGTCCGGGGTATCGAGTGGCAACAGGTGCGGGAGAGGCGAAGCCGTAAAATACCGGCACTACACATTGTTGCGAGTGAAGACGAAGGCGAGGTACATTGCCGTTTTTAAACATGCGAAGGACTGCAACACTTTCAGAAGACAATCAATGTATCTCGTGTAGTGCTAGCATGACGATAAATACCATAAACACTCACTAAGCATACTTACCATATCTTGGCAACTTTGTCCGCAAATTAATTACGTTCCATTTTTTTTACCAGGCTCTTATCCAATGAATTCAAATAGAGAAGCTTATTCTAAAATTTTTAACAATATCACTTTGGTTACAACTTATCTTAATTTTAAACGGTCTCCAAAAAAATACTTCTATACTATCATAAAGTTGTAAAAATGAAATGTCTGTACATTAAAGATATTTTCAAAAAAATGATTGTAACGGAATATTCGGAGTTTACTGAATCGAAAACAACTTTTTTTGGATTTTTTGTATGTTCGGATGTGTCGTTGTGGCTTCGGATTTAAACTGTTTTTGGTACACGGGTAGCTGGATATTTCCAGATGGTTATAGGATACTTTTTACCCGACTACGCTACGACCGACGCTCGCGGCGGAGAAAAAGTAATTACTGTAGTTAACATCTGTGGATGTCCAGCTACCCGTGTACCAAAAACAGTTTATATTTGTTAAGCCGTTTTTACGTGTTGAAGCCACAACGACACTTGGCCGGGTTTTTTAAACGCCTTTAAAAGTGAGAGCATGTTGTAAAAGTATGCAAACAATTATTAAATTTATTTTACGAGTTTATCGCTGAGAGTTAGAAAGACAGACATTGACAAAGATAATATGAACCAAACATTAAGCTCAATAACAACATTGTACTTAACAATTCACCAGAATTTTAATTTATTCCACCTAATATAATCCAATGAGTTCCAAGTTACCGTATTAGGTAACAGCCACCCACACATCTCGTATCCTTTCGCACAGATTCTTTCCTCGCTTTATATGGAGGCTTAAAGCACCTTTATGACTGTGTGGCAAGGAGGGAATATGACGAAATAGTTCACTTAGCTTTATATGTTGTTAGGTATGTTAGGTATTTCTTTATTTCAATCCTTTTCTTGCGTTTTGGTGTTTAGTGTTGTTGGCATTCTGGCCGTGGTAGTATTGGGAAAAAGTTTCTCAGACATGTAGATTTTTTATTTAAAGACTAGTTAAGAAGTTAGATTAGTTAAGAGTTAGTCATATTCTTTTTAGTGTGTCCCTGAAGTCGTCTCCTTATCACCAAGTCAGGATTAGATGATGGAATACCAGGGAAATCGAGAGAAACCCTCAGATATTATAGGCACTAACAATGTTTTGTATATATTTTTCTAAAGTTATCAGTTCTTTTCCTCTGGTTGTCATCATTTCATGCTGAGCTGATGATGGAAGGTACAATGAACTAACCAACTTTTACATTTCTTACTTCCAAAGACTCGAGATGCGTGCAAAGTGCCTCTAAAAATACTTTATATCACTACTAAAATCCATCACTAAAAAGCAAAAAATAAAAATTTATAAATAAAATAAGAACCGACTTCAAAATAAACTAAAGGCATAAATAATCTTTTATGTACGGTACGGATCACATTTGAATCACCTTTTGAAGTCGT
This sequence comes from Hedya salicella, assembly GCA_905404275.2. Taxonomy (NCBI): domain Eukaryota; kingdom Metazoa; phylum Arthropoda; class Insecta; order Lepidoptera; family Tortricidae; genus Hedya; species Hedya salicella. The sequence continues at coordinate 5,743,891 of FR990112.1, read as the reverse complement.
TGCCAAACCTGAAGTAAATAAAGTTCTTTATTCAACACAAATATGAATTACTATGACTAAATATATATGTAGGTAGATAATAACTAAAGGGTCGCCGCCGCGGTTCTTAATAGTAATAAATGAATGGTTTGGCACCGACTTCAAAAGGTGATTCAAATGTATCCGTACCGTCCATAAAAGATTTGGCTTTTTAGTTTATTTTGAAGTCGGTTTTTTTTTATTTATAAATTTTTTTCTTTAATAGTATACGTAATATGAACTCAGAATCTATAAATAGTTTAATTTTACATCGTATTGATTTTTAAACGTATTTTATAAGCACTCGTCTTGACGTTTTGTACCCACAGTTCCCTCGTCCACATAGATTAGTAAGAAACATAAAAAACCGGCCATGTGCGAGTCGGACTCGCGCACCGAGGGTTCCGTATAAATTTTGACATACCCTAACTTTATTACCTAGTTCCGGTTGAGTTAAGTTTGCACCTGATATCTATAGCATTGCACACATAGAGGTGCAAACTTAACACAACCACGTTGTTCAAATAGGTTTTTTGAAAATTTAAATAAAAAATAGCTAGTTAGAGACATGGTTATAATTTTCGTGTAATATTTATGTTTATTTATACAAATTGTAAAAAAATCAAAAATTTCCTTTGGTAAACTTTGGAGATAAGGGGGGAGGGGGAGGGGGGAGGAGGAATAGTGTTTTTTATTTAAACAAAATCGAATCACAATAAAAAAGAAACGAAAATATGCAGGTCTAGCCCTTTCACATGATACCCAGTAGCTGGACTTAAAAATTTTGTCCCCCCTCATATTCGTCGTTTTTTTAGAACATAATTTTTTCAATATTTTTTTAATATTTCCGGGCTAACTATGTTTATGATTATTCCAAATTTCATATAGATACCGTAAGCGGGCCACTCTTTAGCGTTTTTACGGCGTTTATTTTTCGTCATTGTCGTCTTAGCAAAAATTGTTAAAATAAATTATATTCAGAATTAAGTTTTTATGAAACCGAAAGACAGTTCCGAGGCTGACTTCATTTGGTTTCAAGTTATCACGACTTGTCTTTCCGTTGTAGCGATAACAGTGAGCCAACAATGATGACTGGACCGAGCGGTCTAAACGCTTGGAGATTCGCCCAAGTAGTTTTTGAGATGTGGCGCTCTGGCGCTCTAATAGTCGGACAGACACAGACAGAGTCGCACCATACGGGCTCCTTTTGTACCTTTTTGATACGGAACCCTAAAAACATGACATTGACAGATAACTTTTTAATTTCTTACTAATATATGTTTATGTAGACTAATGTAAAATGTATTCATACTTGTGAGTTGTATAGAAAACATATATTTTTCTCTTTCAAAGTTACAATTTCTCATTCCACCCGTGACCATGGAAACATAAAAAGCTTCCGAAACGTCGGGAACTAAAATGAAATAATATACGCGATATAATCCGTTAAATTGTTTTCTTTCAATGAGTAATAATCGCGGAAACAGAACAGAATCTTAATTTGATATAAAAATAAAATACATAGGTATTTGTAGATTCTGAGTCACACAAAACACAAACTTTATGTTCGCAATTGTTATTCACACTTTGTTAGTACCAAATAGTAGAATAACAAATAACAAAATAATTCTACTCTTTTAATTTAACCACAATGTTATTTTTTACTAGAGCGAGTTTAGCAGAATTTGACTTATAATTTCTGGTTTTGAAGAGGTCACCAAATCCTGCAATGTTGGTGAAAATTGTAATTTCTTATGATTACTAAAATACTGCGACCAAGTTGGCTATAGGCCGACCTCGGTCGCATCATAAGGATTTGGTGTTAGAAATGTAGATATAGCATTCCTTTGTGTATAAAGGCAATATCCATAAGCGAGGTTTGTAAATGCGCCATGCTTCAAAATGTTTTTGATCTCACTCTAACTCTTTCTCTCTCGGTCGCTCTTTTGACTGTAACTAACGCCGACTTTGTCTTTCGATTACATATTGAATTATCCACAATTCGTTTCTTTTATGCCCTAAATCCTTCAGGTTATAAGCCCATCACGCTTTCACTGCGCTGTGGAAGCATGCAACGAAGTGGTTGTAACGTTGGTATATCCTGTAGATTTGTGTCCGACAGAAACAAGATGTTCCTCAAAAAGCTGGTGGCCAGTGATATGAGAAAAGTGCCGAAAACATCTGATCGATGTAAGCCGGTCGTTTCCGAGATAAATAGAATGCCATAAAGTGATCCTATCTATAGTTGACCGTACAACGTGCAAATATGCAAGTATCTAATTAAGGAATTCATACTTAAATATTAGTAGCTTGAAGATGCCCGCAACTTCGTTCGCGGAGAAGAAAATTTATAATCACTAGTAAAAAGTAGCCTATAACATAACCATCTGTGGAAACCCAGTTATCCGTGTATCAAAATAAGTTGAAATCCGTTTTGCTGATTTGGCGGGATGAAGCCACAACGACACATTCAAATACATAAAAAATTTACCTCCAAATAGTCCATTACAACAGTTTATTTTAAAGTAAGTATCTTCAATGTGACATAACACTTTTACAACTTTATAATACTTATTAATACTTAATGACTTAATGGTGTGAGCACTATTCCTATAAAAGTGGATTTATAAATACGTCCACGCCAATAGTTTTTTAGGGTTCCGCACCTCAAAAGGAAAAGCGGAACCTTTATAGGATCACTTTGTTGTCCGTCCGTCCGCCTGTCAAGACACTTAGACCCTTTTTCTCGGGAACGCGTGGAGGTATCAAGTTTCAAATATTCAAATCTGCAGTTATTTCAATCTGCGCTAAAAATCAACGCAATCTAAAGAAAGATGCAGTCTTTAAAAAAAGTGTTTCCATACAAATTGCCGTGAACTGAAAATGTATGGGGTTGGTACTACCAGCTGTCCTAGAAACTTGAAATTTCGTATAAAGTTATGTCACATTTTTATGTCTGTCTATGTGAGTAACCAATATAAATATGAACCCACATTCCGTACATCTCGCTTAGGAGCTGGGCTATGCTAACACTGGATTTTCGTAGATACGGCCGATTTAGCGTACATTTTGTAAGGAACCCTCGGTACGCGAGTCCAACTCGCACTTGGCCGGTTTTCCAATAGATATGTAGGTAGCAGAGGCGTAGCGTCAGGAAAATTACAATGAAAGCCGAAGCGTATTCATTTACTCATATTTAAAGAAAAAGGTGGTTATTAGTCTTTCCTTGAGCAACCCGATGGAAATCGGCTTATATGGACGCCAAGTCATTTGGTAGGTATCACATGGAACAAAAGCAAAGACGAATCAATAACGCAATTAAGAAGATTCCCGCAACATATCAGCATCGAGAGTTGTTAGTATTCTCGTCCCTAGAGGAGTCCGCTATTCTTGTTAAGTGACTCAGCGCTGATTTGTTACTTTATTAATAGTTTCCTTTGATATAGTATTATAGGTTATTCTGATTAGGAAATACAAATAATACCAAATTGGATTCATCTATAATATTACGTAGTAAAAATGAAATGTCTGTACATTGAACAATTTAAAAAAAAAATTGTAATAAGGACTATTTGAGATGAGAGTTACTGAATGGTTTTTTTTTTTTGATATTCTGTGTGTGAATGAGACACATTTGAGAGACATTTTATAATTTTATAGCAGCATAAGGTGCGTCCACATTTGTATCATTTGCCCGATCAGATCTTCGTCCCGTGGCATGATTGCGTGTCACGATCAAGCATTTGGACGTTGCGCCGATCCGATCGCTCGAAATCCATGTTGATATGCGTATTGCACACTGAGCGTCCAAGCAACGCGATACGCAGTCCTGCCATGCGACGGTGATCGGATACGAGCAAATGATACAAGTGTGGACGCACCTATAGATGTTCAAGTTGCATGGTCGTATTTGTGGAGACATCAGCAGGATGGGATAGACGATGTGACAAGGTTTAATGGGAACGGCCCAGGTTGGCCAACATACAGACTGACATAAATAAAAATCGTTTTTGCCTAGATACACTATAGCTGTTCCTAGCGTTGCGCGCGAGCCAGCCCATGCTAGGTGCCGAGGATGTCGTGGCATCCTACCGCCTATAGCTTGACAAGTTCTTTCGTGACACCCCCATGGTCTGCGGGCGACAGGGGGAAAGACCGCGGGGACGAGTTTTTTTTTGTTTGTTCCATTGGTCTCTTTCGGTCTATAATAGTATTTTATGCAACTGTTGTATAATAGGGGTCAAAAAAGACGAGTGGCGTGGGTTGCGATGCGAGCCTTGGCGAGCATCCCAAGTAAAAACGCCACGAGTGTTTTTTGACACAATTATGCAACGTTGCATACAATAGTTTTTCTACGACTAAGGAGCCGTTCACTAATTACGTAAGGACAATAGCGAGTATCGCAAAGAAAGACGCCACGAGCGTTTTAGACCGAATTATACAACGTTGCAAACAACAGTTTTTCTACGACTAAAGGGCCCTTCTTTAATTATGTAAGGACAGTCGCAAGTATCGCAAAGGAAGACGCCACGAGCGTTTTTTGCCCGAATTATTCATATATAGTCTTTGGTTGTATATCCCAAGTAACAAAATTTGGTACTATAAAAGTCCTGGGAACGTTTTTGGTTGTGCTAAATAGTGTTCATGATTAGCACAATAACGGTGTTGTAAATGTTAACAGAACCCCAAAGAGGCCCTAGTTTTATCACTGATTTATTCTATAAACATTACATAAAGGCTCACCCGGTGATAAATCAGCTTTGTAGTTGAAGTATAAAAGTGTCGTAAAACGCTTTTTGGTACTAATATAGTGTTGTCTGCAACGTTTATGTCACAGTTTGCAACTATAGAAGTAACCAAAACATGTTTATAGTGCTATTTTGCACCATAAAAGATTCCAGTGCCCTTTTTTATCACACCTGCTCCTGCGCTATTTTGTTAACAAATATCGCTAAGTCATTTATGTTTTATTTCATTCGCCATTTTTGCTTTAGTGACATATGTTATGTAGGTAATAAAAGGACGTACTAAATAACATTCGTGGACCGTAACTCAGTCGGTACTTTCACTTGCGAAAATAATTGTATTGATAAAATCGTTATGCTGATTTCAAATTTGACAATACCCCTTCATTAGGAACCCTAAAAACATGACATTGACAGATAACTTTTTAATTTCTTACTAATATATGTTTATGTAGACTAATGTAAAATGTATTCATACTTGTGAGTTGTATAGAAAACATATATTTTTCTCTTTCAAAGTTACAATTTCTCATTCCACCCGTGACCATGGAAACATAAAAAGCTTCCGAAACGTCGGGAACTAAAATGAAATAATATACGCGATATAATCCGTTAAATTGTTTTCTTTCAATGAGTAATAATCGCGGAAACAGAACAGAATCTTAATTTGATATAAAAATAAAATACATAGGTATTTGTAGATTCTGAGTCACACAAAACACAAACTTTATGTTCGCAATTGTTATTCACACTTTGTTAGTACCAAATAGTAGAATAACAAATAACAAAATAATTCTACTCTTTTAATTTAACCACAATGTTATTTTTTACTAGAGCGAGTTTAGCAGAATTTGACTTATAATTTCTGGTTTTGAAGAGGTCACCAAATCCTGCAATGTTGGTGAAAATTGTAATTTCTTATGATTACTAAAATACTGCGACCAAGTTGGCTATAGGCCGACCTCGGTCGCATCATAAGGATTTGGTGTTAGAAATGTAGATATAGCATTCCTTTGTGTATAAAGGCAATATCCATAAGCGAGGTTTGTAAATGCGCCATGCTTCAAAATGTTTTTGATCTCACTCTAACTCTTTCTCTCTCGGTCGCTCTTTTGACTGTAACTAACGCCGACTTTGTCTTTCGATTACATATTGAATTATCCACAATTCGTTTCTTTTATGCCCTAAATCCTTCAGGTTATAAGCCCATCACGCTTTCACTGCGCTGTGGAAGCATGCAACGAAGTGGTTGTAACGTTGGTATATCCTGTAGATTTGTGTCCGACAGAAACAAGATGTTCCTCAAAAAGCTGGTGGCCAGTGATATGAGAAAAGTGCCGAAAACATCTGATCGATGTAAGCCGGTCGTTTCCGAGATAAATAGAATGCCATAAAGTGATCCTATCTATAGTTGACCGTACAACGTGCAAATATGCAAGTATCTAATTAAGGAATTCATACTTAAATATTAGTAGCTTGAAGATGCCCGCAACTTCGTTCGCGGAGAAGAAAATTTATAATCACTAGTAAAAAGTAGCCTATAACATAACCATCTGTGGAAACCCAGTTATCCGTGTATCAAAATAAGTTGAAATCCGTTTTGCTGATTTGGCGGGATGAAGCCACAACGACACATTCAAATACATAAAAAATTTACCTCCAAATAGTCCATTACAACAGTTTATTTTAAAGTAAGTATCTTCAATGTGACATAACACTTTTACAACTTTATAATACTTATTAATACTTAATGACTTAATGGTGTGAGCACTATTCCTATAAAAGTGGATTTATAAATACGTCCACGCCAATAGTTTTTTAGGGTTCCGCACCTCAAAAGGAAAAGCGGAACCTTTATAGGATCACTTTGTTGTCCGTCCGTCCGCCTGTCAAGACACTTAGACCCTTTTTCTCGGGAACGCGTGGAGGTATCAAGTTTCAAATATTCAAATCTGCAGTTATTTCAATCTGCGCTAAAAATCAACGCAATCTAAAGAAAGATGCAGTCTTTAAAAAAAGTGTTTCCATACAAATTGCCGTGAACTGAAAATGTATGGGGTTGGTACTACCAGCTGTCCTAGAAACTTGAAATTTCGTATAAAGTTATGTCACATTTTTATGTCTGTCTATGTGAGTAACCAATATAAATATGAACCCACATTCCGTACATCTCGCTTAGGAGCTGGGCTATGCTAACACTGGATTTTCGTAGATACGGCCGATTTAGCGTACATTTTGTAAGGAACCCTCGGTACGCGAGTCCAACTCGCACTTGGCCGGTTTTCCAATAGATATGTAGGTAGCAGAGGCGTAGCGTCAGGAAAATTACAATGAAAGCCGAAGCGTATTCATTTACTCATATTTAAAGAAAAAGGTGGTTATTAGTCTTTCCTTGAGCAACCCGATGGAAATCGGCTTATATGGACGCCAAGTCATTTGGTAGGTATCACATGGAACAAAAGCAAAGACGAATCAATAACGCAATTAAGAAGATTCCCGCAACATATCAGCATCGAGAGTTGTTAGTATTCTCGTCCCTAGAGGAGTCCGCTATTCTTGTTAAGTGACTCAGCGCTGATTTGTTACTTTATTAATAGTTTCCTTTGATATAGTATTATAGGTTATTCTGATTAGGAAATACAAATAATACCAAATTGGATTCATCTATAATATTACGTAGTAAAAATGAAATGTCTGTACATTGAACAATTTAAAAAAAAAATTGTAATAAGGACTATTTGAGATGAGAGTTACTGAATGGTTTTTTTTTTTTTGATATTCTGTGTGTGAATGAGACACATTTGAGAGACATTTTATAATTTTATAGCAGCATAAGGTGCGTCCACATTTGTATCATTTGCCCGATCAGATCTTCGTCCCGTGGCATGATTGCGTGTCACGATCAAGCATTTGGACGTTGCGCCGATCCGATCGCTCGAAATCCATGTTGATATGCGTATTGCACACTGAGCGTCCAAGCAACGCGATACGCAGTCCTGCCATGCGACGGTGATCGGATACGAGCAAATGATACAAGTGTGGACGCACCTATAGATGTTCAAGTTGCATGGTCGTATTTGTGGAGACATCAGCAGGATGGGATAGACGATGTGACAAGGTTTAATGGGAACGGCCCAGGTTGGCCAACATACAGACTGACATAAATAAAAATCGTTTTTGCCTAGATACACTATAGCTGTTCCTAGCGTTGCGCGCGAGCCAGCCCATGCTAGGTGCCGAGGATGTCGTGGCATCCTACCGCCTATAGCTTGACAAGTTCTTTCGTGACACCCCCATGGTCTGCGGGCGACAGGGGGAAAGACCGCGGGGACGAGTTTTTTTTTGTTTGTTCCATTGGTCTCTTTCGGTCTATAATAGTATTTTATGCAACTGTTGTATAATAGGGGTCAAAAAAGACGAGTGGCGTGGGTTGCGATGCGAGCCTTGGCGAGCATCCCAAGTAAAAACGCCACGAGTGTTTTTTGACACAATTATGCAACGTTGCATACAATAGTTTTTCTACGACTAAGGAGCCGTTCACTAATTACGTAAGGACAATAGCGAGTATCGCAAAGAAAGACGCCACGAGCGTTTTAGACCGAATTATACAACGTTGCAAACAACAGTTTTTCTACGACTAAAGGGCCCTTCTTTAATTATGTAAGGACAGTCGCAAGTATCGCAAAGGAAGACGCCACGAGCGTTTTTTGCCCGAATTATTCATATATAGTCTTTGGTTGTATATCCCAAGTAACAAAATTTGGTACTATAAAAGTCCTGGGAACGTTTTTGGTTGTGCTAAATAGTGTTCATGATTAGCACAATAACGGTGTTGTAAATGTTAACAGAACCCCAAAGAGGCCCTAGTTTTATCACTGATTTATTCTATAAACATTACATAAAGGCTCACCCGGTGATAAATCAGCTTTGTAGTTGAAGTATAAAAGTGTCGTAAAACGCTTTTTGGTACTAATATAGTGTTGTCTGCAACGTTTATGTCACAGTTTGCAACTATAGAAGTAACCAAAACATGTTTATAGTGCTATTTTGCACCATAAAAGATTCCAGTGCCCTTTTTTATCACACCTGCTCCTGCGCTATTTTGTTAACAAATATCGCTAAGTCATTTATGTTTTATTTCATTCGCCATTTTTGCTTTAGTGACATATGTTATGTAGGTAATAAAAGGACGTACTAAATAACATTCGTGGACCGTAACTCAGTCGGTACTTTCACTTGCGAAAATAATTGTATTGATAAAATCGTTATGCTGATTTCAAATTTGACAATACCCCTTCATTAGGAACCCTAAAAACATGACATTGACAGATAACTTTTTAATTTCTTACTAATATATGTTTATGTAGACTAATGTAAAATGTATTCATACTTGTGAGTTGTATAGAAAACATATATTTTTCTCTTTCAAAGTTACAATTTCTCATTCCACCCGTGACCATGGAAACATAAAAAGCTTCCGAAACGTCGGGAACTAAAATGAAATAATATACGCGATATAATCCGTTAAATTGTTTTCTTTCAATGAGTAATAATCGCGGAAACAGAACAGAATCTTAATTTGATATAAAAATAAAATACATAGGTATTTGTAGATTCTGAGTCACACAAAACACAAACTTTATGTTCGCAATTGTTATTCACACTTTGTTAGTACCAAATAGTAGAATAACAAATAACAAAATAATTCTACTCTTTTAATTTAACCACAATGTTATTTTTTACTAGAGCGAGTTTAGCAGAATTTGACTTATAATTTCTGGTTTTGAAGAGGTCACCAAATCCTGCAATGTTGGTGAAAATTGTAATTTCTTATGATTACTAAAATACTGCGACCAAGTTGGCTATAGGCCGACCTCGGTCGCATCATAAGGATTTGGTGTTAGAAATGTAGATATAGCATTCCTTTGTGTATAAAGGCAATATCCATAAGCGAGGTTTGTAAATGCGCCATGCTTCAAAATGTTTTTGATCTCACTCTAACTCTTTCTCTCTCGGTCGCTCTTTTGACTGTAACTAACGCCGACTTTGTCTTTCGATTACATATTGAATTATCCACAATTCGTTTCTTTTATGCCCTAAATCCTTCAGGTTATAAGCCCATCACGCTTTCACTGCGCTGTGGAAGCATGCAACGAAGTGGTTGTAACGTTGGTATATCCTGTAGATTTGTGTCCGACAGAAACAAGATGTTCCTCAAAAAGCTGGTGGCCAGTGATATGAGAAAAGTGCCGAAAACATCTGATCGATGTAAGCCGGTCGTTTCCGAGATAAATAGAATGCCATAAAGTGATCCTATCTATAGTTGACCGTACAACGTGCAAATATGCAAGTATCTAATTAAGGAATTCATACTTAAATATTAGTAGCTTGAAGATGCCCGCAACTTCGTTCGCGGAGAAGAAAATTTATAATCACTAGTAAAAAGTAGCCTATAACATAACCATCTGTGGAAACCCAGTTATCCGTGTATCAAAATAAGTTGAAATCCGTTTTGCTGATTTGGCGGGATGAAGCCACAACGACACATTCAAATACATAAAAAATTTACCTCCAAATAGTCCATTACAACAGTTTATTTTAAAGTAAGTATCTTCAATGTGACATAACACTTTTACAACTTTATAATACTTATTAATACTTAATGACTTAATGGTGTGAGCACTATTCCTATAAAAGTGGATTTATAAATACGTCCACGCCAATAGTTTTTTAGGGTTCCGCACCTCAAAAGGAAAAGCGGAACCTTTATAGGATCACTTTGTTGTCCGTCCGTCCGCCTGTCAAGACACTTAGACCCTTTTTCTCGGGAACGCGTGGAGGTATCAAGTTTCAAATATTCAAATCTGCAGTTATTTCAATCTGCGCTAAAAATCAACGCAATCTAAAGAAAGATGCAGTCTTTAAAAAAAGTGTTTCCATACAAATTGCCGTGAACTGAAAATGTATGGGGTTGGTACTACCAGCTGTCCTAGAAACTTGAAATTTCGTATAAAGTTATGTCACATTTTTATGTCTGTCTATGTGAGTAACCAATATAAATATGAACCCACATTCCGTACATCTCGCTTAGGAGCTGGGCTATGCTAACACTGGATTTTCGTAGATACGGCCGATTTAGCGTACATTTTGTAAGGAACCCTCGGTACGCGAGTCCAACTCGCACTTGGCCGGTTTTCCAATAGATATGTAGGTAGCAGAGGCGTAGCGTCAGGAAAATTACAATGAAAGCCGAAGCGTATTCATTTACTCATATTTAAAGAAAAAGGTGGTTATTAGTCTTTCCTTGAGCAACCCGATGGAAATCGGCTTATATGGACGCCAAGTCATTTGGTAGGTATCACATGGAACAAAAGCAAAGACGAATCAATAACGCAATTAAGAAGATTCCCGCAACATATCAGCATCGAGAGTTGTTAGTATTCTCGTCCCTAGAGGAGTCCGCTATTCTTGTTAAGTGACTCAGCGCTGATTTGTTACTTTATTAATAGTTTCCTTTGATATAGTATTATAGGTTATTCTGATTAGGAAATACAAATAATACCAAATTGGATTCATCTATAATATTACGTAGTAAAAATGAAATGTCTGTACATTGAACAATTTAAAAAAAAAATTGTAATAAGGACTATTTGAGATGAGAGTTACTGAATGGTTTTTTTTTTTTGATATTCTGTGTGTGAATGAGACACATTTGAGAGACATTTTATAATTTTATAGCAGCATAAGGTGCGTCCACATTTGTATCATTTGCCCGATCAGATCTTCGTCCCGTGGCATGATTGCGTGTCACGATCAAGCATTTGGACGTTGCGCCGATCCGATCGCTCGAAATCCATGTTGATATGCGTATTGCACACTGAGCGTCCAAGCAACGCGATACGCAGTCCTGCCATGCGACGGTGATCGGATACGAGCAAATGATACAAGTGTGGACGCACCTATAGATGTTCAAGTTGCATGGTCGTATTTGTGGAGACATCAGCAGGATGGGATAGACGATGTGACAAGGTTTAATGGGAACGGCCCAGGTTGGCCAACATACAGACTGACATAAATAAAAATCGTTTTTGCCTAGATACACTATAGCTGTTCCTAGCGTTGCGCGCGAGCCAGCCCATGCTAGGTGCCGAGGATGTCGTGGCATCCTACCGCCTATAGCTTGACAAGTTCTTTCGTGACACCCCCATGGTCTGCGGGCGACAGGGGGAAAGACCGCGGGGACGAGTTTTTTTTTGTTTGTTCCATTGGTCTCTTTCGGTCTATAATAGTATTTTATGCAACTGTTGTATAATAGGGGTCAAAAAAGACGAGTGGCGTGGGTTGCGATGCGAGCCTTGGCGAGCATCCCAAGTAAAAACGCCACGAGTGTTTTTTGACACAATTATGCAACGTTGCATACAATAGTTTTTCTACGACTAAGGAGCCGTTCACTAATTACGTAAGGACAATAGCGAGTATCGCAAAGAAAGACGCCACGAGCGTTTTAGACCGAATTATACAACGTTGCAAACAACAGTTTTTCTACGACTAAAGGGCCCTTCTTTAATTATGTAAGGACAGTCGCAAGTATCGCAAAGGAAGACGCCACGAGCGTTTTTTGCCCGAATTATTCATATATAGTCTTTGGTTGTATATCCCAAGTAACAAAATTTGGTACTATAAAAGTCCTGGGAACGTTTTTGGTTGTGCTAAATAGTGTTCATGATTAGCACAATAACGGTGTTGTAAATGTTAACAGAACCCCAAAGAGGCCCTAGTTTTATCACTGATTTATTCTATAAACATTACATAAAGGCTCACCCGGTGATAAATCAGCTTTGTAGTTGAAGTATAAAAGTGTCGTAAAACGCTTTTTGGTACTAATATAGTGTTGTCTGCAACGTTTATGTCACAGTTTGCAACTATAGAAGTAACCAAAACATGTTTATAGTGCTATTTTGCACCATAAAAGATTCCAGTGCCCTTTTTTATCACACCTGCTCCTGCGCTATTTTGTTAACAAATATCGCTAAGTCATTTATGTTTTATTTCATTCGCCATTTTTGCTTTAGTGACATATGTTATGTAGGTAATAAAAGGACGTACTAAATAACATTCGTGGACCGTAACTCAGTCGGTACTTTCACTTGCGAAAATAATTGTATTGATAAAATCGTTATGCTGATTTCAAATTTGACAATACCCCTTCATTATTTACGTGTTTTAATTAAATTTTAATTAATAAAATAAGGACTTGTCCCGACTGCGGCTGCTATAGTACACATAGGCTCCAGCCGTGCTGCTAATTTGCTATCATGGCAGAAAACAGCAGCCATATTTTAACAGATTAGGGTTCCATTGTCCAAATATAAAATAGTGAAGTCAAAATATATTTATTTCAATGGAGTTATATTAAATGCACAATGGGACATAATTTGAGATGTGGTAAATGTGTTACCACACCAATTCTAAATCTGTTGGATTTCCTTCTGCGGAATATATCCCGATCACAAAAGGAGGTAGCTAGTGCATTTCATAAATATAACACAAAATTGGCCATATCTGTTGTTTTAAGCTGTGATAAAGGGGTAGTGTCGTCACTCTCATATTCGTCATCATTATTACTGGTTTGACAAGAAATAACTTTATTGCTACAGCCCTATTGTGGTACAAAACAAATATTTTGTGCAGAAGCACGTGCTATATTTATTGGACTCGCTTGACCAGTATGAAACCTTTTATGAAATACTAGTGATATATTTGATACTGAAAAGCTAGTATAGATCTAAGTAGTCATATAATTATTATTTTTAGTGCTATTATATCACGCTTTAGTCACGTAACAGTAACACAAACTCACTTATAGAAGATATTATGCTATTGAGAATTTAAGTTTAGTAACTTTACCAGGTAACTTATAGTACTATTTGATACTATAAAAGAGTTTTAATGACTTTTACAGAACTCCAGCCCCATAGCGGTGTTGAGGGAGCTTTTAGGAAGCTAAAACGTTACGTAATGGGTGTGCAAAGTCCTTTTATAGTGCAGATTGATTCTGTAATAGTGTTCTCGGTACTGCTACAATACTAGTACTATAAAAGTTATTTTGACGCATTACTCGTATTAGTGCAAAATAGGTACATAAGAGTGTCAGTAAAGTCGTCTATAGTATTATATAGTACTATAATTGCTTTTTGCATATCTATTACAGTGCAACACTTTAAAGATTCTATTGTATGGTTCTTTAAGCGTTCTAAGAGCTACATTATAGAACTTAAATACTCTTTAATCTTATAGAACCATAAGGCTCTGTTAAAAACCTTTATAGTACAAGCAGTCACAATGGTTACCATTATAGGCCTACTATGTCACTGTTTGGTGATATAATGCCTTAGTTATAAAACCTTTTGTTACTTGGGTATAGTCTTTGGTTTTAAAACTGAGCGAATCGGCCATTGTATTCTTTAAGCCGATTAGCTCAGTTTAAAACAAAAAAGTCTATATACAATAGTTTTTCTACAACTAAGGGGGGCCATTCATTAAATACGACAGATTTTTCAAACCTCTTCCCCCCCAGGGATCCCTACATAATTAATGAATGACCCCTAAGCACTTTTTAATAAAACACAAAAAATCTAAATATTTATATTTGCGCCGAAATTTTTCTAGCAGCAAATTGTTTAATACTTCTTACGCCACGACACAATTTTTTTCGCGAGTAAGTACAATTAGGCTCGTCCTCCTACATTTTTCTCACTTTCAACAGTTTATAACAAGACAACAACCACAAACTTCAAGATGAATAACATTTAGTGCCACGAAGAAAATTAAAAAGCGAGCTGTCAATCAATATCTATGGCTTTCTTATTTTTTAAATTCGCGTATACTTGCCAGTGATGAAAACATGTTATGATTTGAAAAAAAATAGGCGATAAAATATGGGTACATAAATTGTAAAAAAAAAATTTCTTTTTAAGTTAGCAGCAATGCATTTACGTACATTTTTTTTTATGTAATACTGTATGAATACCACAGCTGGTAATCTTCGTATAACAAAACGCGTACGTTAGCGCCATGTTGTTTTTAATCTTGACTGACGTTTTTCTCTGCTGTGATTAGCTGTTGGGTTGTCAATACACTCGTCTTGTCATCTATATATTATATATCGAAATTCATTCTGTCACTGTCACAGTAATGTGTTATCGAGTGATGTCGTTGTGTTTATCCTGTCTTGCTTTTTGAAAAATGTTTTAACAGTGCTGTGTTTGTAGAACTTTGCGAAAGGCCGCTATTTTACACCATTTCCCGTGCTCTGAAAAAATATTTAGTGGTTGAAGTGTTTAAATCGTGATGATCTTGCAAAATTATCGCCCGCAGAGCTAGCAAACATTATGTGCAAAAATTCATTTGGTTTATTTGACTGCGCCGAGCACAAAACTATTCTCAGTCATTTCATTGCTCTGACTGTCCTATTTACAATTATGAATTGGTACAACACAACCAACAAAATATTAAAGGGGACAGACGTATTCATTGCAATACAGAAGATGGCTTACGACAAATTTAAAAAGAAATTGAAAAATAAATCTTTTAACAAATAATGTGTGTTTTATTTTTTTGCCACTGAGGTATAATTCTCAGCATATAATTTGATCACGTAAATACAATTACTGAAGTTACGTGTTCAAATTTACGTGCCGGGAACTATTCATTCTAAATATTAGACCTCATTCAAAGAACCTAGACCACTTTGGCTGAATACGTTACGACCCCTTGCCATATTGCAATCTCGAATATAAAAAAATGAACGTCAGTTAACACTAATCGTACAGATTAAATATAGTTGCCTAACGCAAATAATATTTGTTTCTGAGTTGGCAGTCTGATACGTAGTATCTCTTATTAGTCTGTGATGAATACGGCGGTTTGTTACGTTGGTTATATAAATTATTTCATATAACATTAGTTTAAGACTCACTGAATATAAATTATTAGATTGAAATTTTGTACTCTGTGGCACCAAGGAATACGTTAATAGCGACATTGTGACACGCTTAGCAATGTTTTTTTGGGAAATAGACTATAGAGTTTTGCAAGTCTTAAGTAATGTATGTCTTTATATTACAGTTGGTAACCATTTAAATGACAGAAAGAAGTACAGGAGTAGAAAAAGACCGTTATAGAGGTTGTGAAGTAGGCGCCTCGAGAGGCGCCGGGGCGAAACTTAAGAAACGTGAGGCAGCCGGATGACGGCCAGGACTTTTGACAAGCCGGTTGATGAGTTGGCAATGCAGGCAGAGGTCAGCTGTGATGTAGGCGATCAGGGGCGAGTAAGAAGTGTGCGCGCGGCAGGGTCATCGTGCTCAGCCGCGCGCACACTTCATACCCACCCCCGCTGTCTTTCCCCCCGTCGCCCGCAGACCATGGGAGTGTCACGAAAGAATTTGTCAAGCTATAGCACACCGACGACGGTTATAACAAACATACTGATTTTTGTCGATGTGTTTGTTTCCTCCGCTTGATCATTTGATATTTTCCTAATATATATTTTTGTTTGTAGCATGCCATGTAAATGTTTTGGTACTTGTACTGTTAATTTACATGTAAATAAATAAATAATGCTGCCGTTTAAGTTAGAAAAATGACATGTGATGGAAACGGTTGTATGAAGGAGACCCAGGAATGGTCCAGTTGGCGTGTCATGCTAGAGACCTATGCTCAACGAAAGCCATAGGCTGATGATGACGTGTGGAGGCTAGTCGCCAAAATGACAATATTATAGAGAACTAGAGATTTATACACATTCTATTCCCAGTATCTGCACAGCTGATCAATTTCAATAAAAGCTAACAGTAACTACCCTTGCTCTCGAATCCCGTAAGTTGTAATTATAGGTGCGCGTGCGACGATGGCGTAACGGTGCGGCGCAAAAACTCGCGCATCCTTGTACGGCCTTCCTGCTCACAGTCCTGACCGTGTGATTCCGACAGTGGCTTTTATGGGCGTGCTACACCGACCAGGGAGACATAGGTCACCTCTGTTGGAATGTATGTGGTGTGTGTTTGGCGTGTCATCAGAGAGTCAAAATACAGCTCTGTGCTTGATGAGTTTTGACGCGTGGCAACAGCATCTTGACTTTGAGTTCAGAAAATCATCATTGAAAACGACCTATTGTTACCAACAACCTTAAGTCTTCGCGAATAATATCAAATTAGGCAAGACAATCCTACAAGTTATTCCACAGAAATTCTACAGAGGCTTAGATAGGGCAGACCGGGTGAAGTTGTATCAAGTGTCGAAAGATCGCGAGAGCTGTACCTCCCTCGTAGATAAAGCTCTCCTCTAACAATTTTAATGTGATTTGATCCCTAGACTTCTAAAAATGACAGATTGCAATATCATGGATTGTTTTCAACGGTGCGTTGTCGGGAATGTCGGGGTGATTGGGAGTTCAACCAATTAGGTTTGGAGGTAATAGATTAAAATTTTGCATTTGTAATCTCGTGGTCGTAATTTATACCACTGATTTCAGACGATGTTTATGGTGTTATACAACTAAGTATCATGCATATATTATACTGTCTCACTGAATGTTATGATTGAGTTTAGGGCATTGAATTCAGACAGTTGTTAGAAGCTTAATATAAAATATTACTGATGGCTTAAAAAATCGGCACAGCACTTGGAACATTCCCTAATATTAAGAGAAGCGCAGATTTGGAATACACACAAGTAAATAAATCGTATAAGAATGTAGCAGAGAGCAGTAATTTAGCAAGAACATTATCTTCGCGGTTCAATGGGTTAAAATATTCTTATCTTGGAGACAATTCATGACCATCTTACTTATTCTACAAGACGTTCTTGTCCCGGTTTGACGTAGGCATTATTTTTCATGTGACGATATCGTATTTCTCATGTACCTATACAAAAAAGGGATTTCTATACTATTATACAGTTGTAAAAATGAAATGTCTGTACATTGAAGATATATCTCTATCGCGAAACCAAAAAAATATATTTTGTTAGTTTTGAGTATGTTTGCATTGGATGTTGTCGTTGGGGCTTCATTACGTCAAATCAGTTTTTTTATGACATAGGAGGCAAACGAGCAGACGAGACGGGTCGAGTGATGGTAAGAGATCATAGACACTTGCATCACCGGAGGAGTCACAATGCGTTGCCGGCCTTTCAGGCTAACGGATTTTAACTATTTATGGTATACGGGTATCTGGGCATCCCCAGATAGGTTACAGTAAAGAAAGATGGTTTATGACTTCTTCTCCTCCACGAACGAAGTCGCGGGCACTTTATAGTATTATGTGTCTCGTTAATTCGTAGATTACATGCTACGTTCATGTTAATTTGGTAACTTTTCTTCGGTGATAGAGTACTTACTACCTACCAATTATCTCGGGACAGAAAAGTGTCAATTACAATCTCATTGTACGGACGATACTTTTTAATGTCAAGAAAAGGTTTCGAGTGGGGGCTCGTGAGGTCATATCTAGGTACAAACCAGGCGTGACATTATGCGATATTTTCGCATATTTATTTCAATGTATCGCCATTATATTTTGTAAAAAATTGGTGTCCAATGTTTTTAATTATCCAACATGATGGACTATCTACAAATTAAAATTTTGTCATCATTCTGTACATGACATCCACGACAATACTCTAATACTTACAATGTAAGTAATAAAACATATTCCAGGCATTGATATGCATAGTGTGTAGAATGTTTACATAGTTAACGATTACGGAGAATACCTATTCTCCCGATTTAGTCAGGTCAACGACCAATGATGACGAGTTCAATCGTCATATTCCCAAAACAAAATAATGGCGACAAATAAAAATGTATGTTATTGCTTATAGTGTAATAAATGCGAATTAAATTGATTGAATTTTAATACGTACATTTACCGACGAAATTACACATTATAACTGTCCGAAATAAAAATATAAGACTTATATTGTGCTCTTTTTATATATATTTTTAGGCTTCGCTTTTTAATTTTAATTTTATGTTCCCAGTTTGCATTCAATGTTGCCATTATTGACAGCATTATGATATGCACAGGTTGTACAACGGACTACGATGCTGGCGGTCCCGGGTTCGAATCCCAGTGTTTGTGTGAATAGCACGAATGTTTGTTCCTGGGTCTTCGATGTTTTCTATGTATTTAAGTATTATAATTTATCTATGTATTATGTAGGTATATCGTCGCCTAGTACCCATAGTACAAGCTTTGCTTAGTTTGGGACTAGGTCGATTTGTGTAAAATTGTCCCTGATATTTATTTATTATTATTTATTTCAGTTTCCGATGTTCCAGAAGCTTTACAGCTTCTGTGTTCACAGGGTAGACGGAGAAAAAAAAATTGTCAGTCAAAGTAACAATTTGTGTAAAGTACCTACTTTGAAAAAACAAATAAATGAGTACACGTATGCCAGATAGACCTAATGTGTAAAGTTAAGACACATATGTGTTAGAAGGATTTAATTAATTATTTAGTTTCTTCCGAAACGTCGGTAGCTCAAATGAAATAATATACGCGATGAGATTCGTTTAAATTGTTTTATTTAAATAAATAAAACTTTACCCATATAGTAACACTTTAATAGGAACTCATTATAGACTATTCTGAATCCAGGCATGCTGTGAAGCACTGGAAACATAAATTAAAATAAGACGTGACATAATCCACTTATTTTTTTTTTAATAACTGCTTCAGATTATTGAAATAAAACAATTTAACGGATTATATCGCGTATATTATCTCATTTTAGTTCCCGACGTTTCGGAAGCTTTCCAGCTTAATTATTTTATTCTAATAATTTATTAGAATAAAATAATTAAGCCCTTCTGGCACATGTGTAACTGTCTTTACAGCTTAGGCCCATCTGGCATGTATGTACACCTTTATTTGTGTTTTTTCAAAAAATAGGTAGTTTGCACAAATTGTAACTTTGACAGAGGAAAATACATCTTTTCTCAGTCCTCCCGTGACCATGGAAAGCTTCAGCGGAAACAGAAGAAAATATTATGCTTCAGATTAGATTTTTATATGCCACCATTTTGTATTCCAGAAGCTACTAACGACGCGATAGCTGCGGCTCTGTCTGCCCAGAACGGTGGTGAGGTTGCCATCGTCCTCCGGCCCCACTCCAAAGGCACCAGAAGAGCAGAGTTGCTGCACGTCAAGGGCGAAGACGATGATTCCGCCTCGCTCTTTTACAACAGAAAGAGTCATAAGGGTGGGTGAGATAGTGATGTAAGATATACTTTAAATCAGGAATCTAAACCAGTATTGTTGAAATCTTCTAAAATACACGCTATTTCTGGAATGTTTTAAAACTGTATTTAGGAGAAGAGACTAGAATATACGAAAATATCGTAATTGAACGAAAAAAAAAACGATTCCTTAGTTCATTTTTTTTGTATGAAAAAAAAAATGCCGGTGCCGAACCCTGCTCTGAATATGGTCGAATAAATTGTTCGCTCTCTAAAAAGGTTCTTTGAACGAGAATTGACTTACTTATCTTAAGTAAAATTCATGGTTATAATAATAATTATAGATTTAGAGCGGTTCATACGAATATAAACATATCGGCGTTAAATATTCCTCGATGAATTATTAATTACTATGTTGATAATGAGGTTTACTTGCACATGATGAGCTGTGTCATAGAATTTACTGTTATATTATAATTTTAATCTGGAGACATTCACTGTTCAACATAAGTAAGTCTCTCTCACAGATTTCAGTACGGAAAAATCCCTCATCTTTCACCGGCTTTTGGGCAATTTTGATTGGATTCATTCAATCATCATTAGATTCGTTACTGAATTTTCTTGCCTACGTAAGCTATGCCTATGCTACATTAATGTCTAGTAATACACAGGAAAATAAAACCCCCCAAGTGCGAGTTGGACTCGCGCACCGAGGGTTCCGTACAAATTTTTACTTACCCTAACTTTATTACCCGGTACCGGTTGAGTTAAGTTTGCGCGTGATATCTATAGCATTGCATACAAATTAGGTGCATATTTAACGCAACCAAGTTGTTCAAATAGGTGTTTTGCAAATAAAAAAAAATAATTAGTTAGAGACATGGCTATAATTTTCGTGTCATATTTATGTTTATTCATACAAATTGTGAAAATTTCAAAATTTTCAATTGATATACTTCGGAGATAAAGGGGGGAATGGTGTTTTTTTTCACATTTTCCTTAATAAAACAAAAACTAATCACAATAAAAAAATTGTTTGTAAATGTGCAGGTCAAGGCCTTTCATATGATACCCCATTTGACACATTAGTTAGATTTTTAATTCCCCCCCCTCCCATTCGAAGTTTTTTTAGAATATAAAAATATATTTTTAAACATTTCCTCTGCAATACATCTGGGCTGACCATGTTTATAAATACTCTAAATTTCAAATAGTTAACATAAGTAGTTTTTGAGATATGGCGCTTTAATAGTCGGACAGACAGACAGACAGACGGACAGACAGAGTCGCACCATAAGGGTTCCTATTGTACCTTTTTGATACGGAACCCTAAAAAGGAATGTTTATAAGGGGCTTTGTAATTAATTGCGATATTTTTCTATATATTCCAGTGTCACTGGAAAGCCTTAACGGTGGTCATCTGAAGTCGGTGTCCTGGAGTCTGGGCTCAGACACCAGAGGGACCTTGACGCTCGTGGTGTCTTCCAACAGAGTGATGCTCTACGCCGGCTGCAGACCATTGCATCACCACGCGTTACCAGGACGATATGACTTGTTGACCTTGTTGACCAACCAGAGGTTGCGATTAGTAAGTGGAATATTCTATAGGGATAGTTGATGTTAAATCCTTTTCATCCAGGATCTCTCCAAAGGTCTTCATGTCTCTTTAATGAACGACCACACACAACGTATACAAAGCATTACGGAACAAGTATTATTTTACGTGAATCCCCAATGACAATTGAATTTGCACAGACCATACAAAAAATCACGTCTGGCTGGTAGATAGCAAGAAAATACCGAACTGTAGGTTGGTGGGATAGAAGAGAGCTCAAAATTTAAAGCTATTTTTGTGTCGACTCCATATGAATTTCAATCTTGAGAGATAGTCATTCCCGATTCTCGGGCTTAATTGAAGTAATTTCTTAAGGCTTTTATAGACGTGACAACTTCCATTCCACACTCGCTTACGATACAGATTTAAAACGGCGAGAAAATTGGGCCGCAGGATAGTATATTAGGAGATTGCAAAGATTTTGATACATCTGTTTCTTTCTAGTATCACGAAGAAAATGCGCCAGTAGAAATCTACGGCAATGAACGAGCAGCCCTCGATGCCCTTAGCTGCGAAATCGAAGACTCGAAATCTCCCCTCGTCAGCATCGACAACTCTGACATGGTCGATGTCAAACCTTTTGATGACAGAATCAAGAGGGAAGATGAAATGCAGGGAGATGACTACAGGGCCAACTTTATTGATAGCAATGGAGTGCTGCCTACTCCAGGGCCGCCTAGAGGGGATATACCGTCTACTGACATTGACTGTGATGGTAAGGAATTTGTTAATTTTAGTTCTTAAGAATAAAATCTTGAAATAAAGTTTGAACCTTTTATAAAAAAACAAACATTCCTTCTCAAAACTTTGGAATGGTATCAAAGTTTGAATTCATCACTGGAGGATCAAATCAATGGTATATAATTTCATTATTCCCCCATAGCGTTCAAGCACAATAGGTACGCAGACTTGATACTTACAATCGAACTGTTAAACTTCCCTACCAAAGTTATATGGTCACTTGTGAGGCTTTATGTACTCATAAAACATCATAATGTTAGTGATTATGATTATGATTTCATAGGAGAAAGCGCTAAAGATATGTAACACCACTCAATTCCTGTACAGCCTTTGGACTTAATGCGTATTGCTTAATAGAAACCTGTCCAAGCGTAATTTTTTGTTCTCCTTTCAGACAGGGTGATTCGCCAACTGGACATCCTGAGCCAAACAGTTGAGAAGCTCCGCCGAGAGATCGCCGACCAGAAGGGCACCATCGACCGCCTCAACGGCCAGCTTCGCGAATGCTGCCATCGTGAGCCACAGCCCACTGTTGAACGATGCACAGACTCCACATGTTACCGCGGTTATTAGAAATTACATGATATAGATAGAGATATTGCGGCCCCTAATAAGATAGAAGCTGTATCGTTAAAAAGCAAGTAGCTTATATTATAGTATATCGATGATTACAAGACCAAAACAGCGGTTAAGAAAAAGAAAGATTGGCTTAGTATTAATTCAATGCTCGACTGCAAAAGTGAATAAAGCTTCTATTCCAAGATTGGATCATCACTGTACTAAATCAGCTTCTTGAATGAGGGCATTCAAAATGTTATTTGCCACTGTGTGTGTCATTGAAATCTAAAGTGGCATGAATTTATCTATGAAAATAATTAATATCATAAAACGTTTTAAAATTTGACAGCACAGTTTTGATTAACGGTTTGTGGGTCAATTCACTTTTTCTTGTCCTTAGTTTTTTCTTCGTTATTAGTTACTACAAAATGCGTATTTGTCAAAAATAAACAGTCCATTAGAACATATACTTTTCATCTTGAAAAAAGGTAGAATACCAGAAGACATGGTTGTCTAGGGTAGAAACTACTATTTTCATACAAAATGTCCCCCGACATTGACGTCCGCTGGGCAACCGGTAAAATTGAAGGTAAATGAATGTTTACTACCCTTGGCATTGGCTACATGCTATAATTAATCGAGTGAGGAATTCAACAACAAATAACAGTAGTTTTTTTTTGTAATTTCCTTTTAAACAGCAAATAGTAGAAACATGGAGGACATTAAAAAGTGGACGCACAATTAGAAGTTTCACATTGTTAACTATCAGAATTACAGACAACATCGTCTCAGCAAAAATCCAACGTATGGTGAGCTGGAAATTTAACCGCACACTATTAATTAAGTCCATTGAAGCTTTATATATAACTAGGTAACTATCCAGATCTTTGCTGAGGCCTATTCATTATCGATACAACAGCGAAGCGTCGTCTAAGCTACACAAATTAACTAAGCGCAAATCTGTCAATCCATTCACAGCTGGCAGCATTCGCAGCAGCTGGATTATCATAGCGCTGTTGATTCACTTAAATTAATGTATTTTACATTTCACCGAAGTTTTTAGGGATGTATCACTGAAAAAATGTTCATTGTTTACTGTTGTGTATTCTGCAAACATCATATTCTATTATCCTTCCCTCACAGGCTCTTCCCTCGATATGTACTTAATTTCATTTATTTATGTTAGTAATGTTTCCTTATTCATAATCCACCTTGTTTCCCATCTTTAAGGTTTGTACCATTGACTCTAAGATAATCAAGCAACTTACTGTGTGGGTGTTCATTAAACAGTTCGCTTTTTAAATCGCGTTTTATTTCACCTCCATTGAATCCAATTTAGCCTACAGAGTTACTTGCCCACGTAATTGTTCACGAATAATTTGAAATTTAAGTTGCTTGATTAGCCTTAGTTATATCCATGAATATTTAAGTGGTCATAAATGTAGTGGGACCGGTAACTCCGTAGGCAAATTTGAATTTGTCCCTTCAAATTGCGACCTCAAATTGTTTTGGCCATGGTTAATTAAATATACGAAGTGATTATTTAGATGGGGAAATTGTGTTTACACGTCTAAATAGAAAATATTCGGGTCAGTACTCGAGCAATTTATTTACTTGTTTAATTAGTGTCGATTGTGGTAATGATACACAATTGCTCAGCGAAGAGAGGGCTGAAACCGTTTTGTATAAGTCATATAGAAAGAAAAACTATTACTATTAAGTTGAACCCAACCCTCCTAGTTCCCGACTCCGTACTAGCTTTCTATTATATTTAATTTATACTTATAAGAAAATAAATGAAAATTATTAACGAAAACTAAAAACGTAATTAGCGATTTTTGGACTTCTTTTTTGTTGATATTGCTTTAAAAATGAGACTTGAAGACCGCGTTGCATTCATCGACTTTCTATTATAGGTTCGACAAAGAGC
The DNA here is from genome assembly GCA_905404275.2 of Hedya salicella. Taxonomy (NCBI): domain Eukaryota; kingdom Metazoa; phylum Arthropoda; class Insecta; order Lepidoptera; family Tortricidae; genus Hedya; species Hedya salicella. Next base: position 5,719,043 of record FR990112.1, on the reverse strand, counting down.
AAAGAGAAATTCAAAGCATCAGCATTTCATTGAATAATCCCATCGTGTCACAAGGTTTAAGTCTGGATTCAGTTGTTTAATTGATATCAATGTTTTTACTGTGTCTTGTGTGGTAGGCGTTGAGTGCCGCAACACTGCGACGGGTGTGGCATGCGGCGCGTGCCCGCGCGGCACGGAAGGCGATGGTCGCCGCTGCAGACCTGTCATGTGCGACCGACGGCCATGCAGCAATGGTAAGGACTACATAATTATACCCGTCTAGTATAGAAACCGATAATCGTCTCTACAATTCTCCCGCCCCTTTCGTCATATTAGAACAATAATTACGCGACAATGGTAGATATTTCATTGTAGCTACCAAAAATTAAAAAGATTTTAGGTTTATATTAAATATTAACCCTTAGATGCATGAGGTATCAATATTGATACTAACGCGAAACAAGTACCAATCGGACTATTTTCAAATTATTACTTTACTGCATGGCGATAAAATCTTATTTCAAAGTGAATTTAATTGACACTTGATTCCTTTCAGTATAGTTACTGATACTTCATGCATCTAAGGGTTAAAGGGTCGTTATTAGTGCAGCATAAATCTATAATAATATATCTATAATAATAATGGTAATGTAATGTAATATGTATATGTGTCGTGTAACACGAAATAAATAAATGATTTGATTTGATAAATTATTCCATTAACTAACCAAATATTTTGGAAATTTAAACTTGCCGCCTCCCAAAATAAGGAGTCCGTGTAGTTTCATCTTGAAAGAATTCACTTAGATAAAATAACGGTATTTGGAGATATAACGATACCCCAATAATTATAAATGTTTATTAATTTAATTTCATCCTCTAAAAGCTAATTATCATTCTCCAGGTGAATACTGCGTGGATACAGCGGATGGCTACCGATGCGTTCGGTGTCCAGGCCGTCAGACAAGCGACGGACAAACCTGCCGCTCTGCTTGCAGTTCTAATCCTTGCTTCGGAGGACGTAAGTACTGTAACTGTCTGATGCGATCGCTCTCTCTCCACTTCTTAAGTTGGGTTGAACCGGTTCATCCCACCTCCGGAGTCTGTGCCTTGCGCACTGCGTCCCAAACCTAAAATTTATAGATTGACTGTCCCTCAAAATATGGATGAAGATTCGGGATTTATCTTATTGGTGCAATTGTGCACGTTAACACGTGTTCTTTTCTTCCAAGATGTGCCGTGCCAGGACTTGCCGGATGGCGGATACCGCTGTGGACAATGTCCGGCTGGTTACCATGGAAACGGCGAACAGTGTTACAGAAGGTCGTGTTCCCAAATCACGTGCTACCAAGGTTAGTCGATTATCAGGTTATACTCATATGCCTCAAATAACTGCGCTTTAGAAAGTTTGATTAACGTTCAATATGTTTACACAAAAGAGTAACTAAATCAAACAAAAACACAAGAATATGACGACTTCGTGCAAAAAATAAACAAACACAAAGAAGAAAAAGTGCTTTAAAAAAGGACAAAGTGATTTATCGTCCTACATTATGTACTGGACTAAGACATAGTTCTTCTTCTTTACACTTAAATTCAAATTTGGTTTTGTAGTAAAAAAATACTGACTGTCCAGTTCCGTTTGGATTTCTTCTGAACACAGGTCTCCTCTTGGGAAAAGCTGGTGGATTCAAACTTGTAAAAGTTCCGGGTTACTTATAGAATGAAGTTCATTATTAGCGCAAATGATCGAAGTTCAATTAAATGGAGATAATGAGCATGATTAAGAGTGACCTACACCTTTTACAGGAGTCCAATGTCAAGAGACCGCCTCGGGCCCCCGCTGCGGGCCGTGCCCCGACGGCTACACCGGAGACGGCCAGAGGTGTCAGCACATCTGCGATACACGAAGACCTTGCGGGGAGAGACGCTGCAGCCCTATCAGCGCCAGGCCGTTCTATGAGTGCGAGAGTTGTCCTAGAGGATATGAATGGAACGGTAAGACTCTCTTCAAATATGACATCAAATAAAGACAGCCATCCAGTATAGCAGGCCGTGGCTACACCGGAGACGGCTGGAGATATCAGCATATCGGAGATACACGAAAACCTATATATGAGTTCTATGCAAGAGCTGAGAGGCTACTCCGAAACCCGAAAAACGAAGTTCGGGACGTGCTGTCCCTCTCGCTCTCATGTTATTCTGTATTTGAGTGAGTGGGATCGCGCCATACGAACTTCGTTTTTCGGATATCGGAGTAGCCCCTCTGTCCTAGAGGATATGAATGGAATGGTAAGACTCTCTTCAAATATGACAACTAGTAAAGACAGCCAGCTAGTACAGGTGGCCTATGCCAAAAGACCGGCCCTCGTTGAGGATACACCGAAGACGACTAGAGGTAATAACCAATTAAAACCTAGCAATTGGACTGTGCGTGATGTCATAGTTTATCACTATCCCACGGTGTTGAACTTCATAAACAGTAGTTGATTTGATCTGACAGGAAACTAGTCTATTATTACGAAGGTATGATGAATATAATTTACTAAACTCTTTTTCAAAAATGCTTCAAGAAAACATAAGTGCACAATAATGGTGTGTGCACCCTAAGCCTAAGCCTGTACTGCAGTACCTACAGGCTTAGGTACTTTAAAGAGTAATATTTATGCATAACTAATATTTATACATACTGGTTACCTTATATCGTGTCAGTAGCACTTGTACCTTCATTTTCTTAGGTCACTCTTGCGTCGACATGGACGAGTGTGACCTTATCCGGCCTTGCGACGAGCTGGTTTCTTGCCGCAACTTCGACGGCGGCTTCGAATGCGGGCCCTGCCCCTACGGCTACACCGGGAGCAAAGGATGGCGCGGTGCGGGCGACGAACGCCGAAACGAGCCCTGTGTCGATGTGGACGAGTGTGCTGAAGGACGATCCAATTGTCAGAGAGGACGACTGTGCGTCAATACTCCGGTCAGTATCATATCTGTAACGTGCGTTTATTACAAAACAGACAAGACTTAGACTTTTGAGCAAGTTCTGTATTGAAATAAAACAATTTAACGGATTATATCGCGTATATTATCTCATTATTAATTTCCGAACGGTGTAAAATATCTTATCTGTTTAAAAGTAGTTTAATAGTCTCTGTTTTTAAATATTATAATTAGTAATGAGGTAGCCTGGGAGTTTTTCTTTGCAGCGTTTCTTTTCTCCTCAGTACGCCTCATTTGTGAAATGCTGCTTGGTAAATTATTAGAATCAAATAATTAAGCCCTTCTGGCACATGTGTAACTGTCTTTACAGCTTAGGCCCATCTGGCATGTATGTACACCTTTATTTGTGTTTTTTCAAAAAATGGTTAGTTTGCACAAATTGTAACTTTGACAGAGGAAAATACATCTTTTCTCAGTCCTCCCGTGACCATGGAAAGCTGGAAAGCTTCCGAAACGTCGGGAACTAAAATGAGATAATATACGCGATATAATCCGTTAAATTGTTTTATTTCAATGAGTAATAAGTTCTGTATTCCTTTCCTGTGCTTATTATTCGTCTTATTTTTAGGGTTCGTACACATGTGTACCGTGCGGAGGCAACTACTATGTGAACACCAGCAGTTCGTGTTACGACTCGGATTATCTTATCAAGCGCTGTGATATCAACTACTGCCGGCAGTTCAACGCTGTCTGTGGATATGGCCAAAAATGTGTGTGCGCTGTAAGTTCTTCTAATTTTTGTAATTGAATTTGATACAATTCACACAAGTGTAAAAAACTCTATCCTATCCCTAAAAAGAACTAACCAAACGGAAGGAAAAAGGATCATTGGAAGAGACATTGCTATGGAAGTACCGCATCATTCAATTACTTCTCTGGGCCTTTTTTAAAAATGACATTTGTTTGAACTGTTTTTTATTCCTATTCAGATTTTCGTAAATTGCATTCTACAAGTGTGATTCTATTTCTGTAGGTGGGCTACACCGGTAATGGCACTGTGTGTGGTCGAGATACTGACATGGACGGATTCCCGGACCAAGCACTCAGCTGTGCCGAACCCCGTTGTAAGGCAGACAACTGTCCTAATGTGGCCAATTCTGGTCAAGAGGATGCCGACGGTGATGGACTGGGAGATTCATGTGACTCTGACGCTGATGGTGATGGCATCTCTAATAATCCTGTAAGTAAAATTAGCATGGGTTTCTAGACTAGGCGCTTAACTAGGGATGTTGCTTCAAGACGAGTGACTCTGACGTTTATGTTGATGTCATTGGCTCTTATGGGTACTCAAGCATTTGATTGCATCGCAATCAGGCAGACCAACTACAATCTGGCTAACATTGATCAGACAGGCGGGATGACAACGGAAAAGGAAATTTCTGCGACTCTGCCACGGACCGTGACGACCGTTCTCATAGTCCTGTAGATTACAGTCTATTAATCCTATACAATTGTATTGGATGCATTTCATCCTCACTTCGTGGTCAACTGAGCCATACCGCGCTTTAAGGCGGACATTCTGTCCTACCTAGGAGGCAAACTTCCTGTAACAGGAGGCCGATGGAAACTAGAAGATTTTTGCGATTTTGACGCTGATGACGATGGAATTTTTAATAACCACTCACCTAAACCAAATCAAGTTCCACTAAATCTTCATTTGCCGCAGGACAACTGTCCCCTTAAATACAACCCGGACCAAATGAATCGCGATGACGACAGAAGCGATCAGTTTGGCGACGCCTGCGACAACTGCCCACGGCTGTACAATCCTGACCAGGAAGACACTGATCGCGATGGACTGGGAGATTTGTGCGATCCCGACATTGATAACGATGGTGAGAACAAAATAAGGATATTATATTGAAAGAAAAAATATATGAAATTTTATATCGCTGGTGTTGCTATAGCCAGGAACTTCTGCTTTTGAAGCCATCATTAAACATAAATAATTGCACTTTGAAATAAAACCCACCCGTGACCATGGAAAGCTGAAAAGCTTCCGAAACGTCGGGAACTAAAATGAGATAACATACGCGATATAATCCGTTAAATTGTTTTATTTCAATGAGTAATAATCGCGGAAACAGAAGAAAATATTATAAATAATTGCGACAAACATCTGTGATAATAATCACGTAGAAGCATTAGGATTAACCATAAACTTGTACAGATGCAGTAAATCAGTGTGCCGCTAGATTATATGAGGAATTTCGTACCAGATTATTTAGGGTAATGCATGATGTACTTCAAAAATTTCAAGATACAACAAAGTTCACTAAACGAACTCTAACATTTACTGCTCAGGTATACCCAACCAAGTGGACAACTGCCCTCGCAAATACAATCCTCACCAAGAAGACATAGATCAGGACCAGATCGGTGACGTTTGTGATAACTGTCCCCGCGTCCGGAACCCGGCGCAGGACGACAATGACAAGGACGGTGTGGGTGATGCTTGCGACAGCGATGTTGACAGGGATTTGTAAGTTACATCATATAGGTACATATAATCCTCCCAAGACGATACAGATCTGCAACAGATTGGTGACATTAAGGGCGCCGATGACGCTAGTGATACCAACGTAGGTAGAGAATTATGAACAGTTTAAGCAGCAATTTTTGGAAATAATGTCTTCCTTCAAGAAAAAGATCATAATTAAATTCTAAAAACATTTTCGTTCAAAAGCTGTTGACCACATTGTTTTTGAATAAAAATATGTATTGAAGTATACCCTAAAATAATGTCATACTTGCGGATATAATTGGGTTGAGAAAATATTCGTCAAAAAGCAGCAGTAGAATTAAAATAATAAGCTGGGTTTCCAATTCGAAGTTCACTATAAACGTCTAGGTTATCCAGTATCGCTCTATTTTAGACCTTGTTTTCACTTTTCAACAGGATCGACTGTAAACAAATCTTTGATTAAAGAGATCTGTATGATTAAAATAATACTTTTCTTTATTCCAGTGACGGCTGGCAAGACGGTCTCGACAACTGTCCAAATCTACCCAATAGCGACCAACAGGACACGGACAATGACGGCAAGGGTAACGCCTGTGACGATGATGACGACGGTGACGGCATCCGCGACATCGACGACAACTGCCCTCTGATTGCTAATAGAGATCAGTTGGATAGTAACGGTAAGTTCAACATCTAAACAACTGTCTAAAGTTATCCAACAGCGGCAATCAGAACGTTGATAACAAAAGAAAGAGTAAAGCTTGTGACGATGATGATGTGGATGATGGCATCCGTAACATTAACGATACTTGCCCGCAGCTTGCTAATAGAAATCTTAGGACAGTAATGGTAAGATTTATGTTGTCTGAAACTGTCCAGAGTTGCCCAAAACCGACTGACAAAATATTGACATCTGCGATAAGGGAAACACCTACGACAACAATGATGACGGTAATAACATTTTTGATATCTACGACATGCGAAAACTACCCGTTGATCGCTAATAGAGACCAGCGGGATACTCGTAGTTACGGTAAATTTGATTAGCTAGTACAATTTATTGCACCAACAACCAGCATCAGTTGTACTGTACAGTCAGCACCAAATAGTATGTAACAGCCAAAGCGCCAAATATATCGTCACACATCTTTATATCTACAGTAATACAGACATGTTTCGATAATTTTGGCGCTTTAAATGTTACAGTCTATTTGATGCTGACTGTACATGTTTTATTTGCATGTGAGATACAGGTAAAAAAATGAAGCATATACATTTACGCTATTTATTGTACCACATTTTATGCACAAATAAAGATATTCTATTCTTCTATTTTATTTTTGGCTATAACAAGATAAATGTGTATTAAAATTACGACACGATTGCACTTTTTAAGTACGTTTTTTTTTTATAAGGTAATGGCGTTGGTGATGCGTGTGAGGACGACTTTGATGGTGACAAAGTTGTCAACGATAAGGATAACTGCCCCAATAATTCCAAGATTTACCGTACTGATTTCAGGTTTGTATGAACTACTAATGTCTGATACGATTTTGGCATGTGGTATTTGATGTTGGTGTTTGGCATGGATCGTGGACATGTTAAAAGGTGCGTGATGAGCGTTCGTCTGACATCGCGATGTATAATAAGCTTTAGCTTACTTGAGAGTTTTCTCTATTTCAGTCAATTTATGCACGTGCGTTTGGACCCCGAAGGCGAGTCCCAGCAGGACCCCAACTGGGAGCTGAGAGACGAAGGCGCCGAGATTATCCAAACCCTCAACTCGGATCCTGGGCTAGCGGTCGGTTATGAAAGCTTCGGAGGAGTCGACTTCGAGGGCACGCTTTTTGTTGATACGCAGATCGATGACGATTACGTTGGGTTTATCTTTGGGTACGAAAATAGTTTCATAACCTCTTTTAATAATATTGCCGTCTGCCCGTAATTTTCTCCTACTTTATATTAGCTTTCTTATTCGATCAATTCCGTAACTTTTTCTCCTTTTTTGTAGGACACCGATCTCTTATTTCATTTTATTTCATGTTTTCATTATCTGTCGATACTTACTTTAAATATATTTCAATTCTAGTTATCAGAACAACAAACGATTCTACGTTGTGATGTGGAAGCGAAAAACGCAGACTTACTGGCAGACAACGCCATTCCGCGCGGTCGCTGAGCCCGGTATTCAGCTGAAGCTGGTAAATTCTAAGACTGGCCCTGGGAAGATCTTGAGGAACGCACTCTGGAACACCGAGTCTACTCCAGATCAGGTAACTATATAGATAATAAAATAGCTACTATAAGGGCTTCTTAAATGTCTGATAGTTCTTTAACTCTGCTAATTGTCCTTTTCAAGTTTTCTGATGAAGCCGGTGAATAGTTTAGTAATAAGTCATTTATATCATTGTAACTTTGATGTATGTGACCAAGGGTGGGATGCATGTAAAAAAATCAATGACGTTTATTGTGTGAAAGTTGGTTTACTCTTCAAAATCTTTGTGGGCTTCTTTAAGTTAGCTTGAGTTAGAGGAGCCTCTTATGATTATAATAACTTTGCATAAGCATACCCATAAATAGAGCAAATAAACGGATAGCTTTCAATATTTCTTCTGCTAATTTGAACAGTTAATAGTACCTAAGCAAACCGAACGGAATGACACTGACAAAATTTTCTAGGTGGAGCTACTGTGGAAGGATTCGCGCAACAAAGGCTGGGAGGAGAAGACTGCTTACCGCTGGAGAGTGATCCACCGGCCCAAGATCGGTCTCATCCGCCTCAAGATATACGAGCAGAACCAACTAGTCGCTGATTCAGGAAACGTCTACGATCTCACGCTTAAGGGAGGTAGACTTGGCGTGTTCTGCTTCTCGCAGGAGATGATAATTTGGTCTAACCTGGTGTACAGATGTAACGGTAAGTTTAGTAACTATTCGAGCAATTCCGGTTACTATGGATACGGTTTTTCTACGGCTCTAAATTGATCTCTCAGAAGAATTCGTAGCATACCTCTTACCTTTGCTTTATGAGTTTAGGCATTTGAGTGCGGAAGTAAACTAGATGCAGATGGCTCTGGGCCGGCCAGTTTCCCTAAAGAACGTCGTCTTTTGGGAATCTCTCCCTAAGTCGAACAGTGGACGTCTTTCGGCTCATTCAGTTGGTATGGTTACATTCGCATCTTCAATTAGGTCTTTGATTATGTAGGGACTTCGTTATAAGTTGCAAAATTATCATATATGTGCAAGGGTGCGTACGAAATGGGATGACGAGTCCCTCAAGTTAGGAAGGCAGCCGACTACTTTCCGATAATCCCAATCCCCTAGAGGATTCACTCCCCTGCTCCGGCCATAGCTCTATCAGGAAACTCATTATCGTTTTCACTCGACATATAAAAGATCCATCCGTTCCTCTCGCACTGACGTGCTTGAAAGTGACGGGTGCTTTATCATTCATCTATCACGCTAAAAAGCCAACCATTATGAAGTCTAGAAAACTAAGGAAAACAATTTCAATATATCCAAAGAGTCGGTGGAACGGCTTTAAATTGGTGGGGCCACAGTGCGTAAACAAATTACCATGATAACGACAAAAAAGAATGTACAATGATACGATAAACATTTTGAACACGATTGAATATTTACATAAAAACGAAGGATTGAATAGTATTTCGATAAAAATGTTTTGTAATTGGTTGTTGACGTCATACTATCTTGCTACCCTAGAGCCATTCTGGATGGATTTGCAACTATTATTTACTGCTTTCCGCTGGACAATTCTTCATATGTTTCCCTACTACCTACTCCACTTGCTCTACCCCGGAACCGGTGCTGTTTACAGATTGGAGTGATACAGGAATTGAATAATAAAATATCTTACCTTTTCTACGTTGTTACAGATAAGATACCAACTAACATAGTATCGGAGCTGCCACAAAGACTTCACGAGAAATTCGAGGTCGACCACGACTTTGTATATCTGTAAATATAAACTTAATAATAGTTAATAATAGTTCTGCTGATATTTATTTCAATAGGAAAAAGTTTTATCACACTTGCTCAAATCTGGATTTTGCAGTTGCCAGCCAATTTTATTTTATGACATATATTCTATAATAATTCTTCATTCGCAATCTCATATGAAGAATTACTTGAACTTGTATAAAACATATTTATAGCCAGATTTTACTTTATACGTTGTTTTGTCGTATTATGTATGCGATGTTATGATATTTTTGTTCTCCTCATAAGAACTATAGAGTACTTGCCTAGTACAGTCAGCGTCAAATATTTAGTCTGTAGCATCCGAAGTGCCAAATATATCGTAACACATCTTGATTCCTGGATGCATAAAGATACGTGAGGATATACACCGTGTTTTTTTTTGTTCTTTTAATTTTAACAGGTGATACTACCTGTCAAAATACGAACAACTTTTCCTATGAGGTAATATTTTGAAAACGAAATGGAAATATCTGTCATTTCATACTGTGTCAATAGTAACTCAACCGAAATGTAAGGAATGGCAGATTATTTTGGGTCCGGGTACTTCTACATGTTAAAATTAAAGGAAAAAACAAAAACAATGTGTATATGGCGCTTTGGATGCTACAGACCATTTTACTATTGCTGTGCCATTGTCAATGGTAACTTCAGCGCTACGTTTGTCGACAACGTTTAGTTGCAATTATTTTAACACATATTGTATTTCTCACTCACTTGTAGAAACTTGTAAGTGCTTAGATTAAGTTATGTAATTATATATATTTTTATAAGCAACTTTGTTTTATTGAAACGTTCGGCGCCGGTGACGATCCACTAAGCCCTTAAGGTGCGTCCACACTTGTATCATTTGCTCGTATTCGATCACCGTGTCGTGGCATGACTGTGTATCGCGCTGCTTGGACGCTCACTGTCGGCGCACCGATCATGCCGCACTCGTCCGATATAAGTGTGTGATACGCGTAGCAACATAGATTTCGAGCGATCGGATCGGCGCAACGTCCGAAAGCGTGATCGTGACACGCGATCATGCCACGCAATCATGCCACGCGACGATGATCTGATACGGGCAAATGATACAAATGTGGATGCATCTTTACGCTATGTCGGTCTTGGAGTTTTGATCACAAACCTTGTATCACTGGCACTCAAACATGAAATCACGCAAGCGTGTCACCGGCATAGTGTTGGCTCCGTGCACGAGTTCAGCTCCACCTAGTGTCCACAACTTTGTTGGCTCTGACGTTTTGACATTTAATCGCGACTTGTGGCAAAATATTATAATCCAAAATTATCTATTAATTTATTTCCATAATTACTGTGATACCTTAATTTGGGTGGAGCAAGGGTTGTGAAATAAATTTTCGTCATTGCAATCAAATTAAATTACAATCATATAAAGTTTTATTTTGAATATGTCAGGGTTTGTTTACTTAATTTTAGTTGTACTGTTAAACAGGAAGCTAAAGCTACTTTAATGGTTTCATTCGATGCCAATAAACATAAATAATTGTTCCTGTATCGCTAGTGATAAATTAAATATCGTTTTCAGATCGAAATGAGTATTATTTTCAGGTCCGGGCTTATTCAAATTAGGTATCCAAGTCTAAACAGATTACTTTGTGATATATATGTCAAATAACAGCGCCAACATTAGTTTCACTTTTTGCCACTACGAGCGCTGCGATCGATATTATTACCCCCACCTAGTACTTCGCACCCAGCGAATAGCGAAACAGTTAGGACACGTCATGTCACGTATACCTCAGGACCAGACTCAGTTAAGCGTTAGACCTTTTAAGTAAGAATGTTTTGATGAATATAGATCACAGTTCAGGCTCGTTTAGTCTGTTTCCTAAAATGTCTGTTTCTCAAAATGGTATTTTACCTACATTGTCAGTTTACTATGATGTCTAAGTAGGTAGGTACATCGTATCGTATACAGTCTGTTTCCTAAATTGTCTGCTTCTTAAAATGGCCTTTTTCCTACATTGTCCGTTTCCTATGCTGTATGATGATTCTTAAAGTGTATGTTTGTCAATTTGGTGGGATCTTTTTTGTATGTTATGTTCACTGAAAATATATAAATAGGTAGTAAGTGTGAACCGATTTCATTTGAAACGTCGTATCTTCGGATTGGTCCAATTTTTTTTTATTTGGTTTAGTTCTAATGGTGATGGGATAGATAATTTAGACATCATAATAAGCGGACATGATAGGAATAGAGCATTTTAGGAAAGCGCCATCATAAGAAACAAATAAGTAGCAGACATTACAGGAAAGACACGTTCATTGGAAGAAAGCTATTTTGAGAAACAAACATTTTAAGAAACCGGCCTGCCTGAGCCATAGATCACACCGCCTAGGTCGGACCCTCTGTTGAAGTTTTTAGTTATAGTAGGTATGTGATAGACCTTTGACGTCACATGTCTCGAAGCTGACGGTACATAGGGTGCGGGTGCGGAGCGCGAAGAACGTGACGTCATCATCGTTAGCGACTTGTGACGGATCAGTACGGATTTAATTTATTTCGCAATTAATATCAAGTCTACCGTGTAAGTCAATTATTTAAGCAATTATTTTCAGTTTATACTACCTCCACGGCCAATGATACGGAGAAGTACAATAATACTTTAAGTACTTTCATTATGTTTTTATTTCTAAACCTGATACTGAGTAAGTAAAATTTTGTTAATGATTTTATTAAACATTCAAGTTTAATAAAAACGACATCATAATCACGTTTAAAATATATTCTAAAACTCATACTGATATATTTTGCGGTAGACAATCCTTACCCACATACACGGTGGGCCCGAGTAACCGCACAGACTTTAACCGTCGAGTTAAGTGTCTCATTGGAATTGGAGTACATTGGTTTAACGGCCAGTAAAAAAAAAAAGTAAAGTATTTTTTTTATAAATTCGCGTGTGATGAAAATGTGACTTAAAGCTGAGAGATGCGAGTATTATTCGGCACGAATCTATACTAATATTATAAATGCGAAAGTTTGTCTGTCTGTCTGTCTGTTACCTCTTCACGCTTAAACCGCAAAACCGATTTGGATGAAATTTGGTATGGCGATAGTTTGATTCCCGGAGAAGGATATATGCTACTTTTTATCCCAGAAAAATACATTATCCGCGATAAACGAATTTGAGGCGGACGAAGTCGCAGGCAGAAAACTAGCTAACTAACCTTATAAGAAAAGGAATTTAATACCAAACATATTGTAAAACTTAATACAAACTGGCCAAAAAGCACACAGGTACTGCTTCTGTGTAAAAAATAATTAAATACTACAAGGGGGAGAAAATAGTCATAACCTCCCTTTTTTTTAGAGTTCGGATAAAAATTATCCTATAACCATCTGTAGATACCCCGTGTAACAAAAAATGTTGACACCCGTTTAGCCGTTATGGCGTGATGAAGCAACAATGACACATAAAAATATACAAAAAATCCAAAAAACTAATATTTTTCAATTCAGTGACCTCCAAATAGTCCGTTATAATAATTTTTGTTGAAAACATCTTCAATATTCAGAGTTTCATTTTTACAACTTTTTAATTCTATAGAAGTGGCTACATCGCATCATTTGGGCGTGATAGTCATGAGATTTACAGATTTATGAATTAATAAAATTAATTAAAATTACGCGTCTTGGACTACAAATTATACCACTTTTTATGCTATAATTAGGATATACGTTCGATAGTTAAAGTCTGTCGGGCTACTAGTTCCCACCCTGTATAATAAATGCAAAAATGTTTGTTGTTTCATTTGCGGAGATGGGAGGTCACTAAGGAGATGTAGACGGACTAGAATGAAAATATGCCCTGTCATTCTAGTTTGTTTGAATATAAGTATAGGTAGCATTTGAACTATATATGTATCTAACTTATCGTCACACATACTTAATCTAGATGCTTTTTCGAGGAATAGCGAACTGTTGCATCTATACCTTGACAAGTTCTTTCGTGTCACTGTCATGGTCTGCGGGCAACGGGGCGGGCGCTCCCGCTGTCTTTCCCCCCGTCGCCCGCAAACGATGGGAGTGTCACTAAAAAACTTGTCAAGCTGTAGGGCCCTGATTCTAAGTACATAAATATCTAGACTACAAGAAGAACGTAGTGGACTAGAAATACATAACATATTATTCTATAAAATGGTGTAGGTACAATGTTAGGCCGTGTGAGTGCAAGGCGAGGCGCGCGGTGAAGTGTCGTGCGGCCGCCGCTCCGCGTTCGATAAAAAAACGTTTTTGTACTCGTGTATCTGCGCGAATCATAATAAAAAGGCTTGCGTTTTAGATTCGAACATCAATCTATACTCTATAGTTTATATTATATGCCACTGAACTATAATGAAATATTACACAACTCCGCGCAGAACTATAATGAATTTCAAAAAATAAAGTTGTTCAAATTATGTTTAGCTGTGTTCACAGCTGGTAATCTTCGTATAACAAAACGCGTACGTTAGCGCCATGTTGTTTTTAATGTTGACTGACGTTTTTCTCTGCTGTGATTAGCTGTTACTTTGTCAATACATTCGTCTTGTTATCTTTTGACGACCGGTTTGGCTCATTGGGAGTAACGTTGCCTGCGAAGCTGAGGTCCTGGGTTCAAATCCCGGTAAGGGCAAATATTTGTGTGATGAGCAATAAATATTTGTTCCTGAGTCTTGGATGTTTTTCTACGTATATAAGTAATATATCTATTAAATATATCGTCGTCTAGTACCCATAACACAAGCCTTATTGAGCTTACCATGGGACTAGAGCGATTTGTGTAAATTGTCCCGTAATATTTATTTATTTAATATTTATTTATTTATTTATCTATATATTATTTGTCGAAATTCATTCTGTCACTGTCACAGTAATGTGTTATCGAGTGATGTCCTTGTGTTTATCCTGTCTTGCTTTTGCAACATGTTTTAAGAGTGCTGCGTTTGTATAACTTTGCGAAAGGACGCTCTTGTACACCATTTCCCGTGCTCTGAGAAAATACCTAGTGGTTGAAGTGTTTAAATCGTGATGATCTTGCAAAATTATCGCCCGCAGAACTAGCAAACATTAAGTCCATCATTTTGTTTATTTTGTTTATTTGACTGCGCCGAACACAAAACTATTCTCAGTCATTTCATTGCTCTGACTGTCCGATTTACAATTATGAATTGGTGCAACACAACCAACAAAATACTAAAGGGGACCGACGTATTACTTGCAATACAGAAGAAAGCTTACGACAAATTTAAAAAGAAATTGAAAAATAAATCTTTTAACTAATAATGTGTGTTTTATTGTTTTGCCACTGAGGTATAATTCTCAGCATATAATTTGATCACGTAAATACAATTACTGAAGTTACGTGTTCAAATTTACGTGGCGGAAACTATTTATTCTAAATATTAGACCTCATTCAATGAACCTAGACCACTTTGGCTGAATACGTTACGATCCTTTGCCATATTGCAATCTCGAATAGAAAAAAAAATAACGTGAGTCAACACTAATCGTACAGATTAAATATAGTTGCCTATTGCAAATAATATTTCTTTCTGAGTTGGCAGTCTGATACGCAGTATCTCTTATTAGTCTGTGGCTGTGTTTCATTTATTTTTATGGGTTACTCGTAGACAAAGTATTCTGTAGAGTTTTATTTAATTAGCTTTTTAAGTCTCTTACCTTAATAAGGCCGGGTAAACGTGGTACTCGACGGAAAAAGCATACATTATATAACGATTTATATAATAATACTATTCTAACACTAAGTAGATTACCACAACCTTATATTTTGCTGCGAAACTATCAGTATATTTTTTAAAATTAAAAGTTAATTCTAATATTAATTTACAGCATTTTATGTCAGCACCGCTGTGGGTCTAAAGTTTAATGCATACTGCTCTAAACCATGTATTCCGGAGTCAGTCTGTGTGCACGTTAAGAAACCATTGGAAAAAATAGACATGCATGCGGTTATGACCAAATGCGATCTGCAACGTCTTAACTGTGAACAAGGTAAAATTATGCACATCATCTTCTGTATCATCTTGGACAATCCTGGTAGACTTAAACTTGTAAATGTGCCCTTGCGGCCTACTTACAGAATAAAATTCGTTACTTCAATATCGAAATACTTCGGGTCACGTTTATATCGAAATCGTTTGTTGTATCTATGACAATACTGTAGATGCTAGGAAAATAGGGATTGCCAGCTAAGTAGGTATAGTCCACGGATAGGGATACTAGGCTGGCAATTCATATAGTATTATAGATACCTCGACGTGTAAATGAATAATAGTGCTGTTCTCAAACATGTAGTGAAATAAAAAAAAATAAAAAAATTGTAACGAAAACTTTTTGTAAATAAATTGAAACAAAACAAGATCGCTTTGCAAACTAGGCCTTTAATTTTGTATGAAATATTATTATGCATCTCTCGTCACGCCGCACCCGAAACGTGACATTTTGAGGCCTATTATAACTAACACAACGTCAATATTTCATTGCATATTTGAGAAAAAAAGTTTTCTCAAACATGCAATGAAATGTCGTCATTACGTGCGTTAAAACAGGCTTCAAAGTATCCCGTTTCGGGCGGAACAACCTGAGAGAACTGTAAAGGAATTTCATACAAAATTGAAGGCCTAGGCCGGGAAGTATTTTTATTTTTATTTTACTGTAAACATGCGTCTGTGTCATGCTCAGGCTAAACAGCTGAATTATATTTTTTTTATTTTTATCTGGTGGTTGAATGGTTATCGGACCAGAAATATCCGCGTTTATGCCTATTACACACGAACTGCTATTAAGAACACAAATCTGTATGGTTCATATATTGATGAATAAATTTAAAATATTGTCTAAGTACGTAAGTTACCAGAGACAATAGACAATATTTAAAATCTTCTGCATTTATTTTATTTATTATCGAAATTAAGATTCTTATTATAAAGGTTGTATATAACGGCCCTAATAGGGTCTACTCGAACATTACACACGCGAAATACGGACGACATCCATAAAAAAAAAAAAAATATGGAGGGATATTGATGGGAAAATTTCAAAAACTTTTGTCGTGTAGTTTTTTGAGCGGTGTTTTTTTTTATTTCATTGCATATGTTTGAGAAAAGCACTATACATGCCGCATACGGGCGTTTCGTTTCTAGCTTCATAAAACAGAATGACCGTTCGCACGAACCAGTGGGTTCGCGAGTACTCTGTGGTTCGCTTATACGCGCGGATCTAAGTGGATCCGTACTATTCGGATTGTTCATACAAAATGGATTCGGTATAAAAACCGTTTATTCAATGCTCGTACGAGTTTTGCATTGGACAAAAGCCAAGCCTAAAGGTGCGTCCACATTTGTATCATTTGCCCGTATCAGATCATCGTCGCGTGGCATGATCGCGTGTCACGATCACGCGTTTGGACGTTGCGCCGATCCGATCGCTCGAAATCCATTTGCTACGCGTGTCACACACTTATATCGGAAGAGTGCGGCATGATCGGCGCGCCGACATTGAACGTCCAAGAAGCGCGATACGCAGTCATGCCACGGCACGGTGATAGGATAGGAGCAAATCATACAACTGTGGACGCACCTTAATACACGTTTACGGAAACGCGTTTAAACAGCAAAAAAGAAACTCACAACAGTTAGGTAGGTAAGTGGGTAATTTGTACAGTTTGTAAACTGTGACAGAGGAAAATATATTTTTTGTCAGTCGACCCCGTGAATACGAACGCTGAAAAGCTTCCGAAACGTCGGAAACTCAAATGAGACAATATACGCGACATAATCTATTTAAATTGTTTTATTTAAATGAGTAATAAACGCGGAACAGAACAGGATATTATACTACTCAAAACAAAATAGGGGCCACTTTTGGGCGGAGAATTTCTGTTTAGTTTCAATGAAAACACATAAAATGATTAACTATTTAATTAATTGATTATTAGCCTAAACGAAAACAAAAGCTTCTTTAGCTAGAGACTAATATTTTTTACTAACTAACATATATTTTCACGTTACGATCAAACTTCTTAGTGGCCCCTATATTGTTTTGAGCTTTGATTGTGTCCCTTTTTGTATTTTAGGCAATTGTATTTACAGGCTTTTATTACCTTTTTCAGACGGTGTCGGAAAAATTGTGCCAATGAAAATGTGTAAAGGTACCTCCACTATTCTGTTCAATCTGAAAGTAGCACCTGTAGTCGATAAGCTGATAGCAAATCGCCTACGGTGATATGGATATGTTATGCGAAGGGATGAAAGTCATGTGACATGTCGGGTATTAGTTATGCATGTGGAGGGTTGTAAGAAAATGGTGGACGGATTGTGTGTGAGATGACATGAACAGGAAAGATGTGATAAGAAAAGGGGTAGACCAAGGAAAAGGTGGATGAATTGCGTGAGAGATGATAGAAACAGAAAGTCATGAGATAGAGAGGTGTAGTAGAAAAAAACATACTCGCAAGTAAATGCGATAAGGACAAGCGAACGATGATCTTTCTTCGAGCGTTTCCGTGGTTTTACTTCAGTGGTTGAATTTTAGTCTCGCCAGATTTTTAGGACGTATATACCATGCCAAAGGACTTATATTATACGTTATACGATATGTTTTTCTTTGGTACCACAAAAAATATATATAGGGTGGAATGCTGGAGTGAGACCAAGTCCAGAAAGATCTGAGGGACCACGGCATCGATGACTGGAAAGAACTGGCTCAGGATCGAAAGGCGTGGCGTAAACTGGTGTCGGAGGGCAAGATCCACTTTGGGTCGACGCGCTATTAAACTTAGGGTGGCGTTCCAATTTCTATAGAAAAAAAAAATTGGTTAAGGGCTCTTAAGATCGCTTTGGCGTTGCGGCATGGGTTCTGTCTATAGCTGCCTTTACTGACCCGTTTAAATGCACCATCCTGTACATTACATATACTTCCCGCAGAGCAGAGTCCTAGGCGAAATCGTGCAGTCAAAAGGCAAATAAATACAGATATTGACTACCCAGAAGACCAAGAAGTGAAATCTAATGGAGTCCCTGGCGGTGCGTTTTTATTTTATTATCTTTTCAATAGGATGTATGAAGCCCAACTGTGCGTTTTGCTAGAAATTTTTTGCCTCGCACGACTGAACTGTGGAATAAATTGTCGCCTGCTGTATTTCCGGACCGACGCGAGCTTGAAGCTTTCATGAAAAGAGCGTGCTCCCACCTGAAAGGCCGGCAACACACTTGTGACTGTTGAGTCACAAGTGTGTTGCCGGCCTTTCGGGTTCCTATGGTGTTGAAGGTGTCTACGGGCGACGATGATCGCTCACCATCAGGCAATCCGTCTGCTCGTTAGCTCCCTAAACAATAAAAAAAAAATTTGAAATCATGATTATTTATGGCCTCAACAAAAATGCATTTCTTCTTCTCCAAGGAACTGAAATGCATTTTTTTTTTAATTTTAGTAAAACTATTGATGCTATCAGATTCTTAACACTATTATGTCATTTTGAGCAAACATTACTTTCCGATTAAAAAATATATAATTTTCTCCAACTTGCTCGGAAATGTTCCCATTAATGTAGTAAAAACACACCGCGAAGTCCATCGTTATATACGTTGATACGATAATCAATTTAAAAAAAAGTGGTATTACTTCTCGGACAGGCTTGGGAAGTGTACATTATTATGCAGGTTTTTACTTTTAATTTCATCCAAGGCTTTGAAAATTCGCCATACAGCCAATAGTAACGTACAAAAACCGAGATTAAAAAAAACTTTATTTGTTTTCTGCGTTTAGTTCATGCATGGTTAATGCCAATAATAGTAGAGAAAAAAAAACCAATAATTATTGTGTCCAAATCATAATACAGTTTGTTTAGTCTTAATGATCTACTGGGAGTGATAAATATTTTGTAGCAAAGGTATGTTTTTTTTAAATGTTGTGCGTTTAGGAATTGCCGATTCAACTAAAAGTAATAATGCATATATTTATTTTAACTATTGCTATGGGTTTTCTTTTCATTTATTTTCATTACTATATTTCATATGGAACCAAATATACAATTCGGACCCAAAACTTTTAACTTTAATATCCTTAAAAAAAATTAAGGCGGGAACGTGAATTTCATTTTGTCAAAGATTGTCTGCCGAGTTATTTTTACGAAAATAAGTTACATAAACATGTGTCATATTTCCACGCATATTTGGAGAAAAGCAGTATACATGCCTCGGCAGGAATGTCATTTCGTGGATTCGTATCTATTGAAGGACTCGGTTACGCTTCGTCCTTCAAAACCGTACTCCTCCACGAAATGACTTTTCCTGGCCTCTGCAGTAATATACTATTAACTGTGACAAGCTTTATTTCCGACTGTACTTTTCATTAAACGCATATAGTACTTGTATTCACCTAAACGATTTTAAAGAGCCCAAACTCGATTGTATTGCGTTATTCTATTACAGAGTCCTTATCAACACCTTCCGGCAACATCATCAGACCAGCTCGATGGTGTCATAATATTGTATCGTCACCTATTTAACATAAGTATGCCAAATTTTAGCTCAATCGGAAACCGGGAAGTGGGTCAAAAATAATTTGAAGCATTTATTGACATAGTTACTTACCTGTTTATATAGTTTACTAGCTTGAAAAAAAAACGATTGGAAACAATTCAAACATGGAATAACAATGTGCTTCAGATAACTGCCCAACAAAATGTGAGACAGGCAGCGTGATGGTGTGCGGGCGATGCGCACACGGCGTGTTCCGCACATTCATGAGCGAATGTTACTTGCGCATGTACCAATGCAAGCACCCGGACGATAGTAAGTAATCAAACTACAGTATAACGAAGTAGTAGTCGGGCGCTTTTGATATGCACTAACACTGCCGTTCGATAGCGCAGGCGCAAAGGGTGCGCACCATTAAAAAAAAACGAACGATGTTCGTTCTCACAATTGGGAAAATTAAGTTTCACAGAGGTGCTTTTTTTTCCCGATAGTATCCGTTATCTGAACTCAGAATCTATTAACGTCAACTATTTCTTGCGATGTGCCGACGGAGTTTTCAAAATTGCGAAACTTCTTACGTAAAAAGGTTTCGGTATTTTCCCGAAATCAAAACTTTCATAAGAATTTTATGAAAATTTGCAAAAATTTAAGAACTTTATCAATGTTTTGGAAACCCGCACGTCTGTAGGCTACGGACTGCAGCTACTTGCACAATGTATAAATGCATCCCGGGCGAAAGTGAGCACCAAACACTACATTCGATACGTTTTGCGTCTCGTTTGTGACGTGGTAGACACTTTAAGGTATCATTTCGAACAGGAAAATATTTCTAAGTAAATTCGCTCTGAAGCTTATTTACCCATTGGATATGTCCACTTAACACACCTTTAAATGTCTGTATAGTTGAATCATCGAGAGCGTGGAATTGCATATGTAGTACTATTGTTTGTTTACAGGCATTCTATATTTGAATTTTCTATTTTCTTGTACTATCAGCATACAAAGAGGTTGTTATATATATATATATATATATATATATATATATATATATATATATCGAAGAACTAAAAACAAAAATAATGTCAGTGTGAAATTGTCAATATTATTTACGTTGTGCGTATATTTTTACATCTGATTTGATTGTATTCTCAATTAATTATTGTGTCCGCCCGTACGACTACGAATAATTTCTATATTTAAAAAAAATATGGCTGTAAGTAATTTTGGTCCTATTGAGAGTCAAAGTAAGCAAATAATTTTCAACTGTTATAAATATTTTGAAAATGAACTGACGAAAAATTTAAACTTGCCTTACACCGCTGCCCAGTTAGTTGAAAAAGCTACAGGTGTTTGTCTCTCTACTGTTTATAACATTGTGACTGAGAGCAACAGCGAGAAATTCGCAACAACAAAGAAATTCACCTCCCCGAAGAATAAAAAGTTGCGTCCTTGTCCGTCATCAGCAGTAGACGATTTTGATCAGGAAGTCATCCGGAGAACTATATACAATTTTCATCTGTCCCATAAGCAATTTCCAACCTTAAAGGGACTCCGCTCTGTGTTAAAATCTGATATAGATTACAAATTTGGCATTTCCACCTTACGAAAACAAATACAAAAATTAGGATTTAAATGGAAAAAGACCGAGGACAACCGAAAAATATTAATGGAAAAACACAACATACGACTGCTAAGAATAAATTACCTTATCAAAATTGCGGAATATCGATCTCAAGATAGACCACTAGTTTATACTGATGAAACCTACATCCACACTTCACATGTGTCCGGAGAAGCTTGAACCGATGGAACAGAATTTGGTGTAAAAGAACAAATCAGTGAATGTGGAATTTGGTGTAAAAAAACAAAACAATGATGGATTGGTTGACAGAACACAACATTTCGTATAACCGGTTGATGTACAAAACCAGTTTGTATGAATTAATTAAACAAAATAAAGAGCGGTTTCGCGAGTACCACATAGATGCAATTTTAAAAGAACATGGCCACTCCGTATTACGATTGCCACCGTATCACCCGACATTCAATCCGATCGAAAATATTTGGTCCATGGTAAAAGGATATGTAGCAGAATGAAACGTTTCATTAAACATGCAAGGCATTATGAGTTTAGCAACTGAACGAATGAATACCATCACTGCTGAGGACTGGGAAAATATTTGTCACCACGTCGAAAGTGAAGAAAATAAATATCGATGTCAGGAAGGAGAAATGGATCAAATAACAGACAATTTTATTATCAATACTTGTGACAGCTCAGATGAAGAACATGATAGCGAATAAAAGAAAAAAACAGAGGACTACTACTTATTCCACTTCTTGGGTATGTCATTTTATTAAGTTAAGAGAAAATTATTCTCCTTTTGTTGCAAACGGTACAACCACTACAAATGCAATTCCATCTTCTCGATAATTCAACTATACTCAGTTAAAATCACTATATTCGGTTATTTGCATACCAACATCGAGTCTATGTAGCTAGCCAAGGTAACATTTTATAAATTAGTCGTGCAGGTATTGAATTATATCTCATTGAGACTTGGTAGTTAGAAGCTGTGGTTTGTACATAGCCTATATGTGACAGTTTTTGGGAAAAGGTCCCACTTTGTCGATATGGAGTTATGAGTAGTTCCTAATACTACAGATCATATGCTATCTTTTGGTGAAAGATATATGTCTCTAGGTGCTATAGTTATTTTTTTTAAAATTCTTCAAATTTGCAAAAGTGAAAAAGCGACAATTGAGAAAACGGTGGTTAAAGTTTAGGACGGCAAAAAACACACTTGAACTTTGAAGTTATGGAGTGGTCAGTATCAAATGAATTGTAGGGGTAGGGTTGTGTGTGAATCCTAGGGTTTAAAAGAAAGCCATATAATCCCATACAAATTTCAATGACAGCTACATACACCTTACAAATAATTAAAAACAAACAAACCAACCTGATCAGATTGGCCAAACTTTCTGATAGAATTGCTCAAACTGTACTTTTAGTTTTTCATGAAATATACAATATTAATGGTAAGTCTTTTTTATTTTCTCGCAGTCGAAGTGAAAAGCAGAGTGTTTAACACGTGGCTAAAAGCCATTATATGACACTTAGGTATATTTGTCCTCGCTCACTTTATTTTAGCCCCTTGTCAAACAATTTTTTATTCGTATTTTTTTATGCTGTACTTTTCAATTATTTTTTTATTAACTTTTTGACATAATAACTAACTAAAGGGATCCATAGAATTATTTCTGTCTTCTTTAGCATGAGCATACATTTATAAATACAACTTTAATGATGAATCTGCGGGTCGTGTTATAAATATAGAAAATAAACCCATATTCAGGATTGACATATTTTCGTTCTGTTTTTATGTTCAAGCCTCCGTAACATTCAAACTACTAAGGTTACATACATGATTTTAATTAATTTGAAATCCTTAAAGTATGCCAATTCATTTGATACTAATCACTCCATAACTTGAAAGTACAAGTGTGTTTTTTGTGGTCCCAAACTTTAACCAACGTTTTCTCAATTGTCGCTTTTTCACCTTTGCAAGTTTGAAGGATTAAAAAAAAAAATTATAGCACTTAGAGACATAATTTTTTCACCGAAAGATAGCTTATCCTTTTTATATTACAAACTACTCATAACTTCATATCGACAAAGTAGAAATATTTCCCTATAACAGGCACAAATATGTTATCGACGATTTTTTTCGGTATTCGACAAAGTGGGATGCTGGGCACTAAACTTTGAAGCCTTAAAAAGGTGCTTAAATTGGTGATTTATGGGTCGACATCAAAATCATAGGTTTATTACAGTATGTTCTATTAGTTTTCATTGAAAGTCGATTTTCGGTAGGTTTTGCCATATTTCACTAAACTGCCCGTAACTCCGAAACTAGAATCGACAAAAGTGGGACGTTTTACTAAACTCCCTCACATATTTCCAGAGTTGGAAATGGTAGCGTGGCAGCCATGCGCGCAGTCTGGACCCTATCGGGGAGAAATGTCGGTTCCGAAGGACGGGGAAACACCCAAGGATAGCGATCCTGTACTCAGCTACATCTACGAACGAGCAGAAGGTAAGTCAACAGGGTCAACTGTGTCTATGGAAACTAAAGGAATTTAACAGTTAATATTGAATGTCTTTGATGGAAACGAATTCTTCTTTTAATGGTTTCATCGAATTAGATCTCTTTAAAATAGTTTCCTGGGTAAAAAAATGTAATGTAATTAGTCCGTCTGTTTAGTACATTATCAACAAATATTGGAAACGTATTTTTTCCTTTGTCAATCAAACAAAAAAGGACAAAGATAAAGCTCGTCAAAATTTGGGTGTGGGGGCGCATGACTCCGTGACGTCACGGCGTGACGTCATGCGCCCCCACTCCCAAACTTTGACGCGCTTTGTCTTTTTCTTTTTTGGTTTGATTGACAAAGGAAAAAATACGTGTCCAATATTAGATTTATTTATTGATAAAACCTATTGTAATGAAATTATCGTATCGTACCCGACCAAAACCACAGAAAATAACTAGTATTTATACATAAAATTTGATTTATTTTCCTTTAGCTGGAAACTGGGGACGCTCTTATAACGTGTTCCATGGAATATGAAACTAAAAAGATGCTGAACGACCATTCGCAGAAGAATGTTTCTTGCCGAAACTCTATCTTAGGTATATTTATTAGACCTTTATCTAGAATAAGCATTATAAGCATGATGACAGGGCATGAAAATAAAAATTATAATCAATCCATCAGGTAGGTAATAAAAAAATGTTGTAAACGTATTTTTGCTTTTTCAAAATAATTGAATAATAATCTGATAAAATTCAGGAGTGGGGGCACGTGACGTCACTCCTAAGTAAAATTTGTACCTAGCGGGCCTATGATGGTCGCGTTTATCACGCGATAAATAATATGATAACGCGTCTGTCACTCTCGCACTCACATACGTGTACGGCAGCTATATAATTTATTTATCGCGTGACAAACGCAACCATCATAGGTCCGTAGGAGCGACGTCACGCAACATTTTGACTCAATGTATCGCCGGCCTTTATTTCATGATTACGTAAAAAAAAAAAAATACGTCTCCAATATTTTTTAATAATCTACATTACGGACTAATTATTAAAATTTCGTCATTATTCCTATATTATGTGTACAAAATTATGACAGCATTAAACTGTAAGAAACAAGTTTTGGTTTTATTTGAATGAGTTTTATGTAGATACTAGAAGGCGCCCGCAACTTCTTTTGTGAAGGAGAAAAAGTCATAACCCCTCTTTTTTTTAGCATAGTCGGGTATAAAGTATCCTATAATCATTTGGAGATACCCAGCTACCCGTGTACCAAAAATAATTGAAATCCGTTAAGCCGATTTAGCGTGATGAAGCCACAACGACACATACAAACATTTCATTTTTACAACTTTATAATAGTATAGATATACCTGCCTTACCTTTTATCCTAAAGGTGGCCGTGAAGAGTCCAAATGATGTTAACTACGCATTTCTAAGGCCATTATTAATAGGGTATATACATTTTTTTCGCTTGTATTAACAAAATACCGTCAAAACGATTTCAAAAAGTGAAATTAAAATTAAAATCGGTCAAGAAATACGCCTAATATAGGCATTTTAAACTACTAATTAGACAGCGATTTGACAGAGGTCCGACATGAACATACGTCAAAGTGCACTTCGGCCATATAAACTCCGTATTAAATTTTGTTTTGCTAGAAAGAGATAGAATGAAATGTTTGATGGCTTATATCTTGGTTATTTTTATAGTTATTCCAAAAATTGTTTCACTCTACTTTGTTACATGAATGAGCTCTTAATAAAGCAAAATTAAAAATTCATGCATACTCCCTGTTGTGTGGTGAGGAAGCTGAACCAATTGAACATATACTACGTGAATGTCATGCCCTCGCCAGACAGAGAATGAAAAATTATGGTATTGTGTACCCAAGTCCAAAGGAATTCCAGACGACACCATATTGGTATCTATCATCCGGTTTATGGAGGTGGTAGAACAAACTATTGAGTAGCAAGAAGGTGTAATAACACAAAAGATCACACTCAGACGAAGAGGCCCTTATCTTATCTTACTACTAGAGTAAGATAAGATAAGATCCGTTTAAATTGTTCTATTTAGTGAAGTAATGAGTGATCATCGTGGAAACAGAAGAGTAGAAGTGAAAGCTGTATTACTTACTTTTAAAAATGAAATAATGTCTGCATTCAGCAAAATATTCTATCTACAATATTTAAGGTACTTACCTTTCATATCATATCCATGGGACACCCTGTATATGTTTTTGCGTTTTCATCCCGTCAAAACGGCCAGACAGACCTCCACCATTTTTGGTACAAGTACTGAACATCCAAGGATGCTTATAGTATACTTTTTACCCGCCTTGAAGCAAAAAGAGAGGGTAGTGATATTTTTCTTCACCGCGAACGAAGCTCCTAGTATTTAGGTGTTTTGCAGAAATAATGTACAACCTTTGGTTTTTATTTCAGAATATTGTTTTTTTGAGCTTATCTTACACGGAATCGTGCGTGCCAATATGTCCCAAATTTCCATTTTAGTTTCGTTACATTTTAGTATTAATGTTTTTTTTTTCTATTGAGCCTAACGCACCTGAGAAATATTTTTCCTTACAAAATCTTAGGACAAGGTATGTAGGTATGCAATATGCATATTTTTTGCAAATGACCAATTTGCAGAAAATATGCATCCATCATACATACTCAGTCAAAATGTCTACACAAACTATAGAAAAAAACCACAATGTGATTAATAAATTAACGACGGATCTAGAACTGCTAATAATTGATTGAAAATTGCTTTTCTAATTGACAAGTATTTTAGATTGAAAATTGTGAAATATAAAAGAACTATACAAATGCTAAAAGAGGTAACAGCCAAGTTTGTCATAGAAATAAAAAAATAAAACTTCATTCTTGTTTATCTTTATTAAGGTGCGTCCACACTTGTATCATTTGCTCGTATCCGATCACCGTGCCGTGGCATGACTGCATATCGCGCTGCTTAGACGCTCACTGTCGGCGCGCCGATCATGCCGCACTTTTCCGATATAAGTGTGTGATACGCGTAGCAAATGGATTTCGAGCGATCGGATCGGTGCAACGTTAAACGCGTGATCGTGACACGCGATCATGCCACGCGACGATGATCTGATACGGGAAAAGGATACAAATGTGGACGCACCTTTAGGAGCCGTTATCATCCACGCCCCTTTCACGCTTTATTCTGTCTCTTTAACACCGCCTGTCACGTCGAGTATTATTTTTTAAAGTGTGTCCGAGCAGCAATGTACTCGTACACAATCTTACACTGTAACATGTAACTTGGTTTAACAACTTGCATGACGTGACGTGACATACGTAGACACGTAAATCATGATCATCTTGATCATTTCAGCCATAAGACTTCTACTGCTGGATACAGGCCTCCTCAATCACTTCCATATGGACGGGACAAAGGCGACTCCCCGCAACCCTGACCAGGTTGGCCGACCACCTTGCATGTGGCCTTCGCATGCTGCGCTTGCCGCTACGCTGTTTCAACTCGACAACCTTGTTGCCCCAGCGGCCATCAGTTTTTCGAACTATATGCCCTGCCCATTGCCACTTGTTTGCTATGTCTGTGACTTTGGTTTCTCTACGAATCTCCTAATTCTGCTTCGATCTCGTAGAGAGATCCTGAGTATAGCCATTTCCATAGCTCGCTGAATGACTCTGAACTTCTTTAAGAGGCCCATAGTTAGAGACCACGTCGCGGCTCCGTAGGTCATCACTGGCAATACGCATTCGTCTTCAAGCACTGAGGTATCCAGGACGAGAAGACACTTCGCAGGTTCCCAAACACTATCCATCCGAGTTGAATCTTTCGATAGATCTCTTTCTCGAAGTTGGACCTGCTTAACTGAATTGTTTGTCCTAGATAATGAAATCCTAGAAAATGCGATTTTACACACTTTTAGCTCGCAGCAAAACCTACATTTTTGTGCTGCTGAGGTGAACCTTTTTTTTTTGAACTTGGCTCTTACAACTGTAAGAGAAACTTTAAAGAACATTTTCTGACGATGTAATCAATTCGAACCAATTATTTAAGCATTGGAACTCTTAGAGCGAGCATTGAAATTGCTTAATTGAGAAGAAAAGTGCTCTTTCGACGATGCATAGCTCGGTTTTAATATCTTTCTTTATATTTTGTGTGCTCTCCAATCTCAGCGATGGTATATATTTTATTCGCTCATTATTTTTTAAGGTTTAAGCAATTTGAATGAGAACTGCATGCCAACTGCGCACGAACAAAACAAAAAATGTATACCTATAGCTTGACAACTTCTTTGATGACACTCCCATGGTCTGCGAGCGACGGGAGGAAAGACAGCGGGGGCGAGTAAGAAGTGTGCGTGCGGCAGGGTCATCGTGCCCCCCCCCCCCCCCCCCCCCCCCCCCGTCGCCAGCCCCCGCAGACCATTGGATTGTCACGAAAGAAGTTGTCAAGCTATAGGTATACATTTTTTGTTTTGTTCCTTAACCTTTCTTGAGAAAGTTTCCGCAATTTGCACATCAGTATGAAGGACAGAATAACAACAAGATAAAGATGATCCACCCGTATTTTATACATATTTGGGCTTCACCTTTAACTGCAAGCCCACTGCCCGCTGACTGCTCGGTGTCACCTTGCTTGATGTTAAGTGGTGGTTGAAAAGTCTATCAGTTATCGTTACTCTTAATTAGATGAATATTTATGAGGTATTGGGGTTTAAACTTTAAATGCATGACAACTGCTCGCCGACTGCTCACTGCGATAATGTTGAGTGATGGTTGCAAAGTGCACCAGTTACTTTGAATTAGACCAGCATTTAATAGGTTTAACTGCGAGCCAACTGCCCGCAGACTGCGCGCCGGCATTCTGGTTCTATACAGTTGCGATGTAGTCCTTATATTTCAACCTTCTGAATGCTCACTATTATTTTTTATTTTTAGGATGCGAACCACGTAAATATATCACTCGTTTTTAAAATGTATTTGTAAGTATTTAAAAACCGTATACCTTTCGCTGTTTTGTGGCGAGGAAGGTAAGTTATTATGTTAAGCCGAAATTAAAAGCTTTAATAAAAATAACACAAACGGATTTCTAGTAGGTCTATGATAGCAAAAGTGTAAATAATATTTTCTTCTGTTTCCGCGATTATTACTCATTGAAATAAAACAATTTAACGGATTATATCGCGTATATTATCTAATTTTAGTTCCCGACGTTTCGGAAGCTTTCCAGCTTTCCATGGTCACGGGAGGACTGAGAAAAGGTGTATTTTCCTCTGTCAAAGTTACAATTTGTGCAAACTACCCATTTTTTTGAAAAAACACAAATAAAGGTGTACATACATGCCAGATGGGCCTAAGCTGTAAAGACAGTTACACATGTGCCAGAAGGGCTTAATTATTTTATTCTAATAATTTACCAAGCAGCATTTCACAAATGAGGCGTACTGAGGAGAAAAGAAACGCTGCAAAGAAAAACTCCCAGGCTACCTCATTACTAATTATAATATTTTAAAACAGAGACTATTAAACTACTTTAAACAGATAAGATATTTTACACCGTTCGGAAATTAAGGTTTTGCAGTCCTGTGTCTCGCTTGTTCCTTGATGAGATGTATTACAGGATCCCAAGCTGGTGGTAGTGACAATCCATCTTCTCTATTGAAATTAGGATGCTTTTTAATCTCAATAGCCTCGCGTAGCATCCTGGGAAAATATCTTTTTTCTTTGGCAAGGATAGAAGGTTTATCAAACTTAATTGAGTGGTTTGGTTTGTCAATGACATGTTCACAGACTGCAGACCTATTACACCTTTACTTTTTATTACCTATTAGACATATGTGAAAGGGGTCACAGACAAGATCGGAAACATCTTGAAGCGTGCTTCTATAAAAACATATTTCAAGCCGTTGAAGAAGGTGTCTCAATACCTTAGACCCGTGAAGAGTAGCACCCCTTTGCAGAGTGCAGGCATTTATAAGCTAGACTGCGAGTGTGGTCTTTCATACATTGGTCAAACGAAACGCAGTGTATCAACCCGGGTGAAGGAGCACATAGCAGATGTCAAGCACCGTCGGTGTAATAGGTCTGCAGTCTGTGAACATGTCATTGACAAACCAGACCACTCAATTAAGTTTGATAAACCTTCTATCCTTGCCAAAGAAAAAAGATATTTTCCCAGGATGCTACGCGAGGCTATTGAGATTAAAAAGCATCCTAATTTCAATAGAGAAGATGGATTGTCACTACCACCAGCTTGGG
Organism: Hedya salicella; assembly: GCA_905404275.2. NCBI lineage: Eukaryota > Metazoa > Arthropoda > Insecta > Lepidoptera > Tortricidae > Hedya > Hedya salicella. The sequence goes on along the minus strand of FR990112.1, from coordinate 5,688,722 downwards.
ATCCTGTAATACATCTCATCAAGGAACAAGCGAGACACAGGACTGCAAAACCTTAATTTCCGAACGGTGTAAAATATCTTATCTGTTTAAAGTAGTTTAATAGTCTCTGTTTTAAAATATTATAATTAGTAATGAGGTAGCCTGGGAGTTTTTCTTTGCAGCGTTTCTTTTCTCCTCAGTACGCCTCATTTGTGAAATGCTGCTTGGTAAATTATTAGAATAAAATAATTAAGCCCTTCTGGCACATGTGTAACTGTCTTTACAGCTTAGGCCCATCTGGCATGTATGTACACCTTTATTTGTGTTTTTTCAAAAAATGGGTAGTTTGCACAAATTGTAACTTTGACAGAGGAAAATACATCTTTTCTCAGTCCTCCCGTGACCATGGAAAGCTGGAAAGCTTCCGAAACGTCGGGAACTAAAATGAGATAATATACGCGATATAATCCGTTAAATTGTTTTATTTCAAAAAGTGTAAATAGTTCATTTTAGCGGTGAGTTTTGACTATTGTGTATTTGTAACCGGCCAAGGGCGAGTCGGACTCGCGCACCGAAGGTTGTACAAAATATACCTACCTACGGCTTTATCTATGAAAATCCAGTGTTAGCATAGCCCTGCTCCTAAGCAAAATATACGCAGTGTGTGGTCATTTTATATTAGTTGGTTCGTTACTGACATATACAGACATAAAAAATATATATTTTTATTACTTATAGCACAAGAGCTACCTTCATTTAAATAAAACAATTTAACGGATTATATCGCGTATATTATCTCATTTGAGTTTCCGACGTTTCGGAAGCTTTTCAGCTCTCCATGGTCACGGGTTGACAATATACGCGATATAATCCCTTAATTTTTTTTATTTAAATGATTAATAATCGCAGAAACAGAAGAAAATATTAGCTACCTTCATTTAAAATTTCAAAGTTCTAGGACAACTGGAAGTATCCTATATTACGTTTTCGAATGACGACAATTTGTATGGACACGCCTTTTTAGGGTTCCGTACCAAAAAGGTACAAAAGGAACCCTTATGGTGCGACTGTCTGTCTGTCCGTCTGTCTGTCTGTCTGTCTGTCTGTCCGGCTATTTAAGCGCCATATCTCAAAAACTACTTATGCTAACTATTTGAAATTTTGAATATTTATAAACATAGTCAGCCCACATGTATTGCCAGGAAATATTTAAAAATATATTTTTATATTTTAAAAAAAAGACGAATATGAGGAGGGGTAAAAATTAAAAGTCTAGCTACTGGGTCAAATGGGATAGGTATCATATGAGAGGGCTTGGCCTACACATTTTTGAGCAATTTTTTTAATTTTTTTATTGTGATTAGTTTTTGTTTTATTAAGGAAAATGTGAAAAAACCACCATGCCCCCCTTTATCTCCGAAGTTTACCAATCGAAAATTTTGAAATTTTTACAATTTGTATTAATAAACATAAATATTATACGAAAATTATAGCCATGTCTCTTACTAGCAATTTTTTTATTTATTTAAAAAAACCTATTTTAACAACCCGGTTGCGTTAAATTTGCACCTGATTTGTATGCAATGCTATAGATATCAGGTGCAAACTTAACTCAACCGGTACCGGGTAATAAAGTTAGGGTAAGTAAAAATTTGTACGGAACCCTCGGCGCGCGAGTCCAACTCGCACTTGGCCTGTTTTATTTATCTTTTGATTGCGTTGACTTCGAAGTTTGAGCTTTTCCAACGCTTCAAGAGCTGCTCAATTGAGTATTTGATATTAATTTCAGCTTGATACCTGCACCTGTTCCAGAGAAAAAGGGTCTTGACCGACAGACAGACGGACAACTAAGTGATCCTAAAAGGGTTATTTTTTTCCTTTTTAGGTATATAAATGTCGAAAAACACTGCTCTAAGCTATTAATTACCATAGTATAATATTCGTAATACGCATAAGTTTATTTTATCAGAAATTTTATGGCGTACTACCGAAAATATTAACAAAAAAACCGAGTATAAACTCTAACTTATTATGTAACGATTATCCACACCGATGAATTACTTATATACTCATTTAAATGAAACAATTTAACGGATTATATCGCGTATATTATCTCATTTGAGTTCCCGACATTTCGGAAGCTTTTCAGATTTCCATGGTCACGGGTTGACATCCGTTAAATTGTTTTATTTCAATAAGTAATAATGTCGGAACAGAAGAAAATATTACTTATATACTGTTTTTCCTATCCAGAATATAGACCTATGGTCGACGAGATCCTTCTTACAGTCAAGGAAATGGAGATAGACTTGGGCGAGATTATGAAAATCATACCGAATCAGAGGTACAACGACGAACAGCTGACTTACTGCATCTCTAAACCTCGGTTACTGTCAGCTAAGTTTCGAGAAAATCCGATGTGTCCAATAGAACCAAAAATCAGAGGAACTTCTGAAAAACCTTGGACACCGCATGAATTTTAATGAATTAATAAAGAAAACAAATGAATGTTTTATTTTATTTAAGGTCAGGGGGGGTAAGGTAAACATAATTTATTTCGTGGGGATGGAGAATCCATGCAATTGGCCCAACTCTGTTTCCATTGACACATATGTCAGTTTTCAGTATCCCATTTACAACGTTTCTCTTACCCCGACTGACCTTTCTTTACCTTTAAGACTTGTCACTAGAGATGAAACGGATAGCTGTTTAGCCAGGGGCGTATTTTGAAATTTGCCGCCCTGGGCCAATAAGATTCGCCGCCCCAGAAGTTAAGGATAAAACCAGCCAAATGCGAGTTGGACTCACACACCTAGGGATGCTACGCCGCTTTTGACTGTGTGCCGTCCCGGGCCATGGCCCCCTTTGCCCTGGGTTAAATACGCTCCTGTGTTTAGCTAGGTACCGAATAGGCCGATATCCGGCTAACCTTCATATCTGACCACTTCGGTTCTACATTGCCGAGAAGATTCTATTAGTAGAATTTATTAAAATGTCTTGTCAAGGACTCATGTCCTTTAGTAGCAGTTCATGTTCAACAACGGCTAATAAAAGTAGGGCAGATCTCTATAGAACGGATCTCTACTTGTTACACTGCGATTTGCTGCCCGTGGTTTGGTCCCCATTTTGTTTTTACAATGCTTGATCGAAACGCAGGATACATATCATACCCAAGGTAATAATGATTTTACCATTACACTAAGAATTTGGCCAGTCCACCACATCCTTAGAAGGCGCCTTAGTAAGGCACGAATGAATTTGGAGTGGATCTTTGCCAACTATCCAACTTCTTATTTGTCCTTACAAAGTTAGTGCCATTGTCGCAATAAATGGTAAATAAATATTACATGACAATTTTACACAAATCGAACTAGTCCCATGGTAAGCTCAATAAGGCTTAATGGCATGTGCTTAATGGCTAAATTTCCTTGCTTCGAAACGACGCAAACTTAAAATGAAAACATTAGTACTATCTTCGCTGACAACTTCCAAATGTACGGCCTTGGTAGCGACACCAACAAAAACATTAAGATAAAATTTTATAATGCGGTTGCCGCGTCGTACAAATAAACGGCACTTTGCATTTTGAGCAGGCACGTTGCGTAAATTCAATATCGTTTGTCTCAAGCGTAAAGTTATTATATAGCTTAAAAAGTTCTTTAGGTTACTACCACTCAATAATCTAGATGGCGTTGAAATAAATTAGTAAAAATTACGTCAAACTAATAATTTTTGATGTGATAACGGCTTATTTATTTATTTATTTACATGGAGATCCAACAGCTTAAAATATGTTAGTAGTAACTTAACTAGTAATAGCGAGCCAATTACAGGATCTCACTTGTAGCACCATGGTAGTATTTAACATTAAGTTAAACAATACGCACAATTATATAGTCTTGGTACTACGACAATAGCTTGCGTAGAAACAGTGAGTATATTTAGGCTCAATTTCACCATGCTCCGTTAGTTGTTGATAGAAGATTAACGACATGTGACACCTTCCTGTAATCAGTCATTAATAAAACTCAGGACACGTTGAAATGAGACATCAGTGCGAGTATCTTTCTTTAAATCCAAGCCGAGAGCAAGGGGTGAGTGGCTCCTGACTGTCATGTGCTCCTGGGGCTGTAGGAGGTGGTCAGACGACTTGCCTTTCCAGGAACAGTGAGGGTTGTTCTAATTCCTAAGGAGATAAAGGTGCGTAGCTAGCTAGCTAGAAGCTCCGCGCTGTACTGTACTCCCGGTAAGCTTCCAAATGAATGTGCTCCTAATATTGCAGCAAATTCGGTCTAGATGACGTTGTAAGCAAAACCGAGAATGTTGTCAACCGAGTTTTATTACATTTTGTTACAACTAATGCCACCTCACTTTCGTTATGGAACTAATGATCAGGGAACGGCCATTTGTATGGAAAGGGACAAGGGACAGTGCTCTTGCTTTAATGGTCCTTGCTTCATACCCACCCCCGCTGTTTTTCCTCCCGTCGCCCGCAAACCATTGGAGTGTCACGAAAGAACTTGTAAAACTATGTATATAATAGTAATAAAACATGCAAAAGCTGACTTCTGCAATTTTCACTTGCATGGAATAAATAAGGCGACTTTATAGCGGTTTAAGTTTAAAGAAGACCGTATTTTATATAACTTACTCTCTATTTGAATGTCTTAATTATTGGTCTATTTAAGTCAAACAATATAAAATATAAAATATCGTGGGAATCAAAGGGACTTTCTTTTTTTCAAAGAAATTATAATTATATTTGATGACTTAAAAAAATGCCGTTCAGTGAAAATGTCGTATTATCGCTTTCTTTGCATGTTTGGGTACGGTTTTATCTATGGTTGTAATTTATTTGATTGCTTATATGTAGACTTATGACTCTAGACTCCAAAATAAATTGCTGTGATAAGCGTGTGTAATTTACGCGCATTCATGGTTATTAATTAAATTTTAATGTTTTTCGTAATGTGTTAAAAACAGACTCGTTGATTAGAAATTATTTTTTAATTAACAACTCGTTTCTAATTTGGCCATTTAAATGTCAAATTTGCAACATTTCTTTTAAAAGTTGAAAACAAAATGCCAAGTTTTGCAGTTTGATCCTTTAGCAGAGTGCGCATAATTAAGGCAGCATTCTCGCGCTGGATGGCAATTGCTATGTGAAAAATTACGTGAAAAAGCTGCCTGCGCTAAGGGTCGTCTATCGCCTGACGCAGGCGCTTATTCTGGGTCTTGCGTAGCCCGTGTGTGCCCCGGCCCTATTGGCCAAGTGTACTATGCCAAATGCCACAAACTTGTATTGGACGCCTTAAACCCATATTTTTTATTCATAGGTTGTAACGAGGTGCAACGCAAATCATTGCTTGCCAACTGTCTGGGTCCTAAAATTACTATCTATTGACAGCCAAATTCAAAAGTCGCTACGTTCGAAGAGCCATTCCATAAAAAGAAACCATTTCATTAGCGAGGCATGAAAGTTAACCCTGAAAGAGGAAAACAAACTCTTAGTGACAGAAATAAAGATTCTGGCACTTGCAAAAACAGACAATGGTATCTGGAGAGTCCGGAGGAACGTCGAAATTGAAGAGCTGGTGTCCGAGCCCAATGTGATCGGTGAAAGCACATCTGTGTAACTTCGCTGGCTCAGCCATGTAGAGAGAATGGAAGAGGATCGGACAGTCAAAGGAGTATACCAGGGACATCCTAGTGGATTATGTCCAGTCAGGCGACCAAGGTATTACTGGATCAATGAAGTTCAGAGAGACGTGTGCCAGCTTCGAGGAGCCGATTTTTTTATTAATTGGCGACGGAGCAGCCTGGTGTCGGAGGCCAAGACCCACTATGGGTCACTGAGCTAGCGAAGTAAGTAAGTAATATTGAATAACAATATATAAAGTCTTCAAGCGTTTCATGGTGTTCGACGAGTTCTTTGTGCTTAAAGTGTTTCTTTAAACTTGTATATTGCTTGTTTGTTTATATCTAAGACCACACTGCTTTCATAGTTTAGCTTTCATTCGTTTTCATATTTAAGTCTTTCCTTTGGCTTTGTTGTCTTAAAGTTTTTACAACCTGGTTAACGAACCAATAGAGTTTGACCTGTGATCTGGAACATATTCCACTACTTTACGTGTCTATTTATAAAAGGGACGAATTGAAGGTGGCCGAGTACGAAATTTAAGAATGACACCCCAGGTCAGAGAACGGAGCCGGTATTTATTTAATCCTTTAAGAGTCCCCGGCAAGCTCGGGCGAATTTCACCTTCCCACACAAACGGAGTTTCGTTCTCATTTTAAAACTACGTGTTGGATTGTAACGAAACTTTGCATATACATTGACTTGAGGTATATCTAAGCCACTAATTAGTTTATATGAGTCCATATTATAAAACAAACAAAATACAGCAAAAACAAATTTTGTATGAAAACTTAAATTCACTGAATTTTTTTACTACGGTATCTGATGCATAAAGTAATTGCGAACTGTATATACCTTAACTTATTCTAAGTACAAAGTTTCAAAGCAACCTAGCAAATCGTTTTAAAATGAGAGTGTAACTACGTTTGTATGGAGAATCGAGCTTACCGGGGACTCTTAAAATACACGACACTATTTCTGGAGTGTTTTAAAACTGTATTTAGGAGACGAGAAATTAATCCTTTAGTCCACCTTCACGACTACTTTTCACAACTAGTTAAGAAAAACACTTTTTAATCCTTATTTGATAACTATTTTTTTTAATTAAATAATAATCGTTACTCGTGTTGTATCGTTTAACCCGACTTTTATGCACTTATGCGCAAAATTTACTTACCTAACCTATTTTTAAGTCAGTTTTTACTAACATAATATTGAACACGTTTTCTGAAATAAATGATTTTTATTTATGCGCGCTGTGTCGTGGGAGATCGTAATGCTAGTGACTGTACCTTTTGATGTCGGTAATGGTAAGCTGCAATCAATCTCATTCTACTATAGTATAATCCAAGTGTACACTTGAAAGAATTTTACCTATAATTTTTAGAGCTTGGCTTGTGGTTTATGGTTTGCAACCAATCTTGTCACTTATACATCGATTAGGATAGAGAGTACTACAGTGAAAATGCGCTGGTTTCTAATTATATCCATTAAATTATTCTTCCTTCTCTTGGTTCACTTTACGGATGGTAATTAATTTTTTTTTTACTAATAATTCTTACATTTACAAAGATCTATTTCCTGCCTCGCACGACTGAACTGTGGAATAAATTGCCTCATGCAGTATTTCCGGACCGATGCGATCTTCAAACCTTCAAGAAAAGAGCGTACTCCCACCTGAAAGGCCGGCAACGCACTTGTGACTCCTCTGGTGATGCAAGTGTCTATGGGCGACGGTGATCGCTTACCATCAGGCGACCCGTCTGCTCGTTTGCCCCCTATGCCATAAAAAAAAACGACGATCGTGATGGTAAAACATCAAGATTTTTATAAAAAAAACAATAATCAATATTACTAGAAGGCGCCCACAACTTCGTTCGCGGAGAAGAAAAAGTCATTATTCCTTTTTTTTCTTCAGCATAGTCGGGTAAAAAGTATCCTATAACCATCTGGAGAAACCCAGCTACCCGTGCACCAAAAATAGTTGAAATCAGTTATGCCGATTTGGTGTGATGAAGCTACAACGACCCATACAAACATACAAAATATCCAAAGAAAATATTTTTAATTCAGTGTGTTCCAAATAGTCAGTTAGAATAGTATTTATTTTATATATTAAATGTACAGACAATTCATTTTTAAAACTTCTAATAGTATAGATGTTGAATTTCATTACTCCCTCCCACATGACACTAATATCTGTTTTTTACTTGTTTCAGGATGCAATCAAAGTAAACATACCTTGTTTGAAATTATTTGTTTATGTTACTGAAAATAACATTACTTAGCGATTAAGTTTAGTACACTACAAATGTACTTTTTTATCTGCTACGCTGACCTCATCCATGGGACAGTATAAAATTAAAAATAATGTTTAAAAATATCTTCTCTCAACGGCTGATAGCAGCTGTCAATAGAGTTGAGATAGCAAAGTATCTTTTGAACGGACTAAGCGTGTATATTTTTTTGTAGCCGACTGTACTGTCAGTGAGAGAAGGTACACCCTGCCATACGAACATGTATGAAAGGACTAGGAGGGTTAATTTAATTTACACATAACAGTACCATACAAAATCATGACACTTGATTCTGATTGCAAGCGTCAAACACGTTAGGCAGGGGTGGGGGGGGGGGGGGGGCTGCCTCCGTAAGCCAATAACCCCCCCACGACGGCCATAACAGAAAACTGAACGAACCAGTAAGTTCATCGATCGGTGTCGTAAGATCGCGAAAGCTTTATTTAGGAGGGAGATAGAGCTGTCGCGATGTCGCGATCTGTCAACACCGGTTCATAGTACATTATAACTGCTGTGACAACCGACCCGTGAGCCCACCTTACCCGATCTCTCCTACAGATAGCGTAGTTAATGCCATAAGGCACTCTCTACCAGTCAAGTATAGGGCCAGATAGAAACTAGCAGTTGGTGCAGGATCATTAAAGACATCAGTCGAAGAAAGTAGATTATTAAGAAACACAAATCAATAAATTATATGATTTGTGTTTCTTAATAATCTTTACTTTCTACATTAATAATATAAGTATAACGTGCAATATAAATATAATATGTATGTGTGTGTATATGTAGATCCAAATAATCCGTATCACATGGAATCACGACCTGCACGAGAGTCGATCATTAGTATAGCATAATACAGGACAATTTTACACAAATCTTACCGTGATTTGAACCCAGGACCTTCAGCTTCGCAGGCAACGTTATTCCCGCTAGGCCAAACCGGTCGTCTAATGGGTGCGGCTCAGGAGCGTTTCAACCGCCGTTCCCGTTTGTTATGAAATTTTTACTGATAAAGCTTTTGCTATTTGTAGTCCTGTACAAGTCACATACAGCGTTTATTGGTGAGCTCACAAATTTACGCTTTTTCCACTTATTAAGCTTATAATTGTCAAGATCCCATAACACACGGGAACGGCGGCTGAAACGCTCCTGAGTCGCACCCAAATCGGCCATGTGCATGAATGTGGCTTGCAAAACCGAATTTGCTTTTGCAAGTTCTGTTGCATGGCGCACAATGCAACTCACCTGTGTCATTATACGTGTAGGTATAGGAAGGCTTAGGGCGGGTGTTTCTGTTTAGGCGTTTTGCGTCTTGGGCTTGCAAGCGACTCTCCTCAAAATCAGTGACGCCTCATGAACAGAGCTGCATACTCCTTTGATATCATTTGTTTATTTATTTTCAGGTGAATTAACTCGAGGCTTTAACGAAGCCCGAGAAACATTAAAGGGATTGGAATTTGATCTAGAACGGTTAAAAGCCACGATGGCGAAGCACGGTGTGATCGAGCGGAAAGTGGATGAGTGCCTGAAACGACTGGGCGTCACCCGCAACAAATTGTCAGCACAATTCCTCGAGACTTGCAAAACGGACTAAGAAAGCCTGCAATCTAAGACCAGAACTTGGGGGTAGAATGTGAAGATATATAAGGGCTACCGTTACAAAGAATAAACTTAATGATATTGTCCTCCTCCTCGTATTTCGTAAACAATTTTTTCATAAAATTATTTTCCTATAACTTTTATTTCATAACTTATTCTCTGAAGCTGTAAATATTGCATGATTTTTAATGTTATCGTAAGGCATCGTTGAGTGTTCTATAATAATTTAAAAAAATATTGGTTTCATACAAAAATGGTTTCCATAAAATTATAATTCTAAGAAACAAGTAATCGGTGAACCGATGATAATTTTCGAATGGCTGAGTTTCTGAAAAATCATTCACTTAAAGTTAGAGGTCGTCCATATACTACAAAATGTAGACTTTTTGGAGCCCGCCCTCCATTTTCATGTTTTTTCCTATCTCTTTAACACAGCCACCTTTCCCCTCCTATCACTTAATGTGGATGTTCTTTTATTACTAAGCGGATAATTAGAAGAACACCACTTAAAACCGGCCAAGTGTGAGTCAGACTCGTGCACCAAGGGCTCCGTACAAACTTTCTCTTAACCTAACCCAACTGGCCGTTTAAGTTAAGTTTGCACCTGTGTGCCTACCATGAGCTGAGTTTACGATCGGCGCTAGCGAGTATCTCGTATCGAGAGTCATGCACCTCTCTCGCACGTGCTAATAGTGCGAAAGAGATAGACCGTCGTCGAGCGCTCGATACTGGCTCGTGCCGAACTCATGGTGCAAACGTAACGATTTTTCAAAATGAAATAGTAATATGTTTATTTTATTTTGTTTTTAGTATTTGTTGTTATAGCGGCAACAGAAATACATCATCTGTGAAAATCTCAACTGTCTAGTCTATCACGGTTCATGAGATACAGCCTGGTGACAGACAGACAGAGAGACTGACAGACGGAAAGCGGAGTCTTAGTAATAGGGTCCCGTTTTACCCTTTGGTTACGGGACCCTAAAAAATAAATGAAAATCATAGTAGTAAAAAGTGAAAAATTTAAATAACCCTTTTCTTTTCTAATTTCCATATAGGTTTGTTTATATATTATAATTAGTGATACTAAGTATAGGTAATATGTAAATATTACAGTTTTCCGACACGAGTTCTGATATACGGGTCCACTTTAAGATATCTCCATATAAGTTAGATTAATGTCCGAGTGCCTAACACTATCCTATAAGTTGGCACCTTTAACCTTAATTCATAGCAATACAGCCACTAGTGAAGAAAAGTACGCTATCTGATACACATTGCGTTTCCGTAAATAAAATAGTGAATAACTTTGCTGCTTTTGATTAACACATTCATGACCGTGAGCCCGCTAAGTGGGTGCTCCGCTTCTAGAAAGGTTTCGCTACATACTGTTTTTTCCATAGTGTTGGCATGTTGGCAACGAGCGAGCGGCTACGTAAATTTGGGTTGCGCAAGTGTTACCATAATAATACCAAACAACCCATAGCTATGCAAGAAAAAACATTTTGAATCAGAAGAAAAACGAAAGATTGAGTAGCATTTCGATTTTTTTTGTAATAGGCAAGATGTCGGGTTATGAAAATCAAAATTCTAATTAATCCGTCAGTTAATAAAAAAATATCGGACACGTATTTTATGCTTTTTCAAAATAATAAAAAAAAAACAGATAAATCGCACTAAAGCTTAGGAGTGAAATAATGATCTTTATTCTGTAAGTGGGCCACAAGGGCACTTTTACAAGTCTGACTCTACGGCGTTTCCCAAGAGGAGACCGCTGAAGAGAAGAAAGCCGAAACAAACTCAACAGTCAGTAATTTTTTCGAAATAACTCTTATATACATTACAATATTTGTACTTAGCCTGTCCTAAATATATGTTTTGAGTATATAAACTCAATGCGTAGTTCTTCAAGAAAACATATCAAAACTTATAAAAGTAAAAAAAAATATAGAATATAAAGAAGCAAAATGATTTTTTATTTAAAACAACTTACATACGTTTGATATGCCACCTTATAAGAACCGTGTCCCGGTAAAAGTAAATTATTTGGTTTCTGTTTTGGGCCATGCATTTTTGTCTGTTAAATAGTCCTCTACCCTATAATAAGCCTTTGCTATTAGGGACTCTTTTAAGTACTTTTTGAGAGCTGGAAAGTGGGGGCTCGTGACGTCACTCCTAAGTACAATTTATACCTAGGAGTGACGTCACACGACATTTTGATCGCCTTTATTTTATGATTTCGTAAAAAAAGAGAACATACTGCTCCAATATTTTTTATGGATCTACCATGACCATGACAGACTAATAGGGTAGTCTCCTGGGTAAGAAAAAATATATTCTAATTAATCCGCCAGTTAAATTATCTAAAAATATTGAACAAGTATTTTTTCTTTTGGCAATCAAACAAAAAAAAGATAAAGGTAAAGCGCGTACTTTGGAGTGGGGGCGCGTCACGTTACGCCGTGCGAAAAATGGCGTGACGTCACGGGGAACTTTAACTGGCTATATCTTCATCATTTTTTGTTTAATTTACAAAAGAACAAATAGGTACTTTTCAAATATTTTCTGATAATCGAACTGACAAAATAATTATTTTTTTTTAGGACACAAGCCTATTATTACAATTTAGTGATCATCTCTATTGTTAATTTCATACTATCTTAATACTCAAGCGCCATTCTGGACGAATTTGGAACTATTATTTACGCAGGATATATTTTCATTCCATTCAATATAGATGACAGACAGATAAAATGAGTTCCTTTTTATGAAATGTCAAAACGCTCCGAATGTATGAAGTTAGAAAGGAAAAGATTTATGACGTCATAAACCTTTATGTTTAAATTGTCACCTTATTTTTAGTTTTTGATCATTTCAAAATCACCAATTTGGCGTGATGATTACGAAAGATAATCACCAGATCCGACATAATGCTTTCTTTGTAAACATTCGGGAAGGTAAAGAAAGAAGGGGTAGAGGAAGACCAAGATTAACTTATTATAATCGAGTGAATAAAGTGGGCACTGTATCGTATCCGGAGACCAAAAGGCTGGGAATAAGGAAGAGTGGCGATTACTCTACCAATAAGAGCACAGATCTTAAGAGTCCCCGGCAAGGTCGGCCGAATTTCACCTTCCCATACAAACGGTTTCGTTCTCATTTTACAACTACGTGTTGGATGGTAACGAAACTTTGCATATACAATGACATGAGGTTTATCTAGGCCTGTAATTAGTTTATATGACACCAGTTTATAAAACAAACGAAATACAGCAAAAACAAGTTTTGTATGAAAAACTTAAATTCTCTGTATTTTTTTACTATGGTATCTGAAGCTACGTAAACTAATTTCAGGCCTGCATATACCTTAACTTATTCTAGTACATTGTTTTAAAGCAAACTAGCAAGTCGTTTTAAAATGAGAGCGTAACTACGTTTGTATGGGGAACCGAACTTACCGGGGACTCTTAACAGTTTCTTTGAGTTCACATAACGGATACCATCGGAAAAAAAATATAAAGACACACATCTGAGAAACTTAATATTCGTAATTATAATTATCATTGCTTAGTTTGGGATTAGGTTGCTCTGTTCCCTAATAATCTATTTAAAATTTAGGCGGAGCTATGTGTCTCAAGAGTCCCAAGTTTACGAGAATAACAAATTTGCTGTATAAAGCGATTCCTTAAGTTACACTGGCAACATTTTCAATTTGAACTATTTGTTCAAACCTTTTATGACTCTCCGGGGTACTGATGTGTAATTGCGGAATCTTTCTAAAAAGTTTAAAAAAGGTCTTAAGTCTAGTGTTAACTTACATGTTTATAGGACCTTTTTCAAGCATTTTTAGTATATAAAAGGTCTTAAGTCTAGTGTTAACTTACCTGTTTAAAAGACCATTTAAACAGGTAAGTTGACACTAGAATTAAATCCTTTTATATACTATACTGTATCAGTAGTCCGGGGTGTCATTCTAAAATTTCGTGTTAAACTGTCTTAAGTTCACCCCAGTAATATAACGAGACGAGTCACGTGACCTAGTGGTACAGTCGGCTGCAAACAATTATACGCGATTAGTACGTTCAATCGGTGGCCGAACCTAGTATTATCGGCGAAACAAAATTTTACAGACTTCGCTGGTTTCGTTACTTCTAGAGAAAGGGGAGAACCGAGCCGTCAAGAGAGCGTACTTGGACGGCCGACTGGTCATCGTCCAGTCGGTCGGCCCAGGTGAAGACATCATGGAGATCTGCGCCAGCTTCAAGTAAATAATTAGCAGGATTGGCATGATGGCAGCTGCACGTCAGGATCAGGATAGGTGGCGAGCTCTCGATAAGGAGGCCATGACCATACTTGGATGTGCCAAAATAGTCAGTTCAAAAATATTTTCTCTCAACTCTAATAAAGTCTAGCGCAGATATTTTGGAATAAACTTTGGTGTGATGGTGCAGGAACGATGCGCGGATGATAAAGAAACAATGGATCTAATTTGACAATTAGATTTAATGTTCCGTTTATACCAATACGGCGGGCACAGTGAATCAAAACATGTACAGCACATGTTGTTACTTCAATTATCTTACGTCTAATCTGACAAGTGTCAATGTCAAGTGCATGTTGCCAGCTATAGTATAAGGCGATCGCCACAATACTATACTTCGATTGATAATTCAATTCCAAAATCTGAAATTTACGAGCGCACTTTTGCTGTGATGAAATAGGTACTCCGTTTTGATTGAAGTGTAGGCATTTTCACCACTAAAACTTACCTTAATATCACTAGTTAAACGACATCTCTTCACATTTTACGAACCAACTTTTAAATAACTAAATATTCATCAAAGGAATTTTCTTTCTGTGAATAGGTTCTAAAAGGGTCAGCAACACGCTCGTAATGCCTCTGGCGTTGCAAGCGCTCATAGGCTGCGGTAACTGCTTACCATCAGGCAGGCCGTACGCTTGTTTGCCACCTTAGGAGTAGAAAAAAAAAAGAAAAAATCAAAATAGGAACTGCCACATTTTAGAATTTTATTATGGATCGGAGTATACTTAATTGTGTATATCTATTTGAATTTGCATTTGATCACAGGTCAAAATAAATTGGTCGTCAAGCAGGTTGTCAAAACTGAATTACGAAAATGTTTCTTATAACGCATCGTGAAGAGAAGGAAGGAATACTTAAAGGGTGTTTATCCACAATGTATCTTAAACGCGTCACGCGTTCTAGCTGCGCTTTATCTGCTCATACGATCATTGTTAAATAAAACATTACCTACTTAACTCAAAACGGAGACGCAGCAGTCTTACTCGGCGATGGCCGGACGACTTGGACTCCTTTGTAAAGGATTGCTGATGAAGAAGATGGTGCTCAAAATCGAGACCAATCAATAGAAGAAGAGGGGGAAAGCCTTTACCCAGCAGTGGGACATAATAGGCTTATAATAATAATTGTCATCTCCAAATATCTAACAGATAAAGGTATATATTTCCTATCCCGTATGATAGACTATATGTAGTACCTACAATACTGCAGAGGCAGGGAAAATAGGGATTGCCAGTTCAGTAGGTATAGATGGATGGGGATACGACGCTGGCAATCCCTTTTCAAAACAACAACGACTGCGAAATAAAAAATAAATCGAAAAAAAACGGGTTTATTTCATATAAAATACACTTATTCGTTTATTACGCCGCCGCATGGGCGGTGCGGCGGCGCTCATAACGTATTGAAACAAAACACGGTAGCTTTGCAGGCCAGCAATTTTTACCTCTTTTTTATCCCCGCGAAAACACTATCCGCCATGTTCAATAAAATCACGACGTCATGACGGTATGTAAACAAAACTTAGTGAAGAAAAGATAACCTAACACTTTCAAAATATTATGACTGCTGATTATGACTGAACTGACAGATGACAGCGTATTGTTTTGCTATTATGACGTCACAACATGGCGGCTCGTGTTTCAGGTCACGTGATGTACTGATTAAAAAAAATATTGACATAATTTCAATGTATCAAAACAATCATGTGCAGTTTATGACTAAAAATCAGAACTTATACATTATATAAATTATGTCTTTCTACATATTTATTTTTATTTTTATCCATTTTCATAATAAATTTGTTCACTTCAGATTTCGTTAGCCCGATGCATAGATCTGAGCACAAAGTAAGAAACATACAGGTAAATTAAATTGACGTAAGCAGTTGCATGCCTGTTAGATTACTTTTTAATCAGTATTCGTCGTCTGCTACTAAATCCGTAATTAAGTTAAATAGTGTGAAATAAGGCAAAGTTTGAATACAAAAACTGAGCGGCAAGAACATTCTATCAATAAATTTTTTCCACGATTCAATTGGCTCTCTACATGATCGCTGAGCACGCGGGATGCAGTAATACATTAGAATGAGATGGAAATATATGGTGCTCTTTTTAAAATACCGCATTGCACTTGCTCGACGATGATCGGCGATCGTGTAGAAAGGCTAAATAACTGACAGTGCATCTATGTTCGTGATGGGAGATACTGGCACTACTCTTGCTAACTCTTGCTTTGTGTATCTGTGGACATCTGTTATTTGCTTGATGTATTAATACGAAGCTCTGTAAGACCTCTGCCTCACTGGGACGCCACGGCGTAGTCACCAGCGACGTTGCCCTTAAATGTTGACGTCGCCAAACCGTCGCCAGGTGAGTGACCTGTCCCGCCATACATCTCAGTATGTGTTTAATCTAGTATTAGAATGATCTCTAGTATGAGATGACGCTGTACAGGCCGCTGAATCGCGCAAGCGATGTATCAATGTAAATCCTACAAGAGGTAATAATTTAGTCTAGTTTTAACATTTTCCGCTAGGTGGCGCTGTACCGTTCGGCTGCACGAGCTGCATCGCGCAAGCGATGTGTCAACGGAGAATCCATAACATCTTTTATAAATTTTTATTTGGTGTGGTTTCTTTGACAGTGAAATATAGAACGGTGCATCAAGTACTGGTAGGTAGTTTGATTTGAACTGAACCAGAATTGGCACGGTTGTGCACAGTATGAATTGTTTGGCTACCGTAGCTCTCGACGGAGTTATGGCATCCCAGTGAGGCAGAGGACTTATTGATATGAGAGAGAGGACTTATTTTTATGATATTTTTTGTTTGCTGTATAAATTATGCTTTCCAGTCATCAAGGTCAAAATGTTCAACCGCTCAAAAATGACAAAATGGATAACAAGAGGATTGAAAAAAATCGAGCAAAACCAAACGACACTTGTACTTCAAATACAGATCACCTACACTAAACAGATTAGTAAATAAATTGAAATTTAAACAGTATAATACCGTTTATAAGTCGTGCCTGCTTAAAGCTCAACAAATAAATAACAATAATTTCATAAAACGTAGTAAAAATAAATGCAAAGCTACTTGGAATACTATCGCTACAACCTTATCTAATGATTCTTGTAATAACGAAATCGAACATTTAAATTTTGAAAATAAATCATATGACGGATCCGTATGACATCTGCAACTACTTAAATAAATATCTTATATCCTTGACCAATAATAAGCAATCTAACCAATCCGAATTAAAACTAAATAGCTCATTACGAAATCTCCAATCAATTTTCCTACGGCCTTGTGATGAGCGTGATATTTGTAAAATACTCATGTCCCTAAACAACACGAAGTCATCTGGTGTAGACGAGATAACGACAAAGGTTTTAAAACGATGTTCTATGGCTATTTGCCGTCCACTTTCGCATATAATTCATCTATCTTTTACTGACGGAGCCTTCCCCAGTGAACTAAAACTCTCCATAGTTAAGCCTCTATACAAAAAAGGGGATAGATCTGATCCGAGCAATTATAGACCGATTACTATAATTCCAGTCTTGTCTAAAGTCTTTGAAAAAGCTATACTCCACAGGTTCAATGATTTCCTAAACAAATATGATATATTAACAACTAAACAATTTGGATTTCGCAAAGGAAGATCCACAACCTTGGCCTGCTTCAACCTGTTAAAAACTGTATCAGAGAGCTTAAATCATAAAATTCCTATCATGGCAATTTTTTTAGACATGAGCAAGGCTTTCGACTTTATTGACCACGCAACTCTATTGAAAAAACTTGAATCATATGGCATTAGAGGTAGAGCTTATGATTGGGTGGAGAGTTATTTGGGAGATAGAAAGCAATGTATAGAAAATCAAAAACTAATACCTATTACCTAAATAAGAAATACAACCAGCATCTAAAATAGTCCATTGGTTTTGATTCGACGGTAATATTTTGAAAGTCGTATTTGTATACAATTGTATGGGAAAATCAGTGCCCAAATACTTATGAGCGGTAATGTACATAGAAGTTTTTAGCTGATAACGAAAACGTTAGATGATATATTTAACGAAACTTGGCTCTTTCCTTCTATGCCTTTTGCTATTCACTTGTCAGTTGGAAAATCAATTACTTCACACCTTTGCGTATACTGTTGAAGTTTGTTCAAGTGAAAATATGCAATAGTTATAGATTTTCCCCGAATCATGAAAATGTTAATAATAATATCGGTTATTTCATTGCTTGTAATGACTGTAGCAGCCGGCGATCCAGGTATATGTAATACCTTAAAATTTTCGTCAACATTAACCCATTTTAGTGTTTTTATTTTCACTGAACTGTGTCGATATAATTTTCACTAACCCAAATAATGTTATTAATCCGGTACACGCATCGTTCAACTTATAGCATTTTAAGTTAACATTCAATGTACGAGTCTTTTACTTTTTCTTTCGGCACTCATTAACATCTATTTCATCCTTACACAAACGTTTCTTTTTATACCATCATATAAAACACATTTATTGCAGAAAATGATAAAAATGAAAATTAGATACAAATTAAAAATAATAAATAACAACTAATTAAACTAGGATTATTAAAAATTACTTGAAAAATTTGGCCCCTTCGGTAGGGTGCCCTAGACACAGGCAGCATTCCCGCGCTGTATGGCTATTGAAAGCCTTTGTGCGAGAAAGCTGCCTGCGCGTGGGTC
The DNA here is from genome assembly GCA_905404275.2 of Hedya salicella. Taxonomy (NCBI): domain Eukaryota; kingdom Metazoa; phylum Arthropoda; class Insecta; order Lepidoptera; family Tortricidae; genus Hedya; species Hedya salicella. The sequence goes on along the minus strand of FR990112.1, from coordinate 5,670,164 downwards.
CCCTGTTGCCTCCTTCAGACGCTTACTCAATTCCTTGTGGAGCCCGCGTGCACTCTGATCCCACGGGCCGAGTGTCTCGACGCCAAAGGGTATAAAGTCGTATTGGGCGCCGAGACAACTATATGAACTTGAACTTGTCAATAATCAAAGATCACAAATCAGGGGGGTTATTGCCTAACGAAATTTTGACAATTGGTATCCGAATCAACTGTCATAGCCCATACAAATATTTCAGCCCCCCTATTGCCTAACGCGTTTGACGCTCGGAATCAGAATCAAGTGTTATGCATGATTTTGTATGGTTGATTCGGATACCACTTGCTAAAATTTCGCTAGGCAATCAAATCTTGCAAGTTAAATTTAACCCACTTCCGCTTTCGGATTGCGCTAAAATTTGGCATACTTTTGTAAATTAGGTGACAATACATTATGACCCCATCGAGTTGATCTGATGATGGAGACGGATGGTGGTCATAGGAACTCTGTGATAAAATAATGCAATCCTACCGAGTTTTGGCTTTTTATGAACGTGTCGATGAGTTATTTCAATGAAAAGTACAGTCCTTTGAAAAAGCTCGTTTTAAAAATACAATTTTCACTTTTACTGCTCAAAAAGTACGTCATATTATCTTCGCGAAGCGAGACTAAAATAGTACATTTAGCCCCTAGGGTTTAAAAGAAAGCCATATAATCCCATACAAATTTCTATGACACTGAAAAAAAACATTGCGGCCAGCAACATACTCCTTACGAATAATTAAAAACAAACAAACCAACCTGATCACATTGGCTAAACTTTCTGCTAGAATTGCTCAGTGTACTTTTAGTTTTTCATGAAATATACAATTTTAATGTTAAGTCTTTTTTTACTTTCTTGCAGTGGAAGTGAAAAGCAGAGTGTTTAACACGTGGCTAAACTAACTTCGTGTCATAATGGCTTATTTAAGCCCCTTGTCAAACAATCTGCTATTTGGACAGACACTTATTTTCAGAGTATTGTATTAATAATATAATTCTTGTTTCATATGATGCAGAATGGGTAACGCATCTTAAAATTGTCGCGGCAGAGATCCGCGTAAGGTCGGCACGTCTAAAGAGATGCTTGGAGGCGCTTAGAGAAATATTATTTTTCCAGGCTCGAATTAAGTCAAAACTGGATACATGTTTGTAGTGTATAGTGTAAAAGACTTCAGTTCTGAAGTTTTATTTTCAGTAGACTTGACTCAAATAATTTGGTACTCGGTGAACTCAAGACTCCGAGTCCCAAGTCGAGTGTGACTAATCTTAGCAAGGACCCGAACCTTAAGCAGCGCGAGTTTTCAAATACAAATAAATACAAAACTTTATTCATAACGCCATTTCAACCAGACACCATCTTTCATTTCTTCCTTTAGTTCTAACATATACTCGCTTACTTGTGCGATTCACAAAAAAACTCAAATAATGATAAATTAGTATTTGTGGTCTGTACTTGAAGCCCATTAAATTTTCATTAAAATGTCGAACTGTCTTTCTTCTTTGAGCCTACCAACGAAAAAAGGCAGTTCGAATAGGAATCGCTACATCAAACAACTCGAATGTACGTCGAGTCTTATTGTAAAGTTAGCTTAGTTTGTGAAACTTACTTGGTTAGAAATTTTGTTTTAAACAGAGTCCTAACTTAACTAATAATAGTCTTGTAGTTTGTGAGCAGAGTAATATTAAAAGAACTCACACAACTAGAGTATTAACAACACTAATAAATTTTGCTAGTTGTTTCTAGTAATCATTATTTTTATAAATAATAATAATAATAATAAGTACTCTTTATTGCACACCCAAAGAAAATAACATCAGACACTTAAATCTAAACCAGTATGAGAAATGGTAAACAACAGGCAGTCGTATCGCTAAAAAGCGATCTCTTCCAGACAACCTTAAGGTAGTAGAGATGGGCGCAAAGTAAACAACCAATGAGTAAGTAAGTGGTGCACATGAAGATGAGACAAATCATAAATTAAAGCCAGAAAGAAAAACAAAAGAGAAATGAACATTTCAGATACTAATAAATAAATATAAAATACAAATAAACATATACAAATATATACATATACCTACACAAATACATACATATAACCAAAAATTTACTGAACTACACGACATCGACATCTCAGTTTAAGGGAGCGATAAATAGTGCTGCTTAAGACGACTCTTAAAAAAAGAAAAAGATTTAGCACACCTAACGTCCAACGGCAAAGTATTCCACATCCGGATCGCTTGAAAACTGAAAGAAGTGTTATAAAATTTGGAAGAAGAAGCAACAGGTGCAAGGGGATGATTTTGCGAAGATCGTAAAGATGACAAATATTTAAATCGCTCCTTAAGATACCAAGGGGTAGCGGGGTTGAAAAGAATGCTATAGAGGAGGGCAAGAATGTGAGACTTACGGCGAAGCCGAATTGGAAGCCACGTAAGTTGTGAACGAAAATGGGAAATATGGTCATATTTACGCAAGCCGAAAATGACCCGGATACATACATTTTGAAGGCGCTCAAGTTGATTTACCTGCTCCTCAGTAAGATCGGGGTAGCAAACATCTGCTTAATCTAAGATGGGGAGAATGAGAGACTGAGCTAGCGCAGTTTTAGTGGAGAATGGTAAAAAGTTGCGTAATCGTCGTAATGATCCCATCGCAGCAAACATCAGCCTACTAACCTCGCTGATCTGAGGAACCCAAGACAGAGTACGATCTAAAATCACACCAAGATTTTTGACCTGACGTCAATAAGGTACCTGCACACCGTCAAACTATTATAGGCAAGTTTGGGAAAATCAATTTGTACCGGATGACCACACAATAACAGTATTACATAGACTTAACATAAGACCTGGTATACCTACCTAGCTTATAAGCTAATAAAAAGTTAATTTGTTCAATAATTTCATTTCATACCTTTCTATCTTATCCCGATTAAAAAGATATGAAATCATTAGTTTGACTAAACAGTCAAAAAGATAAGATTCGTATGTACGAATCAATATCAGATGTATAAAGCCCATAAGGCAATAAATTACATAATAAACTTATGTATACAAACTTTGCATAGGAATTGCGCAACATTTCGCAACTATTCAATAACATTGCACGAGACTGGTAATTTTCCATGAAAACCTAATATGTTGCATAATAATTGTTAATAATAATTCTGAGAAATAATAAAATTAACCCCTCCCTAACCAATATACGGCTCGAGTATAAAAGCCGAAGCTAATTCTGTTGACGATAACCCCACTATGTGTGCCTTACGAACGAGCACACAAATATAGAATTAGCCCTGCTACTAGTCAGTCATCGGAAATACATACTAGTCATCGGTAATACTTACTAATCAGTGGTCGATAATACTTACTAGAGAACAAATCAACGGAAAGTTATCATACGGAAACAGTTGTCAACTCAATTAGCTTCAGTTAGATAGATATCACATATAGTTACAATAGAAAGCCGAAGTGTTGGTTTAGGGATAACGGGATTTCGATACAAACTGTGACTTCTTATTCTCCATTATATCGAAGGGGTTCAGACTGCTTTTATAGTCCTCAGTCTGCACACAATTCTAGAAATGAGTTTTGAGCTGCCTATAATAATGGCTTGAGTTTTAGCTGGATTGAGCTTTAACCCATAATAATTAGGTTCAGATAATTTTAGGGCTGATTCTACCCTTAGTCCTCAACAATATTCTTTGAGGAATTAGGTTCGAGATCGAGTTTTTTTTCATTTCACAATCGTTATGGAGAAGGTCAATGTTTTTTCTCTGATTTAAAATATCATGGACATTCCCTAAATTTCCCTTGAAAATAATCACCTCTGAAAATGATGTAAACTTAAGATAAGATAAAATAATATTTATTACACCCAAGTATTTAAATCTTAGTTCTCAATTGTTTTATATTATACTAAAGAACAGTTAATAATACTTCAGTTTACAGTCTGGGCACAGTCCGTGTAAAAAGATGACAAGTTGTTCACAATAAAACGAAAAGTAATATCACAAATATATTTATTGTATTATTGTACATTATGTTTACATAACACAGACGAAGTACTACTATCACTCTGAGAATGAGGAAATGAATCTAGATAATAAATCCCAATAAGGACAAAATCATTCACAGATGAATTCATAATGTGCTAATTTGAATATAAGATAATATTATGAAATAGGTAGAGTCTGCGGCCAGCCTTAAAATTACCTGGACAAAAATCCTGATTGCTCTTATTATGAAAAAAACCGGCTGAGTGCGAGTCGGACTCACGCACTTAGAATTCGGTACAAACTTTCTCTTAACCTATCTAACTGGCCGGTTAAGTTAAGTTTGCACCTGGTATCTATAGCGTTGGATACAAATGAGGTGCAAAATTAACGCAACTGGATTGTTCAAAACTGATTTTTGAGAATTAAAAATATATATTTTTATTTTATTCTGTTTTTAATATTTGTTGTTATAGTGGCAACAGAAATACATTGTGAAAATTTCAACTGTAACTATCACGGTTCATGAGATGCAGCCTGGTGACAGACAGACAGACAGACGGACGGACAGCGGAGTCTTAGTAATAGGGTCCCGTTTTATCCTTTGGCTACGGAACCCTAAAAAACATACGAGGGCTGTTTAGCCGCATAATGGTATCCATTTAAAATATATCGGATGAATAGAGTGTAACCAGCTAAAAACTTTCTTAAGGTGCGTCCATACTTGTATCATTTGCTCGTATCCGATCAACGTGCCGTTGCATGACTGCGTATCGCGCTGCTTGGACGCTCACTGTAGGTGCGCCGATCATGCCACACTCTTCCGATATAAGTGTGTGATACGTGTAGCAAATGGATTTCGAGCGATCGGATCGGCGCAACGTCCAAACGCGTGATCGTGACACGCGATCATGCCACGCGACGATGATCTGATACGGGCAAATGATACAAATGTGGACGCACCTTTAGCAGTCTGTGTAAGTTCTGATCTTTCTATTTATATATAATAGATAGAAAGAGTTGGAAATATTTTTGATAAACTTTCGTTAGGGGAATAAGAATAAGAGTAAATATTAAAATAAGAAGGATCGTTTTTGTTAAAAAATACTGAAGCGAACAGCTAATTTTGAGGCTGACTATACCAGTCGGCCCATGAAAATGTTGAGCATATTTGGAAGCTTGTCATTTTGATATTGACAGTTATGATTTTATTTAGTTTTTCTGTCTTTTGTTTGAAATTTAATATGTGTGACTTACTTAAGTACTAAACATTTTCGTGGACATACTGTACGTAAAATTTGATAAAGAATGCACTTGTGAACACGCCTTATCTCTAATTGAGGCAGTGTTCACAATTTTTTCGATACAAAACTCGGTCATAGTAGAAATATACAAAGTATATGTTTGTCGTGTTGCTGATTGATTGACAATAGTTGTATAATGTACACTAGAGAATCGGCGAGTAGACGGTCATGTTTTTTAAAGTTGGGTACATTTAAATGGATCATATTTACTGCATAATTTATGGCGGCATCACTGCGTTTCTACCAAATATTCATGTTGCATATCTTTTCTTTTTTATGTTAAAGGAAAGGGATGAAGCTCGAATGTTTGGCAAATACGGCACTGTGCGCAGCCCTAGACATATACTTTATCATTTACTAATATGTTTTATCAATGAATGAGATAAAGTTATTGTTGTACGAAAAACTTGTGCCGCCAATATAAGCATCACTTTGTAATTGTCAACCCTAACATACAATACATATTGGTACAAAATAACAACATTAAAAGTATAAATATTTACAATTTCATTAAACTTTTAATCAAGATCATATTTCTCGTTCCATGTATAATAGACGCGTCAAATTTTTTTATATTATTTTTTCGGTAAATAAATCAAATTCATACACACACCAAATTCATTTAAGTATTTTATAAACCATTACATCGTAGCTATTTAGTGCAGTCGTGAGAAAATAGTTGAAATTGATTTTAACTTTATACCGAACTACTGAAATTGTATTCTGAACTGATTCGAAAAAGAATCTGATAAAGTGGATAAAAAGGTCGAAAACGAACGCAGCACTGAAGTATAGTTTCTGTTTATTTACGTAACGTTGGCTTTGTAGGTACTTGAACAACATTATTTCTCATCTTTATTCCTATAGTGACAAGCAATGACAGATGAATTGTTAACTTTGTTATATATCATTGTCCAGGTACAAAGCCTTTGTATTAGACAAATACGGTTACATTTATTTCGAAAAATTAGAACATTAGTAAGTAAATGACAGATAAAATGGCGATAAGACCGCCTATTGTCTACCGTATTTTATGTTAAGGCTCTATTGTACTGTTTCAAATGTTGGTGTGCAATAAAGAATTGTTGTATTGTATTGTAAATGTTCTATCGTTAAAGGGTTATCCGAGAACATGTGATACATTTTATCCAATCTCACAATATTGTTGCATTCCAATTGAATTCAGAATAAGCCACTGGAGGGTATGACAGTATCCATTATGGAGGGGAAACTGCCTCACAGACGATAAAGGACCTTTTTTCGGATAATTGGGGATTTATTTAGCTTTTACGAGATTGCCAGCAGCGCGGGAGCTGCGTTTACTATGCTACGTACGTATAATTACAGAGTCATGTAAGTTGGCGTCTCTGAAAGTAAGTACTAATAGCGTCGCAGTAATCTTTTTTAGGTGTCAAAAGGGTCCGACGGAAGCAGCAGGAGGGCGTTAAAAGCTATCGCTTGACCAACACCGCTATACCGCACCTTAGGTATGCGAGCGGCGAGACGGGGGGGGGGGGGGCAGAACAGCCGCTAATTCGTCGTTCCGCCGTCGTCTTCCCCCCGTCTCGCCGCTCGCATACCTAAGGACGGTACAGCGGTATTGGTCAAGCTATAACTTCAGAGACGCAAACTTACCTGACGTGAATTGTAGTTAACAATCAACTACGGAACCTTTAATCGTGTGTGACATTTTACGTAATAAAGTACGTAAGAGTAGAAAAGGGAGAGGTAAAATAAACAGTTACAAGTTCATAAGCAGGGAACATCCGATAAAATCTTGGCTTGAATTAATGTAAAAATGACTGTAAAGGTAAAAAAATAAATAACAGTAAAAATATAAATTGGAGTTCTTTTTTCAAACTTTTTTCAACCACAACCGCTTTTTTCTCTTACCGATAGATAGTAAGTATTCAAAAATCCGTGTAGTTCTATTAAGTACGTTTCATGGTAGTTTTTGTTTTTACATTTGAAAATGTTAACTTTAAGTACATTCAGCCAGAATTTATTTGTTGCACACATTATACTTCGTAACTTTGGCGTTATAAACTCGTGTGTGTATCTGAATCATATAAATAGAAATTGTAAAATATTCATCATAATTTTTCGTCATAGTAGGGCATATAATATATAAAACATAGTTGTCACAAGTCGATCGGTAAAAGATTTGTATCAACGAATACCTATACTATGATATTTCCATTCTTACTGAAGGTAGAAAACCTCATAATATTGTAGATCAGTTTAAATAGACATTTCATAATCTGATAAAAGTATTTGTATTCAATAACGAACAAATATTATTGCTTCTATTCATAATATCTTTCGTTCAATTTGACAATATAACATGACGATATGCGTTCATTATAATATTCTATAAAACAAACAATTTATTGCATTTTGATTTTACTATTACTACGATAAAAATATAAAAAGTAATGTTGTTTTAAATAACCTACAAGATAATATTAATATTATTCGCATTTCGCTGATATTCACTCTACTTTATATACAAAGATGAATTCTTCAAATTGTACTGCAAATACAATAAAACGGTAAAATTTGCACAAAATATTTGGTATAATTGAACACATTGTGATGACCTTTTATTGGGGATTCAAACTTAGTGCTATTTCATTTATTATTTTATTACAATTAATAAACGGCTTAAACATTTAAATTGGTCAACAATTTAAAACGTCAGTGATTTGAAAGTTTTAAAATTATATGCGAAATGGGAAATGGTAAGTGCCAAACTAGATAATTGATTTAAACTTGACTCCGTGTACGTGGCCACGAGAAAACTACGTGCCAATATCATAATTTTATCAATTTTACTAAAAAATAAATGAAAAAACCTGGCCAAGTGCGAGTCGGACTCGCGCATCGAGGGTTCCGTACAAAATATACGCCAAAACCGGACATATCTATGAAAATGTAGTGTTCTCAGAGCCCTAATTCTAAGCAAAATGGTAATTTTATATTGGTTACAGACTGGTATAGAGGGACAGGTATGAATAGTTAAAGATTTTTGATTTATTTCGTGGGTTGTGCCATATTATAGGATATACTGTCATACCAAATTTCAAGTTTCTAGGACAACCCTAACCCTATAGGTTTTATGTGGATGGCAATTTGTATGGAAACACCTTTTTTAATGACTGTATATTTGGAATGCGTTGACTTAGATGCTTAATTTTTTAACAGCTTCAAGGGACTACAAATTAAATCAAAATCCTTTATTGCACTCATGTTAGTGTCTGGCTAATCTTAATTTCAACTTGATACCTTCACGGGTTCCTGAGAAAAAGGATCTTGACAGACAGAAAATCGGACAGCCAAGTGATCCATAAGGTTACAGTCTTATTTAATTTTGAGGTACGGAACCCTAAAAATAGATAATAACAAGGGCAAAGCTGAAAATAGTCTGAGATATATTATGAATCATTGAGCTGTAGGTACATGCAATACAGCTCTAATTAGATGTTCGCAACTATTACAAAGGAAATGACTTTTTTATATAGTTTGACACTTATCAAGTGGTCGGCCATATAGCCAACGGGTGCAATTAGTTAATTAAGCTATTTATATTGGCAGGATCAATTCCAGCGTTGCCGCAGTCAAAAAATAATATAAATTATCAGATTAAATTGCCACGGGCTATTAAAACTATCCTAGGCTACTCTCAGTTCCATGTTCGTTAGGTAACTCGTGCGAGCAGTACATGTATTGTCGATTTTCTTTCACCTAGTTCTTACGGCATCACCTGTACAATGCAATCTGTACACAAGGTACAGGTTATTTATTCTTACTTGTCCTAAATACATGTCGTAAACAATATTCTAACCTAAAAGTACACCATTTTTGTCCTAAACTCTCATTTTCTCGTTAGTGAAGTATCAGGAATTAATATTTTTAGTGCCACATTGTCAATATCATACACTTAATTTATTTCCATGCGAGAAAACAGCTGGTTTTAACATCAAATGCATATTTTTAGGTTAGAATATTGTTTACTATTTAGGACAAGTAAGAACAAATGCCTGTATATGTTTCGGTTTTAAAGACTACATCTACTCAAAGATATACAAAGACTTTGTTCTTGATTAGTATAATTGTTCGTCATTGTAACGGCAATTAGGTACATGTAGGTACAATCGAATACAAAGAGATGTTTCCAATTTTGGACCGTAATACAATGCTATAAGGTACAAAAATGGATACATCTTCTTGCAGTTGACTGTAAATTTGTACGAAGCCTTTGTTATACATTACGAAAAGACATCTTTAAAACCGAATACCTATATGTAATTATGTATACCTAAGTAATATATATTTAAGAAGCGATTATAAAGTAGGAAAAGATAATTTGGACCATATTCAGGGTTTGAACCAAGAGCGGAGCTTAGCGTATGTACAGCGAGCTAATAAGTATTAAAAGTGCTAACAATTAATGAATTTCATAAAGGATATGGTTTGTTTTAGAATAGAGTTAGTTTCAGTCTAATTCTAGATCACGCAGGACAGACAGTCAAGAGTAAGTACATCGAATGGAAGCTGAAGGTAAAGACCTAAAAATAGTTAACGTACTTGTAACTCGAAGAACTAAATAGCCCGTTTGTTACCTTTGAGTACAAGAACTTAAAACTCGAAGTTCATTTATTTTAATACACATATGGGCAATTTAGGTCACCTAGCTAGAAGTACACAAGACATTTTTAGGTTCAACTCTTCAACGCCGAAAAGGGGTTCCGTCAAGGCCTCAACAGTGGGAAAACCTCTCAAAAATGTAACATTAACACTAACAGTAATATTTGGTGTTCTATTATTATGATTATATTAATACTTTTGCGCATTTTATTTTCCAATAGTCATTTGATAGTGGTTTCCGGAATTCTTCAGGTTATGGGTTCGTTGGTGATCCTCTGAGGCGATCTGAAAGAGATAAAACATAATCAAAGAATGAATAAATAGATAACCGAAGTAAAAAAAAAACAACAAATCTAGATTAATGCTGAAATCATTCGAACGGCTGAATCGCTTTTCTGAACCATAGTTAAGAATAACAATCTCGATGAATACAGCTTCCGCAGGAAAAAAACTAAATCAAAATCGGGTCATCTGTTTAGGAACTACGATGCTACAGACACAGATACTCAGATGCATACATCAAACTTATAACCTCCTTTTTTTTGTCAGTGGTTTAAAATTAAAAGCCAGCTGAAACACATAATTTGAGTGTCCCAAAATGCATGCACGGCGCAGTGAATTAGATTTTAATCTCTTTTGCAGTGTATTTTTCTTCAGTGTAATTCTCTTTGAATTGCTCCTTATAATCTCAAAGTATAATTTAATTATCATTTCTTGAAATGGTTTTCAAATTCAAACATATTCGACACTTATCGCGCTCTTGACATATTTTGAGATTCATGAGAGATTTCAGTCTTGTCTCAAGCTACGAGTGTTTAGTTCGATGTCTAACGCGTAATGTTCTGGTACGGCTATTAGCGAATGTAACGGAAACCTTGTAGTAAATATCACAAGTGTGAGGGTGGAGGAAAACCACACATTGTGACCGGTGCAGGGAAACAGACTGCGGGGCTGCCGCGGCAGCTTTTTTTGTTACCAATATTTTTTAAAGATCGTTTATTGGGCTTTAGTTGAAACCTTGATTAATTTTTTTTATTAATTGTCATCATAATTAAAATAAAATATATAATTATATTAAAAAAATATAACCAAATTTGGTAACAAAATTGGAAATTGTGACAGTTAAAATGCCTATACACATTTATATAAAATATGTTTTAGAAATGTTCAAACATGATCTCCTCTCCCATGGCCGCTCGGTCGAACGTTGCCGCGGTAGCTGTGAGCACGACACTGATCAGATAGTTACTGTTCTAGCACATACATTGTCTCCGGGCGGCGGCTGCTACGGCTGCCCCGGCCGCTGCGAGTACAGTACTGGTCAAAGATACTTACCGGTCTAGCACATATTCTCCGGGCGCCCGGGCCCCGTCGGCTGCTGGGGTTGGTGCGGTTGCTGGGCGGGGTGCTGCCGCGGCAGCTGCGAGTACAGTACTGGTCAAAGATACTTACCGGTCTAGCACATATTCTCCGGGCGCCCGGGCCCCGTCGGCTGCTGGGGTTGGTGCGGTTGCTGGGCGGGGTGCTGCCGCGGCAGCTGCGAGTACAGTACTGGTCAAAGATACTTACCGATCTAGCACATAGTCTCCGGGCGCGCGGACCCCGGCGGCTGCTGGGGCTGCTGCGGGTGCTCGGCGGGGCGCTGCCGCGGCAGCTGCGAGTACAGTACTGGTCAAAGGTACTTACCGATCTAGCACATAGTCTCCGGGCGCGCGGGCCCCGGCGGCTGCTGGGGCTGCTGCGGTTGCTCGGCGGAGCGCTGCCGCGGCAGCTGCGAGGAGTCCAGAACGATCGACGGCCGCGGGGGCAGGTTCTCGCTCACCATATGCGAGAGCGACATGTCGCTGGACGCGTTTGTATCTCCTGTAGGTAACGAGATGGACTGATGAGTTTTGAAATCTAGATGATCATTGGATAATAATCGGATGATAACGAAAGAATTGGGACATCAATTGAAAAAAAGCATTCGTCTATATTACCTACATAATCTAATACATTAAAAGATGAGTAACCATCTTGATATTTAAACAGTCCTTACGGTAGTGTTCTAGCTCTACTTTATAACACCCATGGGAGTGGTGAGTTAGGATAACTTAAAACACCTCATGCTAGCCTAGATTTAACACGTGTTTCTTACTAGTAACAATTGATATAACCGAACTAGTGTGCATTGAGCTACGTTCATTATCGCTCATCAATACGTTCCAAGAACTTTACACGTCTTGCTAAGGCAAGTAAGACGTGTAACCGTTCTGAAATTTACACAATTTTCTAACCGACTGTGCGACGCAAAGGAGTGGTAATGTGTTTATCAGTCTATGTATGTATGTATGTACGTATGTTTGTACCTATCTGGCACTCTAGAGACCAAACGCGTAAACCGATTTTGATGATTCTTACGTCAATCGATTTGTCTTAACTGTCCAAATGTCACTGAAGACATGAAAATGATGAAAACTCAAAATGGCGATAATGAAACGCCATATTGCGAAAAAGAAAAAAACGAAAATTGACGTACTATATCGAGTGGGGTATCAATGAATAGGGATTTGAAAAACATTATTAGGTTTCTTTTATCATTTTTAATTTGGAATTACCAGTTACGAACTATAACGATTTAAAGTTGGTTAGCAAGCCGTTCTCACTAAATTTTAATTTAATTGCATTGTAATAAATCTGTGCAAGCTTCTCAATAACCCCCACGATAAAGATTGCGAAATTATCTGACTTTTATAGTTTTAACTAAAAGTATAAAAAAAAATTAAAAAAACAAAAACCCGACTGCGTAAAAAACTAAAAAGAAAAAAAACAACTCCAGTACCCTAGAAATTTGTTAAGTTAACATAGCGATTTTGGACAGTCGGGACCCATAAGAAATCTAAATCGACGCAAATCTTCCCAACAATGGGTCTCGACTGTTTAAAATCGCTATGTTCCATATTAGAATTTATTATTTGTTATATTGTGAGTATCGATAGTGAATCAGATTTCCATTATAACTTTAAAAAAAATCTAGGGCACTGGACTTGTTTTTTCTTTTTAGTTTTTTTACGCAGTCGGGTTTCTTGTTTTTACAACATCCATTGAAGTGATGTGTTTGGATGACATTACTCCTGTTTGCGTAAGGGTCAAGTAGGTAATCCAGTTTTCCAGTTGTAGTTAATGATGTGCCAAAGACGAATAGCGCAAAAACAATCCGGTAATGGACCGTTCGGGATCACATTAAATTGAATGAAAAAAGGTGTAAAACGGGCACAACGATCGCTCTCACTGATTTAAAGTGTTGAACATTCATTTTACTGTTATTCTATTCATGAATCTGAATTCCAATCAAAATATTCGTCGCAGGATTTTAAGGACGAATATTAGGACAAATATACAATAACTGAATAACAATATTATTAAAATAAGATGTTCTGAAGTCTTAGTAAGAAAAAATACAGGTATATCGACGGTGGAAAGGAGAAATGGGATTAAAGCGACAGCTTAGTGGCATTTAGTAATTATAACCCTTTAACTAATTTTATACGGTGTATAATTTAATGTCTCTATATATAAATATATAAGGCTGCAAAGTTGTTTGGCGCGAGTACTTGAATTGAAAGCCGAGGAACCGAAGGAATCTAGAACTGAACCACGAGCGAAGCGAGGGGTTCAAATATATATTCCTGAGTGTAGTGAGACTTTCAAGGCACGAGCCACAACTTTTCACCTCACTACAGCGTGGAAAATGTGAGATGCAAAAGAAAATATGTGTAACAAAACCAGTTTTTTTTTTAAATTAAAACTAGTGAAAATGAAGCTACAAAACATATCCATAACATATTTTATTAACACATATTTAAAATTATAAATTTGAACTTGAAATTATTATTCCGCGCTAGCAGGTAAAATGGACTTATCTACGTAAATTTGGCGCAATAAACGGAATCCACGGTGAAAATTATCTTTCGCAGATAAGTTAAATCAAATAAAATCGCCGATCCCGTGTTCTCTATACCTTTACTCACTATAGTCTTCGGAAGTAGAGTTTTTTCGTTGCTTACCAGAAGGTTGCCTAGGAACCGGCAGCAGAACTTCCCCACAGGAGTCGTCTCCAAGTAACGGCTGCAAAGGGCTCGGCAGCTCTCGACTGTCGATGGCTGACGATCTCCTCAGAGAATGTCTAAACATAAAAAAAAAAGTCAATTATATTCAGCAAAACAAGCCCCTAAGCCCCTGATACGATTACAGGGAAGAAGTCCTAGCCAGACCTATCCAGTTCAAGGTCACGTAGTTAAATAGACAAAGTTCCTAAGTAAGAGCATGTTTTCGAATTCTCTAAGACTTTTCTAACTTCACCGGTACTTATAGGATTGTTACTGGAATAAAGTACTTGACTGACAGATCAAATCAGTTCCTTTTTATGAAGTGTCAAAACGGTCAGAAAGTATGAAGTTTGAAAGGAAAAACGTTTATGACGTCATAATTATATACGCTTACGGTCAAATTGCCTCCTTATTTTTAGTTTTTGATCATTTTATAATCCCCAAAAGCTTAAAAATAAGTATTCATGAATGCTTTCTACGTATGTTCAGAAATAATATTTAACTGCAAGCGCGACATCATTTATGTTGACTACAGGAAAGTACTCAATTCTGGGAGATTCGTCCTACATTTCTAGTTATTTTATACAGGCTCTCGACTTGAACCATTTCCCCAATTTTGACAAGGAAAAATCATGGAATCTTAACAACATTAATATGTAATATTTTCTTCTGTTTCCGCGATTATTACTCATTGAAATAAAACAATTTAACGGATTATATCGCGTATATTACAACACTGCCTTACATCTGGCTATATGCTATGGAATGGTGAATTCTACGGGCAAGTTGATGGTGTGGCAATGGGGTCTCCGGTGTCTCCTGTCGTCGCCGATATTTTCATGGAAGACTTCGAGGAGAGAGCGCTTTCATTGGCACCTGTCAAGCCCAGGATCTTTAAAAGATACGTAGATGATACCTTTACTATTTTACCTAGATCTAGTGTTTCAGCTTTCTTAGACCATCTGAACTCCATGCATAGTAAAATTAAATTCACTATGGAGTTGGAAAATCAAAATTCACTTGCATTCTTAGATGTGCTAGTAATTAGAGGTCCTAAAAATGACATAGGTCATACTGTATATAGGAAACCTACGCATACAGATAGGTATTTGAATGGCAAATCTCACCACCATCCCTGTCAACTTGCTACAGTGGGTAAATCTTTGTTTCAGAGAGCCAGGGGTATCTGCGACAATCAACATCTGACTGCTGAGTTACAGAATGTCAAACGTGCGCTTCGAGCCAACGAGCTCCAGATACCACGTTCCAAGCAGAATCCCAGTATGAAGAAACCAACAGTCGAGCGTAAACCTGCCGTATTACCATATGTGAAAGGGGTCACAGACAAGATCGGAAACATCTTGAAGCGTGCTTCTATAAAAACATATTTCAAGCCGTTGAAGAAGGTGTCTCAATACCTTAGACCCGTGAAGAGTAGCACCCCTTTGCAGAGTGCAGGCATTTATAAGCTGGACTGCGAGTGTGGTCTTTCATACATTGGTCAAACGAAACGCAGTGTATCAACCCGGGTGAAGGAGCACATAGCAGATGTCAAGCACCGTCGGTGTAATAGGTCTGCAGTTTGTGAACATGTCATTGACAAACCAAACCACTCAATTAAGTTTGATAAACCTTCTATCCTTGCCAAAGAAAAAAAATATTTTCCCAGGATGCTACGCGAGGCTATTGAGATTAAAAAGCATCCTAATTTCAATAGAGAAGATGGATTGTCACTACCACCAGCTTGGGATCCTGTAATACATCTCATCAAGGAACAAGCAAGACACAGGACTGCAAAACCTTAATTTCCGAACGGTGTAAAATATCTTATCTGTTTAAAAGTAGTTTAATAGTCTCTGTTTTTAAATATTATAATTAGTAATGAGGTAGTCTGGGAGTTTTTCTTTGCAGCGTTTCTTTTCTCCTCAGTACGCCTCATTTGTGAAATGCTGCTTGGTAAATTATTAGAATAAAATAATTAAGCCCTTCTGGCACATGTGTAACTGTCTTTACAGCTTAGGCCCATCTGGCATGTATGTACACCTTTATTTGTGTTTTTTCAAAAAATGGGTAGTTTGCACAAATTGTAACTTTGACAGAGGAAAATACATCTTTTCTCAGTCCTCCCGTGACCATGGAAAGCTGGAAAGCTTCCGAAACGTCGGGAACTAAAATGACATAATATACGCGATATAATCCGTTAAATTGTTTTATTTCAACATTAATATGTGCCTATAATGTTGTTGAGATTCCATTATTTTTTTCTTATCAAATATAATTAGCCGAAGAGACGTTTAAACAATTGGTGGTAACATTAAGTGTCCCATAGGTGTTCATATTATATTTTTTTCTCGATAATACGCGTTATGTGGAGAAATCACCGGGTAGTTTATTTTTATGTCATATTGTTTATTAATTAGATATATTTTTTTAATCCGGGAAGTGACATTTATTCACAACAATCGACTGTATACATTTTTACTTTGGTCTGAACATATTCGCAACAAAAATTAAAAAGTTAGCTGTCAATGTCATGACTATTTTTTAATTTTCTTTTTAAACCATAGAGACCAAAGTAAAAAATTATACAGAGAACAAATGTCACATCGAGATAAGAAAAAAATATATGTAAGAAACTATACAATATAGAAATAAACTATTTGTAGATTATGTGTCCATATGCATATACTATGACGTAAAAATAAATATAAAACTTATACCTCTGGAAAATTTAAATGTACCCAGTTGGCAGCGTATTGCTCCTCTTTTCTTAAATGTAATTGTAGAAGAAAACAGTGTCTATTAACATGAAGCTTAAACTCCTTCTAGCTAGTCTTTCTAACAGATAGAAAGAGGATGCCCTCATAGAAAAGCGTCTCCGAAAAGAGAATTCTCACCCGGTTTATCTTTAAGTATGACGCTAAATTATAATATATAATTATCATATATGCCACATTATGTGTGTTTGTCGATAAACAGTTAATATAACAAAAAAAATGTACCAGTATATGTCATGCTTCTTGTTGACCATCTTTGATGAATTTTTAAAAAAGACTTGGCTTATGGCATGAAATCATGCGCCATGTTTCTACATGCTGATGCAGTACCTAGCACAATGACAAACTAAAGATGGTATTATATTGTATATTTCTAAGATGACTATTGAAATGTTCTACTAAATACTCCAGTATTGTAAATCCTGTATTGTTTTACAATACTGGAGTATTTAACAATGGCCTACCATTTTTAAATTCGGAAATTTGAGCGACTATTTTTTAAATACATAAGCTGACCAGCGACGCCAGTATGACCTGACGGTAAGTGACTACGGGGTCAAGGGTGTGTCACAGTAGTCGCCCAAATTATATTTCCTAGAAACTTCAACCTCTTTGACATACCTCTGGTGCGGCAATCGACGGTCATTGACCGTGAGCAACGTGGATGTCTGGGGCGGCACTCCCGGCTGCTCCTCCCCGCTGGTGTTGACGCAGACGCTGATGCTGATGCCACTGACCTCCCCCTCGCCCTCACCGTCAGCCTCCTCCTCGTATCTGTGCAGCACAGACTCGATTTCTAGGCTACGGTAGGTTGAGATAGTTTCGATTGTAGTTTTTATCATCGCTTTCATGATCGGACGAATCACAGTGATGGTTGCGAAGCCGCTGCGATGAAAAGCTTGCAATCAGCTATTACAAAAACTCCTAACCTAAAATTCTGATGGGGATTTAAATCTGTTGACCTAAAAGCTTGATTCACTTTGCAAGTGAAAACTACTCGATAAGCACATACAACTCACAATATGTAAGGAAAGCGTGAACACATATACCAACACCTTGGGTATATACTTACCGTCGCTGAATGAGGTTCTCCATGATGATGTAATCGTCTTCTTCAGCGCCCCGTAGGTGTTCCTTCTCCATGAAGAGCGCGAACTCCGGGTTGGACATCTCGCTGGCGTGGCGGCGTCGGATGGAAGGTGATGCGGCTCTCGCAGGTGATAGCAAACGAGATGTGATGGGGGTTCTAGCGGGAAACAAAGAAGTTTATATTTGGGTCAATTAACTTTTTTCTGTAGCTTGTTGCCATGGTCACGACTCTGCCAGGAAGCACATAAGTTATATAAGAGCTTATAATGCCATTATACAGACGGTTTAATCGTTATTAGGGCTGTATAAGCTCTAAATACAGCTTGTGTGGTACTTGGGTCTTGTCACTCTTTAAAACTACGATTGGAACAATATGAAGGCATACAAAAAATATTTTAGCTAGCCAATATATGTTGTTTTTTCAAGGGCCCATCTCATCAGTTTGTAAATAGCCTAGATTAATTAGAAGGAAAAGGCGGAGATGGGTCCAGAACAAGTGGTTAATTCGCGACCGGTCGCTATTCTTGTCCTGGGTGTGTCTCTATGGTAGCTACCTGCCCGGTAGTTAACTTGGTGAATGGCCTCGGGGGGAGCTCACAGTTGCCTCGATCCCCGAGGCAAAACTGGTTGTGCTCCTTCCCGTGGTTACTGCCCGTTAACTGCCTGGTTCAACCGAGGAAACAGGTAGCACGGAAACAACCAGTTGAGCTTCTAGTTGAGCAGTCCAAACCTTCCTTATCCCGCACTTCCTACACAGTCAGCCGCAAGCGATGACGTGGCATGTCGCAGCGGGCTCTCTATCCACAAATAAGGATGGTTAGCGGTAGAATGCCACCCGCGTGTTTGTGCCGTGCGCGGGGACCCGTACGGGCGGAGAACGAGATCCTGGTAGGCTGAGTCGGACAGGGGTCGGAGTCGTTACCTCTGGATGACAACACGCCACTTTGGCTCGGGATTCGTTTAACACGGGAGGTCTTGTCCTAGCCAGACATGATCAATCGGCTGTCGCGTCCAGTCTGATGGCCGCGGGCGAGTGTCCTGGGGTGATGGGGTCCATAGTCGGCGGAGCACGATTCCAAAGTCGCCTGTGGAGGTGACGATGGTCTTGGCACCGTGCGGACTCATGGGCAACTCACTTTGGGGCGCTATATCGGGCTGGTATCCCTGATGCGTCAAAGCATCCCCAGTAGGAGGGCTCCAAGGAGGGTGGGGAGCCAGTCTGATGAAGTCTTAGTTGTAGGTTAAATGGATCCACAACCACCAACAACGACGAAGAAGGGAGAAGCCGTACCCTTAAGGAATGAGGCTACAGCGCATGGCGCTACACTGGGCACTACTGCGGGCCGCAAAACTGCCTTGAGCAGGGATGCGGGAGCTGGTCCCAGTAATGTAGGTAGGAGTGGTAGCAACGGACATGCTGGACCCGTCTACTTCAAAGCTGCCGTCCGATCTTTTCCCCCAGTGGTGAAAAGCGGACACGCACAGAAGGGAACCGTAAGGGGACCGACTGTTGCGGGCACCGGAGGAGGGGGCGGTAAAAGCATGCCGAAGCCGACCACCGTACCGTTCCGCGGAACGCTTCCTAATCCTGCGGAGAGTGCACCGGCACGTAGTGTGGAGGTGTCCAAACCTGAGGGGGAGGACGGCGGGTATACTCTTAGCAGGAGGCAGAAGCGTAGACAGAACGCTCGGGAGAGAGCCCGTCTGTCTTTGCAGACGGGCGCAGATGCGACACGGGTCGCACCTGCTACAGTGGCCGATGTAGGTCACAACAAGAGGCCACTGGGATCGAGTGGCGATTCGACTTTGCTGACCAGCGCCCCCAAAAGGACGAGGGTAGGGTCGTATGCGGAAGCGGTGACAGCGGAGCGGATGGCCATTATCCCAGTGGGCTACCCTGCTGTCAAGATTCTGGCGGGGCACATGTCCGCGATCCAGGGTGCAGTTCTTGCACTCGTGGATGGCGCGCCCCAGCCCCTGCCAAGAATCATGCTCGGCAACATCGTGGGGGGCGCCCTCCACATCAGTTGCCAAGGGAGGGGGGCCTCCACATGGTTCAGCTCGGCAATCGGGGGAGTAGAGATTGCCGGGTTGCGCCTCAAAGTCGTGGACGCCAAGGATCTGCCGAAGCCAGTTAAAATGGCCTGGAAGACGCGGATCATTGGCGCCCAGGACATCAAACTAATGCTCCGTGTACTGCAGAAGTACAACCCTTCGCTACACACGGAGCAGTGGAAGATAGTGGACACCCTGATGTCAGAAACCAGCACCCGACGCATCATACTGATGGATCGGGAATCGGCGGATGCCATCAGGGCGTCGAACTATCAACTCTTCTCGGGGGTCGACCTAAGCTCCTTCAAGCTCCTCGAGGACGCGGAGGAGAGGATGCTTGGGAGGGCAGGGGTCGACCCTCGGGCAACGGGGGGTGACGCGGCTCCGGAGGGCGTGGTGAGCCAGGAGACAGACCTGGCCAATAATGCGGACCGGATCGGAGCCGAGGAAGCACCGTCGAAAGACGCTGCTGAGGCGGAGACGGTCGCAGTTGAGGCGGGTGAGCAGCCGGATGCTACCATGGTGGAGAGGGAGTGGAGGGAGGATAGGGCGGGGTCACGCATGGGCCGGGAGTCGTCACCGTTATCCACGGTAGACTCTGAGGACTTGCGAGGCCTGGCAGATCTGTACCTGGGAAACGCCCTCTCCCCCATGTCTAGC
Organism: Hedya salicella; assembly: GCA_905404275.2. Lineage (NCBI taxonomy): Eukaryota > Metazoa > Arthropoda > Insecta > Lepidoptera > Tortricidae > Hedya > Hedya salicella. The sequence continues at coordinate 5,649,531 of FR990112.1, read as the reverse complement.
GAGGAGGCTCCCAAGGAGTCAAACCATTAGAAGCGCAATGGCGGGTATAAGGTGTGTACAAATTAACTTACAACACAATAAAGCAGCCACAGCCCTTCTGGCGAGGCAGCTAACTAGCGGTAAATTCGATATACGAGTAGCTCTAATACAGGAACCTTATATTTATAAGGGGGAAATTAGAGGTCTGGGCGGAACTGGAGGTACCATATGGTACTACTGTTCCGATGATAACATGAGGACATGTATTTATGTCAGAAATGGCATCAACGCCATGCCCTTACATGCTTTCTGTTCCAGGGATCTTACCACGGTTAAGATCCTGACTAAGGGGGAGGGCACGGCTCTTATCGCTGCATCAGCCTACCTTCCCTATGAGGCGACAGACCCGATCACTAGCCAACTGCGGGGTCTTGTCGCGAAAGGCAGCGAGGCAAACACCGACCTGATCATCGGCTGCGACGCGAACGCCCATCATGTCATCTGGGGCAGCTCGGATGTCAACACGAGAGGGGTGAAGGTACTGGATTTTCTGGTAAGCTCCTCATTACAAATACTAAATAAAGGCAATGAACCAACCTTTGTCAACGCTAGACGAGGGCAGGTAATTGATATATCGTTGGCTACTAATAACACTAGTAAAAGCATTAACTCATGGCATGTATCAAAGGAAGTTTCTCTATCCGATCACAGATATATATGCTTTAGGTACAATACTAAAATAGAGGTGGAAACTGTACGCAAAAGGAACCCGAGGAACACTGACTGGCAAGCATATAAAGTGGACCTGAAAGTGGAACTGGGGGACCCAAAAGGCAAGCTTAATTCTATTATAGATATAGAATTTGAAGCGGACAAAATAGTACAAGCAGTATATACGGCTTGGACCAACAATTGCCCGGAAAAGAAAACTCTGGCGAAAAGGATACCATGGTGGAACCCGGAGATTGAAAAAATCAGGAGGGAAACCAGGGCTATCTTTAACGATGCAAAAGCCTCAAATAATTTTGAGGGCTATGCACGCCAACTCACGGAATACAATAAGGCTGTGAGGAGAGCAAAGAGGAGCGCGTGGAGAGTCCACTGTGATCAAATAGGGTCTATACCAGAAGGTATGAGACTAACAAAAGCACTAGCTGCAACTAAGTCAGTCCCGCTCACAACTATCAGAGACAGTGACGGGAAAATGACTGAAACGGGGTTGGAAACCCTCAATGTCATGTGTAATACGCACTTCCCAGGCTCGGTAATACACCAGGGTGAAATAGATGATGTTGCAATTAGTGCAATGGAACAAGCTGCAAGCACAACCAGGCACAATTGGGACACATCAAAGAAGGTAGTAGATCAAAACAAACTAAAATGGGCCCTGTCAACGTTTCAACCCTACAAGGCTCCGGGGCCAGATGGAATTTACCCCGTTCTACTACAAGAGGGCGCAAATGTACTCATTCCCCATCTGAGCAGACTGTACAGAGCGTGCATAGCATTCGGACACGTACCACGTGTATGGAGAATGGTGAGGGTGATTTACCTGCCCAAACCGGGTAAGGCAGATTACGGAGATGCTAAGTCCTATAGACCCATAAGCCTGTCATCGTTTTTCCTAAAAACTGTGGAGAAACTGGTGGACAGACACACAAGAGATGGCCCATTAAAAAGGCATCCTCTGCACAACTTACAGTGTGCCTATCAACCAGGGAAATCTACGGACACGGCGTTACACCTGGTAGCAACCAGAGCTGAACAGGCAATAGAGGGTAAGGAACTGTGCCTGGCGGCTTTTCTAGACGTGGAAGGAGCGTTTGACCGCACCACGTACCAAGCGATCGATGTAGCAGCTGCAAGACATGGCATAGAACCGACCATATGCAAGTGGATTGGAAATATGCTAAACGGTAGGCTAATAACGTCATCCCTAATGGGGGACGAGATAATGGCCACAACAACAAAAGGATGTCCACAAGGTGGAGTACTCTCGCCTACTCTATGGAGCTTGGTGGTGAACTCACTGTTGGAGGAACTCAATAGCGGACCTATCTATACGGTAGGGTATGCAGATGACTTAGTGATACTCGTAAATGGGAAATTTCCCAGTACGGTATCGGCAATCATGAATGAAGCACTGAGAAAAGTGGAGAGATGGTGTAACGTTCACCAACTATCCATTAATCCAGGCAAAGCGGTGGTAATACCATTCACTAAAAAGAGAACCCTAAAAGACATGCAGCAACTAAAACTGTATGGAAGGGTACTCGAGATGTCCAACGATGTGAAATATCTTGGTGTCACGCTGGATAAGGAACTGAATTGGAAAAAGCATGTCGATCATAACATAACAAAAGCACTCAGAGTGTTTGGAATGTGCAGATCGGCATACGGTAAAACGTGGGGATTAAACCCTAAGGTACTGAGATGGATCTATACCATGATGGTAAGACCGATCATCCTGTACGGCAGCCTGGTCTGGTGGCCAAGAACATTAAAGAGCACATGCAGAGACGACCTAATGAGGGTCCAAAGAACAGCGTGCATGGCTATAACAGGGGCGTTTAGAACTACGCCAACCGCGGCGCTAGAGGTATTGCTAGACCTACCACCGCTACACATAGTGATACAGTCGGAAGCACGCAAATCACTGCATAGGCTAAAGACCCTGGGCCTATGGAGTTACTGCGCGCCGAAAACTAAGCACACATCCATGGAAAAGAACCATTTCCTCGACAGAATAACTGCCATGAGCTGCGACAAAATGCAACCAAGGTATGAATTCCAAAGGAACTTTAAAGTGCAAGTTCCCACAAGGGACGAATGGGCCGAAGATCACAAACCACTGACAATGGATGGTGAGGATAACATTTGGTATACTGATGGATCAAAAATGGCATCAGGTACGGGAGCAGGCATCTATGCAAAAGACTATAATGTCAGCACAAGTATGGGAGGTTATGCAACGGTCTTTCAAGCAGAGACATATGCTATAATCGCCTGTGCCCAGGAGAACATAGATAGGCTAACCAAAGGAAAGCACATCTATATACTCAGCGACAGTCAAGCAGCACTGAAAGCGTTATCAGCGCCCAAAGTAGACTCTAGACTCGTACACAACGGTATCCAAGCATTAAACAAGCTCGGAAGGCACAATAAAGTGCAGCTGGTATGGATTCCAGGGCATGAAGGCTTCATCGGTAACGAAAACGCCGATGAGCTAGCTAGAAAAGGGTCTGCAACGAGCTTCGTAGGACCCGAACCATGCGTGGGACTCTCACAGGGGACCATAGTTACGGCCATAAAGGACCATGCCAAAAACCAACATCAGCAAGAGTGGAAGAAAGTGGCGGGCCTGAGGCATGCAAAGCTATTCATAGAAAGAGTAGAATCGGGCTGGTCCAAGAAACTGTGGAACTACAGCAAAAGACAACTCAGAATTATAATGGGGGTGTTCACAGGCCATTTCGGAGTCAAAGGACTCCTGGCCAAACTGGGACTTTCTGACAATACAGATTGCAGAATGTGTGGTGAGGAAACAGAAACAATGGAGCATTTATTATGCGAATGTCATGCCCTCGCCAGACAGAGAATGAAGGAATTTGGTATTGGTTACCCACAGCCAAAGGAATTCCAGACGCTACCAATGGCATCTATCATCCGGTTTACTGAGATGGTAGAACAAACCATTGAGTAGCAAGAAGGGGTAATTACACAAAAGATCCCACTGGGTCGAAGTGTATCCGTAAGGACCCCGGATATCAAGATAAGATAAGATAATTAGAAGGAAAAATAAGAATTAAAAGAAAATGATTTACCCATTTACACATGCAACACTAAGAGGCATTGTGACGATTTGTGACGGATACTTCGTATATATTTCGTATCGTTTTATGTGAGTAAACAAACAATCTACTCATTTCATATCTAACAGCAAAATATCATAACGGCATGTATTTACTCTATACATTTCTTGAATCGATATAACATATTTTTTGTAACCAAATAGGTAGGCCAAAGACAACTTCACAATAAAAAACTAATATTTGGATTAGGTACGGAATTTCCCTAGCCACTATTAATATTACAAAGGTTTAAAGTACGGAATTTTGTTTGTGACATTTTTCTCTAAAATGTTCTTGCTAGTTACGTCTATGGTAGTATGCGTACCTAATACCTCATATTCGCGATTTTACGAGTATAGAGATTTACTTGGCTTAATTCTATATACTTTTTAGTCTGTAAGCTAACATTTGATTTCAATCAATTTGTCATTTGGCGGCCTGACTTGCTTCGTGGGTCAGCTTTACAGCAACTAAAAATACATATAGTTTACTTTAGTGTGTGTGAAGGAGAGGATAGAAAACAGTCCATACTCGGTCCCCTACTCGTGTAGGTACTGAACAGGCACTGACGAAGAGCTGACACCATTCCATAGGATTACAGATGTCAATCACCCAATACCAGACATTATTCTATCCATAAGCACTAGGATGCGATACACAACGAATAAAAAAAAAAAAAAAACTGATGCCCACTATTTGAAAAACTACACCCATGAATAAGGTTGGCCATCTTGAAAACCGAATTGCTGCCATTCTTAGAAATGTACACCACCAAAATATAGAAAACGTCTTCCATGATGAATTATTTGGAAAAAACTCAGTGCACCATCTTGAAATCTGAAATTAATGAGCTGGCACACCGTTAATATTTAGTGGTTTTATAATATTTCACTAGAACTGTACCTCGGCGTGTGTGGAGGGGAGAACAGCCCGTACACAGTTTCCAGCTCGTCGGTGATGCTGGTGTATTCGTGCATGGCGAGCAGCAGCGACCGAGGGGCGCCGCCAACGCGGGCCCTGCCGGAACCCACGCCCCCCGCTCCCCCGGTCGCCTCCCAACCCGACTGCTGGCCTGTGAACGGGTCATGATAAGTATGTCTGTCTGCAATTTCTCAAGACTGCAATTCAGAGATTTTTTAAATTCAATAATCATTTGCGACTTCCAAAAGACCACCTTTTGAAACCCTAATGGGGAATGAATGAAAATTTTCAAAAATCTTGATAACGGCAAGAATAACAGTACATTTACAGCCATTTTAATCGAAAACATCAATGGTGCATTTGCCGTACCGTATAAGCTGTCATATAGGCCCACCAACACCTTTTCATCTTTAAATTTTTTTCTAAGCCACAGAAAAATCTGTATTTTTTTTTCTGACGATAAGGAGACTTATTCCTACCTATAAACAAAATTTAAAGATTTTTGAAAATTTTCATTCATTCCCCATTGGGCAGCATCTATAGGCAGGTAGAAAGACACAATTTTAAAACAAAACATTTCTCATTTTTAACTTAGCTGGAAAACCACCGTGACACTTCGACATATTAATTACAATAGTGGTTACTCAGGTCATAAAAGCTGAGTATTGCTCGGCATGTTTTAGTCCATCCCGATGACCTTAGACACGAGACACAAGCGCATCTAGTGCAAGAATCTAGGTATAACTGATGACATATGAGTCGATCCCGTTTCACATGACGACGATCATAGGGAGCATTAAAAAGCCAATTGCCAATAAAAAGGTTTGTGATGATAATCTTTCAAAAGCGCAATAGATATATGACGATGATGATCTTGATGATAATCAATAATCATTAATTTTAAATTCTAAGCCATATAGAAATTTAATGGAAATCGATCATGCGCCGATTAAAAGTGCAGCCAACGTAAAGCATATATATCACTTCTTTTGATACAGGGAATAAAACAGAACAGCTCTAGTGCAGTATACAAAATGTTGCAAATTGCTTATCATCCGAAAAAAAATTAAAAAGATTTTTAATACTATTATTATTATATTTTCTGGCTTCTCAATGTTATATTTAAACTATTGATAATAGGACTTACCGGTAACAGAATTATGAATTGAACCAGCATCGACAGCAGAGTTGTCAGGCTCAGAATGCGTCTGACTATGCTGTCTTCTAGGCGCCAGATGCTGCGTAGTGTAGTGGCCTCCCATACCACAGTCGTTGCCGCCTTCTGATCGCCTAGTAACCATAAACTCATTAGAACAAATAAATTAAGCGTAATTTACTTTTAACCTAGGTGTAAGTGTGCATGTTTAAGATAAGTGTTTTGGAAAGTGTGAAGAATTCAATCATATAATTTGAAGAAGTAGAAGAGGCAGGTAATATAATAGAAGATGTCATAGATTTTTTGTATCTCTCAACTAAATCATTCGATTTTATCATTGCGTTTTTAAACAAATGTACCAACCTAACTTTAAATATTGAATACAGATTACCTGCGAGTATCAGTACTGAAAGTGTAGTTAATAGTCAGAAAACAAATAAAAAACTGTGCGCAAACGCATGTTGCAGACACAACAACAATGAAAAATCAAAGATTGACAGCAGACTTAATGCAATGGTCACTTGAATCGTTAAATATCAAAAATTAGACAAATATTAGTCAATTATCATGAACTAATATGAAAGGAAGATGGTATCAGAATATTTCAAACCAAAACATTACCTCTCAAATATACTAAAGGTACGTAAACAAGAGCAAAATACGACAGATATGCTTTCAGTATTCAGTCAAAACATAATATTATGATAGATAATGTAGATACAGATAATTCGCATTGTGTGAGTAACGATAAATTACAGTGCAGGTTTGTTAGCAGTTAAGTGAGCTTGTGTGTGTAAGCTATAAGTTAATTAAATATGATATCTTCACAGTATATGTACAAGGCACTACATCTAACTACATCGCTAGATTTACAAGCTAAGCCAACCGCCAAATGAGTCTATTTGACTTACTGTTTCCATAACCGTCTCCTAACAGATGCAAGTAACAAAAAATAAAATTAAAAACAAACATGACGATGGTAATTTTTGATTGCATTCAAATCAATACAATTGTTGCCAATATTGTGAGTAAATCAAAAGAAACGGTCGATAAACTTGGAGGATACAGGTGAACGAAATAATGATACGGCTGATAATCATGCTGATGAGAGATGCTACGATGTGGTCCTATTTTAGCAACATTGGTCCAGTGAGATAACGTAGATGTGTCGAATTCAACAATATTTTATGAACTATAAATACTGTAATATCGCATTTAGACGTCAATTACTTTATTAGAGCTCGAATTAACTGATTTTGTAATACCGATAATCATTTTCATTCCATTACAGTTGAAATGTAACGAGAAAAGGTACCAATAGTCAAGGGTGTTGTATAAATGCATTTGCGAGTTTGCTTTTCTAATTGTGAAAGTGAATATTACGTATTTTCACTGTAACTTGAAAACAAATACAAAGCTACAGTGAAAATAAACATAGTGGCATTCGTACCTAGAAATTAAAACATCACATAAAGATTACCGCGTCATGAAAACTGATTAAGGTTTCAAAGATTTGTGGCCATACAGCATTTAACCTCAGGATAACGGTAATTATATGATACATACCGTCTGGTGTTAGCAGTTCTTCTGGTCCCTGCAGTATTAGTTCTAGGCCGTAGGCTGGCCAAATCTGCTGGTGGTTCATTCACTTCCAAGAAGGCGTCATCAGTGATAGATGGAACTGTGCAGGCGAAAAGAAAATGACAATCTTGTATACGGTTATAATATGTATAATTAAGAAGTTTCGAAAACAATAAAGATGTTTTTTTCAAGGAAGCTGAACTTTATTCATGAACTTTCTCTAAGTAAGAATTTCTTAGCGAGCAGTAGTCTACAATAGATCATCTTCTCACCTTTCTTATCCTCACTAGGTTCAGTCCTATTGCTTTCAGAACTCCTTTGTCGCGCAGGCGTCAACGGAGGCTGCGGTCTGATAACGGTGACTTCCGGTCCAGCGGCACTTCCTCCCGAAGACGTGGATGTTGAGTCTGCATCAGGGTCCTTCTCACCCGGCGCTGGGGCTTCGAGCCCAGACTGAGGCAAGTCGTCCTGGTGTACAGGTGATTTTGGTGTTAACTAAGGAGGACAATTTATTTGAATCATCGCGATCTTTAGTGCTTCTTGTAGACAAAGTCAAAGATAAAGTGGTATGCAAAATTTCAAAAGACTGTAGAATTTGAAAATTCTTGCGAAGCTTTTTAAAGTACTTACGTGTAACGCAAAATATGTTTAAATAAGCCAATGTATGCCGTGATTAAAGTAAAAAGAGTTACTAAATTAAATAAATTAAACGCGATATCAAAAATGAAGAAGTAAAGAAGCCAAAATGTCAAAATTACCGTTGGTTGCAATGTCTGTAATCAAAAATAATAATTAGCGCTTATGAAGACGAATTTAACCGAGTGTGAAGTAGGAATGCAGAGGGGATATTAACATTGAGGGACTAGTTAGAAAGACAACACAGATAATAAGGAACATTTACAGGTAAATAAACGGTGCTGTCTCACACGACACAAAGCGTCCGTAAGTAAGTTATTAACGCCACTGCTTTAGGTCGGCCGGTTTGTACTTTTCGATTTATAGACGCTAAATATTCATCTACACGTTTTAGGAACTAATAACGAACACATTTCGCAGATATACTACCAAAATGGTAACAAAAGAGAAAGATACAAAATATAACAAATTAACGCACGTTGCAATTTAAAATCTTGATAAAAATACAGGATAAACCACAATATTTTAGGTAAAGTCGTTCTATAAATGATATGCACTTGTATTTTTGTATACTATACATTTAAGAACTTCACCCACAGCACATACTTTTTATATCAAAGCAAAAAAGCCTATTTATCAGAACAGACTTTAATGATGTGAATGCATCAGTAAAATAATCGTAATACAGTATTTTAATGCAATTAATAAATACAACGTGATAGTGATATGATATAAGCAAGCTCACAGTGCTCTAATTGACTGAGAATCCCATGAACGCTAGCGTGTCTCCGTCGCTTATACATTTCCCAAATGATCAAGTCGATGTGTTCGTTGGGGCAAAGAGGAAGATCGAATGGGAGTGCTTACATCGGAGGGTTGAGATCGCTCGTCCTCCTCTTGCACGGGGCGTACGGCGAAGCGCGCCGCGCCCGTGTCGCTGTCTGACAGCACCTGTCACCCCACGTTTAGCCACATAAATGGAGTGCATAATTGGTGATTTGAAAACAGAAACATTAACTCAAGCCCAAACGGAGTCAATATTAATTATTTTTTCACTTTATTTAACTTTGACGTCAATTTCTTTATTCTTTTCTTGTAAATTTAAGACAAAAACAACCAATGCGTTTTTGCACAGAACACTCAGTTTTGGCAATGCTTCCTTTATAATACGTATACAACATTTGGAAAGAGGTTTTGAAGGTTTAAATATTCAAATCATCAGATATGCAGATACAAGCATCAAAAGATTATCAAAACGTGTAATGGGCTAAAATGAGGATTTATCTATACGTTTTGGTAATCCAACACTGACATGACATTCAATGAGACAAATGTAAAGTTAAGTAGGGCAGAACATAACACATCGATAGTTAATGACATGCCAGAATAACAAAGCATCACATTAGTAAAATTAACACTTAAAAACATTCGTCGAAAGAGGTTATGTAAATTCTGAGCATTGAGGAACTATTTCTTTGAATGTGATTTTTCGTACAATGGGGTGGCAAATACCTATTAGTTATTAACTAAAGTAATTAAAATGTTTAACGACATGTGAATAGCAAATAGATTTTTAGGGTGCCGACGTAATTCTGAAATCTGCATTATCATTTTGGGACATTGCACGAGTGTTGTTAATCACATTTAGATTTGTATATTTGCTGAATTTAATTATAAATAGCAATTTATCTTTCCGGGCTACAAATCTTACCCAAAATATAAATTGAAGCTGCAACTCATTAATTTCAAAAAAATCTTCCCTGGTTACTTTTTTATTGTTCTTATTAGGTCTTCACCACCCTATTGTTAAAGATAGAAAAGAGCTTATTAGTGGATTATTAAATAGAACTTACTTCAGATCTGTCACTAGTTGTCCTCAGTCTTGCACCAGCTGCCTGGAAGGTCGATGGCGGTGGCCCTAATGTGTCTGTGGATCCTCGGTTCACCAAAGAGGGATGTGTTGCCATGAACCGATGTATCACTGCTAAGTGGTTCATCGTTTGTTCTGCCACATCTTCTAGTTTTCTTAATCTAAACTCTACACTCTGAAATAATTAAAATTTGGCAACTTAAAAACACTAATCTTTATTTATTTCATCATTATTGATGAATTTTATTGATAATAAAATGTTATCTTTGATTAATAATTTGCCTGTAAACATGAATATTTTATACCTGTACTGACTGTATTTGGCAATTAGCTTTTTGATTTAAGTCTTCCATTTTAGTTGTGATATTTTCTACCCTATCAGTTGTACTTCTCACTCTTTCTTCCATAGAATTTGATAATTTAACTTCCTGTAACACACAATTTCACTCATTAATTATGGATTGTGTAATCCATAATGGTGTACAATATCTGTATTCTTATTACTTTTTTAAACAATTCTCGAAAAAGTTGAAATTCTACACTATTTTATGAATTTATTATTTTAAGAGTACATATTTATTTAATAACGAAATTCAAATAAAAGCTAACAAAACCAAGAGTATCAATACACCTTGAAACATCATAATGATTTACTTACTTGTTCCCTAAAATAACCTTCAACACACTCTTCTTCAAAATCATACAACCTCTCCATATCCTCCTTCTCTAAAAACAGTTTCAGTCCGTTGTCATACTGAAACCGTTGGTGTGAGACGTTCCTCGTCACCCATTTACCAGTCGCGTATATGTGGCAGAATATTATTAACGGAGGAGGTAACACTGGCTTTCGTTCGTATTCCATTACCACCGTAAATCTTTGGAACATCCATACCTGTGAAATTGATCGTAAAGTTTATACTATTGTCGTGCAGAACTTTATCTATTTTGCTTAAAATATTTATTGTTACTAATATTACATTTTTTTAGAAAATATTCCCATGACTATTAGACTTAAATCAAAATTCACTTACAACAACAAACATGTTCATGCAATAATTTGCTAATTTGCAAAATAACAACAACAAACTTGAATTAAATTGTGATTGGAGCAATTTTATTGTTCAAATATATTCATTTTAAAACACTCATCCATAAATGCAATAGTTTTGAATCTCCAATCAAATTACAAACTAAAAAAAACAAAGCAAAATAAAAACAAAAACCTGATGCGAGACTTCATTGACTTCATTAAATATATTGTTAAAGACGGCAATAAGAAGGTTTATGAGCAAGATATTGGCGACGAGGAGGTAAATCGTCATGACGATGGGCGTGATCCAGCGGCCCGTCACACACTTGTGGTCCTTGATGTCCAAACCGCACTCAGGGTCAATGTCCGGGGCAAACACCTCGCCATACAACATGAAGTATGGTTGGAAGAATATCTACAAAGAATTTTAAACAAAATATATAAAAGGGGTTTAACCAAAAATAAGCAAACTTAAACTAAATGTACTGCGCATCGCAATATCACTTTCAATATATAACAAATAAACAAAAGGTGTTTCTGGAATCAAACTAAATACTCCCAATACACTAGCAATTAATGAACGATTCTACTTTAAATAGCCTAACAACGCGATACGTAAATCAAATCTCGCAACAGGCGAAGCGAACAACATCAATATCTACGACAAATTGGCCGCAAACCTGGTGCGACACACCGTTGACTTCTATAAAGATGTTATTGAACACTGCTATGAGAAGGTTAACGAGTAAAATGTTCGCGATGAGGAGGTACACGCTCATGACCACTGGGGGCACCCAGTGGCCCACCTTGCACTCTTCAAGGTCTGGCTCACCGCAGGGCGGCGCCATTTGCTCGGCGAAAACTTCACCATAAAGCATGAAGTACGGTTGAAAGAATACCTGAAAACGTTAGTGGTTGGGTAATGTGGTTTGTTAGTATGAAGATCAAATATGTTGTATAAATCTTGTGAAGCTGAAAACATGATTAATACGGAAAATGCAAATAGCGCTATAATAAATGTTTTGATACTCCCCTTTCCCTTTACATTTGATATCTCCGAGTTCACAATACATTTGATTTATATGAGGAATAAATCTGAATCAACAAGATGTTTTTTGATTCATTTGACAGTTGCCCTGGTTCCTACACTAGCCGCAGGCCTTCCCGCAGGAAACCAGTATACAGACGATATACACAGCCAGTTGACAGTCTGTGGTGTTCCAAAACATAACAGATTTTTGGGTGATAGAAATCAACTTACTTCTCTGATGAGGTACCAACTGGCTTCCTTATCAGGGTAGAGTATCGCTTGCCGTGCGACTCCGAATGACATTAGCACCACCAATAATAGCACCACGAAATAGATCATGTTTTTCACCATCTTACCCATCATTGTGACTAGAGGTCCTGAAAACCACAATAATGATTTTAGAGTTTATACCATTATAGATTATAGGATCTACAGGGGTATCCCGTAAATTAACGATAATCCTAAGAGGGCTGAAAGCTATCGATATGACTCCCACATGTATTTTCGGTGATTTTAGTAGTTTCGGGTCAAATCGATAGCTTTTCGGCTGTTTAATCAGCTCTATTAGAATTATCGTCGATATATGGGACATCCTGTATTTAACAATTAACTTCTTATTTCGCGAATATATTTTCAGATTAATTTAAAGCATATCCAAATGATATCATATCTAAGGAGTTACTTGGCAGATACGAATAATTTGTAATATCCTTCAGAGAACATATAATCTAAGAACATCCTGCCATTATGTTGTATGATAAGATGATAACCTGCAAAGATATTTTGTGATTGTGTCTATGAGTATAGCGTAAACGCAATAAACACAATTTGCTCCTCGCTATCGGTGATTGAGTCTCCATTTTATCAAAATAAAGTCAAAAATATTCACCTCGATGCAACACACGAAAATTTGCACGTAAAACAACTTACCTAAGTACTTATTTACGCCTAATATGTTCAGTATCCTTAAGTACCAGTAGATGATGTCGACACAGTAAATAACGCGGCCGACATCCATCGAGCTTATGCGCAGTCGCAACGTCAGCCCTACCAGGAAGAATATGATGAAACCTGCGTCGTATGTGTTCCACATATTCCATGCCCACACGCTGAACTTATGTCTGTGGAATAGAGGTTAAAAAGTTAGTTAAAATGCATAATTACGTGGCATAGGATAATCGGATAGATATTTACCTAAAGTTGCCAAAAACCTGGCAAAAGTTGGGCAAATATGGAGTCAGCTCTGATTTATCTCCTCTCTATTTATTATAATAAAAAGTTCCGGGATTCCGGGATTGCATAAAACGACACGAGGTAAAAATACACAAACCTGTTTAATTCATGGCTATTTATGACTATTTTGGTAAGCACGAACGTTGTTATGCAAATGTAGGTAATGAAATAATGTATGTAAATATTTGGTGTAACCGCGGTTTGTTTTATTATTCTCTTATGTTACATATGTAACATAAGAGAATAATAAAACAAACATTGTTTTTCATAAAATATTTAGAAGTTTATTAGGAAAATTAAATTGAGTCCGTCTCCATGCCGTTCAACATAGACGCCGCCGCCAAAGTTTAGGTAAATATCTATCCGATTATCCGATGCCTGAATTAATTACGGTCTCGAAAGAAGATATTCAAATTTAGTTTTTGAAGTCAAGTAAATTTATAGCAAGGTTTTACATAAATAGCTAGTACTATTTTCTAATTTTAATCCTATTGATTTAAATTTAGATTTGAAAGATCAGACAGTACGGAACGCAAGTTGCTAAGGAAATATTTACATCACATTTTTGGTGATATTTGGGTGAATTAACTTTTAAGGTACTCCCCAATTTTCGCCTTGTCTCACTATGTCACCTTATTTTGGTAGAATGCAATAAATGTTTTTGATTGGGGTAATATATTGAATAAATCAGACAATGAAGCTGATTTTATAGTTTACAATTTTAAAAATTGTACTATGATTTACACAAATATCAGGTAATGCAGGGAACGCTGTAGTCCCCGGGTGTTGTAAGAAAAACGTGCATTTTCCACTGCGTTGCCATGTTTTTACTAAATTATAGAATTCGGTTATGATTATACATACACACATACATACAATCACGCCTTCTTCCCATTACGGGGTAGGCAGAGACTACCTCCTTCCACTAGCTACGGTCCTAGCATACAACTGCCGCTTCATCAACATTAATTAATCTCTTCATTTTGTGCTGTCACAACCCTTTCGCTTCGTCTCATTCACACATAGAATATCACTATTTCTCGCATCCATCATCTGGCATATTTCATCTATTCTATCATTCATTCCTCCCCTTACATTTAACGTTGCAAAGTGGCTCTCTTTAGCCCACTCTTCGCTCTCGCTGGGACCGAGACGTGATGTGTTACGAACCACATCGCCGCCATTTGCGTTCCTAGCTAGGGATAAAATATTCGAACCCGGCAGAGCCCCGCATACCAGGTACGGATTTAGCCTTATTCTGGGGTCACCAGTCCCAGGTCAATTCAGTTATGACTATAAATAGTGAAATCCGAAACTTTGATGATCTAATTATAACACGTGTTGTGTATATGCATAATTATCAATCTCACATATTCAAATTATTTTTATTATCTTGTCGAAGAATAGGAAGGTACTCCTCACCTTAAAATATTTTTTCACCCATTTACCTCATTCGGTGAAGAAAAATTAACTGTTTACTACGAGATCAGAGCGATCACAAGCGTCTTCCTTTATAAAAGTTTCTTTTGTTTTGAGATGGAGTATTTCTTGATAAGATTCCTCATTTTAAGAAAACAAACGAAGACAAATAACTACTCAACTATTAGACAAGGCACTAATATAATCATCTTTTAATACACTGTCATGTTGACAAAGGCCTGTTCCACTGGGTTCTATTTTAGGCTCACTGTTATTGATATACAACGGAAATGAAAAAGATAACATTTTATGTAATACAGTTAATAGTAACCATAATCTATTATTTAAATTTGTATAAGAAAGCAAGTACTTACCTAATAGCAACAGGTTCGGACGTAATAATTTCCCTTACTTTTTCACATAAAAACGTTATTATATAACATATAGAATAAATCTCAGGCCAAGATGGCGTATGGCTCATCTTGACTAATACTGTATACGTAAACATCAATAGGAACAATATGTAGGCGATCTGAAACAAAAAAAAAATGAATAAATAGCAATAAAACACAAAAGTACAACTCACAGTTCAACTGTCTCATAAATGGATCAATTTCAGAGCGTTTCAACCGCACTCACTGGTGTTACCGCATTAATAGTGCCTTCTATTGCACATTCGAATGGCATTTTGAAATATTGTGTAGAGGTACAGTACCTCTAGACAAGAGGTAAAGTATCTCATTCGAATCTGTAATAGAAGGCGCCATTAATGCGGTGACAAATGAGTGAGTGGTTGAACGCTCTGAAATTGACCGAAATCTGTGTTATTTCCACACAAACTGTACATGTTTAACTTTGACGTACGTAGAGGTACAGACAGTTACAAATAGTAATGAACAAATTTAGAAATATCTTGACTATCTCTTTTATTTTAACTCCTTACGGCCGGTTTAGCTCAGCGGAAGTAACGTTGCCTGCGAAGCTGAAGGTCCTGGGTTGAAATCCCGGTAGGGAAAATATTTATGTGATGAGCATAAATATTTGTCCCTGAGTCTTGGATGTTTCCTATATATAACTAATAACACAAGCCTCAATGAATTTACCATGGGACTAGTTCGATTTGTATTAAAATTGTCACGTAATATTTATTAATTAATTCCTATTCCAATCAAGTCTATACCTAAATATTTAGGAACGCGGTCATCATTTAGATATTTATCTAGCTAACTGTACATTTATATGCCAGTTGCCTTAAGAAAAATCGTTAGGGCGTGATCTACGAAAGACTCAAATAGTATAAACATTTATAACAGCGTCAACTTCGGTCCCAAAATGTTTTGACGAATCTCGACCACTTTGGTACAAAAAGAAGCTTAACATTCGAGGCCAGTTATTTTTACTACTACACACAAGCAAAATAGAGGGTTATGAGTTTTTTCTCCTCCGTGAACAAAGTCGTGTTTGTGTACCAAGGCCATTATTCTAAAAACGAGTCGATACTGTCGATGTGATTATTCACTACTTTCCTTGACAAATAAAAAATGGCTTCATCATGTCATACATTAAAATTCATGAAGCCTAATAATAGGTATATATTTACACTCGAAAACTATAATCCTTTTTTGGACAATACGAGTAAAAATATCTTGGTCATGTTATTGAGTACCTTCTTTGACAAGACATAATCTGTTATTTTCTTTATAATATTGATTGGCTGAAAACAAACTCCGAGGTTGTTAACCGACAAACGGATATTAATGAATCGCGACTTTCAATAAAACTGAAAGCCGAAGGGTGACTGAAGATCTATCGGACCCTTCAATGTTAATTAGTTTTTAACTCAAAATTGACTGGATGGAGTTTATAAACTAAAACACTTCAAGTCCCGTAAGAAAAACAATCAAAAAATTATTTCTCAATCAAAAGATAGAAGCGCGTAATATTTAAATATTTAAATTACGTACCTACCTGTTGCAATATCTATATGGATATCTTGTATTTCTACCAAATAGTAGAAATACAAGATATCCATTACTAAGTATCACATTTTTTCATATTTACAATAAATAATAAATGAATAAATTCCCGTTCCCCGATATGTACAACGCCATCTATCTACTAACCGCCATACATGTAACCGGAAGTGAATTTTTTTTTCAGCAAATGTCAATATGTTGCACATATTTCTAGTTTTTTTTTAAATAACTTGAGCATTCTAAAAAAAAAATTGCTCCGAAAATAGCATAAAACGTGCACCGCCCCCTTCTATTTTCTAAACGGTATGTCCAAAAAAATACGAAAAAAATACAAAGATATAGTAGTTTAATAAATACTTTCAATTAAATATAAACAATTGTGTTCAACATGATCGGATATACCGTTTCTCAGCAAAAGGACGTAGCTGCCGTGGAGATATGCTCCTTTGCTAGTGCACTTTTTCATATCGTATTTTTATCATATGTAGTGCATTTTTTTGTATGCATGGCTGCGGAACCCTACACTGAGTATGGTAGGACATGCTCTTGGCCGGGTTTGTTATTTTTATTATGTTATATTTTATATTGAGTAAGCAAACATTATCAATATGTTTATCGATATAATGTAATATAGTTTTCCATAAAGTAAATCATCCCTCTTATTGACTAGAGGTCCTAAGCAAACATAAGAAAATTGATGGAAGATAAAAATAGATTTTGTTTGGCAAACGATAATAGACTTTACTTACGCTTATAAATAAGGCTTAAAAGTAAATTAAAGCACGATTTAGATGCCTATGGAATTGGATAAAATAGTTCGCATGTTATTTTACGAGTATAAGCCAATTTACAATTCTGTTGAGCAAATAAGAGTTGTATGCTTAGAGACCGTCGTCGAACGTCGCCTCCCCCCCTCCCCATTGGTGAAGTTTTAGGCTCCCCCCCCACCCCCTAAACAAAAGCACTTGTATTTTTTGTTCGAAAAACCGATGGCCGTTGAGGTACTTAAATAAATACTCAAATAAAAAATAATAATTTAAAAAACAAAAATCCCGACTGCGTAAAAAACTAAAAAGAAAAAAACAAGTCCAATGCTCTTAAGTTGTAATGGAAATCTTTCATGATTCATGATCGATACTCACAATATAACAAATAATAAATTCTAATATGGAACATAGCGATTTTGAACAGTCGGAGATCTAGATCGACGCAACTCTTCCCAACAATGGGTAAAAAACACAACACTGGACTTGTTTTTTTCTTTTTACTTATTTACGCAGTCGGGTTTTTGTTTTTTTAATTATTATTTTTTATTTTATACTTTTTAGTTAAAACTATAAAAGTCAGACAATTTCTCAATCTTTATCGTGGGGGTTATTGAGAAGCTTGCACAGATTTATTACAATGCAATTAAATGAAAATTTAGTGAGAACAGCTTGCTAACCAACTTTAAATCGTTATAGTTCGTAACTGGTAATTCCAAATTAAAAATGATAAAAGAAACCTAATAATATTTTTTTAAATTCCTATTCATTGATACCCCACTCGTTATAGTAAGTCAACTTTCATTTTTTTCTTTTTCACAATATGGCGTCTCATTAGCGCCATTTTGAGTTTTCATCATTTTCATGTCTTCAGTGACATTTGGACAGTTAAGACAAATCGATTGACGTAAGAATCATCAAAATCGGTCAACGCATTTGGTCTCTAGAGGTGCGTCCACACTTGTATCATTTGCTCGTATCCGATCACCGTGCCGTAGCATGACTGCGTATCGCGCTGCTTGGACGCTTACTGTCGGCGCACCGATAATGCCGCACTCTTCCGATACAAGTGTGTGATACGCGTAGCAAATGGATTTCGAGTGATCGGATCGGCGCAACGTCCAAACGCGTGATCGTGACTCGCGATCATGCTACGCGACGATGATCTGATACGGGCAAATGATACAAATGTGGACGCACCTTAGAGTGCCAGATAGGAACAAACATACATACATACATACAAACATACATACATGCATACATACATACATACATACATACGTACATACATAGACTGATAAACACATTACCACTCCTTTGCGTCGCGCAGTCGGGTAAAAAATCTTTAGACTTCATAAAAGTACACGTCAGGCTTATAAGTTCTAACGATGTAACATGTAGGTCAATGGCCTTCCTCCGTCTGTACAAAACTTTACGTATGACAGCGAATAGTATTTATATAGAGTGTGTTAGTTTTTATTTAAAGAAAACCGGCAAAGAGCATGTCTTAGTATTAAAAGGGTTCTGTTGGCACCTTTTGAATACTGCACACTAAAAATTCATAATAATTAATTAGCATACCTAGTGCCACTGGAATAATTAAACTACGCACACTTTCATTAATAAAGCAATCATAAAAGCTATCACCGTAATTATAGCGTATTTTCTGTCAAATAGGGGTCCAAATTGCAGCCGGCCATTATTTTAATGATAATGAGGGCGGATAATAACAACAGCTTGTTTTATCCAACGAAATGACCGAATACTATTACTTTATCGTATATAATCCTTCAAATATTTCATATAATTATGAAGAATTATGAAAATGTTTCAAAAAGGACATTGAATTTTATAATTATGTAATAGGTATGGGAGTGAAATAGGTCCTAGGTCCAACTGTAACTAACGATGTAAGTAGGTATGTAACTATGTAAACGAATCTTGGAAGTAAAAGACCCACTTCCCAGTTTTCCGATAGCGCTAAAATTTGTCTATCGGAATTTTGAGCTCTTTAGTATAGACTCGTTGAGTAGTTGGTAGATGTTTAATGAAAAGTACAGTCGGAAATAAAAACTTGTCACAAAAAAAAAAAAAAAATTGACAGATTTTTTTAGTGAAGTTTACAATAAATAAATAAATATTACGGGACCAATTTTACACAAATCTAGAAAGTCCCATGGTAAACTCAATAAGGCTTGGGTGTGAGTACTAGATGACGATATATTTAAAAGATATTCACTTATAAAGATAGAAAACATCCAAGACTCAGGAACAAATGTTTATTCAATTTCAAATTCAAATATTTTATTTTCAGACCATGTCCATAGTGTTAATATACATTTGCTTATCCTATGTTAGTTAAATTTAGTGATATTATTAAATATATTATTATTACATTATATTATACACAGAGCCTCTTGCTCTCATGTGCACTGAGTCCCAGTGTTTCCAAAACGCGCAGGCAGGAGATTCTAGCACCAGGCGCACGAGGCTGTTGGAGCTGTCACGCACGCGGCGCATCAAGGAGGCAGTTCTCTGACGTATTATCGCACCGAAGCAATCGGTACGTGCCTCTGCAAACATACCTGATGCGCTGCAAAAACGGGGCAGTCCCAACAGCATCCTGAACCCGTTATTATATTGGATGCGCAGGGCATTAAACGCCTTTTTAGTATAATTTGTCCATAGGCTGCACGTGTAAAAGGTCTGACAAAATGCCTTAAACAACGTTATTTTGACATTACTAGCACAACGTGCAAACCTGCGGGACAACATATTACATCGTACGGCCAATGCCCTGCGCTCCCTTTCTATGTTTATGCTCATCACACAAATATTTGCCCTTACCGGGATTTGAATCCAGGACCTTCAGCTTCGCAGGCAACGTTACTCCCGCTGAGCTAAACCGGTCGTTGAAGTTAGGCCTAATAAAAGTATATATCACAAAGTGAATAATAAACTCACCGAATCAGCCCAAAACTTGGTGATCGGCGCCGTGAAGAACTCATAGATTTTCTTCCTCAGCCGCAAAGGCCTCATCCTCTTGTCCTCCGGGGCGTGGTATTCGGGGAGCTCCCTGTACGACGGCTCCCACCCTATTTTACCCACTTTCCCGTTCTGATCGACCCTCGTGTCGCATTCTCCTGAGCCAATCAATGCCTGCTTGAGTCCAGACAAAATTGTGTATAGTATGTTGTCACACCAAGTTGTTGTAAAAATAACTTGCGTCCATAGTGGTAGGATTATGAAAAACATTTGAACTACTAAATCGAGTTACACGTATAAGAAAAGAAAGAGATGAGATAATAGCGCTTAATTACAAGCTTCATTTGAAATCTTGATTCTGTAATCGATACAACATTCAACATTTATTCAATACTTTTACTTTATTTTGGATTTTACTCCGACTTCGGAGAGAGAGGAAGTTCCCTTATCATAGCAATGGAAGGTCTATGAAAAACTTCATCTATGTGGGTCCATGAATCGAGTGAGGAATTCTTTTTTATATACAAATACCACCACTATAGGTACAAGATTGTTTGTGATTGATTTTAAAAGAGAACGTAAGTAATTGAAGGAATCGAATCAAATGAGATGTTAAAGAATTGAATGATTCTGGAATATGCGATAAGATTATAAGCGTTAAAGCCATTACATTACACGGAACATTAAATACAGACACATCACATAAAAAGCTACAATCCTGGTGTGAAGGTGTATTTATAGTCAGGGAACGAGTGCGCAGAATGAATGCAAGCTCATTTGGGCATTTCTAATGCTAGCACTACACATTGGCCCATTTTGAGGCGAGCGCGCGATACATTGACGTTATTCTTAAAGCGCTCCAGTGCTTAATTGCCTTTAAAAACGGCAATGTGTATCGTTTTCATCTCAACTAGCACCAATGTGTAATGCCTACAAAAAGTTGATCCAACCACTTTGACGTCCGTGATCGCTTTGAGAGTTCTTTTTAAATAAAATAAAAAATCGCTAACGCTGTAGCGCGCTGTTTGACAAATAGTGTCAAAATCCTATGGTGCGATTTGAGGACTTTGACAGTGTTTATATTTATCACATACGTTACAGTGTATTGTGATTTTTTGATTTAAAAAAGTTTTACTGTTGGATCTCGGCGAAACTAAAACGCAATTTTTGGGAATACTGCAGAAGGTAGTCACTTCCTACTAAATACAAATACAGTGCTTCCCGTTGTAAATTACTTCCCATGTAGCACACAGAATTAGAGCTTATATAGACATTATTCAGTCAGTGTAAGCGTAATAAGGGCTGTATACACTCTAATACAGCTTATGTGCTACTTGAATTATGTGCACTGAATCCGTAATCGAAAATATCATGTTTGTTTCGCAAGATTTCAGCAATCGTGTGACCACAGTAGATCAAAGTAGTTAAAAAGACTGTAGAAATGCCTTGAAGTAGATTCGACTGTAAATATTTGAACAAAAGCTTCAAATTGGAGGTAGAAATGACAGTTGACATTGAACGTTGAGTAACCTAACTACAAACCACAAGGACGCTTAGAACTTTCAAGTTATACGATTATGCCCGTTTACGATTCACCTCTGAAATTTTCAATTGCAATTCCATTAATGGATTTTTACTGGATCTTCAAGTGGAGGACCGTCACGAATTTAATTTACGAAGTCTATTTAATGTTCTTTCTAATTAACAATTAAACGATGCCTTTAAAGGTTATCTTTAGACTCATTTTACGTTTCATTCTAGGGGTTAAATGTCTGGCTAATTGATATTGGAGCTTCCATTAAGGAATTCGCAGCAAGCAATCACTAATTTCACGGAATTCTACGAAATTTTGATGTATATATATACAGCCAAATTCCTGACATAACGGTTGACAGTACTAGCAAAAATGGTGGTACAGTCTAAGGTAGGACAAGTAAACACACCACAATCTCATAAATATGTATCCAAACCTTAGTACTACGACAGTAGAGTTAGTGAAAACATATTTTTGAAATATTTGATGTGTATTTATATTTGCCCTTGTACATGTACAAAGACTTATTTCTTTAAGAAATTTCTTCCAGTTAGGTTTTTCGGCGAATAATCACCATTTACACTTCTTACATTCTTAGTAAAACAGTGATGTGCAGATTTTTTTTATATTGTTCATCCATACATATATATGGATATCTCTCTCTCTCTCTCTCTCTCCCTCTCACTTGTCGTTCCCTATATGACTGAGGATCGTGGTCAACATCGGGTAGTTTACCCTTGGAGTAGATGATTTGCTTCCATCTGACTCTGTCCTTTTCGTCCCTTACGACCGACCGCATTTTGGTGTTAATGGGGAACTCGCATGAAGAGAAATAGTCAATACTGTATCCATACAGGTTTGGTAACACCACATTATCACAATAAAATTTAAATCTATAGTAAATGAACATTTTTCATTAAAATATTGGATTCTGAATACATAATATTCTTTCAATCATCCAATAGTAGAATGCTACGATCAAATTTTAATCACTTTAATGAAGAAAACAAGTAAAACAACTATGTAATTAAATACTTGGTTTTACAGTACAGCTAAGCCGCCCACTATTAACGAAAGACGTCATAACTTATACCCATTTTGTATGGGGTGTTTAAACGCTCGGCAGTGTTTGCCTGACTTTGACTGTCATTTCTGACCATCCTAATGCTCAATTCATGTTAGTCCTTTGTACACATATTCTCGTCATGAGAAGCTGAATTCATTGACATTATAAACAAAATGGACCCAAGTTCCCAAGTGATCTCCCTACTGCTGTTACAGTACAACTATAGAATTTATTTAAATAAAACAGGCACTTCAGTTCATGCGGCGCTTGTTGCATTAACAATTTAGGGTAGCTCCGCAAATTTTTGACAAGCCTTTAAGTCGTTACCATAGATAAGTATCACAGCGACAACCGTCACGTTCAAAATATGGCTCGCGGGGCATATATTCCAGAATGTTTCGACAACAGAGGTGAACCATAAACGGGTAACGTGACCTATAAAGGAGAACAAGACATGGACACGTCAGCCTTCAGTGAACTTTGCACACGACTGTACGAACAGACGTGTGAATAAAATATGAATTACTCTGAAACAATGGAAGAGCCCGCTCCTCAGGATGCGGTCTGAGAGAAGCGTTTTGATGGGCGTGCAGCGTTTTTATTCGTAGAAACAGGAACAGGATGTTTCAGTCGGTACGAGTAGAACCATATTAAAATTGTTGCCGCCGTTTCATCATATACTCAAATACTGTTTGGCTACGGAGGGATACACTACAGGTAAAAATAACCACTGTATACGCATTGCATTTGAAGAATGACAAGATACCTAAATATTCCTTGTTTTTTTTAATTTCACAGTACTCTGATTCACAGTACTCTATAGGTCACAAACATAACTTGGTGCACTAGCTTTTCGCGTATTTATATAGTGAAATCTCTATATTATTTATATATTTGTTTTAATAATTTTCCTTTTTCTTCTTGCATAAGTTAACTGGTATAATGACACATTTCAATTTTGATATGTATTCTTGGAAAACTACGCATAGGTTGTATACTTTACAATTAAAGATTCATTTAAGGTATGCTAAGCACTAATATTGTAATAGTTAAGAATTATTTGGATAAAATGACTGACTGTTGAGTATCCTTCGGGTTTATTTACGGCGGATATAATTATAAGTCAAATATTATTCCACGTTATTGTTATTTTAACGCCGCTCGCTCCGCTAACCAAAACGTTCCGCTTATCACGTAACACGCAGTCATTAGTTACGAGAGTTAATTTGAATTTACTGTGTCAAATTTTCCCCACGTGTTTCGGTTACGACGGCAATTTGTTTGACCCATAATTAAGCTCGTTTCGCTGACATTGCTGGATGTATCTCTGTTAAAACGTTGTGTTCGTACAGTGACGTGGCAGTATCCCAGTCAACGAGGATTGTGCAATAGAAATAATTCCCCCGTCCTTACAGGATCGATTTTGAGTGTCTCTGAGATTGATCTCGTACTGAGACTATATCATTTGGAATGAAGATCTATGAAATCTCAGAGTCAAGCTGAATCTCTATGGCACAACTAATTAGACCAGCGATATTTTGTAATATGTATACAGATAAATAATAAACATGGATTATTCGTCTAGTCATTACAAACTGTAACCTCTTTTTGCATTTGCCTAGTTTTTTGTAATCAAGATATTTATAATAATCGCTGAAACCTGAGAACTCCAATGTCTATAAATCACATTGGATTAATAAAATTCAGAAAATTCAACAAGATTTGGCACACGATTCGATGGTTCAGCAATGACGTGTGCCACTGAAAATTGTCAAAGTTCCTTGCAATTGTGGAATACATTTTATTTATCACTCACGGACGGGGGAATTATTGTTAAGGTCGAATACCTAGTTGATTGGGGTAAAGGTGGAAGTGACAGAGCAGCCGACAGGTCTACCTGTTTGGATTTACTCTGCTGTCCAGGTGGGATAATCTTCTTGATAGAAAGCGTTCGCCGTTTCACGACGCCAACCTATCGCAAGTATCAATAAAATCTTCCTCTTAGGCTATGCAGAAAAATGGCGTCACCCAGGTTACTCGTTTATTGGTCTACCAATTAACTAAGACGGCACCCCAGGGGGCTATAAGGGCCCGGAGATTGTATGTTAGACGGAAGAAGAAATACACAATTACCATATTTAAAAAGCATTATATATTGTTACGTCACCTGGAGCGAAGTAAAACGCGAAGCTCAAGACCGTTCGGGATAGCGACGTACTGTGGACACCGTCTGCCCCATCCAGGGGACATAGGACATTAAGTCAAGTAAGTCATATATCGTTACGTGTCGCTTTGATCGTGTTTTTCCGGGCCTTGGAGGCGTTTTTAGCAGGCTGAAATACCGTATAAGAGAGTACTCTATCAGATACTAGTTTATTAAAATTTCACCCCAGCTACCGTTGTTTTCAGGCGCTTACGCACATAACCTGAAAACCCGCTTTCAGGCATTTTCAGGACCCCTCAGCAGCGTGCATAGGATTTTTGGCAATGGAAGGCAGTTTCTCTATGCCTATCGGGAGCCATGGTCGTTCAGGGTAGGCTGTTTCTTTGTGGCTGTATAGAGCCATGATTGTTCAGGGTAGGCAGTTCCTCTGTGCCTATATGGAGCCTTGGTCGTTCAGGGTAGATAGTGCCTTTGTGCCTATATGGACCGCACGCCACTGGGACCCCCTGCTCCTTATGCGCATCTGAAGTGCATTTCAGTTATTTCAGGATATGGGAAAACTTTCAGTAGGAGTGAAAGAGATAGCGCCTTAAAAAAGAGACAGCTATACTGAGAAAAATCCATAAAGTTGTGAGAAAGACAACACGATCAAAACAAGCATAACAGTACGCCGAACATACGAGAAAAGAGGGAGCGAGACCAATTTGACTAGGTTCCCGAACAATCTCGTACTAGGTACCTATCGAAGCACCTTCCACGACTTGTTTATGTCGCAGTGGATTATCCCAGAAGCCTTCAAAACCATGTGTAAGCTCGGTCGGCGGCGGCCAGTTCAGTTCACATTTGGAAATGAAAGAGGAAACATTGGAAAAGAGCGACTACGACTGGAGTGTTTCAAGTGCGAAATGAGTGTAAAGTGCTAAATCGTGTTTCAACGTAACGTAACGTTAACGTAAATTGACAATGTGGAAATCAATCCTACTCTTATTCATCGGTTTAAAATAAAATCGGTGCGTTTTAATCACGAACCCCCACTCACGCCCCTAGAACGTAACAACATATAATGTTATAGTCAGTGGCCTATATATCAACATTACGCTGTTTTGACCTATCCAGTACCGGCCGGACGTTTAAAGATAGAGCCGGCACCTATGCCTTTTTAAATTATTATGAAGAAACATAAATATACGGTAGCCCGGTTTAGCAACTGGTGACGTGTGAATCGTCTTTTGATCAACAAACAGGCCGCGGAATCGCCGGAATACGACACCTTTCGGCCAGAGCTGTCGTCAGGGCAGTCGGCACTCTCACCATAAATTAATTGAATTTCACGTTGTGGCAGGACTCCAAATGTTCCGACTCTCAAACAGTAATTGTTCTTCACCCGCAATCATAAGTAGCGTCACATGTCGCTGATTTAACGTGCTAGCGTTTAGTTTTTTTATATCTATATTTCATATGTATGATAGTTTTTAAAGTATCTATGGGCCACTGATGCCTAAATAATATTTTGAAGTGGTTTATGCACTATATTCCCGACTTCCGTACAACCTTAGGTGATGACGTCTTAATTACGTAGACCTATAGACAGAGCAAGGTATACCATTTCTCCTTATATAATTATTATACCTCGTTGGCTTAAGCAATAGATAAAGAACCCTTCACCGAAATGATTACAGTACGTGTATTTACAATTTCATAAGTTTTTCAGTTAATACAAGTTCACATGCTGTGTTTATTTTTAGACATATGTTATTTGCTGTTTTGTTCACGATGTATAAATCATGTTCACATTATTTATTTTTACATTTTATTTATGTGATTTCGAAAACAATCCTTTTGTAATATTTACAGTGAGTTATTATTATTTTGTGTATAATACATATTATTTATGCGTTACATATAAATAATTGTATAACACAACGAAAATACTGAACATTTTTCAGTACAATTTCGTTTGTGTTAAGGAAATTAATGTCAATAAGACTGTTGGTTTTCGTAGCAAAACTATGATTGATAGAATTAAATCCTTTGGATATTTTTAGTAAAATTATAACAATATTCCTTCAGTTGGAAAAACAGCATCGTGACTAAATTCATGTAACTCGTATATACACGATTAAGATGAGTCCTTATGTCGAAGCATGATGAGAAGCAACATAATTTAAAGTACCTCAGCATCGTTGGGGTCCTTCGTGCTCCTGTCGTCTTCCAGGCTCTCGTTCTCAAGATGCTCTTCCTCTGTCTGCGGCATCAGCTGAAGTTCCTCCTTGGACTTGAACTCCAGTTGGATGATGTACAGGGGGCACAGCAGGCTCAGAATTACCTTAGACCACGACAAAGCCAAGATGTGGCAAACGAAACACGGTCGACTAGCGATTCACTTTACTTTAAAGCTTCATGCTACGTTCAACTTAAAATGGTGCGGACGTCGATTATACTTAGCGTAGATAGATATCGCTTGAATCCTCTTAAGATAATCTAAAGAAATAATTAATCGAGTTGGATTTGTACAATCACGTTTGCATCGTCATAGCCTAAAATGTCGGGATGTCTTTAATAATTTGCAGTATAAAATGTAATTTTAAGTAGAAGATATTTCATTAGAAAATAGTTTGATACGCCTTCCTACAGAATAGTGTGTCACATAACTAACCCGAGACCAGTACAAAAAAAAGAAAAAAAAAACATGGCAACACTAACTTATAACTCATCCGGTCTCACGATCGGCTCACTCGTCCGGTGAATGAATATTGCTGGCACATATACACCGTTGTCTGATCTAACCAAGTCCAAGCTTAATAGTATTTCTTGTTAGTAAGGTACGTCTCTATGACAGACTAAATATTAAAATGTAGTTATCATTCCCATTGTATGGAATAACAAAAGTGTAATTTCACACAATTTTGCGATTACATTGAATGCGAAAAGCGTAAAAAACCATGTAAATATTTTTAAAATTTAATTACGTTACGAGCTATTTCTATGCAAATATCATAAAAACAAAATTAAGCTCATTATTTGCTTCGTTAAGAGGATTTATTTTAGATGATCATTTCTGTGACTTCCGTGGTTACATTATTGTATACATTTCATAGAATTTATTGGCAACTTTAGGTTATACCATATAGGTCTTTGGATTCTAGCAAATAACTCACCATATCGTACAAATCTTATGAGATTCCTACATAAATGCCACCATAGAATTTCAATTTCACTGAAATTATCACAAAAAACAGTACTTCATCATCAAAACACGAACAAATTACCGCAAAAAGCTACATTAACGGTTGTTTGTTGTATAATTGACGTCCGAACAAATGCACTGCATGCAGATATCGAAAATTATTATAAAGCTCATTGACACACAGACATGACACCTCGTAATTTCTCATTACGTTTGGTTGTTAAGAGAGACCTCTAAACACTGAATCTACGCGTGCCAAGGGGAGTCTGTGCGTTAATAAGGTATGAAAACTGGTGGAGATATCCTGTTATGAGGTACCTTAAGACTGGTGTTCTTTCTGGTCCTAAGACCGCCCATCCAGAGGTCAGCCAGTATTATTTGCGAGCACGGGTGGGCTAGTAAAGCACGGTGATTGGCTGCGACGGCGAGGCTCAAGCAAGTCTGCCCAGACCAGTTCTGTAGCTCACAAGTAAGGAGTTGCTGCGCCTGGTCATCATCCTGACGATAACAATAGTCCAGCAACTCTAGAGCTGAAAAGTGATGAAATATCGGTTACTATTGTGCGTTCCGAAGCAAAGTCATGGGATGTGGTTTGAAGTCCCTAATTAGAGCTTATAACCAAGGGGGTTATTGCCTAACGAAATTTTGACACTTGGTATCCAAATCAAATGTCATAGCCCATAAAAAATCAGGACACTTGATTCTGATTGCGAGCGTCAAACGCGTTAGGCAATAGGGAGGCCGGTCAGATCAACCAGGATAATTGCACCTTTACGCGCAAATACATCTTTTAAAGGTTTTAAAACATATGAACACTTTGAAACTACTCCTACTTCTTATTATATCTTACTACTAGGGGTCCATACGGATACACTTCGACCCAGTGGGATCTTTTGTGTAATCACCCTTCTTGCTACTCAATGATTTGTTCTACCACCTCCACAAACCGGATGATAGATACCGATGGTAGCGTCTGGAATTCTTTTGGCATTGGGTACCTAACACCTTCCTCCTAATTCCTTCATTCTCTGTCTGGCGAGGGCATGACATTCACGTAGTTTATGTTCCATTGTTTCAGCCTCCTCACCAGACATTCTAATCCGTCTTGTCATAAAGTCCTAGTTCGGCCACAAGTCCTTTGACTCCGAAATGACCTGTGAACGTCCCCATTATGTTCTGAGTTGTCTTTTGCTATAGTTCCACAGTTTCTTGGTCCAGCCTGATTATACTCTTTCTATGAATAGCATACCTTAGCTAAGTACTCCTACTTAAAGTTGTAGGAGGCAGAAAGTATGAAAATCTACTTATGTACGCGTATGTACGCAGTGTTGGGTCATTTTATATTGGTTGCTGACATAGACAGACATAAAAATAAAGATATTCGGACTTTTCGCATTTGTTGTGCTAAAAACTCGTACCAAATATTAGTTTATAAGACAGCTGGAAGCACCCTATAGCTTTTCAACTGATGATAATTTGTATGGAAACACTTTTTTATAACTGTAACTTTTGATTCACTTCAAAGTTTGATTTTTTTAAAGCTTCAAGGGACTGCAGAATTGGATATTTGATAGTAATGTCAACTTGATACCTCTACGCGTTCCTGCCAAAAAAAGAGCAGACAGGCGGACAGACCGACGTACAACAAAGTGATTTTATAAGGGTTCCGTTTTTTTCCTTTGGAGGTATGAAATGTTAAAAAGTTAGCAGGGGGTAGTTTCTATAGTAACATCGAAGACGTATTTGTCCCCACAGACGGAATCATCTCGGTTGACCTTATAAAAAGGTAATTTCTCGTCTCTACCATGAGTTGCACTATATCTAAAGAAAATTCGGTGGTAAGGCAATTTACTTTGACAGTTTGATGCAAGTGAACTTTTAATGGGTTTTTTGTTTAATTAAAACTTCGGAGACGTTTGACACCCAAATTGTACATAAAAAGTTTTAGACATTTCACTCCTTTGTTGTTTCGATGGCATTTGTATGCGGCTTTTAATTAAGGGTTTGTTTTTAGAGGCTAGGTTTTTTAGGAATTTTTGCGATTTCAATTTGGGATTGAGCCTTCTACAAATTATTTTCTGCGTAAATGCTCAATGTAATGTTTGTCTCCGTTTCATTAAATGTAATAAACATGGCGACTGATAAAGTAAATAAAATTCTAAAAGAAAAAAAAATCCGAGGACTTGAGAACCTCCTCCTTTTTTGAAGTCGGTTAAAAATAGGGCCCTTTGAGCGCCAAAGAGGTTCATTTTATTTTAACGCTATGGCGTTTGGGTCCCGTCGTATGACTTCGCTGCTTGGCGCTTAAAAGGTTAATCAGGTAACCCTACACCGTGTTTCACATTTGTGAGAGCCTTAAGCATTAATGTCGCATTAAAACTCTATTGATTGAATCGAAACTCGTAAAATATCTCAGTAACTTTGTGTATTTATGTTTAACTTGCAAACGTTTAAGTATAAACAACGTTACGTAATAGATTCATTGCAATAAATATTGGCTGAAAGCTGTTTTAAATGGTATTTAATTTGTCCAAATGTTCGTGTTTAACAAACATTAGTAACTATTTAGCAATTCTCAAAAACTTCTAGGGTTGTTATTAGACACTCCGAGTTTGCGGCCTGTAATTTGTAGGTACTAGAATTCGTGATTGTATTGAATTGTACAATAATTTCATTCATAATTTCAGAACTTAATTAAGCTTTTTACCTACTGGTAGTCCACAATATCTGATGGTCGTTGTAGCAGTTACAGTCACAGGTAAAATAGCATTATAGTATACCTTTGGTCTCAAACTCCTTCCCATAATGCCTGAGTTCCTCATACACCTCAGTTTCCATATCGTCCTCAGCTGCTTCGTGGGCCATGGCCTTGTACAGCTTACAGGCCACCAGACTCTTGGCCAGAGCCTCCTCGCCGTGGGTCCACATGAGCAGCGCCATCTGGTGACGCTTTGTGAGAACTGCCCACATCTGAGGGAAAAAATGTCGGTTTATCGAATATTCATCAGGTATTGGTCGAATCTAGTGAGACATAAAGCGGGACGCCGTGATCTGGTGAATTTGCGGGAGTTTGCTGGATGCAGAAAGCCATGCTACCATCTATTTGAGGACAGCCAATGTCCAGCAGCGGAAGTCTTTAAGCTGAGGATTTCAACACCTTCTAGTATATAAATACAGACAATGAGATATTTCTGTAATTCTAGCGTTTTCATTCACGCCTCCTGTTATCATCTATTTGAGGACAGCCAATGTCCAGCTGCGGACGTCTTTAAGCTGAGGCGTGAATGAAAACGCTAGAATTACAGAAATATCTCATTGTCTGTATGTATATACGAGAAGGTGGCCGGAGCTTCGTTTGCGGAGGAGAAAAGTCATAACCCCTCTTTTTTTCGTCAGTGTAGTCGGGTAAAAAGTAACCTATAACCATCTGTGGATACCCAACTAAGCTAGTAGCAAAAAGAGTTGAAATCCGTTTGGTCGATTTGGGGTGATGAAGCCACAACGACACATACAAACATACAAAAAATAAAGGAATATATTTATCAATTCAGTGACCTACAAATAGTCGGATACTTTTTTTTTAAATGTATTTAAAACGAGTATACAAAGATTTAATTTTTACAACTTTATAATAGCATAGATTACTTTCCGTACGTCACATTATGTCCATAGACTCGAAGAAACTGATTTCCTTTCTTCCTTCGAGACTATGGACGTAATATAATGCGACGTCCGAAACTTTGAAGAATTACGAAACCACGGTAAATAAATAAATAAATCATATGCACGCTTAAGCTTCGTTTTATTAGTTATGATAACATAACTCATAACTTATTCACTTCAGTTATTCAAATAAAATGCTCCACGCACAAAGATACCAAAATTTATTCACAACCATGTCAAATTAAGCTTGATAAGGCCGGCTTAAGGCCCGAAAGGCACCCAGATCAGAGCTCTACGGGGCTGTTAACACAGATAAATGACACGGTTTTTGTGCCGTACCGTTCGAGGTACAAATCCAATTCACACCCGTATCCATTATGGCAAAAAATCTTTACAATATATGAGAAGTTCGAGGAGTAAACTGCCCTTGCGGATGAAAAAATCATATTCATGGAAGGATGACAAGCGAAAAAAGGAAAGGGTTTGGTTCTAATAAAATTTTCCTCTACAAATAGACTTGATCTGCAGAATAAAGAATACCTATGCGTATTCACTGCCATACAATTGAGAATTTTACAATTCTATAGACAACTTGTAGGAACATGTCAGCGTGTTCTCATACAAGATGAATTGGCAAAGCAATAAAAAACAGTGAAAATGGGATGAACTGAGTGGATTTATCACCTTAATTTGTTATAATTATAAGTAATCTCCAGAAACAGGCAACCCAAATGCTTCACGTACCAACTCACTTGAAAATGCTGTTCAACGTGAAAGTTTTAAATTATTTCGAGACGAATAATGGACGTCAAATAATTATTAACTTTACATGCAGCTCCAATATGTCTCAAAATGACCCTGCGTGCTCGTGAGGGTCGTAATATTTGTTTTATTACAGCGAGTGTCCTTTATTTGAACAGAGTTTCGTTAACACCCCCACGGTCGCCCGGATTGTGTAAATACTTGATTACCATTTGAAAACGAATGGTCGAAACCAAGCGTCACTGTCCAATGCTGGTTACAAATCTACGGACCAAAGAGTGACATCATGAAAAAATCTTAAAAAAGAGCGTTGGACTTAAACGTTGCGCTGTTATCGTTCATTTTGGAATGTAGCCATTTTATTTACTCTACAGCTGTCAATGTAATTTATGAACTCTTTAGATGTTAATTTACGTTCAAAAAATAATCGAACGTGATATAAAATGAAACGAGGTATTTTCTGAATGCAAGTTGAAGTTGATATTATGACGGTGAAATATAAATTTACAGCTACTAGTACCAACTTGTGAAGGAACTAGATTATCCTGGAGTATTTAATTGATGAGTGTGTCTATGTACATACCTATCTTATTGAGTGATGATGTTAGATAATACTCTATATCTAGAAACACAAAATTAACAGAGAAAATACGAAGTAACCGTTGTTGTTTAACTCCTGATCACTTTTAAATATCCTATTCAACAGCTATCTGACCTGCCAGTTTAATGATGAAATTATACCAATAACTCATTTAAGAAAGAAATAAATGTCGAAATGATAGGTTATAAGAACCCATTATGTGTACCTATCTACTTATAATATCCTTTATTTTTACTATTCACTTCCATGTTGATGCGCACTAAACTCGATCATCTATATAGCCAATAGATGGGCAATTGATAATCAAGTTTACTACGAAATCTGTATTTCACACTTGAGCTGAGCATTTACTTAATGATAACGACGTAAGTTACGACAACGTAACTTATTGGCTATCGTCAACATAGAGTGGCGACGGATGAGGTCAGTGATGAGCGAGAGGCCGCCGGCGGTGCGGCGGGTGAGTAGATCGCTATTGTGGTGAACGTTGGCGATCTAGCACATCCAGTAGATGATAAGCAGAATAATGTAGTCATTGAACCATGCTCTGCTGCCATGATGGAAGGTTTTGGGATCACCAGATAAAACCAAGTGCACTGTTCAAGTAATATATTGAGACAAGGGCCGACAGACAAACATAGCAAACTGTCATGAAATAGAAAAAGTTTGTATAGGTTTACGTTCAAACTCCATGTTCCATCAGTCATTGCTTACTAGTAGCTCGTTGTAGGAACAATCGAACAGCGCATTCTGGTAGTGACAGATAAAAACACAGTAATGAGCGAGAGGCCGCCGGCGGTGCGGTGGGTGCGTAGAGTGCTATTTCGGTGAACGTTGACGCTCTTGTTGATCTAGTAGAAGACAAGCAGAATAAGGTAGTCATTACTTACTAGTAGCTCATTGAAGGGGTAGTCGAACAGCACCAATTTGGTGGTGACGAGCATGAATCCGGTGATGAGCGAGAGGCAGCCGGCGGTGTGGCGGGTGAACAAGACGCTCTTGTGGTGATCGTTGACTATCTTGTTCATCTAGTAGAAAATATGAGGAGCAACGTAGGCATTGCTTACCAGAAGCTCATTGAAGGGATAATCAAAGAGAGCCATCTCGGTAGTGACGGGCATGAAGCCGGTGATGAGCGAGAGGCCGCCGGCAGTGTGGCGGGTGAACGATGCGCTGTTGCGGTGAACGTTGACGCTTTTGTTCATCACCTTTGCGTAGATCGGACGGAACTTGCGGCGAGTGTAGTAGCACCTATACACACAAAAAAACATTAGCTTATTAATAAAAAGTATGCATTAGCGCATGACTATGAATGTCAAGAAAGGAGAGTATTTTTTGATCAAATCACTGGAAGGTTTCAGAATCCGAAAAACTATACATGTAACTGTGTTTGGGCGTGATAAATACTCAATCGGTTTATCATATCTAATATCTTCACTAATACAAAAACACTTTTCGTAGTGGGAAAAGTCGAAACACGAAAGTTTAAAAAAGGTTTTTCAGCTTACGTCGGTTATGCTCCGAGCTCGAATAATTCAACAAACCCTAAACTACATGCACATTTCTGCATAAATAAAGGCATTAATCCATTCAAATGAGTAATCCTCTGGATACCAGTTTATTCACACCGCCCTATTTAAATAACGCATAAATTAAATTCATACTTAATGCGTGGCATTAAAATAATATGGAAATTTGTCAACCTTGATAAAATATCCCATTCATTTCTCGGTGTAGAATTTTGAAACTTAAATTAAACATTGTTTAATAGGATTTTGGTCTATGTGAGTCTATAGGAGTTTATTTTTTCAAACTGGATACAATATTTTAAGTATGCATCACTATGTGAGGTTCTGTAAAATATGACAAATGAAGAATTGACCCTCAATATAATCAAGACAAACACACAAGATAGGTATAAATGTAGACACATTTATTTTTATAGAGCAAGTAGTTATCATAATCAGTTAACCGATAAATGAGTTTCTGTTAAAAATAGCATTCTTGTGAAAAGCTTTTATAGCCGACTGTACTTTTCTTTGAACATCCGTTAACTAAACATCGAGATGATTGCAAAGAACCCAAAGTCGATGTGAGTGCGTTTTTTTATTTCTGAGTTTCTATAACCAGCCTCCGGCTCCATCAGATCAGCTGGATGGTGTCATAATAATTGTAATATCACACACACACACACACAACACATTCACTGCCAGGAACCCTAGCGGGCGCTCTGCTCGTAGACCCGTAGCCGATACCATGCGTTTCTCCGTATGTAGGAAAGTGCGTACAGCTACGAAAAGCTTGGCAGCAAAAGTGTTAAAATACTCGTTATAATAATGTTGCACACTGAACTTTTATGAGTATAATTGCTACGGCGTAGGTATAGTTGAATCATCGAGAGCGTGGAATTGCATATGTAGTGGTATTGTTTGTTTACAGGCATTCTATATTTGAATTTTCTATTTTCTTGTCCTATCAGCATACAAAGAGGTTGTTATATATATATATATATATATCGAAGAACTAAAAACAAAAATAATGTCAGTGTGAAATTGTCAATATTATTTACGTTGTGCGTATATTTTTACATCTGATTTGATTGTATTCTCAATTAATTATTGTGTCCGCCCGTACGACTACGAATAATTTCTATATTTTTAAAAAATATGGCTGTAAGTAATTTTGGTCCTATTGAGAGTCAAAGTAAGCAAATAATTTTCAACTGTTATAAATATTTTGAAAATGAACTGACGAAAAATTTAAACTTGCCTTACACCGCTGCCCAGTTAGTTGAAAAAGCTACAGGTGTTTGTCTCTCTACTGTTTATAACATTTTGACTGAGAGCAACAGCGAGAAATTCGCAACAACAAAGAAATTCACCTCCCCGAAGAATAAAAAGTTGCGTCCTTGTCCGTCATCAGCAGTAGACGATTTTGATCAGGAAGTCATCCGGAGAACTATATACAATTTTCATCTGTCCCATAAGCAATTTCCAACCTTAAAGGGACTCCACTCTGTGTTAAAATCCGATATAGATTACAAATTTGGCATTTCCACCTTACGAAAACAAATACAAAAATTAGGATTTAAATGGAAAAAGACCGAGGACAACCGAAAAATATTAATGGAAAAACACAACATACGACGGCTAAGAATAAATTACCTTATCAAAATTGCGGAATAGCGATCTCAAGATAGACCACTAGTTTATACTGATGAAACCTACATCCACACTTCACATGTGTCCGGAGAAGCTTGGACCGATGGAACAGAATTTGGTGTAAAAAAACAAATCAGTACAGGCCAGCGGTTAATAATAGTGCACGCAGGAGGAAAAGATGGTTTTATTCCCAACGCTTTGTTAATGTTTAAGGCAAACCAAAAAACGGGAGATTACCATGACCAGATGAACTTTGTCAACTACGAAAAATGGTTAAAAGAAAAATTAATACCGAACCTCAAACCGAATAGCGTACTTATCGTGGATAATGCGTCCTATCACAACAAACTTTTGAATCGTGCTCCAACGTCAAATTCTAATAAACAAGAAATTATGGATTGGTTGACAGAACAGAACATTTCGTATAACCGGTTGATGTACAAAACCAGTTTGTATGAATTAATTAAACAAAATAAAGAGCGGTTTCGCGATTACCACATAGATGCAATTTTAAAAGAACATGGCCACTCCGTATTACGATTGCCACCGTATCACCCGACATTCAATCCGATCGAAAATATTTGGTCCATGGTAAAAGGATATGTAGCAAAAAGAAACGTTTCATTAAACATGCAAGGCATTATGAGTTTAGCAACTGAACGAATGAATACCATCACTGCTGAGGACTGGGAAAATATTTGTCACCACGTCGAAAGTGAAGAAAATAAATATCGATGTCAGGAAGGAGAAATGGATCAAATAACAGACAATTTTATTATCAATACTTGTGACAGCTCAGATGAAGAACACGATAGCGAATAAAAGAAAAAAAACAGAGGACTACTACTTATTCCACTTCTTGGGTATGTCATTTTATTAAGTTAAGAGAAAATTATTCTCCTTTTGTTGCAAACGGTACAACCACTACAAATGCAATTCCATCTTCTCGATAATTCAACTTATAGAGGCTGTATCCTCTACGACCAACTACGACAATGCCGTAGTATACCGATTATACAGTAGTCCGACGCATTTGATATCGGGTGACACCGCCATTCGGTCGCGCAGGCATTTTCAAAAGGCGACCGATGATCGCTCTCTTAAAACTGGCTTGCGACAGCCCTCAAACTTAGGTGCGCAAGCTCAACGAGTTTGGGGGCAACGAGCCCGCTTTCACACTAGGTTTCCCATTCACAAAATGTGCGTCAGAGTCGAACGCTGCGCTGACGGACTCGTCGTTACTTATAATATGACCTCTAGAGACGTACTAAATTAGGTTTTAGTACTTAAATTAGATCCTGTAAATCACATAAGTTTGCATTTGGGACTTAGAATTAAGTCTAGCCTTAATAAATCTTTTTAGTCAAAACACTATGAATGTTTGATGAAACTACAATGAGTATATGGCATTTATAAATGTCATGTTACGAAAACACATTTTATTAAAACGAATATTCCGAAATTACCTTTGTCGATATTATTTTATCTGTATGTCAGACATGTCAAGTTCACAAGACATCAATAACCGGAGTAGGCACGTCGTAAGTAAATAAATAAACTTCGTGTAATACTAAGGGTATTAGGAATTTGCTGCCTATCTTATTTCGACTTAATCTATACAATACATTATTTACAATTATTGCTAATTTGGAGACGGTGCCAACTATGTATTAACTTACTATAATCGTCAAGTTTGAACATTTTGCAGTTTCTTTAGATGGCACCGATGACTAAATATCATTAGTTGAAAAAAAGGCTACTTGTAAGTATATTAAAGAAACTATATTATACAGTTTTTTTTTTTACTTTTTAATTTTTTTTCGAGTCGGGTTTCCAAGAAATAGTATCTCGGTTAGATGAGACAAAAATTGTGCTCACATGCGCATATTTTCATGGATTTTCCACAAAAAAATACGCACGCAAATACAACAAACCATCAACAGACAGTATAATCCTCGACACGTGTTTCGCCTCTCTACGAAGCATCATCAGGAGATGCAGGAGATGTTGACGGTCCGGTGTCTAACCGAGAACTCACTTCTCCGGCCCCATTGGGCGATTATTCAAACAATTTTGTCTACCTAGTATGTTATATTATTTGGGAATACTGGGGCCACAGAAGTTGTATGTATGATTGATCTCTACTACCTTGTCTGGAAGAGATCGCTTCTAAGCGATAAGTCCGCTTGTTGTTTACCATTTCACATACTGTTTTAGATTTAAGTGTCTGATGTTATTTTCTTTTGCGGTGCAATAAAGAGTATTGTATTGTATTGACCGAGCAAGCAAGAAGCGTCTCTGTTTCAGCTTAGACAAAAATGTTTTCGTATGTACGGCGTCAGTCTGGCTGTTCTCTAAAGTTTCAGAACCAATTCCCGTGAGCAGGTTCGATAATTACACTTTTTTTTCAAAATGGCGGAGATATGGCGATTGAAAAACTGAAACAACGCAATCGCGAAAAAAAAAACAAAACAATCTTCTGTTACCATTCGGCATTTCTTTCAATGCGCCTTTTCGTCTTTCGATCTAACCGGAGTTTTACAAAGATACTCTCTCCCTGTTATTCGCAGCCTTAAGCCCTCGGTTCATTAAAGCTGAGCTGCATTGTGCAGTGGGATATTTGCGACACCCGCGTCCAATCAGGCTAATGGACAGTCGGCTTTAGATGTAGGAATCGGAATTGTGGCTACACATATCTATAATATTATAAAGTTGAAAAAATGAAGTGTCTGTACATTGAATATATTTTCAAAAAACTATTGTAACGGACTATTTGGAGGACACTGATGCGAAACATATTTTTTTTGGATTTTTTGTATGTTTGTATCGTTATATGTGTCGTTGTGGCTTTATCACGCCAAATCGGCTGAACAGATTTCAACTTTTTTGGTACACGGGTAACTGGGTATCTCCAGATGGTTATAGGATACTTTTTACACTAAAAAAAAAGACGGGTTATGACTTTTTCTCCTTCGCGAACGAAGTTGCGGGCGCCTTCTAGTTTTAAATATGAATGTTGTAAAGGTAAAAAAAAAGTCACCTGTTGTATGTAGCTGTAGCGTATATAGGCAATTTGACGTTCCATATTAGAAAATGACATAAGTTCCATATCAATTTTTTACACTACTACATACAAAAGGGGCTTTACTAAGTTTTTTACCTATATATTATTATTGATCACTAGAAGTCACAAGAATCAAGGTCGTCGACATATCTAAAGTTGCTAAACTTAAGTGGCAGTAGGCGGCGCACATTGCTCGTAGAATCGGTGGCCGCTGGGGCAGAAAGGTTTTCGCGTGGGGACCGCGTACAGGAAGAGGCAGTGTGCCAGGCATCTAACAAAATGGACCGATGATCTGATGAAGATCGCGGAAAATCGTTGGATAAGGGTGGCGCATGACCGGTCGTAATAGTGATCCTTGAGGGCAGGCCTTTTTTTTATAAATAAGGACAATCTTACACAAATAGACGTAGTCTCAAACTAAGCAAAGCTTGTACTATGTGTACTAGGCGACGATATACATAATACTATGGATAATTATTATTATATTATAAGTAATAACTTATATACATAGAAAACATCCAAGACCCAGGAACAAACATTCGTGTTCATCACACAAACACTTGCCCTAGCAGGGATTCGAACCCGGGACCGCCAGCGTCGTAGGCCGTTGTGCAACCCACTGAGCCAAACGTGTCGTCAAAACGTGTCTTTGCCTAGCAGTGGATGTCCTTGGGCTTACATGATGATGATGATGATGATTAGCATTTACCGGCGGCTACGCCCGCGTTACCAAGATTCTCCATACAAAAATTCCACTCCCCTTTTCACCCACTTAACCCCTCGCATGCGATGTCACAAATTAGGCAATTAAATTGAAGCTAATAATTATATTAAATTTTACACTAACAAGCTAATATGTTCAATGCTCTGCACCGATGAGTGCGTAAGCATACGATGGGTTAACACGTTCCCTGTCCCGACGCCCCCAATGTGGGGTCATGAAGCTTTTTTTCAGGAGTCCATGCTCGCACTGTGGGGTCACGTCCCCATACTAAATGTGTCAGTTGGACTTGTGATGTGATCGTTTTGTATGCGGACAGTGAATATGTTAAGGGATGATTTCCAGTATAAAAACTATCCTATGTCCTTAATAGGATCTCAAACTATCTACATACCAAAATTCATCTAAATCTGTTTTGCGGTTTAAGCGTGAAAAGGTTACAGACGGACCGAATTACTTTTGCATTTAATAGTACTAGCATCTGCCCGCGACTTTGTCCGCCTTAAATTCGTTTATTGCGGATAAGGATATTTTCCCGCAATAAAAAGTAGCTTATGTCATTCCCCTTAACTTAAACTATCTTCATATCAAATTTCATTCAAATTGGTTCAGCGGTTAAAGCGTAA
Organism: Hedya salicella; assembly: GCA_905404275.2. Classification (NCBI taxonomy): domain Eukaryota; kingdom Metazoa; phylum Arthropoda; class Insecta; order Lepidoptera; family Tortricidae; genus Hedya; species Hedya salicella. Next base: position 5,608,551 of record FR990112.1, on the reverse strand, counting down.
AGAGGTAACAGACAGACAGACAGACACACTTTCGCATTTATAATATTACAAGCTTTGACGAACGGTTTGGCTCAGTGGGAGTAACGTTGCCTGCGAAGCTGAGGTCCTGGGTTCAAATCCCGGTAAGGGCAAATATTTGTGTGATGACCATAAATATTTGTTCCTGAGTCTTGGGTGTTTTCTATGTATATAAGTAATATATCTATTAAATATATCGTCGTCTAGTACCCATAACACAAGCCTTATTGAGCTTACCATGGGACTAGTTCGATTTGTGTAAAATTGTCCCGTAATATTTATTTATTATTGATTTTATTATAAGCTTCTGCCCGCGACTTCTTCCGCCTTAAATTCGTTTATCGCGGATAAGGGTATTTTTTCGGGATAAAAAGTAGCCTAAGTCCTTCCCCGGGGCTCAAACTATCTCCATACCTTCATCCAAATCATTTCAGCGGTTTAAGCGTGAAGAGATAACAGACAGACAGACAGACAGACACACTTTCACATTTATAATATTAGTATGGATAGTAAGTATATAGTATATACAATAGTATATAGTATAGTATATAGTATGGATGGATAGTATGGAAATATGGAAGGTATGGTTGATGATTTGTTTTTGCTGGAATGGAATATGGATGGGAAAGTCGCAATGGCTAATTTAATTCCTTCAGTTTTATCACGAAACGTAGACATTTCCTAGTAACTAAAGCAATGTTCTTCAGAAGAAATGTTTCTGTTTAGGATATAATCCTAATTAATCTACCTGATTTTTCATAGCTGGATATAATTATCTAGCAACGGCAGGGACACTAGGGACTCATTTTATAGAACAAAATAATACTACACCATTATACTTAATGAAAAAGAAATACGACCAACTATAATATTGATACTAAATTATATCCGTTAACTGTTGCGAATAAAATTTATGCTAATAGCTCAATTATAGCACACGGTAATTAATTGTGTGATTGACGTCATCAAGTAGGAGCGAGACACGATACAGATATACACACAAGATACAGCACATTTCTTAAAATAATTCGAAAATAGTACTTTAGAAGGCATTTGATACTGGCGTCTTGACCTTTTCGAATTTTATATGCGATAGGCATTTTACATGAATATGTATAACGTCAATAGTCAAAAACAGAGCAAGCTATCGCCTTGATATTGTTACATATAGAAATATCCCAAAGAGTGATATAGGTTACACACAAATAGTTTTGCGTATAGCGCGAGGGGAAGCACTAGCCTACCCAAATTTACTATGCAGCAAGGACCACTAACACGTTCACTGCGACTCAAAATGTTGCTTACTTTCAACTATATAGTGCGGTAAGAGGCCTTTACGCCTTCACTGTAACATTGTACCGGTGCGGTTAGGGGCCTTACGAGCATTCAAGGATCCGGATACTTTAAATGCATTTTTTTCTGCGAAATTCACAAATTTTCATATGAAACTTATATAAAAGTATTGCTAAAGAACCATTCTGTCTTGTTTTGGCTTCGCCCACAGTTCTGATGTCAGAATATGACAAAATGACCGAAAATAATTAGGAGGCATTTACACCTCATCAGCACTGAATTCAAGGTACACTTGTAGCTGCTGCTAGTGATGTTCCTAATGTTATCGATAAATAAAAAAAACTTTATTATAATCTAGAACTAAATTACACATGATTGTTATATAAACACCTTCTATTTACGCACCCATGATTTTCAAGACAATCGATACTTATTGTTAACAGCAGTCACTGACCGAAGGCCAAGGACGATTATCCGAAGGCATTTGGGTATTAACTATTTTTCATCACTGATCGACTGAAACACTAAACACAATGGACACTTATTAGTATGTATAAGTAAAAAAAATAGTCAAGCGTCTCTTGTATGTCGCAGTAGCGTATCCGTATAGAAAATTTGATGTTCCATATTACAAAAATAACATAAGTTCCATATCAATACTGTAAACTAATGCAAGAGGTACTGTACTTAAGTTTTTTATCTATACATACTTTGACTCAGTGGCAAATACAATACATTACGTACGTTGCTCATCGACGCGGGCACATCACTGAGTAATAGTTCAACTATCATAGACACAAACAGGTGCGGGAAGGGGTGGATAGGCCCGTACCACCAATATGAGGTCTTTAGACCCCCTGTCCGCACTGAACGCTCACTTTTCACTTTCAGTGCGATGAGAGGCCTAAAGACCTCTTACGTGTTTTAAGGTTTTTAAAAGTTCTACATTTAAATACAATTCGAACCATATAGTGGTCTCGTTTATACCTATAATTTTCCACGAGTTACGAGCTCCGCACCAGAGCCAAACCACAATATTTTCTCCCGCACTGGCCGGGAGTACTGGCAGGAGGTCTTTAGACCCCTTATCGTAGCGAACGTGTTAAAACAAGAGGACTGACCATCTCCAAATAAAAAGCCGTTCCCTGATATGTACTGGTACAACGTATAAGACGTACCATCTGTGTATAAGAATCATCTTTTACAATTATTCAACTTTACAACCGTGTCACAGTATTAATGTTACGATTTATTTATTATTAGCTATTTGCGAACTAATTGTTACTATACTATGTTACTTTATTCAATTATAAAATCGTTAAATGTTTAGTTTTAAAGCGCCATCTACTCTGATGAATTTGTTTTTCACTAGCCCGATATTGTGCTGCGTGTAAACATATCTCCTCAGTACACAACAGCCTATCCATCATGGTGTAACGCAGGGTACAGCTTTAGGACCACTCACCTAACCACGCCTTCCATTAACTTGGTTTACTAGCCCGATATCATGCAACGTATATACTTATTCCTGGCAGATGCGGTCACATATCCCTCATGGTGTACCACAAGGTACAACTTCAGGACCACTCTCATATAAGCGCCTCCCAATTAGTTTGCTAACCACCAACCTGATATCATGCAACGTATATATGAGGATACTAGCTTCTGCTCGCGACTTCGTCCGAATTAGATTTGGTTATCGCTGATAAAAGGTTTTTTCCGGGATAGAAAGTAGCTTATTTCCTTCCCCAAAACTCAAATATCTCTACCAAATTTCATCTAAATCAGTTGAGCAGTTTAAGTGCGAAGAGGTAACAGGCAGACAGATAGACAGACACACTTTCACATTTATAATATTTTACTAATTTAAATATTAAGCATATTACCAAGATTTCAATTGCCTACATTAAAAAAAAAATTGTTGTACATACAAAGTTTCATCCCCTTTGTCGTCCTTAAAAGGTACGAAATTTGACATAAATTATAGCCTATGTCCTATTGTGATACAAATGGAAAGTTTCATAAAATTCGTCCAGTAGGTATTGAAATTAAGTGGAACGTACATCTATCCATACACCCAAACTTTCACGATAATATTATTAGGATGAGGAAGGATTAGGATTATTAGGATCACGATTTAGTTTGTAAAATGTGCATGGGAGTATATAATAAAGATGTGCCCTCGCCAGAACCAGTCAGGGTTAAAAGATTAGGACCTCTTACCTGTAAGCACCTCCCATCAGTTTATTGATCACAAGCCCGATATCATGAAGCGTGTAAACATATCCTCTCGGTAGATGCGGTCTCACATCCCTCAGGATGTACCGCAAGGTGTTGCTTGGCCCACTCTTGGTGTTGTACAGTTCTTCTAGCCGAGGGATGGTGAGGAACTTGCGCATGGAGACACCGTTTTCAAGAAGGAGCTTGACGAAGTCTATGCGGTCGTGTTCTAGGGCTTGCATCATGGCCTCGTCGAGAGCGCCTGTGGAAAGACAAAGGTTGGTTAAAATATAAAATGTTGCCACAGGGATGCTTAAAATTGTATGAGAAATGCAGTCTAATGACAGTTGGTCAGAAGTAGCAATATTGACTGAGAAAATTTGAATGTACGTATTAGATTAATGGATTTTAAGTTATTTTGTCACATTTAACCAAATTACTTTTTCGTGGAAAAGCAAAGGAAATATAATCCATTAATATAATAGTTTTTTTTTTAACGGGACTTTAAATGTGAAAATATTCATATTTTGACCTGACAAAACATAATAGAAGATCAATATTATTACACACACATGAGACAAAGTCTGAAATAAATAAGGTACGCAATTTGAAACGATCGAAATATATTTAAATTAATAAAAACGTATCACAGATATATCTGCAATTAATGTGCACGTTTTAATAATAAGAGGCAAGAAATAACTATAGAAATATGAAAAATGTAACCCCCCATTTTTTCCACTAAAAGCTGAACATCTTGGAGACGAGTGCTCGGATTTTCATCAAACAAAGCTAAGAACACTTGGGATAAAATTATCTATGACAAAAAAAAACGCACTCAAATCGGTCCATCCGTATGGGCGCTATGATGCCACAGACAGATACACAGAGTCACAGACACGTTAAACTTATAACACCCCTCTTTTTTGTCGGGGGTTAAAAAATATGCAACACTAACTAGATTCTAATAAAGTTTGTGAACTCGGAAGTCATTATCAATTCGATCTAAATAAGTGTATTTTGTAGGTCGTTATAGAAAGTTTTAATTGAACCGCTGTAGTTTACTATAATTTACGAGAATATTACAAACCTACAGTTATTACATTATTGTGTTTGTTGTGATTGATAACAACCAAGTGAGTATTTCGAAGCTACAATTCAGTTGAATTGTAACTTAGTTTTAGTGAAATAATAGTATACAACTAACTTTCGAAAGTGCTTTTACCTAGGCCTACTTGAATAAAAGCAAATTTTGATTTTGATTTGATTTGCAACGTTGTATGCACAAAATGCATTTTTAGTAAAGAAAACGCAGAGCATTTTTGGTACAATAAGGAAACTGCAGGTTAATTAAAAAAAAAGTAAATAAAGAGGAAAGCAGAATGAAATACCATACATTTATCCCGATGTATCGCCGAAAGTAGAACTTCTCCGAAAGACATGGTACTTAATATACAGGATTATATAATAGCTAACACGTGTAAGTTACACGTGTAATCAGCGCAAATAAGGGCAATGTATTAATATCCCGTTCGTTCCATTGCCGCAATACAGATAATGCAACAGAAATAACATTATTACTTCTCCCAAATACACGCAAATCATGTGCAATTATTTAGTTGTAATTTTTTTTGGATTGCCAGCTCCTGATAAATCCAAGCCTACTAAAATTCATTATTTCATAAAATGAGGATGACCAAGCTTATACGGTTTATTTTCAAAGAGTTCACATATTTGTAAGTATAGTATGAGTTTATATATTTCTATTCATTTATTTTATTTCAATGACGGTTTTCTAAAATGGAAATATCACCAGCTGGCGCCATCATGACGTAAGGTCTATCTGACAAGGAGTGTCAACATCCACCAATCACAGCACAAGATTTTGAATTAAGAACACCTACATTACAGAATGATCACGCATACCACCAAGTAAACAACTGTCAGACAATGCACAACCCAAGACAACATCATCATCAGCCCATGATAGTCCAGGCGGCGTCCTATTTATTACACACTTGCCGAGTTGCGGTCTCCACTCAAAAACTTTTTTACATCAGTGGTTATGTGTTGTAGTGGACTATCGGTCAAAGAACCTTTTTTTCAAATTCAAGACCAATATACTTCCAGAAGGCCTATGATAGTCGCCTTTATCTTGTGATAAATGAATGGCTATTTCCATATAATTTAAATGAATAGTATAACTAGAGTCGGACCATTTTATCTCTTCAAAGCAAATGAACTGTCAAATATATAAAAACTGAATATGGCAATGTTTTATATCTGTCACAGACGTCAAGTTGTTTATGTGTCTTAAGAAACAATTTATCTTTACGTGCGTTGGTTTAAAAAAATAAAGGTTTAACTGTGGGATAACTATATAAAAGTGGTCAGCGGGAACTGCTTTTCCGCATGATCATTAACTTCGATGCTGTAAAGCAACAGCAAGAAGCGATTATCGCTGAAAAGCGGCAATGTTTACATTGCATTAAGTCTGGTAAGATTAACCAATCTTAGTACTTATGAATAACACCAATATGGTTTATGTTTAAAATAATGTTCAAGTGAAGCCATTTAGGTTATAGCTGCCTCTTAAGTGCACTGAGAATATATTATGTGGTGTTAGTGACTTATTTATTATTCCTAAGACTATTTAGTGCCCTTATTCAGTGTTGCCATATACCAAAGCATAGATCAAACAATTAAAATTGGCGGGGTAAAGATATTATAGCCAGACTCTATAATGTTTCATTTGTTATGTTCGTGCATACTTTGCTGCCGCAAAACTTGGTAAAATTGTATCGAAACATTTATACTGTAACTCCTCTATGTGATACACACATACAATTTATAGCAAATAAATAAATGAATGAAATGAATGAATGAATGGTAAAGCATCCACCACTATCGAACTCAGACTCTTGTCAAAGAGCGATGGAGGCTATTTAACAACTTTTTTACTTTGGTATATTAACGACCTCTCAATAATAAAAAACTGGTGCAAAAACTACTTCAAAGTCATAAAAACACCCCGAGATACAACTATGTTAAAATCACATGCTTGGACTTTCCTAAGAAAAGCTTCATACTAAAGCCTACTAGCTTAGTGACGTCACACTGTTAGTACCTCGTATGGGAAAATTAAGAACTTGGTTCTGTGGCTATGTTAAAACTTGCGTTTATCGAAACGGTGTCGACAAAAGTTACCATAGACTTAATGGGTTATTCAATGGTATTATTAGTTATTAATATTTTCATACTTTAAAAATGGACTTCCTCCCCCAACTTTAAGGACTCATAAAAGAGGCTACACGTGAGATATTGTACTCAAAATTTTAACGTAGTTCCTTATTTTGCGTGTTTTATCAGGATCTTACATATTTTTTACACATTTTGTGATCAGGCAACATTCCTGTTATCTATCGCGCAGTAATTGTGACCAGCATTCGCCAGGTTTTGACGCAGGAGTCCGTTTTCTGTGATACATTTGTGATATATTTTCTGTGGCACAGTCGGCGAGCGAGTAATTTGTCTCACTTAACAATTGGCCAATAAGCTTATGGAACCTCGCTTGGTCTATTTAGCTTTCCATTATTGTTAATTTTCCTAGTATTATATTTGTACTTTTATGAGTTTTGATATGTTTTCTTGGAGAACTACGCATTGAATTTATACTTAAAAATAAATATTTGAGCTAGGCTAAGTAGAAATATTGTAATAGATAAAATTTATTTAGAAAAAAAATGACTGTTGAGTTTGTTTCTCTCTCTTGGGAAATGGCGTAGTCTTGAGATTTGCAAAAGTGCCCTAGTGGCCTACTTACAAGAAAAATCGTTGTATCAGATAATGTTTTTTTTGGGTTCGTTTTGCTCTGATTAAAAAGTATTAATCTAATTTGATAATTTTAAAAAAGTCATTTTCGTGCCATTGTATGGGACTTGGGACATTCATCTCGAAAAACCTTAACGGGTTTGAAAAGAGTCTGTTTTCTGCGATACATTGGATATATATTTTCTGCGGCACAGTCGGCGAGCGAGTAATTTGTCCTACTTAACAGTTGATCAAGAAGCTCATCGAGGCTAGCTTGGTCTATTCGTATTCCATTATTAATTATCTGCCTTTATACAAAAACGCCTCAAATAACTGAAGGTAACACAAACGTGTAAAAAGGGTTCCCTCTATGTCGCTTTTGTTTGTCCGAAACTGTTTTAGCATAACAGACTTGGCATATTCAGTTTTCGACGAATGGTAATATGGCAGAAACCTTATTTGGCATAAGTTCTAACTTACCGAAAATGTATTTGTCCGAAATTGTATTCGCATACTATTGTGTAGGCCGATTATATTTACGAATAATTTGGTATAGCATAATGGTACTTGGCATATTATCTATTGTCCGAATCTATCTTGGCATACTTAAATTACAAAAAGAAAAGCGGGATAAGTTAGGTTAGAACTGCATCCCTCGCAAAGAGGAACTGCTAGCAGAAAAATAAGTTAGGTTAGGTTAGAAGTGCGTCATTCGCAAAAACGATCTGCTAGCAGAAAAGCGGAGCATCAAAATGGGTCAAAAACCGAAAACTGTAGGTTAGGTTAGGTTTGTATTATGACCATGTTTAGCGGAGCGAGCGAAGCGAGCGGAGCGTCAAAATGGGTCAAAAACCGAAAACTGTAGGTTAGATTAGGTTTGTATTATGACCATGTTTAGCGGAGCGAGCGAAGCGAGCGGAGCGTCAAAATGGGTCAAAAACCGAAAACTGTAGGTTAGGTTAGGTTTGTATTATGACCATGTTTAGCGGAGCGAGCGAAGCGAGCGGAGCGTCAAAATGGGTCAAAAACCGAAAACTGTAGGTTAGGTTAGGTTCGTATGGGAGCGGCAAAATGCTAACATTACCTATATCACAAGATAATGAAACATATATGAAGATATAAATAACATGGTTTTATTTTTAACATTAAGTATATTTAACAAAAACATAAGCTGCAAGATTATGAGCAAATAATTTTCGGTCTGATAAAAATATGCCTATTAATTTTATGCGTAGACATGATTCGGACAAAGAAAAATATGCGCAAACAAATTATGACAAATTAATATCTGCGTTATCAAAGTATGCGAACCTTGATTATGCCAAAACAGTTTATGCGAAAAGTCAATTATGCCTACATTGAATATGCCATGCAAAATTATGACTAAAAAATTTATGCCAAAACAGGGGGAACCGTGTAAAAATAAAATATTATTCTATTTTCATTGTTAACAATAAATTTGCTAAAGTTGATGTTGAATAAGATAAAATCGACGATATGCAAATGGTTGCACATTTTTAACAACGCTTAATTTTTTTAATCAGGCCTTTTTTCTATAAAATCAAATAGGAGATAAAACATTTAATATAACTACATTTTAATGTTTTAGAAAATATCCCTTTTTCATACAAAACAATCTATTTATAAAGTTTCTCATTCTTAAAGAGCGTAAGGTGACAAGTACAGCACAGGTAACAGTCATTGCTTAGAAAATCATACAGAAGCACTATTAATAGGACGGATTTAATATAGAAATTGTACTGCTCTTCTTCTTGTGCGCTGTAATATATAGAATCGTTAGCTTCCTACACATTTTCCAGAATATCCAGAATGTAATCAAAACAAAACTGTTGCATGAAATAATTAAAAAAAATATGTTTGGTTTCCTTGATAGTCAATTGGGTGTGGCTCAGGAGCGTTTCAGCCGCCGTTCCCGTGTGTTATGGGATGTTGACAATTATAAGCTTCTTAATCAGTGGAAAAAGCGTAAATTTGTGAGCTCACCAATAAACATTATATGTAATTTGAACAATACTACAAATAGCAGAGGTTTTATCCGTCAAAATTTCATAACACGGGAACGGCGGTTTAAACTCTCCCGAGCCGCACCCAATTAACACAATGTGTGGCGATTTAATATTACTTGGAAATTTTAAATGTTTTCATGGTAAGACAGCCATGAATGATATCGCATCGCAAGCCATACCTCTATTTGGTTTAGCACATGTTGAATATAAGCCTATTATTGCAGCTCATATATCGAATGACATCTCTTGCCTATTGCTCTCGGCAATACAAAGCTTGGCTCGACTTCGACACATTTGCATTGAGAACTCTTCGAACCAAGAGTGAATAGGTTACACACGTTTCCGCCTTCAAATGTAAAAACCTTGAATTTATTTAACAACAAGACGGTGTCCGCCATATATCGTTCCACAACAAAAAAGTCATTACTCTCTTATTTGCTTTATCGTAGACGGCAAAATTATCTGTGATTGTCAAAAACTGCTGCAGTCGTTTTGACCTGCTATAGGATTGACAAAATGTGCATCAGCATCAAACGCAGTGCTGCCGGATTCGTCACTGCTATGATGTGACCCCGAGACACTTATAAACTATTCGTCGACATAGGTCACGCTCTTGGCTTCATTTTCTTACGTCAGTTTTGACAATCTGCTAGACGGTCCAATATATTTTGACCTGTGATCTGGAACATGTGCCAGTACTTTATGTGTCTAGTTATATTCGGGACGTACTGAGGGCGGTCGAGTGTGTCATTTATGAATGATAGCCCTGAAGTGGCTACAAAGACACGCAGGTACTTCATCGTCATTCTCAAAACCGTTCCATCACCATAGTTAACCCCGCCGGCGGGGTCGCTCAGCCCGTACTCTCGCATCCAATTTGTCTTCTCCCTCTCATCATCATCGTTTAACCCATCGGACGTCCACTGCTGTACACAGGCCTTCTCAATAGATTTCCACATGGGCCCGATAGAGGCGACCCGCATCCAGCGAGTCCCCGCAACTCTCACCAAGTCGTCTGACCACTTTGCGGTTGGCCTCCATTCGAGAAGCTTTCTGCCCCATCGGCCATCGGTTCTTCGAACTATGTGCCTGGCCCATTGCCACTTTAGTTAGCTTACCCTGTTTGCTATGTCTGTAACTTTGGTTCGTCTACGAATCTCCTCATTTTTGATTCGATCTCGTAGAGAGATCCCGAGCATAGCCCTTTCCATAGCTCGTCGTGACTCTGAACTTCCTTAAGAGGCATATAGTTCGAGACCACGTCTCGGCACTACGCACTGGTTGAAGACTTTCGGCTTCAAGCATTGAGGAATCCTTCTCTCTCCGGTTCCGGTTCAACCTATCTCCACAGTTTTTGTGCCTTGCGCACTGCGTGCCATCCCAAATATCCCAAATATGCACTATTAGTAGTGCATGTGCTACAACGGAAAAAAGCTACTCTGCCGCATACATATCTACATCGACGATTTTTTGTACACAGGTACTTTAGACCAAAACATTTAATTATTCCACTAGTTCCTAAAACGTCATCAAATTTTTGTATGAGATTTGACATATTTTTTTCAAAACCTATCGTGTGGGAAATCATATGAAAGAGCATTATGAGACGATTCTAGAAATATACTACACTCTTACCTTTAAGCTACCTGTTTTCCAAAAATCTAAAAAACATTTTCTAATCATGCCAAATTTGGGCTCCCCCAGGTGAGATTTGGCTCGGTGATTTTTTCCAAAACACTCTCCACACGTCTTGTCATATCCTCATACCAAACGTTAAATAAAGCAATTTGTAAAATAATAACTAACAATTTTTTTAGATTTTTAACTTTTTTGTTTTTTTTTTTTATTTTTGACCTATGTCTAAAATTGCCGCAAATATATCTACAACGAAGCCGCTTGGTACACAGGTACTTTTAGGCGTAGCACATGCACTATAAGTGGCATTTCCGTTTGTGGATTTGCGCCACCCACTGAATCCGATTACTGGGAGAGGCCTATCCAGACGTATCTAGTTCAAAGTCAGGTTCTATTTAAAATTAATTGGTCGTCTTTAAAGTCTGTTTACGAGCGATAAGTTTACGTGATAACGTGGAAGAGAGATAGATGCGTGATAAGCCGAATGCTTAGGCCGATCATGCGTCTTTATCGTTTGGTCCGCGCTTTCGCTTGCACACTCGGCTCAGGCGGTACGTGACAGCGGAACGTGACAATGAGTCATACTTTTTCGTGCGTGCAGCCAGCGTTCATCGATTTATAAGACGTTATCAGTCACGTCAAAAACGGATTTTTATAATGTACAAACGTCGCAAGCCAACACCTCTATTTATCTTTGCACATGTTTAATGAAAGCCTATAATACAGCTCTCATATAGAGCGACATCTCTCGCACGTTGCTCTCCGCAGCACAAAGCTTAGCTCGGCTCTACACATTTGCATTTAGATGTCTTCAAGGCATGCGTGAATAGGATGCAGAACACGTTTTCGGTCTTATACCTAGTAATTTCAAAGGCTTGTTTTTCGAAAATATTTTATAACTGGAAGGTGTTTGCAACTTCGTTCGAGCTTAGCTTGCATTTGCATATACAGGGTGGGAACAAGAAACCTGACTGACTTTAAGTATCGAATGTAGAGCCTAACTGGAGCGTATAAAGTGGTATCACATGTAGTCCGAAAACGCGTTATTTTGGATATATTTTTTTTATAAATACATACATCTCAAAATCTCATGACTATCACGCCTTAATGGTGTGATGTAGCACCTTATTGAATATTTATACACAGAAGCAGTACCTGCATACTTTTTGGCCAGTTTACTACTTAACATTTACTGTGTTTAATCAATTAAATTGCTACTTCCTCATCTATAGCGTAATAGCATGAAGTTTTAAGATCACTGGTTATTACAGAGCTAACGAGACGGTTCTTTGGGTCCAGCGCGACTTTTTAACGATTCCGTGAATCAATGCTATCCGGATTTTAGTACGTTTTTACTAAAGTCAAAATGCAAAACTTTGCTCAAACGTACAACACGTAACACTAATAAAAATGTACATTTTAATCCGGACTTTTGACTGCGATAAGGTAGCGAAAACACAAATACAGGTTTTATTAATATCGCTCATTTCCATTTGTAAAGTTCTTGAAAAGTACACCCAGTTCCTGAACTGTAAGGACGAATTTGAAATTCTTCAAGTTTATAAAACGAATAAATCCTTCGGAAAAGCTTCGTATATTTAAATCTATTCAAAAATCTGCAACGGAGTAAGACTCGCGGCTAACTACTCGCCTGGCAGAATTTTAATGTAATAACCCGTCTGCTGCCGCTCAGATATATAAATATTACTTATGTAGGTACTGGAAAGCGCCCACAATTTCATTCACGTTGGATAAATGCATAACCCCCCTTTTTTTTGCTCCAATGCAGTCTGGACCTAACTATGTCTAGCTGCTATTCTTGTGCCAAATTAGTACATGTAAAAAATAATCTGCCATAAGTTTTCATTGCCGAATGTACTTTGCTTTGAAGATCTTTCAACTACTCACCGAAATGATTTTAAGAGTCCACAGTCCACACTCTGTAGTATTGCGTTCGACTCGTGCCGAAATTAAGGGGCTCCAAGCTCTGAATGACCTTCGATCTGTAGGTCTTTACTTGTCCGTGTTTTATTATGTGTTGACAACGACCATCTTGAACAATGTACAGTTTTAGTTTATCTTCACGAGTCACCGAAAACAAAATAAACGCCATCAAACTTTGTTATTTTACGACGTAAAATCAGTTTCTGCTAGCTTAGCATTTTAGGTGAACGATGATTGTTCAAAATGAGCAATTAGGCATAGGTCCATTGAAAAACTAGAAATGCAATAATTATTTTTACAAGTCTCTCTGTAAAAAAAGAAAGATTTCGACGAATTGAGAACCTCCTCCTTTTTTGGGAGTCGTCTAAAATTCATAATTAAATAACAAAAATACCTATTTAATTACATTTCCAAACGTAACAAAGTGTTAAATATCTAAACTCAACATGGCCAGCAGCTGGTTTAAAGAGATGGTTTTAGTGAGTTTACATAGTGTACTTATACCAAATTTGAATAGTTAATTTCACCATTCCTGGGACATACACAATAAAAACCATGAAAAATCGTACATTTTCGCTCGAAGCCCCTTAAGCATCCTTTTAAATTAAACGCCCGTTTTACAGTTCACTTTTATTTTATATCAGTAAGAATAGATCGGTATAAAAATGACAGACGGCCAAGTAATATTCCCTAAACAATAATCGTCTGGTAGATCGCTAACCATCCCGCTACCGGCCGTAAATTTAAATATCAAATTGCGCGCGTGCAAAGTCTGTTTGCGCGTCCTGCCTGGCATGATTGATTGATAGGCATGATTTTTCGCATATAAATAGATTATAGGCCGGAGAGTGACATTGGTGGGTGCTTTATATGCAAACAAAATGCACAGCCCCCTGAAAATAACTTACATCGTTTATCATGTGGATGAATCCGCTGGAATACCCGGATGTTGCTATAAACTCAGGATTTTCAGGCATAAACAAGGCCGTAGGCAGTTCCTCATGTACATATATAGAACAAACAAGAACAAACTCACGGGCAAACGCTGGTATATAAAGCAACAATGGCAACACCAGCTATAATTGCCCGCCTGGCAGAACGCTAACCCTCCCGCCACCGATCGTAAATTTAAAAATTACTCGCCTGCAAACTTCACGGGCGAAGGGTTAAGGGTTCCGTTTGTGATTTATTCGCTAATTCCCTTATACGTGACTTATTTTAATAGCTAATCTATATTTGAGTTGTGCTTTGGCTTTGACACGGTTGAACTTGGCTGTTTATCTTGTGGTGGTGACTAAAAACTAGAGGAATAAACTAAAAATCTTAAAAAAATAAACATCAAGTCTTGTCACTCCCAGTGTATGCAAAACAACTAAACTGCAATTATTTATTCGTCCTCTGTCTCGCACAGATGTTAAACTAGGAAGCGCCCACAATTTCTTTCGCAGAAGCTGCTTCATAGTCTGGAAAGTTGCTTTAAATGTCCAGTGGCGGAGGTCACCAATGTGGATAGAAAGGACAATAGAGAGACCTCTCTTCAGGCGGGTGTTAACCTGGGGACCGAAGTCCAATAAGAGTTGGTCGGAAGTTGTATTAATGCCACCGACTTAGAAGACTTAGCGCGATGAAGAGCATGACAGAATTGACAAATGACAGAATCACCGCTACATCAGCCCCGCTTTGACTTTGAGAGCGAGGGGCAGCAGAAGGCAGTGCAGCTTGTGCGGTGTAGTTCTACTTGCAAGTGCCAATGCTGAGAACCAGCATGGCGAGCGGAGTGATAGAGCCAGGGTGGCGAGCGTGTTCAAGGCCGGAGTGGTGAGCGTGCTCAAAGCCAGAGTGGCAATAGCGAGGGGGCGACGACTGCGAGTAGAGAAGCAGTAGCAGTAGTGGCAGAAGCAGTATTAGTAGTCGTAGTGTGCAGTGCAGTCGAGTCGCAGGTAACTGAGTTACGGTCAAGGGTACCAATATGTATACACCACAAAGTTTCGAAAAGATGTATAAAGGTCTTATTATTATGACAGTAAGCTTTATGCAAGTACAAGTGCCAATGCTGAGAACTAGCGTGGCGAGCGGAGTGCTAAAGCCAGGGTAACGAGCGTGCTCAGAGCCGCAGAGGCGAGCTAGGGGGCGACAACTGCGAGTACACAAGCAGTAGCAGTAGTGGTAGAGGCGGTAACAGTAGTAGTAACGAGCAATAGAGTCGCAATAAGTAGCTGGGGTACCAGGAATTTGTAATATAACAATGCAAGGTGGTACTCTCGGAGAAGTCTGTCTTGCTGTGAAGCTGCGTCAAAATCTGCAGAGTTACGTTATAAATGTCCATTACCGGAGGTCATCAATGTGGAAAGAAAGGGCAATAGGGAGACCTCTCTCTAGCCCAGTGTTAACCTGGGGACCGAAGTCCAATGAGAGTTGGTCGGAAATTGTATTTATAGCACCGACTTAGAAGACTTATTTAGCGCTATGAAGAACGTGACAGAATTTACAGAAGACAGAATCAACGCCATAACCTACTAATTACAAAAGTGGCTTTATATTATTTAAATTAAAGCTAAACTTTACAAGTATCTGTGCCAAAGGCATTCTCTTTGGCTTATAACAACATCTAAAAACACACTTAATATTCCAAAGTCAAAGTCGCTATCCGGATCTTTACGGATAAATTTAATTACTAATTAAACGATTTTCCTTAACAAAATTGAGTTCGTAATTAGAATTCCAAAGTTATTAGCTTACCGCAAATTTAGTAGCGCTGTATTCAAGTGATAAAAATTACATTAGATTTCGCTCGTACAGGAGAAAAAAGTTATAAAACCCTCTTCTTTCAGCGTAGTCTGGTAAAAAGTGTCCTATAACCATCGGTGGATGACCCGTACCCCGCGGTGTACCAAAAACGGTTGATATCTATTCACCCGTTTTGCCGTGATTAAGCCGCAAAAACACACGCATACAAACAGTATAGAAACATAGAACAACTCTAACAAATATTTTTGTGACATTCAAAAGATATGTTATCTGGTCAAGTCTTCGTTTTTTTAGTACGATATAATTATTAACGAGGTAGTCTGAGAGTTCTCTTTGCGGAATTTCGTTCTACTCGTATTCAGTAAGACACATCTTGTGTGAAACGCTAGTTGTATTTTTAAATGAAATAATGAAAGCCCTTCTCACACATGTATAACCGTCTTTGCACATTAGGCCCACCTGACATGTATCATGTTTGCTGAAATTGTAACTTTTAGAGAAAAAAAAATCTTGAATTGACACTGCTGCTACTATTCCTACAAGTACCACTACTAAACTGTATGTAAAAAACAGCCCAGTGCAAATGGGACTCGCGCGATAAGAGTTTTGTAGCACAGTGTGAAAAATCAGACTTTACCTAATTGTTATCATTAGTTGTTAATATCATCATCAATCTTGACATCATCACAGCCTGTAGACGTCATCTGCTGGACAAGGGCCTCCCCAAGAATACCAACGACCGCACCGCCCTTAACCAACGGCTTCCCGCAATCTTGACCAGATCGTCGGTCCATCTTATTGGGTGTTCACTCACTACACCTGTCACTTACTACTAATCATCCGGCTCGAAGGACCAATGTTCACTCACTACACCTGTCACTTACTACTATTTACAATTAAACACTGCACTGCCACTTCAACTTAAATTCTTTATTAACAACATTGACAAGCCTCTTATATATCCTACGGAGACACAACGTTAGCGCGAGTCAGCAAGTGGTTCAACGCCATCTAGCAACTAATTGGGTCCCTAAACAAAACGGATACGTTAAACATTGGGGGACTCCTATGCTGCAGCGTGCATTTAGTTAGGGGGAAATACCGTAGTTATTATATGGCTACAATAATTCACATTTTCTAAGTATGTCCACCTCATCTGTCCACCTGTAACGATTGATGAATTTTTTTTTTTGATAAGTTATAGTGACAAACAACAGAGGCTAGTTATAGGTATTAATTATATTCCTTTTTTGCCTCATGGGCACGGAAGCCTAAAAAACTTTAAGAGAAAAGATGACAGTGTCAGACTCCTTACACGAACATGATGTATGTTATTACAATGTCACCAGCGTCTTTATTAAAAAAAAAAACAGAGTTCCAATAAAATGCCATTATGTCTTACTACGAGACGCAACTTCATATCGTATAAACACCCCTTTAACCAACATTACATTCAAAAACCAGTCTATTCTAACAGATTTAGACTCTCCACTTCACGACATAGAGTCTCACATGACTAATATACGTTACTCTGGTGAACGATTGGTGTAATTTAGACCTCGCATATTCGTTTGTAAGGTTCAGTTTTTTTTGTCAACAGGGCTGACACAAGTGACTTATCTAAATTCGTTTATACGTTTATACGTACACCTGATGCCTCTTTGCCATTTCATTAACTTTTGTGAAGACGAGGAATTCGAGTTTTGAAGGATGGAAAAGTTTCCGTGTGCGTTTAGTCAATTTAACTTTGTAGGGTTTTAAGTAATTATCGCTTGTTCTGGGATGTCTGTACTGTACTGTCATTTTACATCGTGTCCGTATTATTCTCTCATTATTCGTTAAAAGCATTGTAATATATATTTTTTAATTCTTTTTAATATAATGTTATTTCCTGCTTTGTTTACACCTAACTTTGTTCTTTGTATTTTTTATGTTTTCGTGTGCAAATGTTTTGGATTTTAATCTCTTAATTTGCATATTTACTGAATATATTGAATTAAATCTCCGGTAGTGTTAACAGCATTCACTCACACCTCGGCCTAAAGATGTGTGTATTCATTGGAGATGCAACGAATATCCAGCCACAATTTGTTCGGCCGAATTCCAAATAGTTGCGTATTATCCGGCCAGATGCCGAATAGTAAAATTACACATATTTAAAATAAAAAACGGCATGAATAATTAATAGACCACCAAATAATCCATTATTAATGTCAGTTTAATAATTCACCTAATTCGTACATTCATAAAACGGCACCAATTATAATATAATAACATTAATAACTTAACTAGCCACATCAATACGCATTGCGAAAAGCGCGCTTTCTACCATAGATCATCTACAAATTCCTCGAACAAGGTGCAACCCAATGATGATAATATAAAAAGAGGTAGATAGGTTATACGGGCTCCGAAAATGGCACACCAAAACTACGCCAATTGGCAAACCTTAACTCAGTCTCGCGCACAGAGTACTTTGATATATATTGGATTACTAGCGGCCGCCCGCGACTTCGGCCGCGTAGATTTTAGCTACAGCCAGAGATATGAGTGAAGAAAGCTTTTTTCTGTCAGTTGTCCGATGCTGTTAATGTTTAAAAAAAATACTCATAAAATATTCATTGAGCAACGGATTTAGTGTGAGAAAATGGGGATATTGAACATTATTCCATAAGAAGGCAACACTGACACTTTTAATTTGAACGCCTGCAAGACTATGAGAAGAAGAGACAGGCGAATATGCTGAAGTGAAAAGGGGGTCGTGACTTTTTTGTTCATCACGAACAAAGCGGGCACCTTTTAGTAATTCCAGAATATTTGTGCCAAGTTAATTAACGGGTGTGTTTTATACTTTAAAAACGTGAAACGTGAACGTAGGTATTTTGTACCATAATGTATTTCCTTTTTATTTTGTTATAGCGAAGTTTCTAGTTAATTTTAATATTACCAGACATAACTTTATAAGGTATTAAATGTCCCACCATTGGTTACTGTCGCAATAGAGATATTCGTAGCAATGGAAGTCAAAAACAGGGTACCATTAATTGTTATTAGGATGTTAAACAATAGGAATTTTATTTTATTTTGAGCAAAAATACCACTAAGTAAAACGTACTTGTGTATGGAAAAAGGGCGAAATCCATAGATTATACGTAATTTTTTAAAAGCGTTTCTCTGAAAGCAAAGTTTTCAGTTGGCACGGTTAGGGGACCGTCGCTGCTGTAACATGTGCTCCTGAGTGACTTCCTACTTTACAAATAGTACCTACACTTAGGTGCAAAAAGTATGAAAACAAAATTGTTTCCTTTGCTTCGCTTAGTTCGCGGAGGAGAAAAACTCATAACTCATCATTTTTTCTTTTGCGTAGTCGGGTAAAAAGTATCGTATAAACTATCTGTGGATACCTGTGTGACAAAAATAGTTGAAATCCGTTTAACCCATTTGGCCTTATGAAGCCACAATGACACATACAAACATATTTAAATTAAAAACAAAATATTTGTCGTTTCAGTGACCTCCAAATAGACCGTTACAATCTTTTTTTTGAATATATCTTCATTGTACAGACATTTCATTTTTACAACTTTATAATATAATAAATCTATTAGGATATTAATATACATTATACATCTATTATTATTATAAAAACAACGAAAACAAAATAGGAAATAAATGAATATATAACTAATTGAATACTACTACTACTACTAAATACTATTATAAAAAGAAAACCCCATCTAAAAGTTCGCCTTGCGGCATGGTCCCCATCACGCTGGCGGCGTCACCTCTCTGAATTGCGACAGAAATTCGTTGCGAGAGGTAGCCGCCAGCGCGACGGTCTCCCGTGGCGTCGATCACCCTCGCCGACAGGGCCCCCATAAACTTCTTCATGTCGGCTCACCAGGGACCCAAAGTTTCTACCGCAAGCGCCGCAAACTCATAGTCTTTAAGTAAAGACGAGTATTTGCGGCGCTTGAGAACCTGAGCCTGGTCAGCCGCAGCGCCGGCCTGCGAGCGGGTTGCCTGGATCTAAACCCTATAATCTCAACGTTATGTTAGTTTGTCTTGAAAAATAAAGCTTGTTCGTTTGGAAAAACGTAAATTGGATTGAAATGCGCTCATTGCTTTGAGATCTTGCAGTTTAATTTTGTTTTCCTCTTTATATTTCATTCAGATTCCGTTTGGAGGATTCTTTCGTACCGACCTCATTATTAAATTTTAATTAGCAGGTTCATGTTTAATTCTGTGAACGTTAAACGAATTTTAAAGTAAAATATTTTTTGAGTAATTTCCCTTCTGTTTGCCATTTCGGGAATTTTCCCTGTTAATAATTAATAAACCTGCCAAGTGCGTGTCGTTCTCGCGCATCGAGAGTTCCATACATAATAAGCATATTTTTGAAGTATATGATCAGCAATTTAGTAATATCATGTAGTACAATGAAAATAAAATGCGGAAAACTATAAATTAGTAGTTAAATTACTTTTTTTTTGCGATTACAAACTTATTTGCATTTGGCGTACTAACCACCATCTATGTCGTAGATCTATGCGGACAGATTTCCAACGGCAAAGTTAAGTTTGTCCCTCAATCCAGTTTATCTTTTCGTTAGAACACTTGGAGAATTAGTCGACAATACATCAAGCGACGGCCATAACCGTGAAGCAGCCATAGACGATATACCGTCTATTTGCCTTTATGCGTTGACAGCAATGTTTGCCGACACATTACACAAATCGTTCTCAGTGCTGTCTTATATCATTCCAAATGAAAGAGAATATTCGTCAACAACATCAGACAATGAGACGGTCGTAACCGTAACCCAACCATAGACGATTTACCGTCTATTTGTCGAATGTGTCGACAGCAATGTTTGCCGACACACTACACAGATCACTGTTTTTAAATAGTTGCATATTAAAGGGAAAATTAGTCAATAACATCAGACGATGCGACGGTTATAACCGGTACCCAGCCATAGATGATTTAGCGTCTATTTGTCGTAATGTTTCGACAGCATTGTTCGGCGACACATACATAGATTATAGACAGTGATGTTTTAAATAATTCCATATTAAAGGGAAAACTAGTCAACATCAGGCGACGGCCATAACCTTAACCTATAGTTGCACTCCGTTCGGGTTTACCCGGATTTGTCCTAGTTTAGAGGCCGTCCGGGGATCGTCCGGACGAGTTTTCAACTTGTGTCCGGGTAAAACCAGGACACTTTTTGTATACGGGAAACCTTATTGAACTGAATAAAATCTATCATGTCCGGGGAAAATAGGATTTACTCCAAATATGCAAGGTTTTTGAAGCTTTCGGCTATTATAAAGATGGCAACCCTACCTTAACCCAGCCATAAACAACGTGACACATTACGTTGACAGCAATGTTTGCCGACTCATGAAATAGATCGTGGACAGTGTTATCTTAAATAAATCTAAAGTAAAAGTAGCTATCAAAGCCCTGCCATCTAATTGGCGACATTAATCGACCTCGAGACACTACAAAAATTGTGGAGAGTGCTCTCTTAAATATGAACTGTAGCTCAGCAACAGAAATAAAGCCAAATAGCATCCTCCTTTTTTAAGTTGGTTAAAATGCAGCTCATATGGCACTTGGAGTACACTAACGAGCTAACTGACATTGCATTCACCAAAATTGGTTTAGGCGTTACGATGGAACACATGCAAAAACAAATAAATGAAAGTATCCCGTAATGTTCACATTATTTGCAGACGATATTTCAATTGATTTAAAACAATTTAACGGATTATATCGCGTATATTATCTCATTTTAGTTAAATTGTTTTAATTCAATGAGTAATAATCGCGGAAACAGAAGAAGATATTTCAATTGTTATTTCGGAAATTAATAATCAAAATTATGAAAATATTATTAATAATGCTATTTCTGACATAATTAAATGGTTAAATGATAATAATTTACAAGTTAATGTTGAAAAAACACAGTACATCCAATTTATTAATAAAAGGAGAAAGAAAGAGGAACTGGATATTTCTCATAATGGACAAACTCTAGCAGAATGTGACACCTCCACGTTTTTAGGTTTTGTTCTTGAAGATCGATGTACTTGGAAGATGCATGTGGACAAACTTTGCTCTAAAATAAATAGATTTGCGTATGTTTTATGGCGATTGACACGAAGAACTGATTTGGAAACTGCTCTTAAATCATATCATGCTTTTGTTTTGTCTAAGTTAAGGTATGGTATTTTGATTTGGGGAAATTCTTCACACGTAAATCGTACATTTATAGCGCAGAAACAATGTATAAGAGCAATGTCAAACATATCTCAAAGAACTTCATGTAAAAGTTCTTTCATCAAATTGAGGCTATTATCGGTGCACTCAATTTATATCTATGAAGTGTGTGTATTTGTTAAACTACACCCCGAGATGTTCCTCACGAAAAGGGATACAACACGTTTTAACACTAGATATCCAGATAGGTTGGTACTCCCTAAGATGCATACAGTTACGAAAAGTAAAAGTTGTCACACAATGTGCATCAAAATATTTAACCGTTTGCCCGATGAGCTTAAAAACCTGCCGCTCAATAAATTTAAAAACAAGCTGCATGCCTTTCTTGTAGAAAAATGTTACTACACTCTAAATGAGTTTTTAGACTGTTAATTCATCACTTTAATAATTTAGTATAATTCAATCATTGACTTTATATTTATGTTAAATGCTAAGTAATCTGACAGTTTAATAATTTAATATAATTGATAATAAAATCGATGTTATTAATGTTTAATGTTTAATATAATGTATTTTAGAATAATTTGCATGACTTGTTAAAGTCTAAATGTGTATGGATCTATAAAAACTATGTAACATCACTTTGGTACCACATTTATGGCAAATAAATATATTTCTATTTCTATTTCTAAACTGCTAAAATCATTACCTCTCCTTTAAGTTCTTATGTAGTTGAGCAAAAACGCATTTAAAATAATGAAGAACATTAAGTTTCCCAGAGGTTTTCATATTATATTTATTTCTCGGTAATACGCGTTGTATGGAGTCAAAATCTACTGATGGTTTATTTTTATGTTGTATCGTTTTTAGGGTTCCGTAGCCAAAACGGCAATAGCGGAACCCTTATAGATTCGTCATATCTGTCTGTCTGTCCGTCCGTATGTCACAGGCATTTTACTCACAAATTATAAGATGTACATTTATGAAATTTGGAGCATAGGTGCCGTGTGTTAACCGCTACTTAGTTTGATAAATAAAAAATATATATTTGTAGGGGGGGGCACTCCATACATGTAACCGAAACTGAAAAAAAAATTCAGCAAATATCAAGGTATGGCACATATTTCGATAGTACTTCTAAAAACACTTTGAGGTTTCTAAAAAAAGATTTTGGTTTAGTGAATAGTTTCCGAAATATTCGCTACGAAAGTAGCAAAAATTGTGTCCCCCCATCTATTTTCTAAACGGTAAGTTCAATAAATATGGAAAAATTTATAAATATAAAGCTTAATGAATACTTCCAACGAAAATTGTTTTCAACGTGATCGGACATAACGTTTTTAAGTTATTGTCAAAAAACTGCGCTTCTCAGCGAAAGGACTTAAGTGCCGGAGAGATACGCTCTTTTAGTGTTTTTTTTTATATCGTATTTTTTTTCATCTGTAGTGCATTTTTTGTATAAACGGCTGCGGAACCCTTCATGGGCGAGTCCGACTCGCACTTGGCCGCTTTTTTTACCCGACTGCGCGACGCAAAGGAGGGTAATGTGTTTATCAGTCTATGTATGTATGTATGTATGTATGTATGTATGTATGTATGTTTGTTCCTATCTGGCACTCTAGAGACCAAACGCGTGGACCGATTTTGATGATTCTTACGTCAATCGATTTGTCTTAATTTGGCAAATGTCACGAAATACATGAAAATGATGAAAACTCAAAATGGCGATAATGAGACGCCATATAGTGAAATAGAAAAAAATGAAAATCGACGCACTATGTCGAGTGGAGTATCATTGAATACGGATTTGAAAATCATTATTAGGTTTCTTTTATCATTTTTAATTTTGAATGACCAGTTAGAAACTATAACGATTTAAAGTTGGTTAGCAACCCGTTCTCACTAAATTTTCATTTAATTGTAATAAATCTGTGCAAGCTTCTCAATAACTCCCACGATAAAGATTGCGAAATTTACTGACTTATTACAATTTTAACTAAAAAGTATAAAATAAAAATAATAATTAAAAAACACGACTGCTTAAAAAAACTAAAAAGAAGAAAACAAGTTCAGTACCTACCCTTGTTAAGTTATAATGGAAATGTTTCATTCCATTGTTGGAAAGATTTGCGTCGATCTAGTTTTCTTATGGGTCTCGACTGTTTAAAATCGCTATGTTCCATATTAGAATTTATTATTTGTTTTATGTGAGTATCGATTATGAATCATGAAACATTTCCATTATAACTTGACAAGGGTAGGTACTGGACTCGTATTCTTCTTTTTAGTTTTTTTAAGCAGTCGGGTTTTTTGTTCTTTTATTATTATTTTTATTCGATATCATTCTTTAAATCCTGGAAGCGACATTTGTTCACGACCATCGATGTATACATTTTTACTTTGGTCTGTACAGATTCGCAAGAAGAATATGAAAACCGGCCAAGAGCATGTCGGACCATGCTCAATATAGGGTTCCGCAGCCATTTATACAAAAAAATGCACTACAGATGAAAAAACTGCGATATGAAAAAAAAAACAGTAACAAAAAAGCGTATTTTGCTGAGAAGCGCGGTTTTTTGGCAATAACTTAAAAACGGTATGTCCGATCATGTTGAAAACAATTTTCGTTGAAAGTATTTATTAAGTTTTATATTTGTAAATTTTTTCATATTTTTGAACATACCGCTTAGAAAATAAAGGGGGGGGGGGGGACACAATTATTGCAACTTTCGGAGCTATTATATCTAAAAAAATTTTTAGAAACATCAAAGTGTTTTTAGAAGATCTGTGGAATGATGTGCCACACATGGATATTTCGTGAAAAAATCTATACCCCAAATTTTATCAGTATAACTATAAGAGGAAACTATAAGAGTTTCTGAGTAAAATGCCTGTGACATACGGACGAACGGACGGACGGACATTTTGGCTACGGAACCCTAAAAAGTAGCTGTCAATGTCATATCTTTTTTTAATGATCTTACTAAATCATATCGACCAAAGTTAACATTTATACAGTTGATTGTGAACAAATGTCATATCGAGATTTTAGCATAAAATGTGTTCAAAACGATACTATATTAAAAATACCATTAGTAGTTTCTGTGTGTCCATGTTAACTAAAGATATACAATGTATACCTGTAGGGAATTTACTGTTCCCAATTAAACTAGGTTAAAATTGCCATTGTGAAAAACTTTGAATTTGTTTCCGTTTTGCTATGTTATCGTAAAATTAGCGATCTAGTAGATAATCAGAGTCATACATACATACTTACAAACAAAAATTCAAAAAACATAACCATCCTTCTGAAACAGTCAGTTAATAAACTGTATTCGTGGAATAGATAAATATACTTATTACACGTTCTTATATTTAAGACTTACTGTTAGTTTTTGCTGAAGCTTCCCTTCAAACCTTATTAAAATATTTAACTTTCAGAGGTGGATTACCTGACCTCACTATGTGTTCTGTGTATGTTTGTTTGTTTGTTCAGCACAAACCCGGGAACACCCGCCTCTGGTGTTTGCTTATCCATGGTTATTCCAATTTAGTGTCCATTCCCCGGCGTCGGTTAAATTTTCATTACCGTTGGCAATTTCAGGTCACATTTCATTGGAATAATTTACTACCGATGGGTTACTATACATATATGTGCTACCACCACTTGGTAAGGACTACAATACATTTGGGTTGGTGTTGCAATATCTAACTTACAATTCTAGGTTTAAGGAAATAATTCATCTGAGTCGAGGAAATTAGAGATACAATTGAATATAATCGTCTCATTCAAAACATTAAGGGACCGTCGTACACAGTCATTTAGTACTTTCAACCACCTTTCACAGACAGGTGCTGCACCCTGAACAAAGCTGTCAATCTCATTTTTGTCTCTCAGTGCTCTTAGATTTTGAATATCATTACTTGCAGCTAAAATATATTCTTCTTACCTGGCGGCCATTCTTGTCCGTAGACGAAAATCTCCGAGCGTGCGATGTCGACCCTGTTCCACGTCAGTGCCAGAGACAGCTGCTCGCTCGGAGACAGGTGCTGTGCCCTAAACAACGCCGTCAGGATCACTTGATCCAGTTCTTGCACCTCGCCCCCCTCTGCGCGCTCTTGGATCCTGAAAACTGTGATCTGTAGAAAGAAACAAAGGGATTTAATTAGGGATCAAATATTTTTGATAACTTCTGAACCTAAGTCGAGGAAAATGTGCACTTTTCGATACTAGTATAAAGTTATATTATGAGTTTATCTTCTTTCATTTTCTTCATTCTATGAGAGCGGAGTTGCGGGGACTTTTTAGTAAAGATGAAAAACCATGTATACCGTAATATTTGTAATGAATTTCGTTCGACTCGAAAATCATCAAAACAAATGGCAGCCAGGAGTTAAAAGTCACAGAACTTTAAGGTAGATGACGCTACAAGTCTAAGGCGTATTAGAAAAATGAAGCAGTTGGTTGAAAAATTCGACGCATGAGCTCAGAGCATCCATGGACCAATTAATGAAATAATGAAATAATAATGAAATAATGATCTTTATTCTGTAAGTAGGCCACAAGGACACTTTTACAAGTCTGACTCTACGGCGTTTCCCAAGAGGAGACCACTGAAGAGAAGAAAGCCGAAACAAACTCAACAGTCAGTCATTTTTTCGAAATAACTCTTATATCTATTACAATATTTGTACTTAGCCTATCCTTAATATATGTTGTGAGTATATAAACTCAATACGTAGTTCTTCAAGAAAGCATATCAAAACTCATAAAAGTAAAAAAATAATAATATAAAAAAGCAAAATAGTGATTTTTTATTTCGAACAACTTACATACGTTTGATATGCCACCTTATAAGAACCGTGTCCCGGTAAAAGTAAATTATTTGGTTTCTGTTTTTGTTTAGTAGGAGAGTCGTATGAAACTAGTAGTAGTATCAATGTCTGTGTGCGGAAAGGCTACTGTTTGTGACAGGACTAATTACCTTACACAATTCGATCAACTACAGAGAATAGAAACCCGCTTATAATACATATTTGAATGGCAGGGTGCATAAATACTCTATTTTGTCTAACTATACATTGGGTCAAGGCGAGCTGATTTATCCCAAAAAGATTTTCCCGCATTAGTGTTTTACTAAGAGTGTTATACTGATAAAATATTGACACCACTTTAAACTAAATAATTTGGCATAATAGATCTCCTAGCTCACTGAGCCATAAAATAGATATACAAAGTATCTCAGAAAACCGATTGATTAAAAGTAAACTGGGAAATTTCTGTCCCGAAATATGCAAACAGTAGATTTACCTCAAACCGTCGTTATTTTTAATAGCGTACACTTCGTTCAGAAACAAAATAACATCAAATACCTTTCTTCTCTTATTATAGATTCTAAAAACCGCGCGTCATGGTTCGTATTCAAACAATATAGTCAATCGAGTTGCTACATTTTTGTTGTTAGAAATTGCTTATTCGCAACGATATGCGTTCGCCTATTCCGACCTTTTATGTCAAAAACGGCTGATAACGTCTCCCGTTTCCAGGCACATAAGCTTATACGATTTTGTACAGGAGAATAATAAAGTTATCCGATAAAAGCATATAGTATTCCACGCTTGGAATCCATTGGGCCTTGCGTTGTCTGAAAAATACCGTTAGAGTTAATAGTGTTAATGTCATGTCAGTACAAATTACGTAGCGCTGTGAAACTTAGTTATTACTATGGCCATAATTGAGCACTTTAGCAACTTTGAATTGCATTTGCTTGTAAAGCAATCAACTACTTACTTACCTTTATTTTACTTAGCTGTAAATTTAATGTAGTTGCTAACATTACTTTATAGATTAGCATGGCCAAATATTTTATTTTGTTTATCCTTCGAGTATTGTGTACTATCCGGGTTATGCCTGTGTCCCCCTCCAGACACGAGTATGCAAAAAATCACGACAATGTATTGCCCCATTATTGCGTAAAAAAGTAAAACAAACAATAAATGTGCGTTCTTTTTTTATTTTAATGTTCTTCAGAGCAAAACTACAAAAAGGGTGTATATTAAACAATAAAAGACAGGTTTCAGCCAACACAAGGCCACCGAAAACAAATACCTGTCGCGCTCTATTCAAAGTTGCGATAAAACACGTCGTATTTCACATTTCCATAAACATAACCAGCCAGTAATTATGAAACACAACGCAAATAAAGGGTTGGGTACCATTCACAAGCGAAACACGCAGACACGCATTTAAAAATTCACAAATAGTTGAATTGTAACTATAAAGGATGACTCCTTTATAATTATAATGATGGTTCGACAAGCTTTTGCTTTAAGTCAAATATCTTGGTGGTGAAATGAAACTTGCATGTTTTTGCATTTCTTGTCGGATTGTTTTAAAATGGGTGACATCAGAAACCTTGGATTAAAAATTAAATGATCTTATAATAATCATTTGAGAACCATAACTTGTACAGGTGCCCTTTATTATTTAAAAGACAATAATTAATTCATCAGCATAGAAGAGTTGCGGTTTTCTCACCGGCATGTGTGAAAGATAAGAGGAGAAGAATAATAGCAGTCTCTTCTCTAATCTCTCTTCTTATAACACACAATGCATGGGAAGAATATTACTATTCTAATTCCACCGCTTGGTTTGGAAATACAATAACTACCTCGTTTGCCTCTCCTTATTGACCTTGATGTAGGTACCTGAATTTCCACCTGAATAATTTTGAATTCAATACCCAGCACATAATTTTAATGTCGTTGGATGAAACAAAAGCTTGAATTATTTAAAGCAGCACGAGTAATGTGGAATACGTGTACTAATATGAATTGGGTTTTATGTATAAATTATGGAGTTTTTACACAGCCGCGTAAATTTTCGCCAGTTTTATGAACGGCCATAACTAAATAAAATAGCGTTGTATTATTAAAATTAATATTATAAGACAAGACTTCAATTTTAAAGGAAAAAAATACTACATTGCAAACAGGATTTGAACCTGTAACCTTTTCTTTACGCAGATGTGCTCTGACCAATTGAGCTATCGCAACTTTACGTACGTGGTTTGAAAATTTTAAACCGCATCTAGTTGGCTGTAGTAGCGACCTCTGTGTCTTTTTTATTTTTAAATGCTGAGCGCATTAGCCATACTCCAAGACAGATACGACTGTACAGACCGCACACTGCACTCACACATCGACGTCTTCGCCGGCGGGGACGCCCACCGCGCAACAGATAGACTATAGAGATAAACTCAAGCTTAGGACGATACATAACATACAAACTGATTGACCGTAAGAAACATGTAGTATAGACTAGGCACACTACCGCTAGTACCCACACACTAGGTGCCGAGGACGCTGCGGCGTCCTACCGCCTAGCACAACGATGACGTTTAAAGCAGACATGCTTCCGTTAAAGTCCATAATTACACTACGCAACATGACATGCGTATACGTACCTATGTATTTAATCTATACTATTTGAAAAAATTGGCGTGCCCGCTCAGCGCCTATTTTGTGCGATGTATGTTTATTATCTTAATTTCAAATGTGAAACAATTATTAGTACAAACGAAATAAAATTGCATTCGTACAGCACTAAATCAAAAGAGAAAAACAGCAGAGAGCATGAAACCGTAAAATTTACTGTTTTGAATTTAGTTTTCTTTCATAGCCGGTACGGTGCGGAGACTTTGTTGTTTTAAATTAAACGAAATTTGTTGCGTTATCAGATTAATGGATAAAATGAATGGTGTAATGATTCCAAATGTATTGTAAATGTTTCAGGAGGGTTCTTACTTAAGTATTTAGTTTGAGAATCAATTTTTTCTCTTACAAAGCGTAGGGACAAGTGGAAAGAGAGGCCTTTGTTCAGTATGCCGGCAATAACTATAAGCCGCATATAGAATGCTATTCGTATAAAGAAGACGTAATAGAATAAGAATATTAGAGATTAGGTGCGGTAGATATGAAGATGTTGTATATATTTAGCGAGTAAGTGAATACAGTGGCATTCAAAATAGAGAATACAGTACAGTACATAGCTAGCATTGCGCGCGGGCTGCCCTCTTAGGCATCCACAATCCTATCCTTTCTCACCAAATAATATTCCCTCTATTTAGTATTAGGCCGTAAAAGGGTATAACATAAACGCAAATAACCAGCCAAACGTGAGTCTGACTCACGTACAAAGAGTCCCACCTACCGTGCACAAATTGTAAGTAGACATACGCTAAACAGTACTTCGCAAAGTAATGCCATATAATATGATATCTCTAGAAACCTAACATCACAGTGAGATCACATCACTTGAAACATTACATTTAGTGCCGGCCACTATTATTCGCTTTCATTACGCCGTACGTTGTGCGCAAATGTAATAGAGAAGAGAGGCGAGGCGTCAGAAAAAATACAAGGGAAGCCGAAGCGTTTTCCTTTACTTAAATTTAAAGAAAATGGTGGTTATAGTTCGGCTCTTCTCAGGTGAATTTTTCGCTTCGAGCTCTAATCTTTGAAACAAAGGCCATTGTCTCTATTATCGCATAGCCGCTAGCTACCGAGTTAGCACGCGCCACTACAACATATATTGAAAAGCAAATGGTATCGTCATAGTATTAAGGTTTAAATTTAATGTCACTGATATTCTGGATACTACTTTTTGGTAGTGCAGGACGATAAAACGCCCGACGCAATACGGCACTCATAATATTTTACCTTTTATTCCTTGGGCAACCCGGTGGGAATCGGCTTATATGGATGCCACGCCACTGATAGCTAATGTTTCGAGTGATGTATGTGTGATTTTACGATGATGACCAACGACGCCCGCCAGCCGCTATGATGCCGCGCGCCAAGTGAGGTAGAGACAAAATATTTTTAATAGAGCCGCGCCGACCAGTATTATCCTATTGAGTGATGTTTAGTGTGATGCGTGTTCCTTTCGAGTGATGCGTGATATGGCATCACGGGACCGAGTAATATTACGTCCGTGATCGCATACGTCAGTCGTATCACTTACACATGTCTACTTGTACGGTTCACATATTCTTTACGGCAAGGAGAGGTCGCTGATGTATATGTCCAAGCCGCTCCTTTCCTGATTTTTAAATTTAGTTTTATTATTACTGTTATAACGGCCATAATAGCTGATACACATTCTGTGAAAATATGAATGGTCTCCCTATTTCGGTTCAAGTCAAGAGCCTCGTGACAAACTGACAGCGGAAGCTAGTTGCCGTTTACCCTTAAAGTAGAGAGCAGGCCTTCGTTAAAAAGATAATATCAAGATTTAAAACCTGAAGTAAAAGTAATAAATCTTCCGTTCTATAAACATAAACTTTAATCGGAAACTTGATATCAAGGTAAAACCTCAATCTGTTTAAGCCAAAGTTCATTCTTATCAGAATCTGTCCCATTTCGTTCAATAGGGCACATGCATGATTTTTTTTTATCGCTTTTCTTAACTAAGTATCAAAATACCGCCAAAACGATTTCAAAATGTGAAATTTAAATTTAAATCGGCCAATAAATCGCCAGATATAGGCATTTTAAACTACTAATAAAGACAGAGAGGTCCGACGTGCACTGTGCACGTCGTCGTCGTGCACTCCGGCCATATAAACTCCATATTAAATTCTGTTTGCTAGAAATAGAATGAAATGTTTGATGGCTTATATCTTGGTTATTTTAATAGTTATTCGAGAAATTCTTTTTGTTTACTGTTCGTTACATACATGAGCTTTTAATAAAGTAAAAATTAAAATTCATGAATAGTCCCTATTAGTTTTTAACCCTGTCTCAGATGAGTAAGATATTGGTCTAACAAGCATTTTGTCTGAACATGTAATAGGCATGATGACTGGCTATAAAATTCAAAATTCTTATTAGGCCGTCAGCTAAATAATAAAAAAATGTTGGACATTGATTGAAAAATACCTAGATAAATCGCATTAAACTTTAGGAGTGGGAGTTAGTGACGTCACTCTTAAGTAAAATTTGCACTTAGTGACGCCACGCGACATTTTGACTCTGTTCAATACATTGAACATAATTCGTCAATGATTTTATAGTGTATGCCTAACTTAACAATTAAATTGTAGCACTTAACTGGCAACACCGATTTTCTTCCTTCTCGTCTATATCGTGCAAGCAAGAGCCTATGCTCTACCAATTATAACCATTTTTTCTGTGGAAATACAGTCCTAAAAAACCTTTCGTGTATTATTTCATAGACGGACTCGATGTATCGCCTTTAATTTACAATTAAGTAAAAAAATAAAAAATACGCGTCCAATATTTTTTATTAATCTACATGACGTACTATTTATTAAAATTTAATCATCCCTATTATCATGTTGTCTAACTTGTAAGTGGTCTAAATTGGATGCGGTCTGAAAAACAAGTGGTCAAAATGCACGCCTCTTATTCTATCTGTAACGGAGGCTTAAAAGGAAAAAACACAAGCTTTGAAACCCGAGGTAAAACGAATGAAATCCACTATTCAATAGAAAGCTTTAATTGGAAACGTGATATCAAAGAAAAACCTCAATCCGTTTAAGCCAAAGTTAATTCTTATCAGAATCTGTCCTGATCCGTTCAATTAGTTTTTCAACCCAATCTCAGATGAGTAAGATTAGTTTTCGAACAATAGTTGGATAAAGCTTGTAGTTTTCTTTGAAACTGATTGAACAAAGACTAAAATTAGTCTTGAAACTTTGACAAAGTCGCAATGGCTCTCGACTTAATTCGTTACTAATTAATCTCTGATCTCAAAAAATAAGAGCTTATGTAAATTAATATGCATTATTCACATAGTAAAGTATTTATTAACAGTAATAAGAAAAATGGAGATTAATAAAAACAAAATTGAGCAACAACAATAAGACGATGCTAGTGCCTGGTAGAGTTAGACAGGTTGGGTAGGGCTGCACCGTCATTGAAACCGAAGAAATGTTGGTAGCTCGGATTATCGAAATCATAATTTAGATTCTTAGGCAGCCTATTATTACACTAATATGCGTACTGTCCCACATCGGCAATGGCTTCGCCGAGATGTTTGATGAAGGTGGACATCTGTGGAGCGAAGACTCCGTCAACAGATGTCACTTGTTCTACTTTTTATGACTGCATTCACCATAATGATTAAACGCTTATAAGGCAAAAAATTGGTATCTCATGTTAATGCATTTTCAATTATTTTACTTATCAGAAAAATGTAATACGAGGATATTTAGTAGATAGTTAGTGGCTACTAAATATTGTATAGTCGCAAAGGGGTATTTTTTTTTACAATTGCCATTGTATCACTTAATTACTACGTGAGACTAAGTGAGACTCAGACTCGCGCGCGAAAGGTTCCATACCATACCTGTAAATGCTTCAACTTTATTCTGTTTTTTTATAAGTATTTGTTGGTATATTGGCCACAATAAACATACAGTAAAATGGGGATGATGACTAAATTTTAATAATTAGTCCGTAATGTAGATAAATAAAAAACATTGGACACGTATTTTTTCTTTTTTTACGTAATCAAAAAAAAGGCTATACATTGAGTCAAAATGTCGCGTGACGTCACTCCTTAGTACAAATTTTACCTAGGAGTGACATCACGAGCCCCCACTCCTAAACTTTAATGCGATCTATCTGAGTATTATTTCATTATTTTGAAAAAGCAAAAAATACGTGTCCAATATTATTTATTAATCTACACGACAGACAAATTAGAATTTTGATTTTCATACCCAGTTATCATGCCTAATAGGCATGTGTCTACCAGTGGCGTAGCTGGGTAGCCAAGGTGCAAAAGAAAAGATTTTGCCGACATGCTAGTTGTTTGGCAAGGGCTCCCAAGATATTGCTGCACGGCAAACTCTAGGCCTTCAGCTACGCCACTGTTTTCTGGTCAGGGAACAAGGGCGTCCTGAGCTTGAAGGCCCGAGGGCACTGCCTCTTCTGCCTGTGCTCTTTGGTAGCTACGCCAATGGTGTCTACCTATTACCTGTTCAAGAATTAGAGTCCCGTGATCGACAGACAGATGGATAAACACCAGACGCTTAGTAAATACGTTCCCGATTACACCCCTTAAATACGAAAAGTAGCTACTTTGACTGCCACTCAGTTTTATTCATATTTAATTTACAAGGAGAAGCCATACACACTACTTACAGCGAGCATCGATTGACACGAGTTGTGATGGTCTTAGTTACGAAACATTTCAAACGTACCTATTTCCTTTTAAAACGTAGATTCCAGCATGAATCACGGTTCATAACATTTAAGGTCGAATTTTGTAGTAGAGTTATCAATACATTAAGTCCTTTTAGAAAATCGGTAATTTGCCATGCGTGTGGTTTTTGATTGATGACGGTCGACAGAATGACAGTTTATTAAGCCTGTTTATTTTATCTACACTTTTATAAAGTTGTAAAAATGAAATGTCTGTACATTGAAGATATTTTCAAAAATAAACATTGCTACGGACTATCTGAATGGAATATTACTTTTGGATGTATCGTATGTTTGTTTGTATCGTTGTGGCTTCATCACGCTTAAACAGCTAAGCGGGTTTCAACTATTTTTGATACACGGGTAGCTGGGTACCCATAGATGGTTAAAGGATACTTTTTACTTGACTATGATGAAGTTAAAAAAGAGGGTTATGACTTTTTTCTCTTACGCAAACAAAGTTGAAGAAGAAGAAACAAAGTTGCGGGCACCTAAACGTGCATCCACACTTGTATCATTTGCTCGTATCCGATCACCGTGCCGTGGCATGACTGCGTATCGCGCTACTTGGACGCTCACTGTCGGCGCGCCGATCATGCCGCACTCGTCCGATATAGATGTGTGATACGCGTAGCAAAATGGATTTCGAGCGATCCGATCGGCGCAACGTCCAAACGCGTGATCGTGACACGCGATCATGCCACGCGACGATGATCTGATACGGGCATATGATACAAATGTGGACGGACCTTAATAATCTAATAATATCATTGCCACCGAACTCACATAAGCATGACAGCTTTAATACATATGTACCACATGTAGTTATACTTACATACAAACGGTGCAAGTGAAATAAAAGCTTCTAATAAAACGTGCCGATATATAATTTACGAAAGATACAAACGACTAAAACTAAAGCATTAGCAGTTAAAAATAAACCAAGTTTCACCAAGTCCAAACTAAGTTTTCTTTTCAGAAGCGTCGATATCTCAATTAGGTACACTTCTGACCAGTCAACAGTAGAGATGGGTGATAGTGTCATAAATAAAGTCACGATGAAAAAATCACAGTGATTCACCATTTTGCCTTGACGTTTGGCTCAGTTAGTTGCAAAGGCCTACGAAGCTGGCGATCCCGGGTTCGGATCCCGGCCAGAGCAAGTGTTTATGTGATGAGCACAGATCACAAAGTCACAGGTGATATATTTCGCTGTGATTTATTTGGAACTGGAACGACAGTCACTACGATTTAAATGTAACGCTATTTTCCCAGCTCTAAATTGATGGGCAATAAAAAGACATCTCTGCTCATCCAACTACGAGTACTTATTGACACTCCTTAATGATCTCCGTCGCACGTTTCAAATCTAAATGGAATTTTATTTCAATGCTCTTTAGCTGATATTGCTATGAAACGGTAGCTACAAGTTTTCGTATTTTTTTTCAAAAGCTGGATAAAAACGAACTGTCGAGGAGACGCAACCTTTTAATTCAGGATAAGCAGAGGTCAGAATTTACCTAAACTTCGCGGAGGATTTAATAAGAGTACTTATAACAACCGAAAATATGATCGAACTTCATTGAATGCGACATTTCTCTGATTAGTTAATTGTTACAAATAATGTCAGATTATTGATGAATAATACCGACGACCGATTTAGCTCAGCGGGAGTAATGTTACCTGCGAAGCTGAAAGTCCTGGGTTCAAATCCCGGTAAGGGCAAATGTTTGTGTGATGAGCATCAATATTTGTTCCTGAGTCTTCGATGTTTTCTATGTATATAAGTAAATATATTTATTAAATATATCGTCGTCTAGTACTCATACTCATAACACAAGCCTTATTGAGCTTACCATGGGACTAGTTCGATTTGTGTAAAAATTGTCCCCTAATGTTTATTTATTTATTTATAATAATGCAGAAACTAATGCAGAAAATTCAAATACGTTGACGACCCAACGTCAGATACGTTGCGCACATACAAATAGGTCCGTCGGACATATTGGTAGGACTGACTCCGAGAATAAATGTATGTGTATTAACTATTATAACTCATCCGGGAACTCCCGCATTCAATAAAAATAATTAATGTTTTTTGGTGGTTATAACCCCTCTTAATTCCGTCCTCCCGCGAAGTTTAGGTAAAAATAATATTCTGATAATATTTCATTTTATTTATTATTTATTTATTAGGTTTGCCGACAGGTAAAATACTATATGAATAATATTCTGATGACAAGCAAACTTACCTAAATTGAATGTATAAATACGAGTAGTACACTCACTTTTGACTTGTGGAATAAAGTATGATGAATAAAGGGTTCCCCCTATTTTGGCATAATATTTTTAGTCATAATTTTGCATGGCATAATCTATGTAGGCAGAATTGACTTTCCGCATAAACTGTTTTCGCATAATCAAGATTCGCATATTTTGATTACGCAGATATTCATTGGTCATAAATTTATTTCGCATATTTTTGTTTGTCCGAATCATGTCTACGCACAAAATAACTAGGCATAATTTCATTTGTCATATTTTATTTGCGCATATTTTTGTTTGTCCGAATTATGTCTACCCATAAAATAAATAGGCATATTCATCACACCGAAAATTTATGGCCGCAGACATGCAACAACGATGCTTTTTGCATTTGCTGAGTAATTATGTCTACTTTTCTGCTAGCTGATCGTTTTTGCGAGGGACGCAGTTCTACCCTAACCTACTTTTCTGCTAGCATTTTGTTTTTTTGAGGGACGAAGTTCTAACCTAACCTAACCTACTTTTCTGCTAGCAGTTCGTTTTTGCGAGGGACGTAGTTTTAACCTAACCTAACTTACTTTTCTGCTAGCAGTTTGTTTTTTTGAGGGACGAAGTTCTAACCTAACCTAACCTACTTTTCTGCTAGCAGTTCGTTTTTGCGAGGGACGTAGTTCTAACCTAACCTACTTTTCTGCTAGCAGTTCGTTTTTTTGACGGACACAATTCTAACCTAACCTAACCTAACCCACTTTTCTGCTAGCTGATCGTATTTGCGAGGGACGCAGTTCTAACCTAACCTAACCTACTTTTCTGCTAGCAGTTTGTTTTTTGAGCGACGAAGTTCTAACCTAACCTAACCTACTTTTCTGCTAGCAGTTCGTTTTTGCGAGGGACGTAGTTCTAACCTAACCTAACCTACTTTTCTGCTAGCAGTTCGTTTTTTTGAGGGACGCAATTCTAACCTAACCTAACGTACTTTTCTGCTAGCTGATCGTTTTTGCGAGGGATTTAGTTATAACCTAACCTAACCTGCTTTTCTTGTAGCAATTTAAGTATGCCAAGATAGATTCGGACAAAAGATAATATGTCAAATACCACTATGCTAAGCCAAATTATTCGTAAATATAATCGGCCTAAACAATAGTATGCGAATACAATTTCGGGCAAACACATTTTCGGTAAGTTAGAACTTACGCCAAATAAGGTTTCTGCCACATTACCATTCATCGAAAACTTAATATGCCAAGTCTGTTATGCTAAAACAGTTTCGGACAAACAAAAGTATGCGACATAGAGGGAACCCATTTTGTACCAAGTCTTAGAAGTCACCTTGTCCTGTATACCTATACTGATAATATACACACACATACGTAAATATGTTATAATGCATAACACGTACACAAATGCATAACGTCACACAGACAATCAATCTTACGAGGATCATCCAATTAACTAAAGTATGAAATTAAATTTATTAAAGTAAGAATTATTATAGCCTTTATTAAGTACAATCCCAAAAGGTAATAATTACCAACACCTTTCTAAATTCAAAACGGGCTGATAATCGAGCAGATAGCTTCGGCCTCGCTCGGCCTCCGGGCACCCATTAGTCGGCTAACGAGACCCAAGGTGCTCCCATCAATTCACCCGATTCATTATATTCATACCCCGGGGAATACCTCTGCTCGTAATTAGCGATTAGCGGCAATTAAAATGTTAAATGCCGTAAAAAATATTTTAATTTTGAAGTATAGCGCTTATCTCATTTAGTTCCCGACGCGTCGAAATATTTTCAGCTTCCGTGTTCGCGGGGTAGTCTGAGAGGAAATATACTTTTCTCAGAGTTGCAGTTTGTTCTGGCACATGTGGCAACACATTAGGCCCATCGGGCATGTATGTTCACCTTGGTTTTCTCAAAGTTCGTGGTTTGAACGAATTGTAACTTTGACATGACACAAACTAATGCAACAAAATTAGTTATCATAGACTCTTTGTTGTCTTTGGCAGGGCTTGTAACCAGGTTTATTTTCCGTACCTGTTAGAGCCACACTCTGAGAGCCTAACCCATAACCAGTTACGCTCGCAAGACCATCGCTCTAGCCGGTTAATATCTCGGAGCGCAAAACAGGAAGCGAAATCCATTTACCGGTGAGAGGGCGGTTCCTCCGTGTGAGCGGAGTCTAGGGTGTAGTTTGCTTGATATGGTACCCGATTAAACTTTTCATGTAGCTGACTGTCGTTGTGCCACTTCCAGCGGGACAGTGGTCATTGATCCCGTATCCGAGCACGGGCACGGAGTAACCGGTTAGAGAGCGCTTCGAAATAAAGTTCCCAAATCAATTCGTCCGAACGTTACTTAAGTATTTAACCGGTGTAACCTAAATAAATACCGGTTTATTTATATCCGGTTACAAGCCCTGGTCTTCAGGCATTCAGCTAAGTCTGAGGTAGTATTATATTACATTTCTTTGATAAACTATTATTTGTTGTACCTATGTACAGAAAGCTGGTACCTTTTAATAGAATCTAGCAACGCTCGTCTCATCTCTAAAGTTTAACAAAATCTAGAAATAACAAAAGAAAGCCGTAAAATGGAGCCCGCGGCACGTAAATTTCCAGGCACATAAAAATAATACAGCAGAGAAATATGTATGATTTGCCGCAATAAACATAGCTTACCAGTGGTGGTTGATTCAGTTAACTAGTTGATTTAACCGTTTTCAAGCGTATCAACGGTTTCATAAAAAATAATAAACTCGTTGACGTAGAACGCAATGGAAGATGACAAACTCACCCTTTATTAATTATTCGCAACGATTTTCTCATCGTTGAAATTACTATAAACGCTTCGACGACACCCTATTCGTTCATATACGGTTCTACCAGTTTTTTAATAACTTTAATGGAATTGCTGTCGACTACAGTTTTAGCAACTGTTAAAGTAAATGATAGGGTCATCTCTGTGTTTGCACTTTGGTTCTAAAAATAATAAAAACAAAGTAAGGCAAGGAATTCCAGATCTCACAGTTAGCAAGATTAATTAGGATGCGAAGTTATGTCAACTACACAATAACCTCATTGAAATTGCATTTTTGCAGCCAGAAAGCAGCTGAAATACAGCCCGTCGGTACGGGCCTTAAAAATATAACCACAAGATGTGATAGCCTACAATAAGTTCAGAAGTCCCATGGTGGAACGGCGAGGGCAGAATCAATTCGTGGAGTGCTATGTTTCGTCTTTCGTAAATAGTTAACAAAATCAACTAGTTGATTTTGAAAAACGATCTTTAAGTTATCATTTACTTTTGATGAAACTAAAAAAATTAACAACCCACCACTACTCGTACAGAGTAGTGGTGGGTTGTTGATTTTTGCTGTAGCAAAGAAAAATATGTATGTTTTGAAAAACATATCTCAAGCAGACGCGGCTTGTTCATATTTAAACAAGCAAATTGTGGTCTTGATGAAACAAAGACCCAAGTTACTATGAGTATGATATTCAGATATAACCTTGTTAAACTGAATGAAATGCGATTGCATTTCATTTTTCTCTGCCTCCCGGAGTAACTATTTCTGTAGAGAAGTCGTAAAACGCAGCATTCACTCGTATTGTGAATTTGGAATTTGATATAATTTAATATGAGGTATTTGTTTCTAGTTAAATAATGAGTTTTTGGGAAGATACCCTGTGAACCTTTAGGGTAAAGCAGGGTTATGTGGTATTACTTGTCGCTAAAAACTCCACGGAGACTGCCATATGCGCAGAACTCCAGAGTCACATAATGAACGTACATGGAGTTTTTGCGGCCTGTGACTTATTTTGGGGCGACACGGTGTCCGCGATCCTATCTGGGCCTCCAATGCCGAGGACTTCACCTACAGAAATACTAACGATTCCAATAAGCTCTTTTAATCGCCTTTAAGTTTTTAAAGGCGCTTTGATATGTATATCTACAAGACAACGTGAAATCTAAGACGTGATACAAAATGTTACTCTCCGAATCTTCTCACTTTTTTTAAAAAGAGGGCAAACGAGCATATGCATCGCCTGATGCTAAGCGATTACTGTTGCTTGTAATGCAACACCAGAGGAGTCAAAAATGTGTTGCGGGCCTTTCAGGTAAGGAGTAGGCTCTTTTCTTGAAGGTCCGGAAATATATTTTACAATTTATTTAACAGTTCAGTCGTGCGAGCCATTACGATAATATACGATGAGACCAATATACTAGTATCTGGTTAGCTTCAAGTTTTGTATTTAAGTATTTATTTATTAAACGAATCACAAATAATGTAACATAACAGTAAGAAAACCAAATCGTTACTCAGAGGTACTTAAAAATCAATTAACTTATAGCTACAAGGTGTCTATCTTGTTCTCTTTCTAGCACTCTCTTTCATTCGTTCATCAGCCTCGCT
The DNA here is from genome assembly GCA_905404275.2 of Hedya salicella. Taxonomy (NCBI): domain Eukaryota; kingdom Metazoa; phylum Arthropoda; class Insecta; order Lepidoptera; family Tortricidae; genus Hedya; species Hedya salicella. The sequence continues at coordinate 5,567,714 of FR990112.1, read as the reverse complement.
ATCCCGTTTGCAAACAAATCACATTCATATTTATGTATCGAGTAATCGACTTTTTGCAACTTCTAAATTGGTCTTATACTAAGAGTTGATCGTCATTGTGAGTAGCCTCGAAAAGTAACATTTTGTATCACGTGTTAGATGTCACCCCGTATATCGCAATAGAAAAGAGTATTTTAATAAGATGCTATTGTCCAATATAAAAGTAAAGCCTCTTTAGTGGTCGAAGGACTCGTCAACGTAAAAGGCCGAATTTCCGGTAGGCCATCATTGTAGTATTTTACTGCCATTTTAGGTCCTTTTTATATCCGCCCTTATAAAGCTCCTTTTAGGAGATTTGAAGGATAGTAAATCAGTCGCAAACTGTAAGTGAATAACGTTTTAATTAACAACCGCTTTTGTTAACCGACTATGTTGACGTATGATTCGAATTTCAAAAAATCCTTCATTAGAGCACCGTTACGTTTTTAAAAGAATATGTAATAACTCAGAATATAAGGGATAGGTACTCTATCAGATAATAATATATTGCATAGTCACCGAAAGAAGGGGAACGTTAAGCTCCGTTTACACTTTGAATATTTATTAGTGCGAATGGGGAATGGATGAAAATTTTCAAAAATCTTGAAATTTTGTTTATAGGTAGGAATAAGTCTCCTTATCGTCAAAAAGAAATTACAGATTTTTCTGTGGCTTAGAAAAAAAAAGATGAAAAGGTGTTGGTGGGCCTATATGACAGCTTATAAGGAGAATTCATTATTCATATATTTAGTATTTGCGTCTGCGAAAATGTTCTATAAAGATCATGTAGACTTCAGGAATTCCTGAAGATATCTGTATCTTATTAATATCAAGACTTATCAAGTTCATCTTTTTAACGCTGCAGCGATGACTCTAGAGGCATTCATCATCATCATCATTTCAGCTATAGGACGTCACTGATATATCGTCAAAATTAGATTTCCATATGGGCCGGATAGAGGCGACCCGTATCCAGCGAGTCCCCGCCACCCTAACTAGGTCGTCCGACTACCTTGCAAGTGGCCTTCCAACGCTGCGCTTGCCGGTACGCGGTCCCCTTCGAGAACCTTTCTGCCCCATAGTAAGAGACCACGTCTCGGCTCCGAAGTTGCACGCATTGTACTTCGAAAATATTCTAGATCTAGTATCATGTGGATGTCAGGGATGCATGTCTGTGTCAAGACTTACCAAGTTCTTTTTCCTGGTGCACTGCAGCAGTTCACTGTAGAGGCATTCTGCTTGCTGGAGCTGGACTTCGAAGGTCTTCTGGATAGTGCCGATCAGGTAATCCCGCATGGACTCCAAAACCGTCTGCTCGCCAGTCTCTGACGCGTATCTGTTGAAGGTACCGGTCGTCAAATTATTGTAGGAATCGTATACCGGTATTCTTTCCATACAAAATAGCCGGTTTTTAATTTCGGTATCTCGCTTATTATTAGAGATTTTTGTATTTTAATACTATTTAAAGGGCATTTTAAAATATTGAGAACTTGGTAAGTTTCATGTTCAAGAAATACCGCTAACAATCCCTGAATTATTGGCACCAAATATGAAACAGCAGGATAAACCACACTTTTATTTTTTGCTTGCCGAGCACAACTGCGCAGTTTTAGTGACAATGAAATGCATAACGAAATACGAGCGGTATGTACACAAGTTGTACTAGTAAACTAATATCACCAAACCAGCAGCTAAAACCTACTTATCTCCAAGATTTCATGGCAAAATGAGCCTCTAACATTTAATAGCTTCCCGTCGAAAGACGATATCTGTCAAAACTTCCCGAAACCCGTCTCTTGATAAACTTTAAGCCATAAGAACTTAATCCCATGTTTGACTACGAGTACTAGTGATGAGCGTAAGTTGTATTAATATGGCGTAAAGTATAATAACATTTTAAAACCCACTTACTTTACTAGGGTCATTATTCAATTCCAAGAATGATCTCAACAGCGCGATTCACGAATGTCATACAAAGCAAAGACCATTAATAAAAGAGGACTGTCAATTACCATAATTTGGATCGTGCCCCGTTCGTAAAGAGATATTCTGGCAAAAACTAGATGGCGCTTTAAAACTAAACATTTAACGATGTTATAATTGCACTAAGAAACATAGTACAGTGATAATTAGTTCGAAAACAGCCAATAAATAAATCATAAAATTTAAATACTGCGTCACGCTTGCAAAGTTGAAAAATCGTAAATAATAATTCTTATTCATAGATGGCCTTGTACATATCGGGGTACGGATTTTTGTTTGGAGATTGTCAGTCTTCTTGTTTCAATGGTCCTTGTACAAAGTAACAGCGCCAATTCTCGGCCGAAATTTCTATGCGGTCTCATCCGTCATCACATCAAAGCGGTTGGACGAATCTCAACCATTCTTTCTACAAAGATAGCTCTAATAATCAAGGCAATAATCAAGGCTCGAAAACCGGTTTATCTTCCGTGCCGGTTAGAGCCACACTTTGAGAGTCAAACCCATAATAAAGGTTACGCTCGCAAAAACCGTTCTGACTCACCGGTTAATATCTCGGAGCCACCTCGGAGAACAAACAGTGATGTGACATGTTAAGTAAGAAAGTTTAAAAAAGTCATGACATTGACAGCTTACTTTTTATAATATTTTCTTCTGTTTCCGCGATTATTACTCATTTAAATAAAACAATTAAAGTCATTATTTTCTCAGTCAACCCGTGATCGTGAAAAGCTGAAAAGCTTCCAAAACGTCGGGAACTCAAATGAGATAATATACGCGATATAATCCGTTAAATTGTTTTATTTAAATGAGCTTACTTTTTAATTTTCCTTGCTAATCTGTACAGACCAAAGTAAAAGTGTAAATACAGTCGATTGTGGTGAACAAATGTCACTTCTCGGATCTTAAGTATGATATCTAAAAAACACTATGACATAAAAATAAACCATCCGTTAATTCTGAGTCGACATAGCAAGTATTATCGAGAAAAATATAATATAAACACCCCTGGGAAATCTAATGTTCCAAATAAAAATATAATTTTGATGCGAAATGGTAGCGCCGATGATAGAAATCATAAAAAATAAATTCGAGTTTTATACCTTGTGTGTATCTTGTTTTATGAGCGTTCAAAGTTGGATGGGAAAGTCCATTTTTAAATAATGAAAGTTTTAATAAATAATAATACCATTGAATAGCCCATGAATTGTATAGTAACTTTTGTTAAGAAACCGTTTCGATAAACGCAAGTTTTAACATAGCTGCAGAACAAAGTTCTTAATTTCCCCATATAAGGTAAGATCGCGTGACGTCACACGTTCCTAGGGTTTGGTATGGAGCGTTTTTACGAAAATACCAAAAATGTGATTTTAACATTGTTGTATCTCAGGGAGTTTTTATGTGATTGAACTATTGAAGTTTTGACGACCGGTTTGCCTTAGTGGGAGTAACGTTGCCTGCGAAGCTGAGGTCCTGGGTTCAAATCCCGGTCAGGGCAAATATTTGTGTGATGAGCATAAATATTTGTTCCTGAGTCTTGGATGTTTCTATGTATATAAGTAGTATATCTATTAAATATATCGTCATCTAGTACCCATAACACAAGCCTTATTGAGCTAACCATGGGACTAGTTCCATTTGTGTAAAATTGTCTCGTAATATTTATTTATTTATTTCTTTATTCATTTATTGAAGTGGTTTTTACATCAATGTTTCTATTAATGAGAGATCGTTCTATAACATACCACGGAAAAAAAAAAAGCGGAGGGGCTACTCTGAAATTCGATATTCAAAGTTCGTATATCTCTCTCGCTATCTTGTTAAGCTGTATTTGAGTGAGCGAGATGGCGCGATACAAACTTCGAATATCAAATTTCAGAGTTGCCTCCCAGTTTGTGTTGCATAATTTTTTGACTATAGGGAACTACCTAATAAAATTGACAAACTAGCACAACACTAGTTAAAATCCGTTCTTCGTTTGCTGCGTTGATTAATTTTCCTTCGCGAACTACCTCCACTGAGTCAATATTGAGCGGCGGATGAAATATTGCTCGTCGCTGAGAAATCGAGCGAATATGCCGTTATTGTCATTTCTAATATTTGTATGTAAATTGAAGACCGTTGAATATTCCATTATTGCGAATAAAAGTTGTTTTAGGTAAAATGCTTTTCTTGAGTTAAAATAAATGAATATTTTAACACAGACTTCGATTGTAAAAGAAAAGCTCAATGCCATCTACTAAATTGCAAGAATGATTGGACCTTGCGAAGTCTTCTTTAACGCAGAAGTGCTCTGACCAACTGAGCTATCACAACGTACGTGGCTTAACATTTTTTACATGAAATAGTCAACATACTCAGTACCGGCAACGTCGGACGAAACCACGGGTAAATGTTAGTTACTACATCTTACCGGAGTTCATACCATTTTAGTCATCCTAATCTCAGACTAGGTGCCTATAACTTCGTCAGCGGAGAAGAAAAAAAGGTTAAACCTCTTTTTATGAAGAAGGGGGGACATACAGACAGGCAGCGTTCCTTTCGCATTTATTATATTGATATATGTAGTATCAATATAATATAAGTATGTATTATTATTTGTCAAACGTCAAATTTTTCCATACTTTGGATTTTAACGGCGTAAGGTGTGAATGAAGTTACAAAAAGCTTCCAAATAATTCTTGATCGACAAAATAAACAAACTCCCGAGGTGGCGGGCGTTTTAAAAAAAAAATATTTACCCTACTTTATAGATTTCGAGAGAGTTTAGGTTATTTAGACTCAGAGTCTAGGCTATTCTAGTAGAACCGTTACGCTACTTTTTAAAGCACGCTTGTATGGACGTAACGTAATGGAAAATCAAAGTTACTATGAACATATAGGGACACATTTTTTTTAATTCAAATGTACTTACTCATATTCCGAGTAGAAATAACTTTTATTGAAGTAAAAAAGTACCTAAATTAATTACTTTTTTATAAAATCGCCCTGATTCCCTTTGATTATGAAACCACAAAAATTTTAAGGTTGGTTACCCTCAAAATCGTACTACGTCGTATAAAATACTTAATTTGCATGTACATATAGTAAGAGAAACTGAAACATTTTACCTTTTCAGTCCATATTGTCATTGTCACGAGAGCGATAAAGGTACGTGTCACAATTTCCCTTACTGTACACCCACACTCGCGTACCACAATGTGCAGCGGTCAGCGTTTCGGTCACGTATTTCAACAAGCGAAACGTGACTAGGACCCATTGCACATACTGCAATGTGCTTACAACTAAGTAATATGCATTGACACATTACATATTCATTGTCCCGCAAGGTGGTCGGACGACCTGGCTAGGGTTGCGGGGACTCGCTGGATGCGGGTCGGCCCTATCCGGCCCATGTGGAAATCTATTGAGGAGGCCTGTGTCCAGCAGTGGACGTCATATGGCGGATATGATAATGATGATGATGATATTCATTGCAATTACTTACGAACAAATTACTAATTCAAATGGTTTATTCTGTAAGTATGACACAAGGGCACTTTTACAAGGCTGACTCTAGAGCATCTCCCAAGAGGAGACCACTGTTGAGAAGAAAGCCGAAACAAACTCAACAGTCAGTCATTTTTATTATACAAGCTTTTATTTGACTTGGAATGTGTGTATGTAACTATTAACCTACTTCCCGGTTTTAGATGATACTGAAAATTTGCATACATATGTAAATTGAATGACAATGCAATATTATTATGACATGGAGCTAATCTGATGATGGAGCCGGAAGAGGGTCATAGGACCTCTGTCATAAAATCACTCAATCCTACCGAGTTTGGGCTCCTTAGAATCGTCTCGGTGAGTAGTTGATGGATGTTTAAATAAAAATACAGTTGGCAATAAAAGCTTGTCACAAAAATGAAAATTTTCACAGAAAGTTTTTTCGAAATAATTCTTAAATATTAGTACTTAGCCTATCTTAATCATACTTAAAACTTTTACAATTGTGATTATAACTACCTTATAATTTGTACACCTAGAGGAGATGTGATCAGGTAAATGTTAGGTACAGTAGTAAAGTAAAATATAAGCTAATAATTTTCTCAGAGGTATATAATGTCTCTAGGCGTTACGACATGCAATAAAATAAAATATAATAATTTAATTTACTGATTGCAACTAGATCGAGACACGGGGACGAATGCTGTTTTCATCACGTTTACGTGTATGCAAGGTATACTGTTACCATCTTTGGGAAGGCTTTGCCAAGTACCAGTTAGCAGTCTTGGAAAACATCGTCGAGACCAAAGATACCTTGGTGACGCTTGCTTTGCTAATTTAGGGCAATTTTCAGAGCCTCGAAGAATATCGCAAAGTTGCTAGCTTGTCGGTTTTTCAATCTGATATTATTGTGAGAGTGCATGCAAGAATTTATATGATTTAATCCTTCTATCCCCGCCCCACTGTTGAAAATCGACATAAACCGTCTACTTACTTCAATAGCGTGACTGCTAGTTTCGCATTACATCACACAGAATACATACTTGTGAACAAACGCGATGAGACTACACAGGACAAAGGAAACAGCGTGTTAGTATACTTCAATACCGCAAGTGTCCGGTCCGCTCTCTATCACACAAACATACTTATGAACACACGCGATGAGATTACACAGGACAAAGGAAACAGCGTGTTAGTATACTTCAATACCGCAAGTGTCCGACCCGCCCTCTATCACACATACACACTTGTGAACAAATGCGATGAGATTACACAGGACAAAGCGAACATTTTGTTAGTAATATACTTCAATACCGCAAGTGTCCGTCCCGCCCTCTATCACACAATACATACTTGTGAACAAACGCAATGAGAGGCAGCGCGACCACTGACATGACACAGGACGACGGGAATAGATTGTCGGTACCGTGAGTGACTGTCCCGCCCTCTATCATACAATACATACTTGTGAACAAACGCAACGAGGGGCAGCGCGACCACAGACATCACACAGGACGACGGGAATAGAGTGTCGGTGCCAATAGTGACTGTCCCACCCTCTATCATACAATACATACTTGTGAACAATCGCAATGAGGGGCAGCGTGACCACTAACATCACACAAGACGACGGGAATAGAGTATCGATACTGCGAGTGGCTGTCCCGCTTTCTATCACACGATACATACTTGTAAACAAACGCGATGAGGTCTGCAGCATGGCCGCTGACATCACACATGACGACGGGAACAAAGTATTGATACTGCGAGTGGCTGTCCCGACCTCTATCACACAATACATACTTGTAAACAAACGCGATGAGGTCTGCAGCATGACCGCTGACATCACACACGACGACGGGAATAAAGTATCGATACCGCGAGTGGCTGTCACGCCCTCTATCACACAATGCATACTTGTAAACAAACGCAATGAGGGGCAGCGCGACCACTGATATCACACAAGACGACGGGAATAGAGTGTCGGTACCGCGAGTGACTGTCCCGCTTTTTATCACACAATACATACTTGTTAACAAACGCGATGAGGTCTGCAGCATGGCCGCTGACATCACACACGACGACGGGAATAAAGTATCGATACCATGAGTGGCTGTCTTGCCCTCTATCACACAATACATACTTGTGAACAAACGCGATGAGGTCGGCCGCGCGGCCGCTGCCGTCACACACGACGACGGGCACCGGAGGCGTGTCCGTCACGTATTCCAACACCGCGCGCACCGTGTTCGTCCCGCCCTCTATCACCAGGCAGACCACCGGTGTAGACGAGTGCGTGTCTGAAAAAAAAGTCATACATTAACACTGTATTCAAAAGCTTACGATTGACAGCGAATCGATGGAAACTTAATAATGGTTATGGAAATTTGAACTATATTTCCTAGTTACAGTTCAAGTTAACAAATAGTCATCGTGTCATAACTATAGCCATAGTGAGGTCCGTCGGTTAGTCTTGAAATTCATGGGATTCAAGTACTTCTAGCATAACTGTGACACGGGACTGTATCCCGCGACAAATATATATCCCTTTCCTCTTAGTTACGTGAGACACAGACGGGTAGTGTGACTTGTGACAGGCGAGGTTGCGGCGGGTTACACTAGCGTAGCAAGTGGCAGTAGTTTAGCACAACCGTGACACGCGACTCCCTATCGCGCGACAAATGTTGTATATCCTTTTCCATTCAGTACAGAGAGTGAAGGACGGATGTATAGTGTGACGGGCCGAGACGCAGATATTTACGCAGGCTCGGAAGAATGGAGATTTTTTTTTCATTTTCGTGACTCCACAACTTATATTGTAACTTAGCACACTTTGTCCCCTTCGCATGACACCTTCTGTTGAGTGTGTGATAAAATGTTTACGAGCAGGAACTGTAGGTACTCATGGCAATTTGAAATTTATGAGACATTCAGAATTAACTTAAAAAAACGTCTAAAACAGAGGAGATAGAAGTTTAAAACTCAACATGAAACAAGTTAATTTTAATAAACGTCATTTGAGACCGAGACTGTTTCTCAAAGGTACTTTAAAATATCAAAATTAAAAAAAGTTAACGTCATGTACTAAAACTCGGATCTAAAATGAATTTTATGCAAAGAAATTTTAAGAAGTTTTGTCTCATTAAAATTTTAATTAACAAGAGTTACAAAGGAATTTCTAAGTCGCGACATCAAGTGAGAAAATCTTGGGTGAAAAAGCAGCGAAAAATTAATTGGGCCTTTGTAATTAAGAATTAAACCGAAGTTGGATTTTTCAATAAAACATCAACTAACGAAAGATCATTTTAATTACAGCAGTTGTGAGCACTTGATATCGTTACGAAATAATATTTTATAGCGAGAAATGAAGAATTGACACTCTCTTTGAGAATAACGATGATCAGCAACAATTTAAATCGAAGAGTTAACAGTTTGAGTTACAGTTTTTAAAGAACCACTATAAATTTTTGTGAATACATTCGCTACCAAGCTTTTCGTAGCGCTACGCACTTCTGTCTAAATACAGGGAAACGCATGGTATAGGCGTCTACGAGCAGAGCGCCCGCTACGCGGTTCCTGGCAGTGAAAGTGTTAAAGCAAAACACACCAAAAACACACTCTTGTATGGGTACCCTTTTATTTCTATTATTGGGTGTTGTTATTCTGAACTATGTATGCTATCCATAGTGACAGAGTTGCTTAGAAAAATGCTAATAATCTAGGCTATTAACAAACTGACGGGATGAGTCCTTGAAAAATGGACCTATGTGGCTAGAAAAAAATATTGTTCATCATAGATTTTCCATCCCTAGGGTGGAAAGTAATTGAGTTACGTCACATTATTCAAATAAAAGCTTTCATATCGCGATTGCGATGATGATGATGGATGATGATGGTAATGACGATGTTGGATGACGATGTTGGATGATGGTGATGATGATGATGATGATGGATGATGATGATGATGGATGAAGATGGTGATGATGATGATGATGATGTTTTTTTTTTTTGTTTTCCTCACAGTCGAAATGAAAAGTAGAGTGTTTAACTCGGGTGAATTTACCCATTTCACCCTCTAACTATTGGTGCTCTCCCTTCGTTCGAGCTCCAGAAATATCTCGGTTGAAATGGGTCACTTTCAACCCTCGGTTAACAATCTACTATTTATTGCCTATATATCATTTAAAATACACGTAGCCATGGCAACGATGTTCAGAAATAAAAGATTATTTACCCTACTGTTTAATAGCGATCAATATAAATTATTCATTTCACCGACGCGTGGTTCAAGGCGTGATTTATTTTCTTTACAAAAACATTCAACGTTAGTATTTAACAAACTAAGCATGCTAAATCTCTTCGATCTCTTGCTTAATAATAAGCTTAATCGACAAAAGAGAACAGATTTTACAACGCGAGACTAGAAACAACGAGATGTAAGTCCCGCAAAAGTCGTAGTTACGGGTTATATTTGCACCCATTATCAGCTTACCGTACTTTTCACGTTCGATTTGGTTTTGCAAACGAATGGAAATTTTGCAGTCTTCAAATGGAAGCCAATTTGGGATCGTTAAGCTTCTAAGAAATATGCATTTTTTCCAATAGTATATACTTTACTAGTAGGCGCCCGCAACTTGGTTTGCGGAGGAGAAAAAGTCATAACCCCTCTTTTTTCTTTAGCATAGTCGGGTATAAAGTATCCTATAACCATTTGGAGAAACCCAGCTACACGTGTACCAAAAATAGTTGAAATCCGTTTAGCCGATTTAGCGCGATGAAGCCACAACGACACATACAAACATTTTATTTTTACAACTTTATAATAGTAACTAGTTTCTGCCCGCGACTTCGTCCGTCTTAAATTCGTTTATCGCGGATAAGGGTATTTTTCCGGGATAAAAAGTACCAAATTTCATCCAAATCGGTTCAGCGGTGTAGGCGTGAAGAGGTAACAGACAGACAGACAGACAGACAGACACACTTTCGCATTTATAATATTAGTATGGATACGTAGATATGAACTTAGAATCTACAATACGATGCAAAGATAAGATTATCTTTGCATCGTATTGTTTCTTAGATATTTTTTTTTCAACACCCGACTTGACATTTGTACAGCTTATTCGGATGAATACATTTTTACTTCGGTCTACATAAGAAAAAGAAAAATCCAAAAATTACCTTTCAATGTCATGTTTCTCTATCGTACTAATCTATGTAAGCCAAAGTACCAAAGTAAAAATATATTAATACGAGGAAACTGTACAAATGTCACGACGAGTGTTGAAATAAATTATAACCAAAAAACAATACGATGTAAAATAAACTAGACTTCACATAACGTGAGAAAAAATATAAAATGCACATTCCGATTTCGATAGTCTACCTCTATTTTGTAACGATTGTGAATTCGATTATTTCTTTGCTGTAACAACAAAAAAAAAAACCATTTTCCATTATTATTCAGAATTTTCATATGATGCGATGTTTATGCCACTACACTAGACGATCATTTTTTAAGGTGAAAAAAGAAATCCGTCGTTATACTGAATAATGAAAATCGGTCACCTGAAAGTGGAATATAATGGCAGTTTGTATTTGGATCCTAAAATAGGAAAGTGAAGCGATTTCAGAACGCGAAACTAGAAATACTGAAATGTAAATCACGCAAAATCAGGACTGAATTCGCAGACAGTAACCGCTTACCAAAGTTTTCACATCCAATTTGATTTGGGAAAGGTATGGAAATTGTGCAGTCTTCAAAAGAATGCAAATTTGAACGTCCACCTCTCTTCTGTAACGATCGAGAGTTAATTGATACCAATGCTTTTATCGGAATACCCAGAAATACCGAAGTTTTGTTTGTACGTAAACGTCATTATACCCAATTTTTGTAACTCCGCGTCTGTTACCCATTAATTCAACTGTATAGGTACTAAATAAGGTAAGTATCCCAGTTATCAACACCGTCCTAATAGTTGGTACCTTCATACTTAATTCAAAGCAAGACAGGCGACCAACAGGTAATAAACTAAGTAGGTATAAATTAGTTTTAAGTTACAGGGCATAAAGCTGAGTGGTGACCCCTTTCAACGTCGTCAATTGTTTTTTTTATTTATGCTGGCGGTGAATAAATATACGTTTTTTTTCTTTCTTTCCATCGGAACACGTATCTTTCACAAACCTTATGTAAATGTAGTCTAGTGATATTACACTATCCTATAGCTATACACAAAAGTGTGAGCGGACAACAACCAGGTTGCTAATAAGATATATACAAGAATTTAAGAAAATAATAAAAAAAAATAATTCAGAATAATACAGATTAAATCCTTTTTTTCCGACAAGTACCTACTAGTTAGCATCGTAATACTCCTGAATAGTACAATAAATACCGTATTTGTAATGTAGCGATTTTAAACAAAACACAATTTCAATATCATTTATTCAGTTAGGCTCTGTGTATCTGCTGTGAGGGACGTATTTAAATGACTTTTCACATTGATTGTCGTAAAATTGCTTCCATTACTTATGCATGCAAATGCTTTTTTCAATCGCTTTGCTCGCTCCTGTCATTAATTGGGTCTGATTTATTCCGATCTAAGGCATTTGCTAATACCTGCTTTGGTATTTTTATCACGCGACGGACAGAATCCTCAGGGAATACGAATGGTTATTTGGAAGGACAAGGTTTCTTCGATTTTTTTGGTTAGCATCGTTTAAACTGCCGATGCTTTCGAGTCTGATTGGAATCCCGACGGTATTCTCTATACCTTTATAACAACACTGGAAGGTACCTGAAACTTCGTCAGATGAGGAGAAAAGAATCATAACCAATCGTCTTTTTTTCTTCAGCGAATCGAGTAAAAAAGTGTCCTATAACCGTCAGTGGATGCTACCCGTGTACCAAAAATAGTTGGCATGATGAACCCACAACGACATACACAAACATTATCTTAGTCGTAAAACTCTTGACAGAGTGGTCGTGGTCAACAGGTCGTAGCTCCACTTGTATGTGTGGCAGATGTAGCTCGCCTCACGATATTTCGCTATTTCTACCTGCTGGCAGACATTCTAGGACACTGGTGTACAGGGCCTCCCACCAGGCCCCTATTTCATAATCGTGACAATTGTCATGTGACAACGACAATTTTATGTTTACGGCGACCCCGCAAGCTCGATACATCTCCTTACTTTATACTGGGCACGCAATGTATGTGACTTACCCGACATCTATCACGATTGTGAAATAGGGGCCTGGGCTTTTATTTGGTCGGTCCATCGCTCCGAGATCGTTCGCGCGGTCTAATTCCTCCCATTCTACCTTGCACGACAAGACGCTCTATTGAGACCTTAAACCCCTGTAGGATGAATATGATATTTAAAAACACGTATTCCTAGAGACATAGCACTAAGGAAGGATTTGTAATTCAAACCTTACTCGGGTAAAATATATTTAAGTCTATAAATCAAACGAAGAATTTTCTTATAAACACCTGTAGCTGTTAATTTTCATATTCCTTTGGCAGTACATTTATTTTACGATGCGGTAGTTTTACTACTTTTTGACAGCTTTAGCGCACAGCTATCTCAGCAGTTAAAATTTGAATACCAAACATTCTCCTCTCATGTGATATGTCTTCACGTAATACATTTTCGGAAAAAAAACACTTTGAATGCCATTTATGGCTGCCACATCTAAATCTAGAGTTATCATTTTTGGATTCCAACTACTTGATCAATTAGAATAAAATTTTATAGGTATCCGCTTTTTTTGGTTTTTTTGACTGGTAGTAAGGCGAAAAGTTGGTTGCCATGAAAGCTAAAAAATACTCGTAAACAACTGGTTGTGAAACACAGTTGTGATGGCAGCGATTTTTTTCTTTATTGGCAACTGGTTGCGTAAGTAGAATAAATATTCTTCTATCACAACTGGTTGCTATGAAATACTAAAAAATCCGCGAAGACAACTAGTTGTGAAACATATTTGTGATGGCGGCAATTTTTTCTTTATTGGCAACCAGTTACGTAAGTAGAATACAGATTCTTCTATCACAACTGGTTGCCATGAAAAACTAAAAAAATCGCGTAGAAAACTGGTTGTGAAATACAGTTGCGGCCGAAAGTGCCGAAATACCTCATGCTAAAATCGCCAAGGAGTGAAAGCCATTCATGAAGAAAAAAAAATTAAGTATCTAAAGACCATTCCAAGAATAATAAATTCACACTTATAGGAACTTCGCACGAAAAAGTAAAACTACAAGACATCCCAATAGTCGAAAGAGTCATAAAAACCAAATAAAAAGTGTGCATAAAATTTATGGCGAGCTGAGCGAGTAAAACGGAGCGTAAACCCGACAGGAGGGAGCACCTTTTGTAAATTTTATTAGATCACACAGGTGCGTTTGACTGGATCTTAAAGAAATAGGTTTAAAGCTCGTATTTTTACTCCCAGAATCTGAGACATGCTCGTTTCTAGGGTTCTGTACACAAAGGGTACCGGTGAATTTTGTTTTTATTCATTAATAGAAGGTAGTTTGCAATAATTCAATCTACCGTCGTGATTTGTCAAGGTTTATGAATGTATTTCTCTAAAAGAATACAATTCACTTAACTAGAGAAATACATACACATTCTTAACTATGTGGATAATTATTAAGCGTACGAATCATAAAAGAGAACTTAAAGTACGTAAATATTGCAATATAATTTCACATCCATACGCGATTTTAATGACCGCCTCTGCGCCGAAAGGTCGATCTTCGTCTCCGAGAACTCTTACGACCCGGCCACGACATTGCGCGAATTGCGGCGCGGCAAGCGTTTTATCTGTTCATTGCGCGGTCGAGACGCGCAACGAACTGTGGTTAATTGGAATCACACGCAATGAATTAGAAAAAGGATTCCCTACGCCATTTCGAAAGATTTTTCCTCGACAATCGTTTAATCGATGACTTTTTAAACCGCTGCCGCTGCCGCCGCCGCTCGATGTCGTGACCGGGCCGTGATAGAGGGTGCCGATGTGCCGCCTCACCTTGATAGCCACTAACTTGATTTCGGTAACTGTAATTACCTGTCACCTGTCTTATTTCAAGTATAAATAGAGTTCAATCCTAAATCTGAAGCAAGTGAGTGGATAAAGGTATTGTGTACCAGAACTTACTAAAAAAACGTGATCGAGTGTTTGTGAACTTGAGACTTTGCTAGCAAAGAAGAAAGCGCCAGAATAAAAACAGATCAGTTGGATATGCTCCTTTTTACTTATGCATTCATTATTATACGTTCCATATAACGTAAAATGATTGCAAAAAAACTTACAAAAAGAATACAGTCCGCTACTATTATTTAAAAAAACCGTAACCGTCTTTAGGCACCTCTAGGTGTCAACGGAATCATATTCTAAATATGTCGCTGTCCCAGGGTACTCTTGAACTGTTTTAGTTTAAAAATAATCACAGAAAGTGTAAATATCTGGCCGTTATAACAACAAATAATCAAATTAAAAATTAAACCATGTTATGACAAAGAAGTGCACTACACATAAAAAAAATACAATGTGCAAGAGTGTACCAGAAAAAACGCGTATCTTCCTGGCACTTACGTCCTTTTGCTGAGAAGCGCAAGTTTTCGCCAATAACGGTACATCGAATGATGTAGAAAATAGTTTTCTTTGAAATAATCGATCCGAAATTTATGCAACTTTCGGATCGATTATTTCCGACAATATTATATCGTTTTTTTTTCTGGGAACAGTGTTACGGAACCATCCGTGCGCGAGTCTGTCTTGCTCACCTAGTTTTCCCTTTGACCCAACTCCGGTAGAATTCAAGCCAATATTCAGAGTCAGAACGTTTGTGAAGTTTCGAAAGTAGAATCCATTATTAATCCTTGAACAATTTCGAAAAGGATTAGGATAACTAGAGAATTTTAAATAGCTTAGATTACGCTAGATTTATCAAAACTTTGAATCACTGCTCATTGTGACATTGATTTAATAAGGTCAGCGTTCTATCTTTCACATTTTAATAAATGTGACTAAGGGTACAGTCATACTACTTTTGATTAACAAAATACCTAATTCTGGGTTTTTATTAATCGTAAGCATACTTTTACAGCAGGGAAGGAACAAATCCATTGGATTGTCCTAGATAAATGCTAAACGACTTCGATCTTAAGCATTTTTACAGCAATTTTTTGGTGCTATATCTACAATAATACTAAAATTATATAAAAAACTAGAAGTTGCCCGCAATTTCGTCAGCGGAAGATAAAAAAATCATCCCCTTTTGTTTTTCTTCAGCGTAGTCGAGTAAAAAGTACCCTATAGCCATCTGTGGATGCCTAGTTACCCGTGCACCAAAAATAGTTGAAATCACAGAAATCACAAAAATAGTTGAGGTCACAATGACACTTACATACAACTCGTTACATAAGAGGTAGCTCAAAAAACTCAGGAGGTTTTGCCATGTTCATATACGCATTCATCTTTAGCCGTTTTTAAACTGATCGTGAATCGGACTATTAAGATTTTTTCTTTTGTGATCATGAACAACAGGGAAGTAGCAATACGTTGGGTGACGTTGGAGTGAAACGCTTAAACTCCCCTACCCTATTTAGCACGACTAAATACAAGCAAGTGTAATAAGCAGTGATCGGCACTATTGGTTCAAAACTATAACAAAACTTGTAAAGCTGACGTAAATGAGAACTTACAATAGAGCAAAATAAGAATAATTGGCAGATTAGTGTTCAATTTAACTCTATATCGGAATCTCGGATTAGCAATACTTAGGTATAATGACGACCGGTTTGGCTCAGTGAGAGTAACGTTGCCTGCGAAGCTGAGGTCCTGGGTTCAAATCCCGGTAAGGGCAAATATTTGTGTGATGAGCATAATTATTTGTTCCTGAGTCTTGGATGTTTTCTATGTATGTAAGTAATATATCTATTAAATATATCGTCGTCTAGTACCCAAAAAACAAGCCTTATTGAGCTTACCATGGGGCTAGTTCGATTTGTGTAAAATTGTAAAAAAAAAAAAAACTCTTTTAAGTCCGCTTGGCAAGTTTTGTTAAAGATTTGCACCGATAGTGCCGATCACTGGTAATAAGTAAGAGATGCACGCTTCTTCCCGCTCCCTTCGCCCAGCGGTCATCAGGGCCGTCCTCTTAGGATGAGCCTAGGCATACAGGCGGCTCCCCTTTTCGCGTCACGGCGAAACTGGGGAGACTCGTTTTCCTGCATATTCGGAGTTCAAGACTATACAGCATGAAAGAAAAAACACGTAGAAGCCCTTCTAACTTCTATACAGCTGACCTCTGCCTGCACTGTCAGCTTTTTTCACCCGGCGGACTCAAAATCCTAGCAGCCATCCAGCTGTTAGGTAACAAGTGACCAGAACAGATCAAAAGAAAAAATAAAAAAGCGCTTTAATATCGGCCTTGTACCCCTAACGCCCATGTTTCATAAAAATTTTGCGGAAGTGTTATCTTGATTATTTTTATGCTTGCAGGACTTTACCTACAAAAACGTAGCTACCTTTGCTAAGCAAATGAAACTTGGATATGATGTAGATAAGATGTTGGTTCATGTTTAAAAATTGGTGTAAATTTTTTTTGTTTTTTTTTAAATGGTAATAGTGAGGTAGCTGGTAGCTCAATTTTTTTTAAATGATTCCTTTAAAGTTACACATTTGTACAGAATTTGGAATCCGTAAATTACGATATCTAGAGAAAAAAAAAACATTTTTAGGGTTAATTAGGTGCCACGAGCTCCCAAGGGGGAAAGAGTGTTGAAATATTTGTGCACGGTGTTACACCCTTTTAAAACATAATTACTTCCGATTCGCAAATATTCTGATTGTTTATTTTATTTACTGATGTGCAAAGGTGTTTGAGTTAACACTAGACTTGAGACACTTTATATACTAAAAAAAGGTATTATAAACATGTCAGTTCTAGTGTTGTTACATATCAGTAATTTTATTAAATTGCATTATTTTGCAAAAGTATTTTCGTAGCTGCACCTGAATTCAATTCGCATCACCAAATTGAATCCCCCAAACAAAACCCTTAAGCTAGTTTCTCGTCTGTACTTCGTCAGTAAAGTGTTCTTTACTGACGTTATTCCGTCCCCAAATATCCAGAAAGCCAAGGGATTCGACGACACGGTATCAGCATTAATAGCCATAAAGAGAGATTTAAAGTCCTCTGTCCATTGTGTCGCGAAATTGATAAAAATACCAATATGTAGCGTGGGCCGAGGCGATAGTAAAAAGATATTGAAGAGGTGTATGGAGTGTCTGGAGGAATTTGAGCCTTTTTTTTAAGAAGAAAGGTTTGTAGCCTTAAGATAAAAAAGCGGTCTGATGACGGGACAATAGGATGTCAAACATGTTTAGGCTTGTTTAGGGCTGCCATCTTGATTACTGCCGAAACCGGACAAAAACTTCAAAAACCCCGAATATTTGGAGTAGATCAAACTTTTCCACGGACGTGTTAGATGTAATTCGGTTTTTAAGAATTACTTGAAATAATAAAAACAAAAATTAAAAAGAACAAAAAACCCGACTGCGTAAACAACTAAAAACAAGTCCAGTACCCTAGAAATTTGTTAAGTTATAATGGAAATCTTTCATGATTCATGATCGATACTCAAAATATAACAAATAATAAATTCTAATATGAGACACAGCGATTTTGAACAGTCGGGACCCATAAGAAATCAAGATCGACGCAAATCTTCCCAACAATGGTTCCTTATTTTACACTTTTTAGTTAAAATTATAAAAGTTAGTAAATTTCGCAATCTTCATCGTGGGGGTTATTGAGAAGCTTGGACAGATTTATTACAATACCAATAAATGAAAATTTAGTGAGAACAGCTTGCTAACCAACTTTAAATCGTTATAGTTCCTAACTGGTAATTTCTAATTAAAAATAATAAAAGAAACTTCATAACGATTTTCAAATCCCTATTCATTGATACCCCACTCGATATAGTACGTCGATTTTCATTTTTTTCTTTTTCACAATATGGCGTCTCATTATCGCCATTTTGTTTTCATCATTTACATGTCTTCAGTGACATTCGGACAGTTAAGATAAATCGATTGACGTAAGAATCATCAAAATCGGTCCACGCGTTTGGTCTCTATAGTGCCAGATAGAAACAAACATACATACATACATACATTGACTTATAAACACATTATCACTCCTTTGCGTTGCGCAGTCGGGTAAAAAGTGTCCGGATTTTACCCGCACACTTAAAATACCTCCCCGGACGGCCCCCGGACGCCCTCCAATCTAGGACAAATCCGGGGAAACCCGGACGGATGGCAGCCCTAGGTTTGTTAACACATTGACTGCCGGAACCCGCCTAGCGGGCGCTCTCCTCGTAGACGTGTGGCCGATACCATGCGTTTCTCCGTATGTAAAGAAAAGTGCGTAGCGCTACGAAAAACTTGGCAGTGAGAGTGTTAAAGGTGTTCGTGATTGTATTGGTTTTATCTTGCTAAGTTATCAAGTCTTTGTTTGTGAAAGTTAACGGTTTTTGGCACTTTTCGTGATTTAACCGAATCCCAAAAAGGAGGTGGTTCTTAATTCTGTTGTATTTTTTTTAAGTGTTTTGCCCCAGAACTCCGTCATTTATGAACCGATTTCAAAAATTTTGTTAGTAGGCATCTATACTAATATAAAGTTGTATAAATGAAATGTCTGTACATTGATTTGTTTTTTTCAAAAATATAATTGATACGGACTAGTTAAAGGTCACTGGATACAAAGTTTTTTTGTTATGTTTGTATGTGTAGCTATGACTTCATCACACCAAAACGGCTAAGCGAATTTCAATGATAATACACAGATCGCGAAAGGATACTTTTTATCTGACAGCGGTCAAGAAAAAAAGTAGTTTTAATTTTTTCCTCCTCCGTTGGCGAACTTGCAGGTATCTTCTATTTGTGACCTATAATTTTTAAGTAAGGTTAGCGCAATCTTGAATTTAGAATAATTAAAAAAAATCACAAAAACATTATGCGTATCAACGCTCTCTTCGCTCACCATCTAGCCATCCAATGCTTCTGAAGTATACATACATACAGTGGCCATGAACAGCCTTTTGTTTTTGATTTACTTATGTTAAAAAAACCCTTTATTTTCTAAATAACACCCATTACAAACATTCGAAATTATCTCAATGTAAGGTACATTTGTCATTTCTATAAGCAATAATTGAAAGTAAAACAGTTACTTGATCGTAGCATATCTTTTTATGTACTCAAAAAAAGATGAAGACAGCAAATTTTAATAATAAAAATACATACTTTGATAAAATGAATACCTTTTTATAACACTTTCAGATCGGATGCAATAGCGAACAATAATTGATAGCGTCATTCGTGAAATGCTGCTTGGTAAATTATTAAAATAAAATAATTAAGCCCTTCTGGCAAATGTGTAACTATCTTTACAGATGAGGCCCATCTGGGATTATGTACACCTTTATTTGTTTTCTCAAAGTGGGTAGTTTGCACAAATTGAAATTTTGACAAAGGAAAATTATATCTTTTCTTAGTCAACCCGTGACCATGGAATGCTGAAAAGCTTCAGAAACGTCGAGAACTCAAATGAGATAGATACGCGATAGATACGCGATGTAATCCGTTAAATTGTTTTATTTAAATCAGTAATAATCGCGGAAACACAAGAAAATAATAATTGTTAGATTAAATATTTTCTTGTTAAATTAAAATAAACTGCATAAAAATACGCGCATGTGAACAAAATTTATTGTCACATCTAACCAAGGCACTATTTCGCCGAATAGCATAGGAACTATAATCCATTAATCTATAATATAGTATTCCGCAAAGTAACGCCTGAAATACACATAATGTGGTCAAAAGTCACCACATTTAAATTCAAAATAATGCCAGTTGAATTTCTAATTCTTGCTCCTAAATATTTCACCTATTTCCTAAAGGTTCTTGGATTCAGCGTGAAAATACGAGCAGAGCAATAAATTCTAATAAGGTTCTCATTCGTGTCCTCCCAGTTTTATTACATTATTAGGTTAAACAATACGGAACCCTCATTTGCGGCGGGAGATAAAAACAATTGCTGGCCTTATAACTCAGCTTATAAACAAAGATGGCGAGAATTTAATTTATCAAAGTCAGTCTTTTTGATAATCGTAAAGTGAATATTGTGGGAATGGATATTTTTGACCAGTTTAGTGTTGAGGTTTGTACAATCAAACGCAGAGATTTTTGCTGGCAGTTTTTGTAACTAGGTAAACAAATTTTTGATGCTTACTGATAGCTTTGTTTATTATAAAAACCAGCCAAGTGCGAGTCGGACTCGCGCACCGAGGGTTCCGTACAAAATATATGCTACAAACGGCCGTATCTATGAAAATCCAGTGTTAGTAGAGCCCTACTGCTAAGCTAAATGTACGCGGTGTTCGATCATTTTATATTGGATTCTGACATAGACTCTGTCTGTCATCAAGTTACTCGTATACTGTTTTTAGTATTTGTTGTTATAGTGGTAACAGAAATACATGATCTGTGAAAATTTCAACTGGCTGGCTATCACTGTTCAATGAGATACAGCCTGTTGAAAGATGGACGGCCAGACGGATGGACAGCCCCTGAAGGCGAAACTTGAAAGTAAAGTTGACAGATGGATACGCTAGAGGACTGTAGTCCAGATAAAATATTTTACAATTACTTATTTTTAGGATGTGATTTAATAGACATAGAATACTTAGGTAGTGTGTATATCGGACGAATACAGTACCACTTTTCTATTTTTACGTCCTTGACTGTACCTGTCCAAATCATGTCCATGGCATATAAATATCATCCAAATCAATCCTCCAGTCAAATAAGTCTAAGCATGCAAAGTCAAGAAATAAACACATAGAAATCCATACTTCCTAACAAATTTTCGGATTTAGGTAATATTATTTAGAAGAAAAATTAGAGGAAAGGTGAATAGATATCAAAAACGTGAGGCCGCTTATTTTTATTTTTCTAACAGTTAAGTTTATGAATGCCCAACTAAATATCTATAAATATTTATTTTATAATAGTATAGATTAGGTGAAACTTAAACAAATGAGCTTAGTTTGTGGAGGATGATAAAAAAGATCACACTGGCCTTATACGACTAATTCAGTTGACCGACAAAGATGCGAGGAATTTCATTAATGTACAAGAAGGTGCCCGCAACTTCTTTCGCGGAGGACTAAAACCTTCTGGCACATGTGTAACTGTCTTTACAGTTTAGGCCCATCTGGCATGTATGTACACCTTTATTTGCGTTTTTTCAAAAAAATGGGTAGTTTGCACAAATTGTAACTTTGACAGAGGGAAATACATCTGTTCTCAGTCCTCCCGTGACCATGGAAAGCTGGAAAGCTTCCGAAACGTCGGGAACTAAAATGAGATAATATACGCGATATAATCCGTTAAATTGTTTTATTTCAATGAGTAATAATCGCGGAAACAGAAGAAAACATTATAAAATTATACTGTTTTTAGTATTTTTGTTCTAGCGGCAACAGAAATACATCATCTGTGAAAATGTCAACTGTCTAGCTATCACGGTTCATGAGATACAGCCTGGTGACAGATGTACAGACAGACCGACAGCGAAGTTTTAGTAATAAATATATCGTTTCAATGACCTCCAAATAATCGTCAATGTTCAGACATTTTATATTTAGTATTTTATAATAGTACCTATAGAAGTATGGATATAAGTGTAATATTTCACAATGTCGCGATTTTCTTACTTGCTACAATGAGCAAGTAAGAAAATTTATATAAAATCCCTTCACGATGACGTAATGGTAAATTTCAGATAAGGTGTACTATTAATTTCACAGGGAACTGGCTCACAAAATTGTATTTTGAAGCACAATGTAAGACTTAAGTAGCTTTGCTTTGGACTTGGTCGATTTGTGAAAGATTGTCCCTGGTATTTATTTAATGTACGGACATTTCATACAAGTTTATAAACGTAAAGATAACCTTGTTTCGTCCATACTCCATTGTGACATAATTATTTTACACACTAGATTTTTCCCGCTACTATTCGAGGGTATTTTGTTTTTCATCCGGGAAATATACAGTTTTCCAGGGGTAAAATAGCCTTATCATCTCCCCGATTACCGTTTGAGAAAAATAAACTTAATCAACAAAACATTTTCGCATGTATTGGGAAAAAAATATTAAAAACACAACGCAATTATTTCGCTTTTGTGGTTCCAATTAGGCTGATCCCTCGATTAATACTGTCCCGTAAAAATTATGAACAAAATGTTCAACGATATTTTATACCACAATATTAAAAAGGCCTAATTTGCCGAAATTTCTGATTTTAGTTTTAAAAGGACGTAAGTAACCGTTCTTTAATGCTTAATTGTTACTATTATCTGAAATAGTAAGAACATATATCATTTTAGGTCAAATAATATGTTATCGTATAAGTATTTCGTTTTTAAAGAACCATATTTTGATTCACGAGAAAAAATCGCCGGGTATATTCAGTTCAATATATATTAAAAAAATAATAAAATAAACATCATAACCCCTCATTAACTACCTATGTATATTAATACAACTTAAAGATGAACAAGTCGGTGGTGTCGGTGCAATCTTGTCGGTGCGTTGGGTGACCACGCCAGAGGGCTGGCGGGTACTCAGGATAGTGGCTTAGCCTTGCCATCTAAAGAGGAAACGCCGCCAGCCTTCTGGGCACGATATACGGCGAAGATAACCTGGAGGGCATATTCAATCTTTGGGTGGTTAATTTAGAGTTTTTAAATAAGCTTTAGATTCTTCCTCTTCTTTTCTCTCAAAGGTAGAAATACCTTTAGATTGACATTTATAATTGGTTGTAAATAATGTTCATGATATACTATTTTTGTTTTATTAATATGTTAACTTAAATGAGACTGGGCAGGCCACGTATGCCGTATGCATCCACTGAGGTGGGCTAAGATAGCCACGGATTGGATGCCTCAGGACGGGCACCGGCGTCGCGGTCGTCCTAAGAGGAGATGGCGGGATGATTTGGATGCATAACTCAGCGACTGGCCGGATGTTGCTTTGGATCGGGACGACTGGAAGTCTAGGGGGAGGCCTTTGCCCTGCAGTGGGACACTAGATAGAGTATAAAAAAAAATGTTAACTAGCGATAATTGTATGCAACATGTCTTAATGGAAAAATGTCTTAAATAGTAGTAAATATTTAATCGAATAGGGTAGTTTCATGGGAAAAAAATGTTTTAAATAGTCCGACAGATAGAATGTCGAAAACTATTGGATGCGTATTTTTTCTTTTGTCAATCAAACAAAAAAAAAAGACAAAGATAAAGCGCGTCGAAGTTTGGGAGTGGGGGCGCATGACGTTACGCCGTGCGAAAAACGTTCGCACGGCGTGACGTCACAGAGAATTTGAAACGGCTGTATAATTTTTTCTTGAAAAAAAAATCGGTCCAATATTTTCTGATAATCTATCTGACGGCCTAACTAATACTTTTTTAAGACACAACAAAAAATAATATATCATGAACATTATTTACAACTAATTATAAATGTCAATCTAAACGTAGAAAAGAAAAGAAGAGAAAAAATCTAAGGCCTATTTTATGTGTGTGAGCAGGTTCCCACAAGTTAACGTGGGACACAATTTTAAAATCTTATCCCCACCCTAGTGACCTTTATTGAAATCTACTCTATGCCTGATACTCAAGATAGTTTTTTTCGATCATGATTTCAAATCAAATATATCCAATATAAAATTGAATTACTCCATCATACTCGTATTTCAATTTGATGTGAAATTTATCCGATATTCGTCCCTAGCGTCAATAATGCACCTGCATCGGCAATCGGCAAAGGTCCGGGTATCCGAATGCAGGTCGAATATTAAAATAAGTACTCGTATCTGTCAAAAAAAATATTTTTGTGACAATTTATTTTTCTTGGTTGCACTTTTCTTTTTTTGATCCGACAACAGAATCGAGACTATTCTGAAGAAAAAACTACGGGTAATGAATTTTTCTCCTCCACGAAGTTACAGGTACCTTCCAGTAGACTTTAAAATTAAACTTCGAATCTCTTATTTAAATTTAAACTTATTTATTTTTGTGTTCCTCATCGACTACAAAAATGAGTTACGATATTGAATATTTCGCTACAAATTTTAATTTTAATCCTCTTCGATGTGATACGGAGTTGAAGCGACGAAAATTGACCAATCTGATTATTTCTGTTAATTGATCCGGCAGGGCGAACATTTTTACTGTCGTGTCGATTTCATAAAATAAATAACGAACTAAGTAATTATCGAATTTCAAACAGGTGAAATTTAAAATGAGAGACTAAATACGATTCACTTAATTACTCAATGTAATTCAATTCATTTATTTGTTACAGCCAACTAACTACAAAGGTCCATTTGGTGTTAGTAAACTTAAGAGTCTATGTTAGTACTTAATGATTAACAGTGATTTTGTCCTCTGGCTGAGATTCCACATCAGATGACAATCTAGCTTACAATCTATCTTATTAAGGCTTGTACATCCGCCGTGTTGCAACGCGGCTCGTCCCGCACTGACCGTATGGGCGAAAACAGGGAGCGGAAGGAACTTTGGCGGTATATTTCAGAAAACGAGTTAAATTTTAAGAAATTTAAGTAAGCAAGAAAATAAAGTTGTTGTTCATTAATTTATGAAGAAAATTAGAAAATTTCATCTTTTTCTGATAAGAAATGGAGCACTTATATGGTTACAAGTGAAAAAATAGGGGTGACTTTAGACTTTTTGTTCTCCACTTTATTTTGCTAAAATGGATTTCTACAAAAACTTCTCATATCTTGCAGATTATGATACTCGTATATATTTATTAACAGCAAGATTGTTACGTTATAATGTATAAAATGGTTACAAAACAACTAATTTTAACGAACATTTCAAAGGTCGAGCCTTCAGGATGCTGTTGCTGCGTCTAAGTACCATAGCTTGCAATGAGGCAGTTCTCTTACGCCAGACAGAACTGTTCAGTTGTTGTTGTTGCTGTTACTGCTCTTTTTCTTTAGAACCTGACTTTTATTTATTGCTGTATTCTTGGAAATCAATTCAAATGATTTATTTCAGACAAAAGTCCATTTATTGCTAACATTATTTAAACTTAAGAGCTTGTTAGTACTTACAAAAATAAAATTGTTGACACAAGACTGATTCCTATTTTTATCCGGCCTACTTGACATAAGTTAAGGTAGTCCTGACCCGCTCCAATGCCACATTATGGGGCAGTTAAATCTATCAGCAATCACCTTCAGAATGCCGGTTTAACGTCCCCTGACGCGACCCAAAAGCGACGTGATTTTTTTTACGCATCGTACATTGAGTTTATACTTAGAAGATATATTTAAGACTAGCTTCTGCCCGCGACTTCGTCCGCCTGAAATTCGTTTATCGCGGATAAGGGCATTTTCCGGGATAAAAAGTAGCCTATGTCCTTCCCCGAGATTCAAACTATCTCCATACCAAATTTCATGCAAATCGGTTGAGCGGTTTAAGCGTGAAGAGGTAACAGACAGACAGACAGACAGACAGACAGACAGACAGACAGACAGACAGACAGACACACTTTCGCATTTATAATATTAGTATGGATAGGCTAAGTACTGATATTTAATTGTAATAATTAAGAATTATTTACAAAAAAAATACTCACTGACGAGTTTGTGTCGGCTTTCTTCTCAACAGTAGTCTCCTTTTTGGAAATGCCGTAGAGTCAGACTTGTAAACCTTATCCTTTAAGTCCTATAACCATCATAGTATGAGCACCAAAATTTCGTATAAACGTGATAAAACGTCAAATACTCTTACAATAATACAAAAGAAAAACGATTCAGTGACCATAAAATAGCCCGTATCACTTATTTCTTGAAAAAAAAATTGTATGTAGGTACAGACAGATATTTTATTTTCAAAACTTTATAATAGTATAGAGGAGGAAACTACTATGGCAAATGAATGATTCAAATTAAGATATGAATGTGTTCATTTCGCATTGCCAGTTGCCAGTGAGTTTTATCGCGGGTCGCATATTATATTCGCGAGACGAGAGATTGGCGTTCTATTTCCGAGCTCCCATTCATGACGATATGCAGATTTCTTTTCAGTATCAGTGTATTCACTGCTGTTCACGTTTATTTCGAAAACTGAATGGGCGTTGTTGATTGCGGGGAGTATTGTACAGTGTTATCACAATGTTGGAGTTATTATGAGATACAATATTAGAATGTTGCTGCATTGCAAACTCGAACATCGGAAGTAAAAATATGATCAGTGGAAAGCCTCGTGACGCTATGACTTTTAGTATTTAAGTTACCATACGTTTTATTATAATATACATGAATATTTATTTTATAGAAAATAATGTAATATCAGGCTTTCCTTTTGCCTGAAACACAGGGGGAACCCTAGTTCAGGATATATAAAAATATGAATTTAATTCTGTATTATAGAATTCAGCCGTAACTCTGTGTATATTACGCTGGTTCAATAAATGTATTTGTATTTGTTTAAGAGCGCTTTCGTATGTATGGTAAAAAAGCGTCAGAAACGAATTGTTGACGTCACTATAAAAAATAATAGATATTTTAAATTCTAATTAGTTATTTGCATATGTCCGTTCCTTATTTTGTAAGTAACAGCCTCAAATTTTAGAAGCACTGAATATAGTAACAAAAATTATCCGATTACCGACAATAGTATTCTGAAAAGCGCGAGTCAAAAGTTTGAGCCCTTGAAACTTTATGATGTTACTAGAAGGCGCCCGCAACTTTGTTCGCGGAGGAGAAAAAGTCATAACACTTCTTTTTTTCTTGAGCATAGTCGGGTAAAAAGTATCCTATAACCATCTGGAGATACCCACTGTACTAAAAATAGTTTAAATCCGTTTAGCCGATTTAGCGTAATGAAGCCACAACGACACATACTCGTACAAACATTTCATTTTTACAACTTTATAATAGTATAGCTGTGAAAACTTAGTTGCTTAAATGTTTTTTCACAATCAAAACATATATTTTATTTTACCTCATATTTCGTATATGTAAATACATACATACACATGTAAATCGTTCATACTAAACCATATTTTTCAACAAAATGTCACTTAAAACACGAGTAATTTAAATACATTGAATAAGAACTAGAGAAGATGCAGAATATATGCATGATTATGCATCTTACATAACAATAAAGTAAAGTTTCATAACAATACAATTTAGTACAAAAAAAACGTATAAAACAAAAAAGCTTTTTTTAAGTATTAAGAAGTTATATTTAGGATATTCAGTTGCATGCGCGGGAAAAGCCCTCAGTACCGTGGGAGCGTGCTTCGTGATAGCCCAAGTAGCACAAAAGATAGAGTTTATACAGCCGTTATAATGCTTAAACTGTATAACAGCTGTATAAGACCCTAAACAGCTTGTTTGCTACTTGGGAGGGCTTTTCTTAATACTAAGTCTCTGTCAAAAATTTTCTTTTGTCAGACAAGCTTTTGTTGACTACTGTAGGTATTATCTATCAACACTCCTCAACCTCATTGAGACGGTTCTAAACCCAAATTTGGTAGGATAGCGTTTTTTTGTTACAAGGTTCCTATGACCACCTTCCGGCTCGGTCATGAGATCAGCTCGATGTTATTATAAAATTGCATTGTCACTGAACTATGCCAAATTTTGGCTCAATCAGAAACAAGGAAGTGGGTCAAATTAAACTTGCAAGATTGGACCCAAACAAACAGCGCAAGTTAAATAAATGCTTGTAAAAAAATCATGATTTCTGGTAGAAATCAATTATTATTATATTATTATGCTGGCCCCGTTATATCCCACTGCTGGGCAAAGGCCTCCCTCTTCTTCTTCCAATGTTCTCCGTCCTGGGCGGTTTCTGGCCATTCTTTAAGAAAGGAGTCTAGTTCATCCCGCCATCGCCGATGAGGTCTGCCGCGACTCCGTTTAGAGCTATCGGGTCTCCACTCTGTGGCAATCTAGGCCCACAGCTCATTCGGCATACGGCAAACATGACCAGCCCAGTCCCACTTTAACTTGGCCGCCTTCCAAGCTACGTCGATTATTTGAGTTTGGGAGCGTAGCGTGGTGTTCCGGACACGATCCCTTAATTTTACACCTAATATGCTACGCTCCATAGCTCGCTGACAAACCCCGAGCAAAAGGAAATCGTTTTTTTTTTTTATTATTTACAGAAATCATTTTTATTCTACGGTCACAGAGATGAACATTAACTATTTTACTTACATTTTCACCACTTAACATATTCTCTGTGAATGACAATGTATTTTATTCCACTCCCAAAGTTGCCAATCTCCGAGACTTGGCTCTGTGCGAATTAGTCAAGTACAGTTAATAAGATTTATCTGTTTAATTTGAACTGGCGCCGTTGTAAAATTGAGCTCAACTTTTAAAAGAGTTTGCGTTTGTTTGAAAGGATTAAGGAACTAAACGACTGGTTTGTAGGGTAATAAGAGAAAGAAGATTAAGATAAATAAATAAGCTATGAACAACAAAAGAATAAATATAACATAAATTTACGTCATTCATTAACAAGAATAGTTCGAAAAATGTTATAATTACTTAATCATTCTTATGAGACCTTACTGATGATGTCAATACTAGAAGGTGTCCGGCGCAACTTCTTTCGCGGAGGAGAACAACTCATAACCTCTATTTTTTTTTTCAGCGTATCCGGATAAAATGTATCCTATAACCTCTATGGGTACCCAGCTACTCGTGTACCAAAAATGGTTGAAATCCGTTAAGCCGTTTTGGCGTGATGAAGCCACGACACATAAAAACAATAAAAAAAATATTTTCGATTTAGTGACCTTCAAATAGTTACATACAATTTTATAATAAAAATAGCGACGGTGATTGCTGAACATCAGGCGATTCGTCTGCTTGTTTGCCCCCTATAATATAAAAAAAAAACAAACAAACTATACCATAGATTATCATTACGAATTGTATGATATGGCAACACTTTAACAAAGCAGACGAAATCAAGAAGCGGTGCGGTTATTGCTCAAGTATTTACCACGCGATGAAATTACGATGTTGTCTTAAACTAAGACCCACACAAACTTTTTAGCACCGAACTAAAACCCTTCGTCGTAAAGATATAACAACCGTAAAGTCATTTGAGGGCGTATCGGGGAATTCGGCAGTAAACACAAAATCTGAAGTAGCTATCAACACTTCAGTCTATGACAAAATTGAATAAAATAGGGCGATATAGCAATTTGACCGGATTGTTAGATTTCGACAAGTTGTCTTTTAGTGCGATGGTTTTTTTTTCAAACGAGTAAAGACTATTATATATACCTACGTATTAACACCTATAAGAACGAAATTCATAATTTAATACATATTTGTCCGAATTTATATAATAGCACAATCTGTACGGAAGTTTGTCTCTCCAATGAAGATTTATTTCTAAATAAATTATAACGGAGTGTTTGTAGGTCTGTATAGAATTGTAGGAAAGGAGAAGGACCATCCAAAGGCAACAATCATAGAACAAAAGAGCTCGCTCACCTTTGGAACTCTGATGGAGAATCCAAGCCGCCGCGCTGACAGCACCAGCGCTATGCCTAGGTCTTATAAGTTTGTCACACACTGTATCAACACACACAGAGACAGTAAAAGAAAGTAGGTAACAAAAGTCCTCGTGAAAGTAATAGTTTTTGGGCGGCAAAGGCAGACATACGGGGAGTATGCGAAATTATATTTCCAGAAAACAAAGAAAAAAGACGTGACAGTGACACTCAATAGAATATAGCATTTTTTTGTGCAAGGTACAACAGTAGCAATTCTCTACTCGATAATTAGGATAGTTATGGAAATAGATTATAGTTAAGGTTATACAAATAAAAGACTTATACTATTTGATAAAACTTCAAAAGAAATGTTTGTGCTTAGCTGTGCTGAACGAACAAGGTCACTGAATTGAAAAAAAAATGGATTTTTTGCATGTTAGCAAGTATGTGTCATTGTGCCTTTTTCACGCCAAATCGGCTAAACGGATTTCAACTATTTTTAGTATACGGATAGCTGGGTATCCACAGATGGTTAAAGTATTTATTTGCTATTACACTGAAGCAAACAAGAGCATTATGATTTTTTTCACCTCCTCAAAAACAATGTTGCGGGCGCCTTCTAGTGATAAATATATTCGCGTGTTTCTAAGATACCGTTAACTTTTTAGGATTGTCATGTCATAATACAAATCTAACCTAACCGAATGTGTTATATAGAGGTGCGTCCACATTTGTATCATTTGCCCGTATCAGATCATCGTCGCGTGGCATGATCGCGTGTCACGATCACGCGTTTGGACGTTGCGCCGATCGGATCCCTCGAAATCCATTTTGCTACGCGTATCACACAGTTATATCGGACGAGTACGGCATCGGCGCGCCGACAGTAAGCGTCCAAGCAGCGCGATACGCAATCATGCCACGGCACGGTGATCGGATACGAGCAAATGATACAAGTGTGGACGCACCATAGAATGACTTATTCTATAATCCTGAATATTCAACGGTTTCAGAATTACGACGAATCATTTTATGACAAACAGTATATTATGACTATCAGTGATTATGGGTAACAAAAGAAGCCGTTATCAAACGTGCTTTTTAGGGTTCCGCAGCCAAATTAGCAAAAACGGAACCCTTATAGATTCGTCATGTCTGTCTGTCTGTCTGTCTGTCTGTCTGTCTGTCCGTCCGTATGTCACAGGCATTTTACTCAAAAACTATAAGATGTACAATGATGAAATTTGGAGCATAGGTGTCGTGTGTAAACCGCTACTTAGTTTGATAGTTAAATAAAAAACATATATATTTCTAGGGGGGGGCACTCCATACATGTAACCGAAATTGAAAAAAAAATTTTTCAGCAAATATCAATGTGTGGCACATATTTCGATAGGTCTTCTAAAAACACTTTGAGCTTTCTAAAATTTTTTTGATTTAGTGTAACAGTAACAGTTTCCGAAATATTCGCTCCGAAAGTAGCAAAACTTGTGCCCCCTCCCCCCCCCTTTATTTTCTAAACGGTATGTTCAAAAAATTTGACATAATTTACAAATATAAAGCTTAATAAATACTTGCAACGAAAATTGTTTTCAACATGATCGGACATACCGTTTTTAAGTTATTGCCAAAAAACTGCGCTTCTCAGCAAAAGGACGTAAGTGCCGGGGGGGATACGCTCTTTGTAGTGTTTTTTTTGCCATATCGTATTTTTTTTCATCTGTAGTGCATTTTTTTTATGAACGGCTGCGGAACCCTTCATGGGCGAGTCCGACTCGCACTTGGCCGCTTTTTTTATGTATTTAAGTATTACATACATATATATATCTATACATGTATATTATACATATTTTTACACAAAAATCATTAATTATGTGAACGTAGAGATGCTTAAAGACTATCCTTTCGCAAAAGTACATTACGCACGTCACGCCTAGGGCGGTAAGATAAATAATATCTCAAATCTCAGGTATTCATCGAATAAGCCAAAGACGAAGGCGATAATCCTACAGTCTCAGGCATTATTTATCACCACCCATGGATTTTATACGCCCTCTGACCAGGAGTAGAATTTTCTGCCTAGCCTGGGGTAACTTTAAGATGTTTTACTACGGAACAATAACACTGCTGAAATGTCTCTTTGTTTTAAGTAGTTACAACCACATTATGTGGGTAAAGGTCTCATGCATAATCTATGCGCAAATGAATTATGAATACAATTTTAATTGCAGAATGCGAAACCCGCATCGCTCTCTCACCCTACGTATATAATCACGTTATCCGTGCTAAGTCGTAGCCTTTATCGCTTTCGCACACGGTGTAATTTCCACAGAGTAGGTAAAGCGTTTGATAAGAGGTATACACACGGGTCGGTCGTTGTCTGATCGAGAGCGAGCGAGCATGTTGGCGCTTTGCTACAGCATAGGCGAAAGCGGGGGTGAGGGGCATAAGGGACGGACACAGACGCACCCAACAAGCCAACACGCTCGCCCGCCAGTGCCCTGCGCGTCGCACAAGTTGTCGAACGTGTGCTCCGCGCAAGACGCGCGCGAAACCAAAATGGCCGACAACGTCGTCTTCCCTCGCAAATTATTAAAAAGATTCATAAGTCTATACAAAGAACAAGCTTGTTTATGGGACAAGACTTGTCCGGCGTACAAACAAAAGCAGAAAAGGCACGAAGCGATATCGAAATTGACAGAATTAGTGCAGGAATACGATCCGGGTGCTACGAAGGTGCATGTTTTGAGGAAGATTGAGAGTTTGCGCGCGTGTGTAAGGCGGGAGTATAAGAGGGTACAAGATAGCCGAGTGAAGGCGACGAGCCCGGATCAGATATACGTGCCGCATCTGTGGTATTATGATATGTTTACATTCGTGTTTGGAGAGGACGGGAACAATTATAAGATGAAGCCTGAATCGCCGGCACATTCGCCTGGGCAAAATGAGGTAAAACTTCGGTTTCGTCGACCCATTTTACGCTGCTTTATTTGATAAACAACATAGCCTCCTGTTGTATATTATTCAGTTATGTGTATTTTATAGTATATGAAGAAATCCAGACCATGTGAGAAAAACAATATCTGACATTTTTTTTAAGTTAGCTCATTTGCAAGTAAAGCAAAACAAAATACGTGTTGATGTTAAAAAATTTTTTACCAATTAGAAGAAGTAGGTAAGGCTGAACCCACTATGTATATTATGTTCTAAAATTAAGCATTATAAGATTTGCAATATAAATAATAATAATGAATAAATATTTGTAACAATTTTACACAAATCGAGCTAGTCCCATACTAAGCAAACTTTGTACAATGGGTACTAGGCGATGATGTACATACATGAATACATAAAAAATATACAAGACCTAGGAACAAATATTCGTGATCACCACACAATCACTTGCCCAGGCCGGGATTCGAACCCGGGACCGCTAGTTTCGGGGGCCGTTGTGCAACCCACTGAGCCAAACGTGTCGTCTAATAATAATAACCTAAATACCCATAGGTATACTGTAACACAGATTCATTCCTAGTAGCATAATAGAGTTTAGTACGCAAATAAAATAAATAAACATGACATTGACAGCTCACTTTTTGTTTGTTCTTACTAATTAAAGCCATACAAAAAATCCAAAAAAAAATATTTTTTATATAATTTTTTGTATGGCTTTATCATACCAAAACGGCTAAATGTATTTAAACTATTTTCGGTGTCTACCTGACTAACCTTAATAAAAAAAAGAGCGTTAGTACTTTTTCTTCCTCTCCGAACTCCGAACGAAGCGGGCATCGAATTTACCATAAAATTGGTCAAGTTTTTAAGTATGTACCCATACCGTTAGGAAGTTTCAATGAAAACTTTCGAACGTCATAGATTATTTGGAAAATCGTTATACATTAGATGTTTAAGGAAAAAAACATCTGATATAAAAGTCGTAACTAACCGATGAGAGCTTTATGCTCATGCTTTAAGCTCATGTTTCATACGCAATTTTACGCCCTTCTTAGGCCGGAATTTTCTGCCCTTTTAGCCCGTAGACGCATACCTAGCATAAGACCCTGATAACGCAGTTAATAATTAGTTTCATGAAACATGCAGATGTGTGTAATGAATTAGTGCCGATAGAATGGTGGCGGGTTTGCCGCGTGTAGTGTTTAAAGATGCGTCCACACTTGTATCATTTGCTCGTATCCGATCACCGTGCCGAGGCATGACTGCGTATCGCGCTGCTTGGACGCCCACTGTCGGCGCGCCGATCATGCCGCACTCTTCCGATATAAGTGTGTGACACGCGTAGCAAATGGATTCCGAGCGATCGGATCGGCGCAACGTCCAAACGCGTGATCGTGACACGCGATCATGCCACGCGACGATGATCTGATACGGGCAAATGATACAAATGTGGACGCACCTTTACGTTGAGAAAATAACGCGTGGGCTGGGAACTTTGCTCTCTTTGTTACCATATAAATGCACCCTAACTAGATTAATGGATCATAGTTCCATTGCTTTTCCGCGAAAAAGTATCTTGGTTAGATGATTAGATGTGACTTTTTTTTTCTTGGGTGGACCGTCATCATCTCCTGCATTCCCTGATGATGCTTCGTAGAGAGGTGAAACACGTTAAAGATTATACTGTCTGGCGGTGGCTTGTTGTATTTGCATGCGTATGCGTGGAAACTGCATGAAAATATGTGTGAGTAAAAGAGACATTTTGTACAGGCCCCTCTTATGAATACAGTTTTACTTTGCTCTAAAAACATGACATTGGCAACTAACTTTTTAATCTTTCTTACTAACCTATGAAGACCAACGTAAAAATATATTCTTACAAGAGAACTGTATACCTAAATATGCAAGTCGGGTATTAAAAAAAATCCATTTAACAATTCAATTCTCTGAGTAACTTAATGCTGCCAATTATTTAAGTCGTGTGACATGTAACAGACAGACATACCATACCTACAGTCAGAGGAGGCGTAGTAAAATATTGCACAGATTTAGTTGCTTTAATACAGAATAATAAATTCTATAGCTAACAGACAACTGAACGTAGTAAATTTCAACAGCTTTTAGTAAGTGTAACAGATGGCACATCCAACACTTTTCTAAGTAATATCCAGGCAATCGTCAGATAGCCTCCTGTATTTACGTACGAGCGATGTCTCGAGATTACTTCGAAGCCAGTAAGCTGAAACATCTGCTTCTACATTTTCCAGTGAAAACACGAAGATTTTCAATGCTCAGGGATTCCAATTATATTACTTTGTTCAAAGCGATTTATGCGCTTAAGAGTATTAAGTATTTTCACAGCAAAAGTGACGGGAAATAATAAAAGAATAGGGTATATGCATGATTTTTATATCGCTTTTCTTAACAAAATATCAAAAATACTGTAAAAACGATTTCAAAGAGGGTTGACAGTCAACCCGTGACCAAGGAGAGCTGAAAAGCTTCCGAACCGTTGGGAACTACCAATGAATCAAATGAGATAATATATGCGATATAATCCGTTAAATTATTTTATTTAAATGAATAATAATCGCGGAAAAAGAAGAAAATATTATATAATTAGACGACGATTTGACATAGAGGTCCGACATGAACTGTTACGTCTTAGTGCACTCCGGCCATAAAACTCCATATTAAATTTTGTATTGCTAGAAAGAGATAGAATGAAATGTTTGATGGCTTATATATCGGTTATTTTTATAGTTATTCGAAAAATTATTTTTGTTTTTTACATGAATGACATATTCCCTATAGTGTTAATTGTCTTGCTGGTGTAAATATACTAGGCTTTCACGCAGTTTCACCCGCTTTACCGATAATAGTGTATGTATGAGTAATCCGATAATAATGTATGTGTGAGCCGAGACGTGGTTTCTAACTATGGACCTCTTTAAGAAGCTCACAGTCAATCAGCAAGCTATGCAAAGGGCTATGCTCGGGATCTCTCTACGAGCTCGAATCAGGAATGAGAAGATTCGTAGACGAATCAAGGTTGCCGACAAATAGGGTAACCAATCTAAAATGGCAATGGGCAGGGCACATAGTTCGAAGAACCGATGGCCGTTGGGGCAGAAAAGTTCTCTCGAGTAGTGGTACGCGTTCTGTACCGGCAAGCGCGACGACCTAGTCAGGGTTGCGGGGACTCGCTGGATGTGGGATCTATCCGGCCCATGTGGAAATCTATCGAGGAGGCCAGTGTCCAGCAGTGGACGTCCTATGGCTGAATGATGATGATGAGTAATCTCAGGTCACCGAAAATCCGTGCAACATACCTAATTCATGAACAGCATACATCCAATCATCTTCACAAACTTTGAAATTATATACTAGAGTCTGGCCATCGAAACGTGATATTAACCTTGAAACACAATTCTTTATATGGCAACAATTTTACATATTCAAAAAGCTGTCAATTATAAAACCTACTTCGTTTCTATGCATTCCGTATTGCCAGGTCATGATGTTTTCAAATTTTCCGCATATTTTTAATATCATGTTTCGCTTGCAAAACTCTAATAGAAGATCCCCGCAACTTCGTACGCGAAGGAGAAAAAGTCGTAACCCCTCATTTTTCCTTCAGCGTAGTCGGGTAAAAAGTATCCTATAACCATCTGTGGCAGCTACCCGTGTACGTAAAAAGTAAAGCGGGTTTATTTCTCCGACAGCGTGTTAATCAAGTTGTTTTAAACCTAGGGCATTGTTTTTTATCACTATGAAAACGGATCGTAATTTCCCGCGCAACAAAAACGTCCATTTTTCCTCCGGCGCACAAAAAACAAAAGACCCACGACTAATTGTGGACACATTCATCCCTCTTGTTACTAACGTTAAAGCTACCTTTTTAGGGTTCCGTACCAAAAATGGTAAAAAAGGAACCCTTATGGTGCGACTTTGTCAGTCTGTCTGTCTGTCTGTCCGACTATTAGAGCGCTATATCTCAAAAACTACTTATGCTATCTATTTGAAATATTTATAAACATGGTCAGCCCACATCTATTGCAAAAGAAACATTTTAAAATACATTTTTATTTTCTAAAAATGACGTATATGAGGGGGCAATAATTCAAAGTCTAGCTCTTAGGTCAAATAGGGTATCATATGAAGGGGCTTGATCTGAACATATTTGGACAAATTTTATTTTATTTTATTGTGAGTAGATTTTGTTTTATTAAGGAATGTGAAAAAAAAAACACCATTCCCCCTTTATCTCCGAAGCTTACCAAACGAAAAATCTGGAATTTTGTGGTTTTATGTTATTTAATATGAAAATAATAACCATATATCTATTTTTCTTACTTTTTTTAATCATCTTAAATCTTTTTTTTAATAACCCGGTTGCATTAAGCTGGCCCCTCATTTGTATGTGACGCCATAGATACCAGAGGCAAACTTAACTCAAGCGGCAGGTTAAGTCGGAATAAGTGAAAGTTTGTACGGAATCCTCGGTGCGCTAGTCAGACTCGCACTTGACCTGTTTATTTTCTGACCTGTGTATAGGTAAAGATATTATTTTCTAGTAGTGCTACAGTAACAAGTAGGTCGGTCAACTTATATCTGTAGGTACCTTGTTGCCATGGTTACGCCTCCTGATAGTCACTCTTTAAAAGTACGATTTTAAACGATATAAAAGAACCAAAAATATTTTTTCTACGTAATTCTTTCCATTATCTCTTATTTTAATTGTTTTAGAATTATTTTGTGCTATACCAAATATTTGGTATAGCACAAAATAATACATACAATACAAACTACTATAAGATACATTTATATATATATCTTCCCTAAATTAATTGTTTTTAGTCTATAGTTATCATTATTGTAAAATACATTTTTTGAATAAAATGTATTTATATTATATACTTTAAAGGGCCAATCTCAACAGTATGTTATTACCTACACGGGCCAAAATAACAAAAAGGAAAAGTTGATCCAACAATTTTTTTAATCATGAAACGCAAGTCACCCTCGAAACAAGAAACTACATACAAATCGGATAATCCGTTCAATAGTTACGATGCTACAGATAGACACACAAATACACAGGTTAGGCTTATAACAGCTCTTTTTTGTCACGGGTTTAAAATGGTTCCCCACAGTTGCCTCGAAAAATATTTGTTCAAAATTTACATTGCCGAAATGTAGCTTACCTGAAAATTGTACACCGTCAATTTTCTTTTACCCTATCAAATAACTAACCCTGTTTTTAGCATTTAGATTTATAATACCTTATTTCTTATGATCTAATGTGGAATATAATATGAAGTCGGTTAAAAATGTCAATGAACTGAACTTAACGAACAAAGACGACTTATTATTAATGAACTTGAAGTAAATTAAATTCAGATGAGCTTTTAAAAATCGTAACCGCACTGTCTTCTGTATTGTTTTCTGAAGAAGTAACCAAAAGTTACTTCATAACTACACCTGCGCTGTGGGAAGTACTTTGGTTAGGCTTGCTGGTCTTCAAATGAACTCACGATGCCTGTGCTTTGTCTTGTCGGGCGAGGCCAGCTCTTCACGTCTCTGGCTTTTGCAAAAAAATTGCAAGGGTAGCACATAAAACCACGTTGAGTAGGATTTAGCTTATTTGATAAAATGAAATTCAGTCGACGGTCGGCTATCTGATACGAGCTAAGTTGGGGAAGCACTCTAAAAATGTTAATGGTACCGTATTTAATATGCAATGAACAGTATTGTAATTGTATTCTTTCAAAACGATAGAATACTCTTCATTGCACCAATTCCAGTAGTAGCTTGTTTATAATCTGCGACAGTACTTACAAGGATGTAGTTTCTGCGCCGCGATGTACTTCTCCAGCTTGCGCCTGAGCACGATCTCGGCACCGTAGCGGCCGACCGAGCCGTTGTCCACGAGTAGGAAGTACGCATGCCTGTTGTTCAGCACTGCCAGCTTCGATCTGGGGGGGAAAGGTGTAGTTGTAAAGATCTGTACCGTTAGACAATTTCAAGAGAGAAGAAGGAACGATTATTTATTTAATTAATTCGATGAAAAACGATATCCCTTCTTCCCTTAGAGGATTTAACCACTATAGATGCCATACGAATACATTGTACCTCAAAAATTTGTTCGGCAATTTAATGACACGAACACGACTCTTCATGTCTATTAGTTGAAGGCTCTATAAGCTTCTTTCCGTATAACTATTTTCCTCAAAGTATTGCATATTATATATAGATTCTTTTTTTGCGAATTCGAATGCTTCCGGATATTTTTTTTAGTCGTTGTGTAAAATCCAGTAGATTATTTTTGATTCCGTTTTATTTAAGTTTTGTATGGTTTACGTTTTCAGAGAAAAAATTCGCTGATGAAATGGAACGGTTGGTAAATGTGGTACTTTAGGAAACATAAGTAGCACATAAAATAGTAAACATGTAAATATACGGAAGAGGAAAAAAATCATACAAACAGCGATAAAACGGACACCACTTAGCTTTTTGCCACACGAAACCGCAACACTGATTTAGAATGTCAAATTCGTTGTTGAATTTTCAAGTTAAGCTATACCTATATATGAGGTATTGAAAATAGGAGCGGCCAAAGACCTAAAAAAGTTGTTATTTTGTTTTTATTTTCCTATCAGAAATTGTGGGTCGATTGAAATACATCGCGGAAAATACAAGAGCAAATAAAATTGGTTAAATGTCCCGCTCTAACCCTTTCAAACAGATGAACAAATCCTTTTAAATTTTCCGAAGTTAGTTCCAAAATTTCATGTAGGTACAGTTCAACATTTTCCATTAATTGATAAAATACAAAAAGAAAAACATGCAGCAAGCGAACATGTATTTAATTAAAGATCAAAGCATAGTTAGATCATTTTAATCGCTGTGAATTGGATTGGAATTGAATCAATTTGTAAGCCGCTTTTGACAAAGAAAACATAGTAAAAATAGTGATATATATTACTTATCCAAATTAATCCGCATTAAAATAACAACATTGGCTTCGCTTGATTTGTGTAATTTAGTAGAATTTGCCCTCAAAGTCTACCGAGAGAGTAAAAACCAATCCCCTTTTTTGCTTACAATTGTCATTTTCTGTTGTATAAACTGTCCTATCTATATGTAGAATATTATGTAGGTATTGTTCTACCTTTTTTAATTTTGTTTAGTCGTGTGGCCTGGGGGGATATTGCCTAACGAAATTTTGACACTTGGTATCTGAATCAGCTGTCATAGCCCATACAAAATCATGACACTTGATTCTGATTGCGAGCGTCAAATGCGTTAGGCAATAGGGGGGCTGGTTACATATAAACCCGGACCCAAAACCAAGAGTATCCGTTTTCAACGCAATAAGGCACGTACAAGAACAAAGTATCGAAACAGAAATAAGCAAAACGAAAACGTACACAGAATAGAACTGAAGTTAGATTTGTGCAAAATCCAGTAACGAGTTCACGTATACGTTCAAAACAGATTCGATTAGTTGATTTGCGCGTCACAGAAATTGCACTGAGGGAGCCCAGTGCAATCTTTTTGAACGCTTTGTTTCCAAAATCCAGTTGGTAATTGGTTTTAACCTCAGCCTTCGACTGGTGAAGTCAGCGAATGAAATTTTCTGTATTTTCCGCCTTATAACGCTTTGGTTAACTTTTTGTG
Source organism: Hedya salicella (assembly GCA_905404275.2). Lineage (NCBI taxonomy): Eukaryota > Metazoa > Arthropoda > Insecta > Lepidoptera > Tortricidae > Hedya > Hedya salicella. The sequence continues at coordinate 5,526,937 of FR990112.1, read as the reverse complement.
TGTTATTTGTTATTGAAAGTAGATTTATAGGTATTTCACTTAATACTCGTACTCGTTTATTTATAAAATGTCTTGCAATTAATGTAGTCTCTGATTGTTTTGGATTACGTTTTGCTAGTTGATTTACGATTACTTGTAGCTCTTCGGTTGGTTAAAATTTGGTATTTGTCCAGATCTGAAACAGTTCTGAGAACTCATCTGGACATTAAAATCACATGATCGGATCTAGAGATATCTGAAACTAAGATATCTAAAAAATAAGGAGGGCAAAAAAAAATCAAGAAGTGTTTTGGAAAAGCGTCAGATTGGTATTTATGCATGAATTGATTACTGGGCAAGGGTAGAAAAACAAGAGTCAGTTTGCTAGAATGAGAGACAACAAATAAAAGTAATTTTTGGTATCTTGAGGTTTTCATGTCCAAAAGATCTAACTATCATTATCGAAATGTCCAAAAACACCCAAAATAATCTCTAACAATGTGATTTTTTGAACACAGGAATCAGAAGAAGAGCAGGCGGACGAAGACAACTACGAGCCGCTGGAGAACTACGCAGCGGAGTACAATGTTGAGACCAGTATACTGGACGTAGAGTCCAACAAGCCATACTTCGGCGAGGACACGAAGAAACGGTGCGAAGTCGACGACGAGTACGACGCTATAGGTAATAATAAACGTTAGGTCATTTATAAATCTGGTCGAAGACTTGGCAACTATGACCAGCAGGGCATGTAGCCCTATCCTAATAATCAGGGTTCGGACAAGTCATCGCAAAACAATCGCAAGACGGCAATAGAACAAGATCAATAGAATCGCATTATGTACAATATTATTTAATTATATTTTTCAATGACATTTACTACTGCAACCCAGAATTCACCATACGTGTGTAAAGGTATTTCCATTAACATCTTTTTAAATGCTGATGGTTGCATTGCACATACGCAGCCATTAACTTCTACATTGTCTGGAACAAACCGATGTTTTATTTAATAATTTGTGTTAGATATAAAAAAAAGTAAACAGTTGTTATAACAGTTGTTGTACTTTCGAACCTTTTACTCGAAACTGCCGAAACACTTCTATGACATCTTCCCAGCAATCGTCAAAAATCAAGTTGTTGATATGTTTCAACATAAATCGCAAACATCTTTCCCGAAAATTGTTTATACAGGAACAGAAAGTTGGCACTGTATAAATAATAACGAAAGCATATTAATTCAACTTATCTTTAAAAAACTACCTATGTATGTAATGATGGAGGTAGGTATGATTTTTTGTTATTTACCATAATTAGGTTTTCCCTTTCGAAGAGTAATTACTTCCAGTTTCGCCCTGAATTGTCTCGTAAATTGTCGATAATCTTCTTCATCAAACAAAGCCATAGTTTTGGTTAGCAACCAACTAAATTCGCGAAATAATGAACTAATTTTATGTCAATCCAAATATTAATGTTATATATGACATCAACATTTGACAACCTGTTGTGGTGAGTAAAGAGTTTTTTATCTGTAAACTTTTTTTAAAATTTAGGCCAAATAAGTTAGCAGTACATATGAAGAGTAAATAATGTAAAACACACACGCACATATAACAGTATAAATATGATTCCGCAGACCTACTCCTATTTACCTTACTTACTTTACTACACACGTACCTAAATTTTACTTTAATTGTTTTTTTCAATTTCACTTTTTACCCTTAAGACCTTTAAATTTAGAACCTACTATTGTAAAATTAGTATGGAATACCTAATATCTAAACATTGGTATTGTTAATTCACGTATTTTTCACGTATTGGGTCCCATGCGTACAGTGAAAAGATAAAAATAAAACATAATTTGTTTGTTACTTGTTATTTTGTTAAATGAAAATATTTTTCTTATAATTAAGACATTACATTGGTTGCATCAATATACTCATGGAACATTTATGATCTACAAAGTATTGTTGACATAAAGAAAAAGAATCTTTTCCAAATTTTCTGGTTTCAAGCGATTTCTGTTATCGGAGTATATCCATTTATAAATTGAAAACGACCGCTCTGTGTCCACCGAAGTAAGTAATGCTCCATTGAAAAACATATCAAGAGGTCTAACCGTGTGTGCCTGGGACGTTTTTTCACAAATATCTCTAATATTTTCATAGTCGGGATTACGGTCTAATACATATTCCATTTTGTTTTTTACGGTTTCAGATGCTACCCAATGCAAGACAATTCGAACTTGATCCAAAATCAATAACGAATCCGTAACAGAAAGCTGCGTACTTTGTACCTGTTGTAAAGCAATTTTTATAATTTCATAATTAGTGCTTATAAAATCTAGGTTCTGTCTTATATTTTGGTTTTGTAATGCACTCTGGGCTTTACTAATTGACTTGGCTTCTTTTTTGCTTAATTGGGTTAAAACATTTGAGATCTCTGTGAAATATTTGTGGTAGTATAAGGCGGCTTCGAGCCACGTACCCCACCTTGTTATTACAGGTCTAGGCGGAAGTGGTATGTTTGGATACATACTTTTTAAGAACTTAACACGATTCGGGGCTTTTCGAAAGATTTTTTTTACATTACTTATAAGTAGATCCACATTAGGGAATTCGCATCTTATTTGCTCACAAACACGATGAAGACCGTGTGCAATGCAAGTAACATGTAACATATTGGGGAATATTTCTTTTAACAACTTTCCAGCCTTGAGCATATATGCTGCACTATCTGTGGACAACATCAGCAATTTTTCGGTGTTACTTTCAAAATTATTATCCCAAAGTAATTTTAAGTGCTCACGTATAAAATTAGCGATGGTCTCTCCATTCACTACATCTAGTATCTTGGAAGCAAGTAAGTAACAACACGAAGTACCATTTAATGTCAAATTCCTCAAGATAATATTGACTGCATTTTTATCATGTCTATTCTTTGTTTCATCGATAGAAATCCACAAAAATTCGTCCCGCATTATGTTTTTTAATTCTTGCATTTTCTGTCCGTAATATTCACCCAAGATTTTTTTCCTAATATAGGATTCATCAGGTATTTCCCACGGGCACCACAGATACTTTTTGAAAAATGCCCTGAAGCGTGAATTATTAAGTTGATGCCATGGAATATTAGCAGAAATTAGGAACATCAACAAATCGATGCAAAAAGTTTCATAAGAAATTTCTGGCGGAGCTGTCTTCAATTTGTGATTTTTTGACCTAATATGTTTATCAATATTATCTTTTTTTAACTGTTTAATACGAATGTCACATGCTGTACACAATATTTCCTTGACATTTTCTTGATAACAGAGCTCGGGGTAGTCCTTAATCCACTTGTTAATTGTATTTATTTGCACCATATTTATAATATTTAGTAATAACCATAAAAAAGCAAATAATTGTATTAGTTTAAATTGTCACCACAAAACTGTTTCAAGCATGCCACTTTGACAAATCCATGACAGACATGCGACTAAAAAGGTCAAATGTTAAATTATAAATTACGATAATAATATATCAGCTTTAGATAATAATAATCTTAAGTCGCGACTCTATAATAGTCTTGTCCCATGTCCATATCAGTTTCTGCGATGACTTGTCCGAACCCTGCTAATAATATTATAAACGTGACAGTTTTTGCCGATGAATGTTTGTATGTACAATCGAACCAACTGAATCATGACCCACCATAAGCTTATTTTGCTAAACCCCTTAAATGCAAGTAGGTCGAAATTCGCTTGAAGAATTATTTCCTTGGTAACGAACTTGTTATCATTTTATTAGACACTGACATTTACTGAGTGCACTGTTAAATAAATCGGATAATATCGACTATGCTCGTATATGAAAAAGAAGAGATGATGTTACTGTCTTTATCTGTATTACGTAGGTAAGTATAGGAAGTTTTCTACGAACGTAATGGTGCCACTTCACTTGGCCGTATTAAATTTGCTCAACTATTAGTCGCATTTATTTCTCTAGAATATAAAATCAAAAATAATGCAGTCATGTTTGCAGTCAAGTGAAGTGCCAGCATAAACTTTAGATTACAGGTTTCAATCACGTCATTCCTATAACTATTTTAAGGACAGAAACTTGCCATTGTTGGTCTTTCAAGCTATATAAGTAAAAACAGTAATAAAATTTGTGAAATGAAAAAAAACTTTATTTAATCTTTAACAGAACTAATTTAAATTATAAGATTCAGTATCTAAAACCTAGTGTGTGCACCATGGTTATCGATAACGGCTTGTAATCGGTCACGCATTGACCCTATTAGACGACTGCAAATGTCGCTGTCCCTCAAGTAATCCCAAATTTCGTTACAATGTTGCTCAATTGCTTCCTTTGTTCTCTCGTTTCTGTTATCCCACATTTGGACCATCAAACCCCACAAATTTTCTATTGGGTTGAGGTCTGGGGATCTACTCGGCCATGGAATCAAAGTAACTTCATCATTATGCAGATCAAACCAATTTGAGACTATCCTGGCAGTATGCACTCGACAGTTGTCATGAACGTAGGAAAATACTGGCACATCTTCACGCGGGTAAACTGTTCGCACTGTCGGTAACATAGATTCTTCTAATAGATCGACATACTTCATTGCGTTTTGCCGAGAAGAAATATGGACAAGCTCACCTACTCCTCCGATACCCATCCACGCCCACATATTCGCTGAAATTCGACCGGATAACTGATTAGGCACGACGTGATCTTCTGTGTACCGGGTGTTATCGTAACGCCACAAAGTTAAGCGACCGTGTTGAGAAGATCGAAATGTTTTTTCGTCTGTAAATATAGTGTTAGTCCAGTCGTAGTCTAAATAAGCGTTTGCAAAATTCCTTCTCGCTGTTTTATGATCATCCGTTAAGGCTACTTTCTCAGCATAATGTCTGTAATGCAGTCCAGTGCCGTGCAAATAATTTCTAATAGTTTGTAGACAGACGTCATGTTGTGCCGCAAAATATCGGGTGGGAGTAAAAGGATGTTCTTCGTAATGGTGTTGCATGTCCACTCTTTGTTCGTTCGTGAGTCGGCGAACGCCGTGGTTATGGCGTCGTCTGTCCTCGAGGATGCCCTCTTCGGCGTGCCGTCTGATCCAGGTCCTCACTGTATTCCGAGAAATATTCAATTCGCGTGATATTTCCCGTATGCCATAGCCTTCCTCACTTAAGACTACAATCCGAGCTCTTTGTTCTTCTAAATTAGCCATTATTAAAAATTATTAAGCATTTAATTTCTATTTTTTCACATTGACTGACAACTTGACATAATATGACACACTTGTAGAACACCCCATTTTTTAAATTTATTTTTCCATCATCAAAAAGTTTAGGTTAAATAAGCGAGAACTAGCTCGAGATTCAAACAATGACTGTATATGTGTGAAATGTGGTTTTATGGCAATGATAACAAAGGTTAAAATTGCATAGGTCTGCGACCTGTATTGACGTAATTTTATTAGTACCTAAAACGTCGTAAGTGCATTATACGCGATAGATCTTACAAGTTTGAAAGTTTCATACGAATTATCAGGCAAGTGGGTCATGATTCAGTTGGTTCGATTGTACGTTCCTCTTAATTTTAAAATACTGAACGGATCTCAACGAAACTTTCCAGTAATGTTGTTAAGTTATCAGAATAATACATAGGCTATAAATTGCAACTCTACGCGAACGAAGTCACAGGCAACGGGCTAGTATTTGTATAAACAGAAACCAGTATACTGGATGTAGATACTCTAGCAAGTTGTTCCTCGGCGACGACACCAAAGAGTGGTCTTTTGTAGACCAGAAGTACGAGTATATAGAAATTGGTAATATCAGGCTTGGCACATTCTGTAATTTATACTCATCACGGAAGTAGCCGATTTTAAGGCCTTATTCAGTGTTGATTGCCTTGAAAATTCCAAATACAAGCACGCGTGAATCTCCATCCACTAGGAATTTCTATTTGTTGACGTCGAAGTAACTAGCTTTAGCCTTACCTGTAGATTTACCTGTACCTTGAGAGCTTCTAAGAACCCGTCATTATTCTTGGCCTGTATCATAAGGAGAACCTCTTGCCAACATATCACCTTTTTAGGCCCAAGAATTTCGGCTGGGCGTTGATAATTTTACATATGTTATAGTTTAGTCTTTTTAACTTTTACGAATTCCCTGTAAGGTATATCTAGAGGCGTGCAGTACATATAGGCATATAGGCACTGGCTACCCTGAAGCCCTGAGCGCCCATGGCTCCATATAGGCACAGAAAAATTGCCCACCTTGGCCAAAAACTATGCACGCCGCTGGGTCTCACTGGTAAAGCGTATATTTTTGTCATCAGGTATCAATGTGGCAGCAAAACTACGAACCCTTCCGCAGAACATGAGGATATTAGCTGAGAAGCTGATCAACGACGTGTTATACCAAGCACAAATGCATGGCCTCAGCTCATCCACCATTGTCACGACCCCGGACCCTTTTAAATAGCTCTCTTGACCTTTTGATCACCAAGAAGCGAAGTAATACGTAGTGATCTAGACGCCACAGCAGTAAAACAAAATTAACCTTAAAAAAAAAGTGATTGCAGAACAAGGTATTGATGAAACATTGATTTAAACTTACACGATCTTCACTCATTATCACAACACAATAAAACGGGGCTGGACCGCGTATAAATATGATTTATTTAATTATCTTTCATTGGTAATTCTTCGACGTTTCAGACGTCGCGTTACGTCCATGGTCTCGAAGGAAACTGGAGCGGCGAATCAACGTCTTCTAGTCGCGCGAGTTTTTCGATCTGGTGACGACCGTAGTGTTCAACTTAATAATAAACATCAAGCGCGGGTAGATTACCAATGAAAGATGATTAAATAAATCATATTTATACGTGATTAAGCCCCGTATTGTTGTGATGTGATAATAAGTTATTGATGAGTCTTGCAAAATTGAAATTCGGTCGGCATGTGTGCACGCTGGACTCAATGGCACGAACACGTGACTCAAAATGCCATTATTAGTATTTATTGATGTGCCAGTAAACTACGACTAAAAGTGACAAGGGGACAGTAAGGAACTCAGTAAGTAAAAGCAAATGTGAGAGGAAGACTCGAGAAAATAAAGCGTTGTATAAGGTTGTAACAAATCCACATACATGGTTCATGTCAATAATCGTGTGTCAATCTAGGACATTAGGGAGTAATGATGTTATTGATGATTAAGCTTTTGAGCGCCCAACGTGATTGACGGGAAACCGTGCACCAGACGCCAACCAATAAACCAATTGTATAATACCATATAGCGGCAAAAGACGTCATAGTGTCGAAAGCCAGTTTCCGTTGACGTGATCTCTAATATTAAATACCGTAAACCACCAAACTATAATCCAGGTACCCCAACTATGGTCCAGAAAGAAAATAACATTTAAATAATCATTATTAAGTATTTTGACAAAAAAATCATTACAATTGTATAATCAAATGATTTTGCCTATGACCACATTCATAATATTATAATCCCAAGTAGTGAGTAAAATTTAATTTAATTTGGACCATAGTTGGGTGATTTTGGACTATAGTTGGGTGGTTTTTACGGTAGTGATTGCAGAATAAGGTATTGATATAATATTCGGAGTATTTGAACATTGAAATTTGGTCGGTATATGCCGAAGCTGGCGTCAGTGGCACGAATTTTCGATGACGGGATTTGCCGTCTTTGGCGCTCAAAGGGTTAAAACCTGAATGCCCACACTCAGTCTAATTATGTAAGTAGTAGAATTTGGTACTTTTGTTGGTAGTCAATACTAAAAAATTAGGTGATCACAAGCCTATGCTTGTGTCCTAAAAAAATATAACTAGTCCGTCTGTTAGTTAGATTATCAGAAAATATTGAGCACATTATTACAACATAACAAAACGAGGCTTAATCGCGTATAAATATGATTTATTTAATTACCTTTCGTTGGTAATTCTTCGACGTTTCGGACGTCGCGTTACGTCCATGGTCTCGAAGGAAACTGGAGTGGCGAAATCAACGTCTTCTAGCCGCGCGAGTTTTTCGATCTACCCGCGCTTGATGTTTATTATTAGGTTGAACACTACGGTCGTCACTAGACCGACACACTACACTCACGACGTTATATGACGTAACTTACATTTACTAATTACTGGATTCCACGAAAATGAAAGCTTGAAACCATCTTCCCGGTTGAAATTACGGTGTTTCTTGATTTCAATTGCTTCACGCACGATTCTACAATAGTAATTACGTTCTGTAGAAAGGATCTTGGGATTATAAAGCTCAATCCAGTGGCTTCTAATAAATGTTCGGCAATAGCGGACTTAAATTCGGTAATAGCGTTTTGTTCTGTTGTGATAATGAGTGAAGATCGTGTAAGTTTAAATCAATGTTAAATATTGAACACTTTTTATTTCTTTTATCAATCAAACAAAAAATGATGAAGATATAGCCCGGTAAAGTTTCCCGTGACGTAACGGGAACTAAAAAAACGGTCGCACGGCGTGACGTCATGCGCTCCCACTCCCGAACTTTGACGCGCTTTATCTTGATTGATGATTGACAAAAGAAAAAATACGTATTCAATATTCTTTGATAAACTATCTGACGGACTAATTTGAATATTTTTTTTTACCCAGGAAACTACCCTATTGTTGTATGTTTAACGTCCAATGGACTCAATAAACGTCTATCAGCAAAATGACGTCACAGCTCTGTTTCACACACTTAAAAAAACGTTCGAAATAACAACAAAATGTAATGCAAACTTTGTCATTTTAATGCACTCAAACAGTTTGACAATGACGCAAGTTGTCACGGCGTCAAGATAAAAACGTCAAAACTTGGAAACGATGCGCAGTGGTGTTATTAATTCAATAATTATGTAGAAAATGCCATGCATAAGATATTGTTTTAAAAAAACTTGTATGAACAACACTCGTATATCGCCTATTCTCTTATATCTATTTGTGCAGATAGGTACTTGGTACATTTTGATGGGCACCATGTGCTCCGGCGTTATGCGGGGTTTAACAAAAAATATATCATTAGGACGCTTTATTTCTACATAGCATTTGCAACATAAGACGTCCGCGAAGACTGTGAAGTTGTGGCACCTCTGATGAGAGAAGAAATGTTACTTATCCGAGCTTTGCATAAACTCCATCATCAATATACACAGTCTCCTTTCGAGGCAAATTATTAGTGTGGTCAGCTCGCACAAATCCCTCCGCGTTTCGCATGTCCGGTCTTATTAGCCGAGTCGTAGAAAATTAAAGGAACCGAGCAGTATATGAGTCAAATCAAAGTTGAGAATTCGTTGTTAAAGAAATTGTCGAACGGCTTGCAAGTCGTCATTAGAGAGAGAGCAGGTGTCCGTCGGTCCCGTGGCAATGCCGAGTCGTTGAAAAGCTCGAAATCAAAGGCAGGAAACATACGAAAAGTACAAGACGATATTCGATTGAAATTAACTGTCAATAGTGTCATGCGTCGAAAGATGTCAAACGGATAACCGGAAGAAGACCACTTTTATAGTGGCAATATTGGATCAGCTGTGTGACGTCAGTTTCCGTTTTAGCTATTTTGGTAGTTTTTGGCAAAAGTATTGTAAAAAAATCTACAAAATATTTTTTGTGTTCTAGAGGCGTTTTTCTCCAAATGGTTTTCGATTTAGGGAAATCGAAACGAATGAAATGTTGTCAATTGTTGTCTTTTAAACACTCCGCTACCCAAAGGTTGTCTGGAAGAGATCGATATTTAGCGATAAGACCGCCTGTTGTTTGCCTCTGCTAATTCGAATGTTACTGTCATGTTTTGTATTTCTGTGTATCTGAGGTGCAATAAAGAATATTTGTATTTGTATTCGTAAGTGACCTTATGTCAATTCTTATCTTATCTTGTCCTTGCCGGAATGAAACTGACTTCCAAATAAATTAATATAATATATGTTTATATATACATTAATAACAAAAGTCATAAAATAAAGTCTGGTAGAATTTGGTTGTTTTGTTGGTGGTCAATTCTGTCAAATTAGGAACTTGTCAACACTTATTTATGTTATTAATAAACTTAATACAATATTCTCTTCTGTTTCCGCGATTATTACTCATTTAAATAAAACAATTTAACGGATTATATCGCGTACATTATCTCATTTGAGTTCCCGACGTTTCGGAAGCTTTTCAGCTTTCCATGGTCACCCGTGACGCATTAATAGACTTTTACAAGTTTTAACAGTGTTTATATGACCTTGTTACCACATTCTGATCATTATTTTGATTGGTAACATTTCTATTATTCCTTCCTCTAACAACGATGATATAAAATGATTGCCCTGCAAACTGCTACTCTGACAGCGAAGATATAGTATATGGTAAGATATAAGTATCACGATCATGACACCAAAACCAAGGGGGGTTATTGCCTAACGAAATTTTGGCAATTGGTATCCGAATCAACTGTCATAGCCCATACAAAATCATGACACTTGATTCTGATTCCGGGCGTCAAGTACTGTTGAACAAGTTTGCCTTGGAGTGCGGGAAGTTCAGCGTCGAGGTCCATCCGTGTCTCTTGATTGAGGTCCTCGGAATGAACCGAAACATGTCAAGCAATACTCGGCTTTTACAACGTGATTTACCGCTTATGTAATCTAAATAAGTTTGCGTTGGTTATTTATTTTAGTTTTGTACGATAAAGTTATATTGCAAGCGTATCTAAGTTTACAGTGAATTTTTTTACAAGCTTTGATTTTTTAACTTGTCCTGTTTGTATGTCAGCATGCGTATAAGTCAAACCTTGCTAGTTAAATTTGACTCACTTCCAGGTTTCCTATTGAGCTAAAATTTTACGTACTTTTGTAAGATACGTGACGATACAATATGACACCTAACGGCAGGTAGTCATAGGAACTTTATAATAAAATACCGCAATCCAACCGAGTTTGGAGCTCTTTAGAATCGTCTCGATGAAAAAGTTAATGGATGTTCAAAGGAAAGTACGTCGGCATTAGAACTTTGTCACAAAAAATGCTATTATTTATTTATCTTGAGCTGACCTACAAGTTCACTCATATTACCTTGGAGAAGCCATAGCATGGTAAGGCACATCCCTGCCCCTTCCGATGAGCTCGTTGGCACCCTCCACTATGCCCCATGGTGCTATTCCGATGCTGACAACTCTTCCAGCCCGCTGAGACCGCTCCAGCTGCAGCGCATCGCCAACTTGCCGGGTCACACCTGGTGAGGATTCACACATATGAATTAGACAAACTATCACACATCTTTGACACCCTCATCATTATCAGAGTGGATGACGTCCATTGCTGGAAAAAGGTCTCCCCAATACACGTGAACGGGTCTCGCGCCACCCGCATTCAACGGCTTCCAGCAATCCTCACGAGATCGTAGGTCCACCTCGTAGAGGGCCTAAGGATAGTTTTGACACCTTATGTTGTCAATATTCCATTGCCTCTTAATGTTTAGTCTATTTTTTTCATTAAGACGATCAAAGAGTGTATCATTCTTCCAGCGTATTTGTTCTTCAAAAACTATAACTTGGATCTACAGCCGTGTGCTAAATAATAGCGTATGTATACTATGTATTTGTATGCGCTATGGTAAGTAGTGTTTTAAACAAGACAGACGCAAAAAACTGCCCCTAAAAAGAACCTATCTACCCAAGGACTGCTTGTACTGGCCACCGAATCAATACATATTTATTTCTAAATATGTATAATAAATCACAAACAGGGTGAACGATATGAGGTGTTACTAAATTCAAAGGGCTAAAGGGCTATCATTCTAAACTTGGAGTATTTAGTAATGGAGACGCCTTCATGTCGTTTCCCCTCTGCCAAGGACGTTGGTAAAATGTTCCAACCGTTTTATAAAAACTACTTCATTTATCGATTATTGGCAGTCTTGTAATCGTTATTTACGCGTGACAAGCTCCGTCAAAATGCCTGTTTATGCAGTGCATGGGTGCAAAGAGCGTTCAAATACATCAAGCATACAAAAGGATGGAATATCATTTCACATTTTTGCTTTTATTATACCATATTACAGCATATTAATACATAAAACGTTTTCAAGAAAATCTTGCTCTTCCAGCATCTTGGAATCGATTACAAAATTAGTTTGAAAAATATCGCAAACAATTCGTATTTCATTTTGACAGATCGAGAAAATCTGACGTTTATAACTCCCCGTATTTAAGGTTCATAAGGTCTACTGACCTTCAAACTTTGCATGAAGTTACAAGCAAATATCAGCCTTAGCGAATTCAGTATGCGATAAACGTCTACCTTTGTCTAATAATTAATCTTATTTCACTACAATTTTAAGGTTGAATATTTATTGCTCCTGTTTACATACTGCAGTGTGCGCTAAACTGGAATAATGGTATTGTTTTAGTGTGGGTGCGCAGTAACGAGAGGAAAAATTCATTTGTAGTTAGATTATTTATATGTGTGTTACCTCGCCCCCTCGAAAAACGGCAGAATTTTTTGTTAGGAAATTTGTAGCGATGCGTACTCCATTACTAAATACTCCAAGGTTGTAACAAATTATTATTATTAATAAAATAAAGAGGAAAAATATATATTTTTTAAAATTAATTTACTTTAATTCGATATGACCACCTTTTGCCTTGACCATGGCCTTCAGAAGGTCGAAAAATGAGTTGCACGTGCTCGCTACACGAATATGGTCCTGTGGCATGTCGTGCCAATTACGTACTGATCGCTTTCTTCAGTGCATCCATACTGGTATGTTTTCTTACCCTCACCTTACTCTCCAAAATGGGCCAGAAAGAAAAATCCATCGTATTCACATCTGGGGAATACGAAAGCCATTGTTCGGAAGAAATGCAATGTGGAACGCGATTTTTCAGCCAATCTTGGTTCACAAGAGCTTTATGAGCCGGGGCCGAGTCTTGTTGAAATGTCCACCGTTTACTACCGAAATGTTTGTGTGCCCAAGGCTCCAAAGCAGCTTCCAAAACCTTGGATGCGAAATTTCTTAACTGAGAATTTTGTCAGATATGGCCCGTGTGAATTTGGTAATACTTCATATTGTTGACCCTGTATTTCGAAAAGTACATTCCATACAAAGAAGTGTCTTAAAAATCTCTTTATTTTCTAGCCACCCACCATATAAAGAAATTTTGCAGTGGACTTGGAATCAAAAGCGTAGGGAAGACGGTTGTATTGCCTTTGTGTTAAATTCAAACGACAAAAAGCACATGAGTAAAGAAACGGAACAGAGACTAAGTTTCCAAAGAGCGCGCAAAATTTATACCTAATAAGGTAGGGTTGGCACTGGTGGACAAAACAAAATAAAAATGATATTGATTAGTTATTTTTTATTTATTGATTACAATGACTTACGCCAAAGATTTTGTTTTTTATAATTTTTTGTTTTTTAATAATTTATTATATGTTTTTGTAAAAAAACATTGCCCATTTATTTATCTTGTTTTTAGTAATATAGGATTTTTCGAAGTGATCCTCACAGATTTTGTACTGTTGCCTTGTTTTATCATCATCAAGTTTTAAAAGAAGGTCTTTTCGCCCGACGGCTTTTAACCACTCCTGCCGCCTGAAAAAGGTACCTAATTAAAATAAATGAAAAGGGAACCGCCTTAAAAAAACTGGCAAGCCAAATTAATGCATTTTTTGTACAGATCAGGTTAACCTGAAATTTAGCACAGACATCAAAAGTAATCTGTACAGGAACGCATTATTTTTTCCTTTTCAGTGTTTTTTGGAAGTGAAAGTTTTTATTAAAAAAATATATTTTTGATTTTTAATGAATGAAATATACCTAATTATTATTGAGTAGTTTCAGTAGCCGTCTATGGTTTTGTATCATCAGCTCAACGATACTAAATTATGCTTTTCCAGAGCAACTGCATCAGTTACTACCATTCGTTATATACCAAAATCTTCTCCAGAATGTAAGAAACACTTTTCTGAAAACCGCATCTAAATCGGTTCAGCCAAACGCGAGCTAATCGGTGACAAACATACATATATACAAAGTTACACACATAAAATACCCTTTTTTGAAGTCGTTTAAAAAACATGAGCCTACGTATTTTCATGGATAGAAAAAATAGGTGGGTGTAAATCCACTACCCAAAGGTTTTCTGAACTAGATTATTCTTTAGCGAGGATACCGAATTTTATTTACCGGGGAATTTAATTTTTTTTATATTGAAGTTTCTCTAGAAGTATCATCAGAGTACAGTAAACCACCATATTTTCACATTCATAAAAATACAACGAAATCGAAAACGACGCGGTGCGCGCCCTGCGCTAGACCACAAACTCAACTAGTCTAAACCAGTTACTTCGTGTACGTGACGAGGAGTTTGCGGTCACGCTCACACGCGCATCGCGCTTGTAGAAGTGTACCTATCGCAGCGCGGTTGTTTAAAGCTTAGTCTCTGTTGCGCTTCTTCATCATGTGCTCAAAAGTTCATTTAATATGAGAAGGGCTTTTAATAGGCCTTGCGGCATCTAAAGGTTATTAAATTGCTGTCTTTGAACCTAAATGCACTTTATTGTCTACTCATAGCACGATTGTAACTGAAATCTTGAGTCACATTTACATCTTGATTCTGCAAATCCGGCTTCACTGCTATTATTTTGCACACAATTGTATTTATGTCGGTACAAAACGGGATATTCCTAGGCAAGCATGCTTCATTTAAGTTTTTATGTTAGATAGCCAAGCATTTGACTTCAATCTCACCTGTTATTTAACAACGATGAAGCCGATGATGGGGCATGCTTACTTATAAAAAGCCTATTCACTCTCGTCTTGAAGAGTCGAGTATTTCATCGTCATTTTACATCAGGTAAGATTAAGATGAGAAAACACTGGATGTGTTTTTCTATTACAGTGTAAACTGGAAACTTAGCCGCTTACGTCACCATTACGATATACGAGTTAGGTAGACATAATGAGACTGTATTTTATACGGTCACGTATTGTGTACACGTTCCTGTAATTGAATGACGGCGCAGAATAAAAGTGCGCAGGTTTCAGGCCAATTTATTTGTGCAGTAACATTCGTAGTTCAAATGGAACACAGTTTCGCCTATCGGTCACGGTGTCTACTCGTAAAAACAATATATTTCGAAAGCATCATCTACTATTACACCTAACATATTTCTAGCTTAATATTTCCGTAAAATGTTTCCTATACTTACTGATTCGTCAAGATAAAAATAACGTTAAAGTGACATAAAACTAAACACATATTTATGTACTTGAATCATGTATAATTAATGTGAGCTCGCGATTTATAATTATTAATCTCAATCAACGATAACTTTGAGAATCAATCAAGTTCAAATATTTTAATACGATAACCAATAATGCCATTAATTTATAAAACTAACGGGTTAATTCTGTAATCAAAGTTCAGATACTAAGGCACAATTTCACATAGCTCTGTTAATGGCAGATTCTGCCTCATAATATCGACAATTCTAAAACCTTTAATTGACCATTAAAAACAATTGTGATTTCTAGCTGTTGAAGTTATTTGATCTCTTAATATATCCACTCACCAGTATTAGTCCCCCCTGTAAAGATCCAAGCTCCTGTGGTCTTCGCAGCCTTTAGGAGCCCTTTCCTGAGCACTTTCTTTAGTTTGGGTTGCAGGTCGAAGTTGGCCTTCCCACCCTGGATGGTGATGAGGAGCTTAGGCCGGTCGAGGGCCCACTCTCTGGTCAGGAGTTGGACTATCAGCTCGGAGCGGGTATCGTGGGCGAGACGGACGTACTGTGGAGGTTTGGAGGGTTGAGTATTGTAGTCTAACATTAACAACATAAAGTGTCTTGCCATCAAGTGTGAGGGGGAGAAAGTCGATCACGTAAGAGATAAAGATACCCTATGTGTGATAGTTCAACAAGATTAATCTTGCTATGAAATCTGTAAGAGTGGCCGAGCCGTAAGGTCCATGGCCACGACAACTTGTGACCATCGCTGTGGCTAATCAATTATCTCTTCATTGCACAGTCGACACATTCACCACACAGCAGTAAATTAACATCATAAACAATGTATTAGGACGCGCGTTGTCAAGGCCTGGGAGGTTATTGTCTAACGAAATTTTGACAATTGGTATCCGAATCAACTGTCATACATAGCCCATACAAAATCATGACACTTCTGCTGACTACTGAACCAGACAGATACTCGGTATCGGTCTCTGCACCGCTAGGTACCTCCGATCACTGTCTGGTGAAATCTGTATCCGTATATTCCCCACCTGAGAGCAATCCAAGTAGTCCTCGAAGGCTGTGGTGATACAAGTCAGCAGATTGGGACGAGATGCGTCACTTTTTGCATCTTACCCTTGGCGTGAGGTCTGCTTTTCTTCAGGTGACCCGTTCCAATTCCACCAGCCCCTTTCCATCATCGGGACACACGACGCGTGAGTTCGTTTCATCCGCACGTGGTCAATATTCCGCGAATCCGCACGAAGCGCTTTGGTGCAACTTTTATCATGCGTACCGCAAAGGAATGGAACTCGTTGCCTGCGAGTGTGTTCCCCGACTATTATAATTTGGGCGTGTTCAAGACAAGAGTGAATAGGCTGTTTCTAGACGGGCATGACCGCATCCGCATCCTTGACCGCATCGTCACTTAACAACAGGTGAGATAGCGGTCAAATGCCCATCTATTATATAATAAAAAATTAATAAAAAAAACATTTGATTCTGATTCCGAGCGTCAAACGCGTTAGGCAATTCTTTCCTGTGATGTTTGCGCCATGCTCTGGTCTACTGAATCCTCCCTGCGCTATAGTAAGATGCGGGCCTTTCTGGAACTCCAACGTGCTATAAGCATCAGTTTGCTATGGCTGAGTGTGACGTGCTGGTATATACGCCTCATCAGGCATCACTATGAGCTGTTCAATCAAACCCGCCTATGCTTTAGTAGGATTAGGGCCTCGCTAGACTTCCACCGTGCCGTAAACGTAGGCGCCGGCATCCACGCCCCGCCAGGCGTCGCCACTGCGATGTTCGCGCCATAAGCTTGTCTACTGAACCCAACTGTGCTTTAATATGATGCGGGCCTTTCTGGAACTCCACCATCCCGCAGGCATCAGAAGGCGCTGGCTGAGTGTGACGAGCTGGCATTCATGCCTCGCCATTCTTCGCCACTGCGATGTTCGCGCAATGGGCTATTCCACTGAAGCCACTTGTGCTTTAGCACCGGCTGAGTGTGATGTTCCACCAAGCGTCGCACCTGCGATATTCCAGCCATGAGCTCTCTGCTAAACTCACCTGTGGTTTAGTGAGTTGCAAACCTCTCTTCTGTGTCAGCGCTAGCAATTGGGATGTCCCAAAAAAAAATTTGACCTCGATTTTACATCAAAATCGTAAAATATAGGTTAATTTAAGATACTAATTTCGTCCGTTTTTCATTCGAATGAGTATATTGGTACAATTCCTAACCAAAGTTTGATGTGACACGTAGTTAGTTAGGAGTTTTGTAATCGTCAAACACTCATCCGAATGGAAAACGGACAATTGCAAGCGGTGTATTAAACCTATTCCTCTAAATGGTTTTTGAATTGCCATGCCTTTGAAAAAACTGGTACATCCCAATTTGCGACTCACCAGACGTCACTATGCGCTATTCCACTGAACCCACCTCCACTTTAGTAGGATGCGTATCAGGCTGAAGCTTCACCGTGCCTTAAGCGTCGGTAAGCGCCGGATCTGTATTCCGTGCTGGTACCCCACCTCACCAGGCTTCACTATCAGCAGTTCAATTTAACTCACCTGTGCTTTAGTAGGATGCGGGCCTCCCTGGAACTCAACCGTGCCGTAAGCATCAGTAGGCGCTGGCTGAGTGTGGCGTGCTGGCATCCACGCCTCACCAGGGGTCGCCACTGCGATGTTCGCGCCATGGGCTGTTTTACTGAGGCCGCACCAGCAACTGAAAAAAAATTCAAAATTATAGTAGGACTCCGATTTGTTGAGAGAGTTAACGCCACACAAATCTGTGTGGTCTCGGTAGGTACACCCTACAAATAAATAACATGGTGTTACACAATTGATCAACTATATACTCACAGAACAAGAGAAAAAAACTCTTAAAAACAAAAAGGGAGTATTCTAGAAATGCAAGCCGTTATTGTTTGTAACAGACTGTGGTTCAAGTCGAGATCCGATCGATACACTCCTGTTTTCACGACTATTCTATGCAATGTTATATATTCGATCACGAAGCCAGAGATTCAGGCAATATAACCGATGTTACGTTCTTTTAGCGACTCAAGTATGTTCTCTTTTGAAAGGTTATTCGCGATCAAAAGACGTCGTATCAAGTCAATAATTTTGACAACTATTATAAACTATTTTCTCTCCACTTCTACAAATTAAATTGAAAATTACACATATAAACATACATTAGTGATTACAACATTATACTAATATTAAATGCAGCGTCAGCCAATTACGTATGGATCGCTGGTAATGCTTTGAACGACATCTAGTTCACGCGTCCAAAGGCGACGAAGTAACGAACTGTCCTTTACGGCTGGGTCTAATTGGCTTCCGCTAAACCGGGGCACGTTCGACACAGAGAATCAAAATGAGGTTTCTTTAACCTTTGGAGCGCCCATCGTGTTGACGAAAAACCGAGCTCCACACGCCAACCAATAAACCAATTGTATGATACCGTATAGCGGCAAATGACGTCATGGCGTCAGTGGCACAATTTTCCGTCTTTGGCGCTCAAAGGGTTAAACCTTGGTATAGCGTGTAGAAACTAAAGAAAACAAGCTCTATATATCCAAGGTGTCTGTCATCATCATCATCATTACCTCACTGCTGGACACAGGCCTCCTCAATACAATAGACTTCAACATGGGCCGGTTAGAGGCGACTCTCGCATCCAGCGAGTAGCCGCAACCCTAACCAAGTCATTCGACCACCTTTCGGGTGGGCTTGCCGGTACGCGGTCTCCACTCGAGAACCTGTTTGCCCCAACAGTGTCTGTCAAAAGACGTTCAATGGTGGCGCCACAGTAGTAGTATAATAATGCAATATAAACAAAAAAATAAAACCGACTCCAAAAAAAACTAAAAAGTAAAAAATAACGCCATAATTCAGTTTCTTCAAATTACTTACAAGTAACCGTTTGTATACTCAATCTATACAGTATATACAATTAATCTTATTTTGGCGTCGGTGCCATATAAAGAATGTGTAAAATATTGAAAATTGACGATTTTAGTAAGTTGTGACACGATGGCACCGACTCCAAAATAACATTAATTGTATATACTGTATAGATTGAGTATACAAACGGTTACTTGTAAGTAATTTGAAGAAACTGAATTATGGCGTTATTTTTTACTTTTTAGTTTTTTTTGTAGTCGGTTTCATTTTTTTGTTTGAAAGTTTATTTATTTTACACTTTTTAGTTAATCGTTACTTAAAAGTGTATCTCGTGACGATTCGAACAAGCCCAAACACGGCTAGGATACATTATTTTATTACATAGATCTGGTGCCTACCTTCCGGCTCCATCATCAAATCAATTCGATGGTACCATTCTCATCAGGAACATTTAAATTTGTGACTATGAAGTTGCTTAGCTAAATTAATCAAGATATTTTGTCGCCACCCGTAAATCATTTATCATTGAGGAGTTCCGATGGCATTCTGTGGTCTTCTGCATCAGTTCCACTTCACCAATTTACACTTTCTGAATGCAAATGCTTATTATGTTTCTTATAATGCGTACAATATTTGAGGAGTTCCTTCAATTCCTCATGGATTCCATAATCAGATCTTCACCAAAATTAAATGGGACCAACTAGAAAGTACCTTCTATAAAACCAAAAAAATTTTTTTGAAATCGGTCATATAGTCTTTGACTAATCGGTGAACATCCATAAAAAAAATAAAAAATAAAACATTCCGTCGAATTGAGAATCCTTTTTTTGGAAGTCGGTTAAAAATCCACAACGACGCATAAAAAACATTTTGAACACAATTGAATATTTACACCAGAAAAAGAACGAAGGATTGAATAGCATTTCGATAGATATGTCAACTAATTGTTTTTATAGTATAATAGATTTGTAACAATTATTTACTGATTTATGTTTCGTACTGAAAGATAGCGAAATCGCGTACTGGAAGTTAGCGAAATCTTCGTTTTTTTAGTGTTTTCCTTTTTCTCTTTGGTCTACAAGACCATTTTAGAGGTTCTATAATGGGCGCCTCACCCCGAAGGAGCGACGAACCGGTAAAGCGAGGCACCAGTTCGAAATCTCTGAAATGGTCCAAATAGGCCACAAACACAATACTTTGATGATGATGAGATAATTTAGAACGTGCAATGCTTGGCTTAAAGCCTGTTCGAAGAATGTTCCCCGAGACAGTTATTCATTACTGAAGAGCATTTAACCTGACCTCCACCATATCAGACTCGCAACTCACCTCCACTCCTATAAAGCCCAGATAAGCTCAATTAGCTCATTAATAGTCTTTACCACAGGAAGGCTCCGGGCATTGACGGCATCTCCAGTCGCATCATTAAGCTCTTAACTCACGAACAGATGGATATCTTAATAAAGGTATTCAACGCAGCACTTAAAAACTCACTTAACTGCCCAACAAGCAATGTTGTCCTATAAATAAAGACTATAAGTACTTATTTACTAATAACGTTCCTATAAAGACATTGTCGTAGAGCAATTTACTTATAATAGCATATGATAAGCGGTAACATACTCAAGAGCATTAATGTTTATATTTCAGCCTTATAGTTTCCTACAAGATTGTAGCACAGAACAGTTACAGGATACTTTTACTTATAGTAACATTTGGCAAGCGTAGATAGTCTTAAGATCACTTGGTTTTATCTTACACACTTCTAGTCAGCTTCAAAATCGTCTTTTAAGACAGTTCTAGGTTTAAGTCTCCTATAATAGTTTGCAGTAAGATCAAATAGTCCTGAATAGTATTTGATCTTATAGTAGCATTTTATAAGAAAACAAGATAGTATAATATACTAAGCTGAGGTGATTACATGTCCACATCGCTATTAGTCTTGTCCAATGTTCTTATAACTGAAATTGTAAGAGCCTTATTAGATAAAACAATCATATAAGTTATTAGATCAAACACCTTACTAGTAATCGTTTGGTATTGTCACATTGAGGATGTAATTTGTAATCTAGTTTATTTGGAACGTCGGGATGAATTTAAGGAATTGTACGCGACATGATCCGATTAAGTAGTTTTATTAAAATGTATAACCGTAGCGAAGATGAATACATTATTTTTAACTAAAATTAACTTTCTTATGATTCATAGATAGTGTGAAGATTTCGTCAGGAACCCTAATACGTTACGCCATATTAATATGGCGGCAAGTTCTCTGGACTAAAACTGCTATAAGTGCAAATTTACCTATAATTGTCCTATAACATACTCAATGCAGAGAATTTTTGGAAAATGGGGAATGTTCATAATAAATGTGGGAATATTATTTTAACAACATATATGATATGTCCGCTTTTTCATGGGGCATTGTAAAATTAAACAATTTATGGTGGATTTTTACAATAAAAATGACTTCCCTGGTAAGTTCACACACTATACATACAGTATTTTACAATACTTAGATATGCTCTAAACTACTTACAAATTATATTAGTTAGCTAAGAAAAATACTTAAGTACGTTTGTTTTTAAGTACCACGCAAAGTAATATAAAATAAAATTATCATAAAATGTATTAATAACTAAGTATATTAGTAATGCGTTATAAATAAGATTGCTTTAGTAAGATGCTTATGTGAAATACTTATAAGAGTAAAAAAACTTATAAATAGGTAGTCTCAGAACATTATAGGATTATTTTTATTCTTGTAAAACTTCTGTAAGTGTATTATAGGGCCTACTGACATTCTGCTAGTTGATTATAAGATCGTTATAAGAAAGCAATGCTCCTATAACTGCGCCCAAATCCGTGTGTGTAATAAACTACAAGTATCTTATAAGTACAATAAAAATAAGCTTGAAAACACTATAAGTACTGATTTTGCTTGTTGGGTGGTTCCTTGAAGGAAACTACAGTGATAGGCATATATAAGCCAGGCGAAAATAAAACTGGCCTCACGTCATACGTTTATCTAAGTTGGTTGCACAACGGCTAACGAAACTGATGGTCCCGGGTTCGAATCCCAGCCACGGAAAGTAATAGGGTACATGCATGAATTTTTTTTATCGCTTTTCTTATCTAAATATCAAAATACCGTAAAAACGACTTCAAAATGTGAAATGAAAATTTAAATCGGCCATGAAATACGCAAGATATAGGCATTTTAATCTACTAATTAGACAGAGGTCCGACGTGCACTGTTACGTCATAGTGCACTCCGGCCATATAAACTCCATATTAAATTAAATGAAATAGAATGAAATGTTTGATGACTTATATCTTCGTTATTCTTATAGTTATTCGAAAAATTATTTTTGTCTACTGTTCGTTACATGAATGCGCTTTTAATAAAGCAAAAATAAAAAAGCTCATTCATGTATATTCCCTATTGTGTGATGAGCAGAGATCGGACAGGTCATCACAAAAACAGATATGGAAATAGAATAAAACTCTATACAGTCGATACTTAAGATTATAATTATCTAAAGCGGATATTATCGTAATTTAACATTTGACCTTTTTTAGTTGCATATGTCATGGTTTTGTCAAAGTGGCTTCTTGATACAGTTTTGTGACAATTTAAATCAGTCAAATTATATTCTTATGGTGATTTCGAACTTTTTTAAATATGGTAAAAATAAAAACGATTAGTAAGTGGATGAAGAACTATCCCGAGCTCTCTTATAATGCAGATCACAAAGAAATATTGTGTATGTATAGCATGTGACATTCGAATTAAAATGTTAAAGAAAGATAATATTAACAAACAAGTTAAATTAGACTAGTATGTGTAATAGTTTTTATCGCTTATGTGTTTTTATAATGTTGAAAATAGTAAAAAATAATTAACTAAAAATATAGGACTTTTTCAGAATATGCAGGAGTTGATATATGTTCACTACAACCATCAGCATTAAAAAACTTTTAATGGAAATACCTTCACAATCATATGGTGAATTTTGGGTTACCTACCGTTGTAATTATGCAATTGAAAAATATAATTAAATAATACTGTACATAATACGACTCTATTAATCTTGTTCTATTGGCGTGTTGCGAGTGTTTTGCGATGACCCGTCCGATCTCTGGGATGAGAACGAATGTTTGTTGCTGGTTCTTAGATGTTTTCTATTTATTAAAGAATCGGCGAGGCCAAAGGCCAAGCTTCCGCGTAGCACCGAAAGTTCGGAGCATCACGACCGGCTCCCGCCTACGCGAGATTATATTCATCTATATAAGTATGTATATCATCGCTTGGTACCTATATCGTACAACAAAGCTTTGCTTAGTTTGGGACTAGGTCGATTTGTCTAAGATTGTTCCTGATATTTATTTATATATAAACCTATCAGTCTCTTATCATCTGTGGGTAAACTTTATGAAATAATAGTTTTAAATCTAATCAAGGACTTTTTGGTCGTTATCCTCCAAAAAGCTGTTCCTCCATGAACTGCTGTTTTATAGACGGGGTGATTTCTGATTGCTATTGTATTACAAGTATTACATTTTATTTTATACTAGCTGTTGCCCGCGGCTTTGTCCGCGTAGAGATGCAATTTATACCCTATAGTGTTATTCTAATTTTTAAATAACATTACTGGAAAGTTTCGTTGAGATCCATTCAGTAGTTTTTTTAAATTAAGAGAAACGTTCATACATCCATCGGCAAAAACTTTCCCGTTTATAAACTATTAGGATTTGAATTTAGTAGACTCGGTTGACAGCCGTTTCGTTATATAGAAAATAAATCGATTACTAAATTTATAACTCCTAAATTATGAAGCACCAAAGTTATACTTAATTAAATCCAGTTATTACTCCATTCGCATCTTAAGACTGTGAATTAACATCACAACTGTGAGCCAAGACCACTCCACAGCGAAACACTTGACGTCTCTAGGGCCCTACAGCCGGTAATCAACCGCAGATCAGATGTAATCAATCGCCAACTCAATTCACCCTTGATAAATCTCCAATTTTACTTTCGAAATATAATCATTAAATTGAAAAGTTGATAAATTGTACAAAAATAAGTAAATATGATTCAAACCCACGTTTCCAACGGCTTATCGAACTTTCCGCTTTCATATTTAGATTTTTTGCCAGCAGACGTTCCTTTAATATATATATATACTAGAAGGCGGGCGCAACTTCATTCGCGGAGGAGGAAAAGTCAAAACCCCTTTTTTTTTACTTAGCGTAGTCGGGTAAAGTATCCTATAACCATCTGGAGATACCTAGCTACTCGTGTACCAAAAATAGTTGAAATCCGTTTAGCCGATTTAGCGTGATGAAGCCACAACGACACATACGAACATACGAAAAATCCAAAAAAAATATATTTCGTTTTAGTGACCTCCATAATAGTCCATAACAATAATTTTTTTGAAAAGATATATTTTCCTCTGTCAAAATTACAATTTGGGCCTAATCTGTAAAGACAGTTAGTTACACATGCGCCAGAAGGGCTTAATTATATTATTTTAATAATTTACCGAGCAGCATTTCACAAACGAGTTGCACTGAGGAGAAAAGATACGCTGCAAAGAAAAACTCCCAGACTACCTCATTACTTAATTATAATACTTTAAAAACAACGCCGTGTTCAAAAGTAAACTACGTAAGTTTAAGTACGATGCGGCCGCCTTACGACCCGGTCACGAAATTGCGGCGCGTTTTATCTGTTCATTGCGCGGTCGAGACGCGCAACACAGTGTGGATAGTTCTGATCACACGCAATGAATTAGTAAAACCGCTGCCGCTGCCAACCTCGCTCGAAGTCGTGCCCGGGCCGCCGTTATGGTACTATTTTATGCTTGATCGCGAAGTACGCCGCGCCTGCCCATAATAGTACATTGTGCACCGTGGGCGGTAGAGAAGGAATTACAAACGAGAGTACATTGAAGGCCGATGCCGCAGGCTCAGGGCTTCAATGACTCGAGTTTGTAATTCGTGTACCGCCCGAGTAACACACAATGTTTTTCATCACACTTGTGAGGAAACTAATAAATCATTAAGTCACAAAAATATTGTTACTTTCAAGTGTCACAAGGCGCAACATTGTGTCATAAAATGTCATTGGTAGAATCTCATTCCATAGAAAACATAAACAAAGGTTTCTTTTTTTTTTCGTTCGTCCAACAAAGGTTTCGTTCCGAAACTATTTTTTAATTTTGTTGCATACAATTTATTACTTAAATTAATAATTGTAAAATAGTATAGACAAGCTATTTTAACGTATTTAACTATAGCGTCTACGTGTATTTTATTGATATTACATTATGTATAATTCAAATTTGTTGATTTTGACTAATTCCGTTCGGTTCCGTTCTAAACCTGGAATATTAGAGTAGTGAATGCAGTCAAAAAAAATTTAAAAAAAAGTCATTACGCCCGTGGCCTTAATGGATAAATAAAAAGCCCACGGTTTTAATAAAGACCTTGTCGCTCGTTTTGCTTGCGTGTAATGACACCATTTACGAACAAGTGTGATGAAAAATTATAAATGAAACTGTGTTGGTTTTATATATAATGGACCCAATATGGGCAAAGACTAATGTATCTTATTACTGCTGACTTCGTTTGAATGAAATAATTATCCTTATTCTCTAAGTAGGCCGCAAGGACATCTTTTACAAGTCGGACTCTACGACATTTTCTAAAAGGAAACGATTGTTGAGAAGAAAGCCGAAACAAACTCAACAGCCAGTATTTTTTTCTAAACAATTAACTCGTATCTATTACAATATTAGTACTTAGCCTGTCTTAAGGATATGTTTTTAAGTGTAAACTCAATGCGTAGTTCCCCAAGAAATCATACAAAAGTAATAGAAGTAAAAATAAAATAGAAGAAAAAAAGCAAATTATGAATTTTTAAGACAACTTACGTACATTCGTTATGCCTTCTTATAAGAACCGTGTTCCGGTAAAAGTAAATTATTTGGTTTCTGTTTTGGGCCATGCATTTTTGTCTGTTAAATAATATCTTCTACCCTATAATATAATATGCCGTTGCCATTAGAGACTCTTAAGTATTTTTTGAGAGCTGGAGACGGTTTTAAAGCATCACTTGGTAACTTGGTCTTGGGGTTCGTTAATTTTGCTATGGAAGTTATGCAATCAAATTTTGTAGCCACAGCTTGAGACTCGCAATTTCCGCTGTTTGTTTTGCCCCTCAGAAGTCAAAGGCGATGACACTCGACTGAGAAACATTCCAGGGTACTTCGAGTACAGTCAGCTCGAGTACACTCAAATAAGAGATCAACTGCAAACCGTTCCATGTTTACCCGTTTGCGTCATAAAAAGGGTTGTGCTTTCAGAGTGCGTGTACGATTAACTCTTTGGCATATACTGCAATTTTCGCAACTAAATCGTCAGCAGAGAAAAAAAAGGTCAGGTGGGGTCAGGGAATTATAATTTATTTCACAGGGAAAGAGAATCCATGAAATTGGCCCAACTCTATTAATGTCGTTTATAGAAATTTGACATTAAATGTATGAAGAAATAAGCGAAAATGCAAGCCCCACGCAAGCGAGAGAACAAACAATTTTTGCAGCCATACATTGACATTTTTACTTTTACTTCATAATGTTTAATAATTTTTTTTTTTGTTTTTTTTTAATTTAAATTCACGTAATTTAATATTTTTTCATTGTCACGATTCGATGTTACCCATTCTTAACCTAATACCTACTATAATATGTCAATTTAAATCGTAAAGACTCATCCAGTTTTATGTTACGTGTTTCATATAATTGTGTCGTATATTTATCCATACTAGTCCATACTTCCATACTAATATTATAAATGCGAAAATGTGTCTGTCTGTCTGTCTGTTACCTCTTCACGCTTAAATCACTGAACTGATTCGGATGAAATTTGGTATGGAGATAGTTTGAGTCCCGGGGAAGGAAATACGCTACTTTTTATCCCCGAAAAAAAGCCTTATCCGCGATAAACGAATTTAAGGAGGACGAAGTCGCGGTCAGAAGCTAGTTAACAATAGTTTTGTAAGTGATTGTACACTTATATTATATGGGCACCGCCTGAAATAAAAGATTATTATTATTATTGCGGCGTTTAAAAAGGGAACGTTCGTTAGAAATGCGTGGTTGGCAAAAATGAAAAAGGGTGGATCAACTTGTTTTTTTATGTTATTCTGCCCCGTAACTCAGGAGGCAATAGTGGCAGCGTTACTTAGAAAATTTTAAATAATCTAAACTTATTAATACACTCACGAGATGGGTCTTTCAAAAATGGACCTGTTCTAAAAAAAATATGTTTCATGCCTTGATATCATTTAAAATCGTGTTTTTAAGGAGTGACTCAGGGGACGTAACCATGGCGACGAAGTGCAGAAAAAAGATCATTGACCCAAAATCACATCCCAAGTAGCACAAGCTGCATAAGGACTTAATGCAGCTATTATACAGCCAGTTTGAGTGTTATAATCGCTTTATAGGCTCTAATACAGCTTGTGTGTTACTTGGGATGGTACCATGTACAGAGCAAACCAAATGGCGGAGTGCATCGCGCCTGGCGAGACTTGAAAACAAATTCAAGGCTCTACGGGAGGCGAGCACTGATCTAATCAATTGAACTTAACTCAACCCTGAAATTAGTCGCTGATTGAAATCAAAATGGAATTCGAGTACTTGTGAACAACATCTATAATTCTAAAGTTGTAAAAATGAAATGTCTGTATATTAAAGACATTTTCAATAAAATGATTGAAAGGGATTAATTGGAGGTCACTAAATGGATTTATTTTTTTATTTTTTGTATTTTCGTATGCGTCGTTGTGGCTTCATCACTCCAAATTGGCTGAACAAATTTCAACTATTTTTGGTACAAAGGTAGCTGGGTATCCACAGATGGATATAGGATACTTTTTG
The DNA here is from genome assembly GCA_905404275.2 of Hedya salicella. Classification (NCBI taxonomy): domain Eukaryota; kingdom Metazoa; phylum Arthropoda; class Insecta; order Lepidoptera; family Tortricidae; genus Hedya; species Hedya salicella. The sequence continues at coordinate 5,498,847 of FR990112.1, read as the reverse complement.
ATCGACTACGCTGAAGAAAAAAAACGGTTTATGGTTTTTTTCTCATCCGCTCACGAAGTTGCATCTTCTAGTGTTTTATGTAAATTATAATTTATTAATCGACAACAAATGGTGAGTTATTTTAGTCTTTAGTTACCCGCCAGCCAATAAACACGGTGTTAAAAACGGGCTCCCCTTATGTGGCATAATCTCGATTGTCCGAATCATCATTTGGCCGAATTCAAATTTTGGCATAATGCAGTAATTTCAGAAACTGTACAATTTTCAGGAGTTTTTAAGGCATTATCCAGTTGTACACATTAGGTTAAGTTTGTTTTATAAAAATATTGAAAAGTTTACGTGTTCAGAAAAAAATGCATTATGCCAAATTATGAATTCGGCCAAATCATGATTCGGACAAAAAAATTATGAGTAAACAAGGTGAACCGTTAAAAACATACAGTGGGCCGACGGTTTTTATGTTTGCGGAAATGACAATGACATGTCCCGAGCTACTAACTAATATGTAATATGCAGCTCGGGCTCGCCCCACCCGCGTCTCGCCCCTTGCACCCCGCACGATTGCTCTGTCTAGACGGCTTCGTCGGATGACTGTATTGATTTCTAAACTGTACAATAACGGCCCAGATTCATATGTTTTTACTACATTAATATGGTATGATTGAGTAACGATCCAATATCAATGCAAATGTAAAAACTCAAAACCTCAAAAAATCGCTTATCTGATAAGATATCAGCAAAATACCACCTAATCTTGGGGCTTAGCCTATCTGAGCAAGTCAATCAATCACAAAGCAAAGTAGCCGTCAGTCAGAAAGATAACTGATTTGTAATGAGATAGGTAATTCCAGAATCCATTAACCAACTTCTGAAAACGAGTTTAATAAAACAATCAGATTTTTGTAAGTCTTGTAAATAAATAAAATAAATAAATATTTCAGGACAATTTTACACAAATCGAACTAATCCCATGGTAAGCTCGACAAGGCTTATGTTAAGGGTTCTAGAAGACGATATATTTATTAGATATATTTACTTATATACATAGAAAACATATCAGGAACAAATATTTATGCTCATCCCACAAATATTTGCCCTTACCGGGATTTGAACCCAGGACCTTCAGCTTCGCAGGCAACGTTACTCCCGCTGAGCTAAACCGGTCGCCAAAAGTTTGGTCTTGTGGATAACCAAATGTGGATAGTGAACCTTTTGTCAGTGAACGTCACAAGTCATTCTCGGTTTTTTTTTAACTCTGTTACGGAACAAAATGGCGATTATATGTGACATTCATGGGTAGGTGTTGGTTCATCAATCATATTTCTCTCATTTAAGCTACGCTCTTGTCGGTATAGTAATGGCCAGCCATTTTCTTTTAGCTGCTCAAAGTATTTCTTTCTTAGTCATCCCCTTTTCGCTTTCCTTCAACTGTTCCTTGTACAATATTCATGAGGAAAAAGTCATGTCTTAGGCGAAGTCCTATCATTAGACCTCTTCTGTTTTATATTAGTGTTGATAGTGTCCTTTAAAGGAACTGAGACTTGACACACATTGCTTTTATTGACTTAAAAGAATTCGACAAAGTCGATTGGAAGCTAATGATGAATATTTTTGGGAAAGCTGGATTAGATTTTAGAGACGGTAGGATCATTTACGAACTGTACAGAGAACAGGAGACAATGATTGAGATTGGGGAAGAGCATGGAAAAGCGAAAAACCAACAAGATGTAAGAAAGGGGTGCCCACTTTCTCCGCTTATATTTAATCTAGTATTCATCGAATCAGCAATAAATTAAATAACCACAGAAGCACTGGTTCACAATTAATACCTGTTAACCGTGTTTTGGTTATTTATTGTCTTAGAGCTGTTCTTACATCATCTCTACTATTATGAATATATAAAAATGAAGTATCTGCGCATTGAAGATATTTTCAAAAAAATATTGTAATGGACTATTTGGAGGTCACTAAATTGATTTATTTTGTATCGTTGTGGTTTAAACTATGTTAGGTACGGTCAGCCAAGAAATTGGTCTACCACTTTTCAACCTCATACAAATGAAATAAAATCGAAAAGTGGTAGAGCAATCCACATATGGTTATAGGATACTTTTTATGCCATTACGCTGAAGCAAAAACGAGGGTTATAATATTTTCGTCTTCCGCGAACGATGTTGCGGGTGCCTTCTAGTTTATAAATATTAAAGCACATTTGTTTGGTTTGCTTCTTTAACACAACAACATCTACCTATGTATATTTTATCAATGTACTTAGATAAAATGTGGAGCGAAGAGTTATAGTTATTTTTATCTCCGAAAGTTTCAAAGTTCCTGAAGTAGGTGTATCTGTTTGTACGTAGGTATTTACTATAAAAACAAGAATAGAGATAGCGAAGATCGCCTTAGCTTGAATAAACTTTAACTAACAAAACTATCCAACCCATGTCCCAGCACTATAATAAAGGCACTGTCTAAAATTGCAAATGCTAATCCTAAGACATTGTCCTAGAAATGAGATCACGGAAACCCCTCAGCTGGAGCAAAATTCTATAAGATAACATCATCCCTGAGGCTTTGAAGAACAATGCGGCTTACAGTCCTTACATTCAGAAAAGGCCCCATTTTAATAGAAAATATGCGGCAGGTAAGCCCTTTTAAATCGGAATAACAGGATCTACTTTAATAGAAAATGTGTAGCAGTTAATCCCTTTTATATTAATAGAAAATCGGAAGCATTTAAGCCCTTTTAAATCTGAGCAAGTAAGGTCTATTTTAAAATAACATATTCGGCAGTTTCACCCTAATTAATGCGTGCTACTGGATCTATTGTAATAGAAAATGTGTGGTAGTTAAGACGTTTCAAAAGGGAGTCTTGTGGTCTAATTTCTCATTAGTCTCATTTAACCGACGAAATGCCACGGCAACTGGAAACCACGTGTCTATGGCGCGCGTACCCACCGGCAGTTGAAAGGTTAACTTTTAGGGCTGTCACTGCGTGTTAATCTATAGTATAGATTCTTTACTATTGTAAAGATGTAAAAACCGCCCAAGAGCATGTCGGACCATGCTCAGTGTAGGGTTCCGCAGCAGTTCATACGAAAAAATGCACACTACAGGTGAAACAAATGCTATATGAAAAAGTGCTCTAGCAAAAGTGCGTATCTCCACGGCACTTTTTTGGCAATAACTCAGTTATCAGTTTACTTATTGCTTTCATAGGTACATTGGAAGATGGTACATTTTATATTTTACCGCTATAAAACCATGTAGCGCACTGCAACATTTAACAGAATATTATAATGCATATTGCCAATGAAATCTTAAATATTAAGTATATAATCTTATAAACGTTAGATGTCTATTGCAAATAAATATATTCCATTTCTTTTCATTCCAATGGGGGTTTAATATGAAAAACATAACTAAATAAAGAAAGAAAACATATTATTAATGTATACCTACTTACGAAATATATCGTCGTCTAGTACCCATAATACAAGCCTTATTGAGCTAACCATGGGACTAGAGCGATTTTTGTAAAATTGTCCCGTAATATTTATTTATTAAAAAAAAAACAAGAAATATTCCTACCGCTCACAATGGGTCTTTTAAGAAGGCTCAAAGTCACCACCAGAGTAATAAATCAGAGACCTTCAAACAGCCTATTTCAATAATTTTCATAAAAATATATTCATTCTCTTACAGACCAATAGGAAACAGATCGACGGAATTAAGTTATACATTTCAATTAATTAATAGTTATTAATTCCAGAGACAATGGAGAGTCAATTAATTGCCTTAATTTACTCCAAAACGGCACAACCCTATTATGAGCTAGGTATGTGGTGTTCACGCATCTATGGATGCGAATAATCCCCCACACCCGTAGATTAATGGGGTATATTCCCGCATTAATAACGGACACTTTATGGGGATAAAATTATTCTGGTTAGCACCTGTTGCTATTAATACAAATACCTAAACTATAATATCGACTGCAAAAAAGCAAAAAAAAAAGGTACCGCCAATTGAATGCATTGACGGTTACTACGGTCAGAGAATGGGAGTTTAGGAAAATAATATCTAACATTTTAGTTCTTACATGTATTTATTGGACGGAATGAAATTTCCGTTTGTACACGAGGAGCCATTTTTATTGTAATTTCAAAAATGTATATCCACTTACCCCCTTTTGGTAACTATTTTTTATTTTTTTTCCTTACTAAGCTAAAGAAAAAAAAGGCGTTGTGACTTTTCTCCTCGGCGAACGAAATTGCGGCCACTTTATAATATGTGTTCGTATATACATATTAAAAGGAGCCCGCAACTTCGTCCGCGGAGAAGAAAAAACTATAACCATCTTTTTTCTTCATTGTAGTCGAGTAATAAGTATCCCATAACCATCTAGGGAAGCCCGTGTACCAAAAAAAGTTGAAATCCGTTTAGCCGATTTGGCGTGATAAAACCACAACGACACTTAAAAACATACAAAAAGTCCAAAAAAAATATTCTTCGATTAAGTGACCTCCAAATAGTCCGTTACAGTCAGTTTTTGAAAATATCTTCAATGTATAAACATTTCATTTTTGTAACTTTAATTTACTAGAAGGCGCCCGCAACTTCGTACGCGGAGGGGGAAAAGTCTTAACCCTCTTTTTTTTCTTCAGCGTAGTCGGGTAATAAGTATCCTATAACCATTTGGAGATACCCGGCTACCCGTGTGCCAAAAATAGTTGAAATCGGTTTAGCCGATTTTGCGTAATGAAGCCACAACGACACATACAAACATACATAAAATCCAAAAAACAAAAATTTCGTTTTACTGACCTCCAAATAGTCCATAACAATATTTTTTTTGAAAATATCTGCAATGTACAGACATTTCATTTTTACAAATTTATAATAGTATAGATATATCGTCGTCTAGTACTCATAACACAAGCTTATTCAGCTTACCATGGGGCTCGTTAGATTTTTGTAAAATTGTCCCCTAATATTTTATTTGTTTCTTTATTTATTAAATACCTAGATTTTTTTTCGTTACTAAACAGATTTAGTGATTCGTATAAATTCGTCATAAGGCCGCAAAACTTAATAGCCACCATTATTGCGTCGAACTTCCGTATGCTTCTATCTGACATTCCATTTCCATGTTATGAAATACCGCACCCATAATACGATGTCACGTTGTACGGATGTGAGAGAAAATATAAAGCCCTTTTTCTGCTACGTCTAACATAACTTACATCTGTATGAAAATAGCGCGATTATTATGATTATGTTGTGTTTCGGTTCGAAATGTTCTAACATTTCAAACCAAAACACAACATAGTAATGTCACAGTCTAAAAATCAATACAGTCATCCGATGAAGCCGCCTAGACAGAGCAATCGTGCGGGGTGCAAGGGGCGAGACGCGGGTGGGGCGAGCCCGAGCTGCATAGTCCGTATTAGTTAGTAGATCGGGACATGTCATTGTCATTTACGCAAACATCAAAAGCGTCGGCCTACTGTATGGTTTTACTCTGTGGATATGGTAATTTTTAGCTTACCTTTTTACCCACAAACGGTAAGAGTGTCAATTCAAAACCAATAAATATAGATATATCATAGCGCTAGTCTTTTAATATTTATCTACATTTTGCGTCAGAATGTGTTCTATAGCCGCTATGCACAAGTCACAAGTGGAGTGACATCTTATCTTATCTATACTACGAGTATTATAAAGTTGTAAAAATGAAATGTCTGTACATTGAAGATATTTTGAAAAAAATGATTGTTATGGACTATTTAGACGTCATTAATACGAAATTTTTTTTTTTGATTTAATTATATTTGTATGTGTCGTTGTGGCTTCATCACGCAAAATCAGCTAAACGGATTTTAACTATTTTTGGTACGCGGGTAGCTGGGTATCTCTATGGTTATCGGATACTTTTTACCCGACTACGCTGAAGAAAAAATGAAGGAGTTATGACTTTTTCTCCTCCGCGAACGAAGTTGCGGGCGCCTTCTAGTGTTCTTATAAACATGACAATATTTCAATATAAGTACGACACGTAACGGATAGCCATTTTAATGACGTCATAACTGAAGTTGTCAACAGTTTTAGTAATCAAATAACATGCATATAATCATACTACCATTTCAGGTCTGGGAGCGAACGTTGATTATGCTAAGGCAATATATGACAAGAGGCATTGATGAATTTAAAAGTACATAAAATCTGTTGTTTTTCGTAAAGGCAGAACTTGTTAGTAACATTGTACTAACGAGGAAAGCATCCTGTTTCGAAGTTTAAACTAAAAAATGCAGAGCACACGTGCGCCGAGTGTAGCTGAACTAACTTTAACTGTCTTCACATCGCTCGTTGCTCCATCCGGTTTTCGGTTGTTTTTATAGTGCATTGTTCTATTTTCTTGTTAGTATAGAAATGTGTATATTGGACTATTTTTAAAGGATTCAGTATTATGTACCGTCACGTACAAAAATTGCAAATGTTTGCACGATCCATCAATAGTGTAGCCAATACAACAAATATGCTGACAAAAACGACTCCCATGACGACTTAAAAAAGATGGCGTCCGCTATAAGTTCTGTCTAAACGGCTACTATGGATGACAATCATGATCTAGATTAAAGGTACTACAGGTGTAACGCTTAACTGAGTCTGTTCTTGAGGTATGGGAGCGGAACGGAAGGGGTGTGTTTACGAAACGTCAAACGACGCGTAACTTCAGACGGGCGTCAAGGCTTGTATAGTGAGACAATTAAGATACGTCATGTCACTTATGACCCCTCCCGTACCGCTCGAGGTATATAGGTACCTATAAGTACCTCAGGAACAGAATTAGTTAAGCTTTAGACCTGAATTTGGTAAAGATACTCACACATGCTCGTCCTTGGCACTCGGCACGAAGTACTTGCACTCCCGTTTCTGGAACGTGCTCTCTATCCAACTGCGGGTGGTTTTCTGAAACAAGTTAACAGTAAGTTGTAGAGAAATCCTTATTAATATTATTAAAATGAGAGCCTGGGCCTTCCCAGGCTCTCAAACTATCTATCGAATAGTTTTTATCTCACAAATTATCCTTTAATGAGTACGGAAATCAAATAAAATTCATCACGTGCTCCACTGGTCAAAAAAAATACACGCTGAACTTGTAATCCAAAGGCACTGAGGTTGTTTACCAGTCGGAACCATTGATGAGTGAGTATCTATCGATTATACTAGACTAATATCCCACTGCATTTCTGCACCGTTTTTTTTTAAATAATCTTCATACTTGGAATAACACACTGGATTGCAAAATTTGGAAGCAATCCATGGAATGTGGACCATTTAACAGACGTAATCAGCCGTTAATAAGTCATTAATAACTAACAGATTGTGGTGAAACTGGGCACTAACTAGATTTGTGTATTTCAACATTAGGATGCGATTGTAAAATAGAAGTGTTTTCGACCTTACCTCAGCCGTTTTCTTTCCTAATTAATAGGACAATATAAAAAAACAAAACTCGTAACTGTTTACGATTAGCCATAACCGACTACAAAGAATTGAGCCATGAAACGGTACCGGGTGAAATGGGGTGATTTGGTACATTTTTATGACGATTTTAGAGTCGACCCCCAACGTCCGTAATTATGTAATAAACACCTGAATATACAAAGTATTGAATTTGTTAAGGGAATAGGCGGGTTTATGCGAAGTATCGCATGTGAGAATAATAACGCTTAGGCAATTTATATGCCAGCAGTTTATGGTTATTTTAGTGTTACTATACAGCTGTGTTATTTGTTCATTACAAATAAAATAAAGCGTAATTCACACATCACTTTCAGAAATAACGGGAACGGAGTTTCAGTGAAACCAAAGAAATTATACTATTTTTAGTATTTGTTAGACGACGACAAAGACGACGACGAAGACGACGACAAAGACGACGACGAAGACGACGACAAAGACGACGACGAAGACGACGACGACGACGACGACGACGATGACGACGACGACGACGACGACGAAGATGACGAATAGGTAGTGCTTAATTTTACTTATCTTTCGTGGATCTAGCCACTCTTAACTCCTCCCGCCAACTTTAGGTAAATAGACACTACCTTTTCCGACCTCTAATTACTTAGGTACATATTTTTTACGGCTTCACTAAAACGTTCGTAATCCGGGTTGTGATTTCTTAAGCTAACAGACGACGGGGAAGCAGCAATACGTTAGAGTGAGAGGCTTGAACTCCCCAGTCCCATTTTGGATGCTAAAGTGTAAGAAGCTCTCTGGACTCTGCGGCATAACTGAACTTAATACACGGACAGACCATGTGTTAAACCTCTCCGACAAAGTCGACTCGCATACGCCATCCTTACGCTATATAAAAGTTATATGATGCCATTGGCAGCAGATTCCCCGTATGGGCTCGAGTGGCTCGAAAAACGAGGACGCAGTTTCCATGCAAATTTATGCTCCCACACACATGGGGCGGTATTACGCAGGGCTTTGACATGGCTTACAGAGCGTGTGAGACTTTGATAGGAAGCCTACATTTAATGCCTATTTAACTATATCTATATTAGTATAAAGTTGTAAAAATATACATGGAAGATATAAAAAAAAGTATTGTATGTGTTGTTGCGGCTGCATCACGCCAAATCGGCTAAACGGATTTAAACTATTTTTGGTACACGGGTAGCTAAGGCCAGATGGTTATAGAATACTTCTTACCCAACTATGCTGAAGAAAAAAGAGGGTTATGATTTTATTCTCCTCCCCGGACGAAGTTTGCGGGCACTTTCTAGTTAATAAATGAAATGCCGTCCTTTTTCGCCGACTCTCAAAAATATTATCAATTTGGTTGTATATTTTAGTATGTTTGGTACCTCGTTTCTTTGACTACGTGAAATAAAATATCAGAAGAATTATGTCCGATCAATTAATTACATTACAATAGAAATAATTTATTGATTATAAATGAAATCGTTCACACGATCATAACATTTTCTTTATAAGAAGTCCCTTAGTCTACGTTTAAAAATATTAACATTTTTTAACCCACGGGGCTGCGATTACTGAGGACTTTGACATGACTTACATACAAAGCCTACAGACTTTGGAGACAGAAAGACTATATAGGTACTGTATGGTTTTGTAAATTATTTATTTATTTAAGAATAATAATGAATTTAAAAGGAGCTGAATTGACCAGTCTGGTGACGTCATGATAACCGTCCACAACGTCAGGGTGGTTGAGCAAATTTGGCATGAAAACACATTCTCAGTTAACACTTTCGCTGGGAACTTTTCGTAGCGCTACGCACTTTCCAGTACATACGGGGAAACGCATGGTATCGGCTACGCGTCTACGAGGAGAGCGCCCGCTAGGCGGGTTCCTGGCAATGAATGTGTTAAGAAATGAGACCAACCGGTCATGTTTTCTTCGGTTAAAGAAATCCATTCACGACAGCGAGCCCGCACGGCGGGCTCTCTGCTCGTAGCAAGTTTTTGCTACATACGGTTTTTCTCATGTTATTGGCTACGAGCGTAGCGAAAATCTCGGTTTCAAAAGTGTTAAGAGAGTAACTTATGTATTTGTAATAGTGTTGTGTGGTCTTAAACTGCATAATTATAAAACTGCATTGTGGTAATTATTTCTGAGGGTCCTTACAGTAGGTACCAGAGGCGTGGCGTCAGGAAAATTTGAAATGAAGCCGAAGCGTATTCATTTACTCATATTTAATGAAAAAGGTGCTTATAAGCCTTTCCTTGGGCAACCCGGTGGGAATCGGCTTATATGGACGCTACCTAGTTGTACTTGGGCTTGGTGGAGACCTTTGTCCAGCAGTGGACGTCTACAGGAGGATATGATGACGTGCCAGGGCGCCAAGCGACGTAGACGCATTGATGAGTAATTAAAATAAAACCGGCCAAGTGCGAGTCGGACTCGCACACCGAGGGTTCCGTACAAATTTTTACTTACCCTAACTTTATTACCCGGTACCGGTTGAGTTAAGTTTGCACCTGATATCTATAGCATTGCATACAAATCAGGCGCAAACTTAACGCAACCGCGTTGTACAAATAGGTTTTTCTAAATTAAAAAAAAATTAGCTAGTTAGTGACATTGCTATAATTTTCGTGTAATATTTATGTTTATTCACACAAATTGTGAAAATTTCAAAATTTTCGATTGATAAACATCGGAGATAAAGGGGGAATGGTGTTTTTTTCACATTTTCCTTAATAAAACAAAAACAAATCTCAATAAAAAAAATAAAAAAATGATTGAAAATGTGCAGGTCAAGACCTTTCATATGATACTCTATTTGACACATTAGCTAGACTTTTAATTTTTACCCTCCCCCTCATATTTGTCGTTTTTTTTTAAATAAACATTTATTTTTAAATATTTCCTGTGCAATACATGTGGTGTGACTATGTTTATAAATATTCCAAATTTCAAATATTTAGCATAAGTAGTTTTTGAGATATTTCCGTACAAAGTTTCACTTACCCTATCATTATTATATTACCCGGTTCCGGTTGAGTTTAGTTTGCACGTAACCTCTATAACATTGCATACAAATGAGGTGCAAACTTAACGCAACCGGGCTGTCCAAATATGTCTTTTGAAAAGGACTATATTTTTATGATTTAATTACAAATGTGTAGTTTTCAGATTCTTGTATGTGTTTGTAGTATGTCATGATATTACTTGTCAAATTTCATAGTTCTATGACAACGGGAAGTACCCTTTACTTTTGATTCCCTTGAGAGTGTCGAATATACGTTTTTTGCGGCATAAATGGCTGCATTTTTTTTTGTAACGTTAATATAGAAATTTGATTTTTCACAGCTTCAAGGGACCGTAGACCTGAGTATATGGTATTAATTTCAACTGGATACCTCCACGTGTTCTTGAGACAAAGGGTCTTGACAGACAGACCGACGGACGGACAGACGGACAACAAAGTGATCCTATAAGGGTTCCGTTTTTTCCGATTGAGGAACGGAACACAGAAAAAAAAATTGTGACATTATCGACACGATGAGTGCCTCCAATCAGATTCAACCCGCCGTGAATGATGTCCTCGCTTTTCTGCAACAGAAGGAGAAGCTGCCGCTGGAAGGCAAGATGGATGTGCAAACCGCTGTCGTCCAGTTCAGTTCGCGGGCATCAGGTTTCACCGTCAAAGACATCTGTGAAGCTAAGCAGGTGTTGTGCGAATCCCTTGACGCTACATTTCCATTAAGTTGACTTATACTCTCTGCTTTGATTAGGCTCACTATAGCACGTCGGCAGTAGCGCAGTAATCACATTATCCGAAAGAAAGCTTTTAGGTAACAGTGAATGCTGTAGTCAGACGCTGGGAGATTTTACACTAGAGCAAGGTAGGGTTGCCAATAGGGATGTTGCATGATCTCAATTTTCTTTTTAGATATCCTTTTAGAGATCCTGATAAACAAGCACAAGTAAAATAAGGAAATACGTTAAGATTTTGAATTCGGTACCTTACGTGTAGTTTTAAGAGCCTTAAAAGTTGGGTGGGAAAGTCCATTTTTAAAGTATGCAAATATTAATAACTAAATACCATTGAACAACCCATGAAATGTATGATAACTTTTGTTATGAAACCGTTTCGATAAAAGTTTTAACATAGCTGCAAAACAAAGTTTCCCCATACAAGATAGGAAAGTGTGACATCACACCTTCCTAGGCTTTAGTATGAAGCGTTTTTCGGGGGAAGTTCAAAAATGTGATTTCAACATTGTTGTAGAGTTGTACCACAAATATAAGTTACAACGATGTACCTGCGCAGAAAGCATTTTTTTGAAAACAGATTAACCAATTATAAGGCAGCGCATTTGCGCGGGTAAAATCTTCAACGCCCATTGGCCAAAATTTTGCGCGCGACGTTTTGTCTGGCGCTGCGTCAGTCGACATGAGCGAGGGCACGAGTTCACCTGTCATTGTATATGTACCGTACATATAGTCCAATAAGGTTAAAATGTTCACACGTTCGGCTTCATTCGGTACTTGTTAGCACTCGACGGCGTGGAGGAGTTTTTATGAGATTGAAGTAGTTTTTCCACCAATATTTCTATTTTTGAAATGTCGTTCTAAAATATACCACAGATTAAAAATTACAAAAGTTGTCACATTGCCTTACTACGCGAACCGTTTTTTTTTTAAACAATGTATTGAAATGCTATCAATTGTCAAAATTCTGAGCTGTGAGCTTGCATTTACAAGAAAAACTTTTAAAATATGTTACAGTAAGATAAGAATTTCATCAGGTTACTTATCTTTTACTTTACTTATTAAATATTTTAAGTCAATGAAACTCGTTAACGCTTCTTTAAACAACATTGAAATAAAAGTCGTAAATTTAAAATGTGAGTACTTTTCGTAGGGATGACGTTTTTCTCAGTCTTGCTTGCAATTTATGAAACTCGTTCGCCGAAATAGTTTTTGAATTATCATAAAGATGTTGTAAGAAATGGTCCATACCAAATTGGTCTCGTATTGGAAATGGTATCGAGGAATATTTGAGACGACGACGAATTCACGCCCGGGCTTGTAACCCGGTTTATTTTCCGTACCGGAGTAAGCGGTTAGAGAGCGCTTCAAAAATAAGTTCCAAAATCAATTCGTTCGAACGTAACCTAAATAATTAACCGATATTATAATTATTTGTAACCGGTTACAAGCCCTGCGCCTGGCTTTACATAAGCGTCACAACTTCCTTCGATATAGGTATTACATGGCCATTCCTACTGACATTAACGCTAATAAAAGTTGACAACCCTACCGGGCGGCCCGAACCCTCAACAATTTACACGGTGCATTCTCGCTGTGCACATTTGGTCTAATCTTTGTATCCTACAGGAATCCTATTGTGCAGCGGATTTATAGAGACACGAGCCACGGAGTAATCCCATTATACAGCGAAACAAAGTACGACTGTAAATACAAACTATCGTGAACTGCAGACGTCCATTTTCAATGCGTGATTTAGACAAAGTCTGCTCTACTATGCGAACAGTGGCGTAGCTACGTTACAAAGGGCCCCGGGGCAAAATAGAAGATCGGGGCACCATGTTGTGGGGCATGTGTAGCACCGCGTTTAACCTTTCGGTAGCTACATTACTGGTCAGGGTCCGAGAGCCCCCTGAGCTTTGGGGCCCCGGGGCACGGCCCCGTCTAGCCCTTCAGTAGGTACGCTACTGTATACGAAACTCTTCACTAGAACTGTATGAAGTTGTAGTGTCTTCCCACACGCAAAAACAAGAGAGAACGACGAGATTAGACGGATTTTGTACCTGGAGACATATTTTCGTTGCAAGAACTGCATATAGAGGCGCCACGGAACTTTCTAATGAAAAGTGCTTTTTGATCCCCTGGTGGAACACGTGGAAAAAGCTTCGTAATATATAATAATCTTCTTACAGTTAATGACGAAAAAGAGACAGCATAAATAGTCCTTCGAAATTTAACCTTGGGAGAAACAGCCCCCTAATTATTGCTTCTTAAGTTTGACAACCCTACCGGCCGGCCACGAAACCTCAACAGTTTACACGGTGCATTCTCGCTGTGCTCATTTGGTCTAATCTCTGCATCCTACAGGAATCCTATTGTGCAGCGGATAGAGACAGAAGGTACTGAGTAATCCCATTATACGGCGAAACAAAGTACGGTCGTATTTATAATGTGTTATGAACTAAAGACATCCATTTTTATTAAGTCATCATAGGACACGTCCCATTCAAGCTACATTTTGGTTTGAAAGAAGCACAAGGAACTCCTTTGCCATTTCGTGATTACGCCGTGCAGCAAATGTCGGTACGTCGGTAGTAATGAGACTGCTCTAGCTCGTAGCAGCGCCATCAACGTACGCCGATATTCTTAACTCGAAGTTCGTCTTGTGCTGTCCCCTTCATTATCGTATTAAATTGTATTTGCGTGAGTGAGACCTGCGCAATACGAACTTCGAATGACAAACTTCGAAATAGCCTCTCATTACTTTATAAGGTGTTTTTTAATAGCTTATTGAATAAACTTAAAATAGTGTTAAGGGGCTTCCAGCTCTGAATGACCTTCGATCCGTAGCTCTTTACTTTTCTACACTGTACATGTCCCATCGTGTTGACAACGACCGTCTTTACCAATATACTGTTTCAATTAATATTCACGAGTCACCGATGCCAAGATAAACCCCATCGAACTTAGTTATGTTTACGATAAAAAAAATGTTTTTGCTACTTTAAAAAAATACGTTTTTTTACAGTAAAGACTTGTTTAGCGTGCTAGGTGTTTTTAAAGTGAGTCAGGCAAGAAATTTCTGTTTTTCTAAAAAGTCCCATTCCCAAAATTCTGCTTTCCGTTATGTCAGCACGTCTGTGGTATAATTACTGTTTGAAATTTTAAGAGTACAGACATTTTGGGAATAGAACATTTTAGGAAAACGGACATTTCAGGCGTGAGCCGTCTAAATTCAAATAGTTCATTCTGTGGGTATGCCACAAGGGCACTTTTACAAGTCTGACTCTAAGGCATTACCTAAGAGGAGACCACTGTTGAGAAGAAAACCGAAACAAACTCAACAGTCAGTCATTTTTTCAAAATAATTCTTAACTATTACAGTATTAGTACTAAGCCTATAATAATTACACTTAAAACTTTTACAATTGTGTTATAACTAATTTCTAATTGGTACACGTAGAGGAGATGTGTCCAATTTCTGATGCGAGAAATTGTTATATAGAACCTGAACTATCATTATATACCATGTTTAGAAAGTTAAGTTTCATGGTGCTAAGGACGATGCAACGTTATACCGCGTGGCACTACAAACTCGGTAACCGCAGACATACGAGTACTGCCGAACAATATGGAAAATGCTTGAAATTTTATTCTTGCTTTGTTGAAAGCTCATTCATGTAATAAACAGTAGATAAAAATATTTTTTCGAATAACTTTTAAAATAACCAAGACATAAGCCATCAAACATTTAATTCTATCTCTTTCTAGCAAAACAGAATTTAATATGGAGTTTATATGGCTGTAGTGTACTATGACGTAAAAGTACATGTCGGACCTCTCTGTCAAACCGCTGTCTAATTAGCAGTTTAAAATTCCGATATCATGCGAATTTTAATTTTAATTTCACTTTTTCAAATATTTAGGTACCTTTATTGATATTCTGTTAAGAAAAGCGATTTAAATAAATTTACGATAAGTATAATAACGCTTTAGACCTCAAAACGTTACATTCTAAAGGCCTTCATTAAAACACACAATTACTAACGGATTACCTGACTCGCTGGATTTCAAAACAAAATTCAAATTCCTTTCCCTCCAACTAGCGATTTTACTTGAAGTATAAGTACTTACTTATTTAAAATACACGTCAAAGTGCAACTTCTCGTGCGCTTAATTCCTTGAATTTACATTTAACACTCACATCTAACACCCTAAAAACCTTCATTCGACGTTTGAAATTACGCCTTATTCGCCTTCGTCTTCAGTTGTTTATTGAATATTTCAGACCAGGAGTTAGGACGTTAAGAAATGTTACTCTATTTTATCCCTTGAGTTTTCGTTTCACCTGAGCAGATATTATTCATTTTCCGTCTTTCTTAAATCTTGCGGAATAAATGTTTCCGTTTGATTTTAATTCTTCAGCTTTCAAAAGAAAACTTAGCTTTGTTTTTTTTTAATTGTTTTTGATTGGAAAGACTTTTTTAATGGAGAAATTAATTAAACGAGAATAGAGCTTAATGTCATCATACTTTGTTATCGGCTGATTACGATTGACAATGTTGACTATTTGATGGAAATTTATAATCATAAAGTGCCCGCAACTTAGTTCGTGTAGGCGAACAGTCATAACCCTATATTTTGCTTCAGTGTAGTCAGGTAAAAAGCTAGCCTTAAACCAAAAATGGTTGAAATCCGTCCGGTCCTTTTTAAACAAAGAGGCATAGATGCAAAAATACAAAAAAAAAACAGACAGTTATTTTCACAACTTTTTAATAGGAATTACATAATAATAATGTCGTAAGGTTGTGGTATGTCATGAATATAGCCTACAGGCAGAATGGCTCAAAAAGTTTTTCAGAAGTAGGGTGCTATCTATTTCGCAAAGACCCACCATGAGATAGTTTTGTTTGCAGATGATACGTCTCTAATTTTCAAAGTCGTACGATATCAACGATCCGACAATGACGTAAACAATGCTATCTGTGAAGTAGTAAATTGGTTTAATGTAAATAATTTATTGTTGAATGAGAAAAAGACTAAATGTGTTAAGTTTGTCACGAGTAACGTAAAACAAGAGCAAGCAAGCGTTATGGTTAAAGGTGAGGAACTGGAACTAGTTAATAGTACAGTCTTTCTCGGTATAACATTAGATTCTAAGCTCCAATGGGGTCCCCATATTGCTAATCTCTCGAATAGACTGAGTTCTGCAGCTTTTGCAGTAAGTAAGATTCGTCAATTAACAGACGTGATAACGGCTCGATTAGTGTATTTCAGTTATTTCCACAGTATTATGTCGTATGGCATCTTACTATGGGGCAGTGCTTCCGACATTAATACTATATTTGTTCTGCAGAAGCGGGCTGTTCGAGCGATATATAAAATGAACTATAGAGACTCGCTTAGAGATAAGTTTAAGGACATTAATATAATGACAGTGCATTGTCAATACATTTATGAGAATATTATGTATGTACATAAAAATATTACCGACTTTAAGAAGAACTGTGATATACATAATATTAATACTAGAAATAAGCAGAAGCTCGCAGTGCTTGCTACTAGCCTCCATAAAATAAGGAGATCATTCATTGGTAACTGTGTGAGATTTTATAATAAACTTCCTAGCAGCATAACTGAGTTGTCTATTGGTAAATTCAGAAATATTGTGAAACGAAAATTATTTTCTAAAGCTTATTATAGCACACAAGACTAGAATGATAAAGCCGCGTGGGATTAATGTAAATAGTAGCGTCATGTAGGTATATGAATAATTATTTTAACGAATACCTAAGGTATTATGATTATTTTAATCTTAATAGTTTTATATACTCTGACATTTTTGAATTATATTCTAGACACATTCTAGTTCATTATTTATTTTTTATTGACAATTCTTTTGGGATTTATCTTATTGATTATTTTAATTTTTAAAATGATGATTTTATCAATAATATTACACTGAAGTTAAATGATCTGATTAGGTTTTTCTGGGTTTCCCTAATCCTTGCAGCAAATGTTGGATCATATTGTATTTCTCCCAGCAAACATTCACTCTCATGTAACTGACATTTCGAAAGTGCTTGTAACTAGGCCTACTTGAATAAAGAATATTTTGATTTGATTTGATTTGCATATTGTTTTATGTCTGAAACTGATCTCACCGAACAGGTTTCGCATAATTTGATTTCGCCGAATGTTCATCTCGCCGAGTCATTATTTGTCCAAATCTAAATGTGCATAATTTAGTATCACTGAATTTTAGTCAGCTGCAAATTCAACCTCTAACAATAAAAAAACTGCTGCCAGAAAAGTAGGTTAGGTTAGGTTAGAACTGCAATCCCGAACAGAAGATGACTGCTGCCATAAAAGTAGGTTTTTGGCATTTAAAAGTTATGCGTAAAGACCATTCGGCGAAAACAGGATTCGGTGTAATGAAATTATGCTTATAGATCATTATGCCTATTGCAATTATGCGATATAGGAAAAAATATAACAAAAAAAAAATGCGTAAACAAGGGGGACCTCCGAAGCAAAGTCATCGTAATCAATGACCCAATAAAAACGTAGCATTGGGAATAAACAAAAGAAAAAGATCCGAAACAAAGCATGACGTTCATAATAATTTGACAAAACGGATATTTGTACCAAAAGCCGTCGCGATATTGAATTGTATCCGACCCTTTTGATTTGAATCCTTTAAGGTGCGTCCACATTTGTATTATTTGCCCGTATCAGATCATCGTCGCGTGGCATGATCGCGTGTCACGATCACGCGTTTGGACGTTGCGCCGATCCGATCTCTCGAAATCCATTTGCTACGCGTATCACACACTTATATCGGAAGAGTGCGGCATGATCGGCGCGCCGACAGTGAACGTCCAAGCAGCGCGATACGCAGTCATGCCACGGCACGGTGATCGGATACGAGCAAATGATACAAGTGTGGACGCACCTTTACATTGTTTATTTAGCCTTTTCCTTCTTTGATGATTACGGAAATCGAGTCGATAGGAAAAATAACGACGGACGTAAATATTTGATTTAGTTTAAAAAAAAAAACATTATTTCACTGTAGAAACTTGAGACTTTTGTTTGAGCGAGGCGCATCGCGCGTAATCAATCTATGTTTTTGGGCGCCGCAATCCAAACTATATAATTATGTTCGAGCGGCTTTGGCTTTGTTCAAAAGAGTAAGCCTTCTTGTACTATTACTCGTATCTGTACTCTGTTTTTTTAAGTAGTCAATCACTACAGGCAGAATTAAGTAACAAAGCGTCAATTGGACAGTGACGTCACTACAATCATACGAACTTATAGTATAATCTCACGCCTATAGCTTTTCTGATTTTCATCTGAAATTATTTAAGTACATATCTATACTATTATTAAGTTGAAAAAATGAAATGTCTGTACATTAAAGATATTTTCAAAAAAATAAGTAAAATTTGATATTATTTTAAGACTTTAATTTTAAACTATTTTCTTTTTAGGGTTCCGTAGCCAAAATGGCGAAAACGGAACCCTTATAGATTTGTCATGTCTGTCTGTCTGTCCGTCCGTATGTCACAGGCATTTTACTTGAAAACTACGAGATGTACATTCATGAAATTTGGAGCATAGGTGTTGTGTGTAAACCGCTACTTAGTTTGATAGTTAAATAAAAGATATATATGTTTTTAGGGGGCTCTCCATACATGTAACCGAAAGTGAAAAAAATTTTTTTCAGCAAATGTCAATGTGTGGCACATATTTCGACAGTTCTTCTAAAAACACTTTAATCTTTCTCAAAAAAAAATTTGATTTAGTAAACAGGTTCCGATATATTCGCTCCGAAAGTAGCAAAAATTGTGTTCCCCCCCAAGCTATTAAAACGGTATGTTCAAAAATGTGAAATAATTTACAAATATAAAGCTTAATAAATACTTTCAACGAAAATTGTTTTCAACATGATCGGGCATACCGTTTTTAAGTTATTGCCAAAAAACTGCGCTTCTCAGCAAAAAGTCGTAAGTGCCGGGGAGATACGCTCTTTTGTTAGTGTTTTTTTTCCATATCGTATTTCTTTTCATCTGCAGTGCATTTTTTTTATAAACGGCCACGGAACCCTTCATGGGCGAGTCTGACTCGCACTTGGCCGCTTTTTTATATTTGCATGTGTCGTTCTGGATTAATCACGCCACAACGGCTAAAAGGATTTCAACTAATTTTGGTACACGGGTTGCTGGGTATTCACAGATTGTTATAGGATATTTTTAAAACGTGTACCAAAAATAGTTGAAATCTATTTAGCCGTTTTGGCGTGATGAAACTACAATGCTGCATACAAAAAGTCCAAAGAAAATATTTCTTGATTCAGTGACCTTTTAACTAGTCCGTATCACTATTTTTTTTGAACAATTCTTCAATGTACATATAATTTCACAACTTTATAATAGTATAGATATATCGACCTAGGTGGGTAAAGTTCAACATCATTTGGATCAGGTGATACTGGGGCCAATCACTGGATAGTTTATGAATAAAAATAAACTTTTAAACAAAAAAATGAAACCGACTCTAAAAAAAACTAAAAAGTATAAAATAACGCCATAATTCAGTTTCTTCAAATTACTTACAAGTAACCGTTTGTATACTCAATCTATACAGTATATACAATTAATCTTATTTTGGCGTCGGTGCCATATAAAGAATGTGTAAAATATTGAAAATTGACGATTTTAGTAAGTTGTGACACGATGGCACCGACTCCAAAATAACATTAATTGTATATGCTGTATAGATTGAGTATACAAACGGTTACTTGTAAGTAATTTGAAGAAACTGAATTATGGCGTTATTTTTTACTTTTTAGTTTTTTTTGGAGTCGATTTCATTTTTTTGTTTAAAAGTTTATTTATTTTACACTTTTTAGTTAATCGTTACTTAAAAGTGTATCTCGTGACGATTCGAACAAGCCCAAACACGGCTAGGGTACATTATTTTATTACATAGATGTGGTGCCTACCTTCCGGCTCCATCATCAAATCAATTCGATGGTACCATTCTCATCAGGAACATTTAAATTTGTGACTATGAAGTTGCTTAGCTAAATTAATCAAGATATTTTGTCGCCACCCGTAAATCATTTATCATTGAGCAGTTCCGATGGCATTCTGTGGTCTTCTGCATCAGTTCCACTTCACCAATTTACACTTTCTGAATGCAAATGCTTATTATGTTACTTATAATAACAAAATCGCTATATGTATGCCTACAATATTTGAGGAGTTCCTTCAATTCCTCATGGATTCCACCATCAGATCTTCACCAAAATAATGGGACCAACTAGAAAGTACCTTCTATAAAGCCAAAAAGAAAATTTTGAATTCGGTCAAATAGTTTTTGA
This sequence comes from Hedya salicella, assembly GCA_905404275.2. NCBI lineage: Eukaryota > Metazoa > Arthropoda > Insecta > Lepidoptera > Tortricidae > Hedya > Hedya salicella. The sequence goes on along the minus strand of FR990112.1, from coordinate 5,478,190 downwards.
GTAATCGGTGAACATCCATAAAAAAAAAAAAAACAAATACATTCCGTCGAATTGAGAACCTCCTCCTTTTTTTGGAAGTCGGTTAAAAAGAGGACATAGTTGGATGTGTTTAGAGTATAGTTGGGTAGATTTACGGTTATAAACAGGTTGTCTCTTTGTATCCGACTTTGTCCAATTAAAAGACAATCGAACAGTAACCCGCGAGTGCTTTGATAGGCAATTCAATTTCACGTTGCTTTGTTACTTACTATAGGAGAGGTTACCTAGCTATAGGGTGGTCTGAATTGCTTCGAATCACTGATCTGTATTATTCCACTGGATAGGCTGGCCAGTACATTTGACAGCCAATGTTGTGTACGTATTCGAAGCGCCTCCCGCGGTCAGCCAGTGGATGGAACTAATTTTGACGTAAACTATGCCAGGGAGCATATATCCATAATATCGATTATGTTTTATATAAATATGTAAATATTAAATACATTCATTTCATTGTATACAATACAATACTCTTTATTGCACACCTAAAGAAAATAACATCAGACACTTAAATCTAAAAAAACATTCCGTCGCATTGAGAACCTCCTCCTTTTTTTGGAAGTCGGTTAAAAAGTATGTGAAATCGTAAACAACAGGCTGTCTTATCGCTAAGAAGCGATCTCTTCCAAACAATATTAAGGTGAGAGGAGAGATGGCGTAAAGTAAGTAACACACAATGAGCAAGTAAGTGGTGCACAAGGAGATGAGACACATCATAAATCAAAGCCAGAAAAAAAGGAACATATATGATTAATTTTATCTTCTTCTTCAATTGTGTCATCTCGGAGGTCGGCGAATATATGGAGTTGGGAGTGGGTGATTTCGTGCGTAGCGTAGGTAGCGTGTGCCGCTATGGAGGACTGCCCTTAATGTACCGACATATGTCTAAACATTAGCATTAAGTAAGTATACCATGTATAAGGAACATAATAACGGAATTCCACAAACAATAGTCGCAGTCCGGCAACGCATAATGTCCATATAACGTATAAATTCACCACTGTCGTGTCATGTAGGTTTAGGATGTACTATGCTAATTCGGAGAGGACAACACATGTATAAGCTGTATAATCCAACTATCTCGCTGGCATTGTTCAAATAGGATGAGGCTAGCTCAGTTGACAGTGATCCTACCTAACAGTGACGAGACACCACAAATAAATATGAACAAACCATCGCAGTCTTTTTCTCCAAAAGCAGTATATACGTCTATACTATTATAAAATTATAAAAATGAAAAGTCGATACATTTCAGATAAAAACTTTCAATAAAATAGATAAGTGAAATAAACTATTTAAAGGTCACTGAATCGATTTTTTTTTTGTATGTGTCGTTGTGGCTTCATTACGCCAAATCTGGAATAATCTGAACCGGTAAAAGACGTGGAACATGACTAAAAGGAAACTGAGCGCCTGCACCTCACAGCACATAGAAAACGTCTGGTCAACGTGTTGCATATTCTGCTTGCATTATTCAGAGTTTATTACTAAACTACAATCAGCGTCATAAAATCGCTCACCTAAATTTATTTTCTTCAGGCGGTTATAAACCGTAAATTATAAAACGCAAGGTTTGAAAGTAAATTATACAACGAAAGGCTACAAACACAACTAAGGACTTACCTACTAAACCCCCTAAGTAGGTACGACAAACGTTAAGACCCTGGTATCCTGTCGCGTTTGAGCTAAAGAAGCCAGTCTTGGCTAGCGTCAGACAGGGAGTTACTTTTAAGTGATTGATCGCTACATTTGCCAGGATCAGAGGGAATGTAGGTCTTATTAGAAGAAACCTGAAAAAAAAAATGTAGAGGAAACCTATTTTTAACCGACCTCAAAAAAGGTGCATTTTATATGATAAAACATACAGTGGAAGTGGAACTATGTATGTTTTTTTTAAATTATTGTTAACCGATTTCTCTCGTCAATTGTGGTCCGATTTTCAAAATTCTTTTTTCTATTCAAAAGAGGTTTCTTGAGGCTTTCTTGAGGTGGTTCCATTGTCACTAACTCAGAATCTGATGACAGAATCCCAGGGAAATCAAATTTTATTGGAATCTAAGTATCCACTTTCTGGATTAGTGTTTTAAGAGTCGTTTAAATCGGTAAAGTGGAACTCACGAAGAAGGCCACCGGAACTCCTTAATATTCATTTATTTATTTAATCTTTATTGCACAAAAGAAAACTTATTGTACAAAAGGCGAACTTAATGCCATAAGGCATTCTCTACCAGTCAACCTTAGGGCAAAGCAGAAAAATTGTAGGCGGTGCTGAGGCTTGTGTAATTACAAAAACACATATTTATATACTTTAAATACATGAATAACAAAATGTATATAATAAATACACAAATATATATAAGGTTAATAAATATATAACATATATATATATAGCGATGAAACTAATTAAGCAGATAAACTAAGAGTCTTCAGTTCTGCCAGCAAAGAAGTTGCTCACGGACTTTTTGAATGCAAACTTATTCGGGGCCTGTTTGATTTTAAGAGGAAGACCGTTCCAGAGGCGGGCAACCTGAATGGAGAAAGAATTGGATATGAAGCCAGTTCGGTGGAGTGGGATAGAAAGGGCGAGATTGCCGGAAGAGCGAAAATGACGGTTACGAGTGGATTCAATGTAACTGAAGAAAGTTTTGAGATATTCTGGAGATTGTGGATCGTTAAGAATTGAAAAGAGAGAGCAAAGCATTCGAATGTTACGTCGCTGACGAATTGGAAACCAACCAAGCTGAGCGCGGAAAGCAGATATATGATCATATATCTGCTTTCTGGAGACGGAAAATGAAACGAATACAATTATTGAGAAGCCGATCCAACTTATCAAGAAGATCTTCGTTTAAGTTCGGATAACACACATCACCATAATCAACTATGGGTAGGATTGGGGTATTTACCAACAAGACCTTAGTTTTAATGGGCAAGAAATGCTTCAATTTGTTAAAAGCATGGAGCGATCCAATTACCTTCCTGCAAATTTCGGCAACCTGCACCTTCCAGCTCAGCGTACTATCCAAGTAGACACCTGAGTCCTTAACACTAGAAGTAAATGAAATTGGTGTGCCGTTAAAAGTGACAGGCGCGAGAGAGATGAGATTGAGTTTAGGTAGCTGGCGAGAGCTACCAATGACAATAGCCTGACACTTTGACGGGTTTACAAATAGGCCGAATTTTTAGGTCCAGGTTTAACTTGTCAATGGAAGCAGTAATATCAGTCACTTTGGTCGTAAAGCTGTAGATTTAGAGTTTTACAAAAATGTTGCCATCCAGCGACCAACAACTCTTCATGCCAAACACTTTACGTGCGTGAATAAATAGTGCCTGCCGCTGAGGTGTGAGAAACTCCGAGATAGCATAAGTGGTTCCCTTGAATGCGGTCTTCTTTTTCCAAACTGAAGATTTCATAGAAATATCAGCAAATCGCACAAGAATGGGTCTATTACGACCGTCTGAAAGCTTGCCGAGCCTATGACAGACCTTAAAGGATCCAGTTGAGGCCCCTGGGATCTTCAGTTGCTCGGTGATAATGGAGGCAATTCTAGCTCCAATATTTTCGTGTGCTTCTTCGGGAACACCATTAAATAGGAGAAATTTTCTTCGATGACGCATTTCAGCTATGTCCTGAGACTCACTGAGGATCTTGATTTGCTCCCTTAGCAACTTCAGCAATGTTAGGGTTTGCTCTTTGAAGGCAGCAAATTCCTCACTCATATTATTAAGAGTTACCTTTGCTGCGGGGGCTCTGCTCAGCTTGGACTCGAACTCGGAGAACATCTTCAGTAAAGTGGTTTCCAGGTTTTTCTGCGACTCAGCGATATCCAGATAGTTAGCCATTGTGTTGTTGACTTTGAGGTTATGTATGACAAGTGTCAGACCCAGCAGGATTGAATAGTAAAATTAAGTGATAATTAGTGCATGTACAGTGCTGCAAATATTTGTCCAGCAAATTTTGAAGTACAATTTAATTTGGAAGTGGTCAAAAACTTGGTAATGTAACTATTTTGTATTTATTTTAATATAAACTCTAAGACAGATGTGTTACTTTTTTTATGCCTACCAAAAAAAAAGTACATTTTAGTACGAAGTATATTTTTCATTTACATACTTTTGGGCTACCCACGTTTACAACTAATCCAAATTTCAAATAGATCGCATATGTAGTTTCTGAGATATAGCGTGGTAACAGTCGGACTGACATACACCATAAGGGTTCCTTTTTCACCTTTTGGTACGGAACTGTGAAACCCTGAAATGTAACTTTTTAAATCAGTGCCTATGTTCACAGACACAATTAAGTCATAATCAAACACGGAGTAAACAAAAGACAATCACGTAAACACATTAAATTACTTGAAGAAACAAATGTAAACGAGGACACTCCAGTTTATTTTTAAGCATGGTTAATCAGCGAGCTCCTGAGACGGGCTCATCTTACCAAACATACAAAAAGGGTTAATCCTGCTGAGGATTTCTTGTCGCTAACGTCCTTTAATATTTAGAAGGCAAAATTTGCAGGTAAAGTTTTAATCAAGAGTAAGATTTCGACTCGAAATTTTTGAGCCGACAGGAGCTAAACTTTGTCGGATTAGTAATATTGTATGTACTGGCGAAAGAGTTAATTGGTAAAGATTAAGTATACTTATACAACTGCTAACATAGACAAAAACCTATTTTTAAGACGAAGCATTTATATTTGTCACGGCAGACGCTATTTATCTGGACAAAAATAAATGGGTTGTTGATATTTTATTACAACTTTTATCTATGGTATGTTAACGACCATTCAATAAAATAAATATTCGTGAAAAAACACTTTAAAATCATAAAAACTCTCAGTGATACAACAATAATCAAATCACATTTTTGAACTTTCCCAAAAAACGTTCAACACTAATGCGGAACTTGTGACGTCACACGTTCCTAACTTGTAAGGGGAAATTAAGAACTTTGTTCTGCAGCTATGTTAAAACCAGCGTTTGTCGAAACGGTTTAATAACAAAAGTTACCATACATTTCAATGATATTATTAGTTATTGATATCCACACCCATCTTTAAACATAAAACATGTTGCACGTAAGGTATCAAAATGAATGAATGGTTTTTTCAGTATTTCTATCGTAGAAACTACCGTTTTGCATCGAAATTTTATTTTTATATAAGTACAGTCAACATCCGTATTCTGAAGATCAATTTTTTCTGATTTTCAAAAAGGCATTTTATGGAATTCAATACAATATTTATAGAAAAAAAAACTTTAGCTGGAAGTGCGAACTACGACCTAATAATACCTACCGTCATATGCCAAGAATAACAATCTATAACATAATATCACTGATGTATTTGACGCCGATGAAAATACGAATCTTAACCACAAAGTATAAAGTCCTGTATAATATTTCTAAAACTCCTCACATACATGATAGCATCCAACGACCGCAATAGTGAGTTCGTTCTGTGTAAAATCCACGAACGTTTAATTTTCGAGCGCCGTGAAATTAATAAAAGCTCGCGCGTGGTTATGTCCATGATAGTGCACGCGCGGCTTTAGTTACTATCAACAGAGTGAACCTTCTGTACTTGTGTTTCTGAATCTCTGAATTATGTAGGTATTCTGTGCCGATACGTAATTTGCACTCGAACGCCATTATCCGCAGATCACAGATCCATTTGGAATTACCCCGCCCAACATAACAAGACCCCCGCTATACCTCAGCTTGAGTTTAAATCCTTTGTAATATGGACGTTATGGCAGGTGTGACGTGGCTGGTCGATATGATTGACGGGTCGCTTAATCCCGCCGGGTCATCTAATGACGTCGTGGAAATTATCGGTACTGTAAATGGGTCAACTTCATGATAGCTTGCGTACCTACTATTTTTCAAACGAATCGAAACTTCCGCATTTTCTTGTCCCATTTATAACAAAAATTCAATAACAAATTGATTTAAACTTACACGATTGCTCTATTATAAAACAAAATAAATATTTGTACTATTATAAAGTTGTAAAAATGAAATGTCTGTACATTGAATATATTTAAAAAAAAATGATTGTTACGGACTATTTGGAGATCACTCAAACGAAAAATATATATGAAAAATATATAGTTTTAAGTTACAGGCCACCACCGAAAATCAGCGTCACAGCTTGCCGTGGCATAAAGTTGAGTGGTGATGGTGACCCCTTTCAGCGTCGTCAATTCTTTTTTACCCGACTGCGCGACGCAAAGGAAGGTAATGTGTTTATCAGTCTATGTATGTATGTATGTATGTATGTATGTTTGATCCTATCTGGCACTCTAGAGACCAAACGCGTGGACCGGTTTTGGTGATTCTTACATCAATCGATTCGTCTTAACTGTCCGAATGTCACTGAAGACATGAAAATGATGAAAACTCAAAATAACGATAATGAGACGCCATATTGTGAAAAATAAAAAATGAGAATCAACGTACTATGTCGAGTGGGGTATCATTGAATAGGGATTTGAAAATTATTATTAGGTTTCCTTTATCATTTTTAATTTTGAATTACCAGTTAGGAAATATAACGATTTAAAGTTGGTTAGCAAGCCGTTCTCACTAATATTTCATTTAATTGTAATAAATCTGTGCAAGCTTCTCAATAACCCCGACGATAAAGATTGCGAAATTTACAGACTTTTATAATTTTAACTAAAAAGTATAAAATAAAACAGTCGGGACCCATTGTTGGGAAGATTTGCGTCGATCTAGATTTCTTATGGGTCCCGACTGTTTAAAATCGCTATGTTCCATATTAGAATTTATTATTTGTTTTATGTGAGTATCGACCATGAATCATTTTTTTATTTATTTATTAAAAAACAAGTTACATAACATTACAGTGTATACACCAATGCGTCATGAACCGAACAATGTTTATTTAGACGGCAAAACGGCGTGTGCCCCGTTGTGTCGACATCTCGGGTGTTGGATTCGGTAGGATGCCCCGGAACCGACGAAACACGACACCTTTCGGCCAGAAATCAGCACACGCGATGGTCTCCTGGAGCGGCCGCGGCACGCGCACTACAAACGAGCTGAAGTGCACGTAGTGGCGCGAATGCAACTGGAACACCCGCAGCGAGTAGCTGGTTTTCTGGCGAACATACTGCGTCACTTCTTCAGCGGTGGCAGTGTGATGCAGGCGCGACACGTACAGCGCCTTGCTCGGTGGGGCGACCCGCAGACCACAACCAACCGGTTCTGCAGTACCACACTGACTCTTGCGTGTCTTACGCTTTCTTGACACCGTTGTGAAACCCTCCTTGTCTACATTGGTGCGAGGGGTTTCCTCTTTTGGAGGATCCCGAACTTCACGCGCTTTTGTGGGAGCGGCTTTCCGGCGGGCTGGAACAGGCTCACCAGCAGAAACGACGTCAGCAAAACGACAACGTGGTTTCGATGAAGCGTTGACGGGAGGCCACGCGAGGAGGGGACAGGGAGACCGCGGATCGGCATGCGCAGTGACATCGCTACGCGCAGTGTCAGCTACACGCGAATTGACCGAGCTGGCATTTGACGCCCGGACATTATTCTTGAAATTTGATTAATCATGAAACATTTCCATTATAACTTAACAAATTTTTAGGGTACGGTACTTGTTTTTTTCTTTTTAGTTTTTTTACGCAGTCGGGTTTTTGTTTTTTTAATTATTATGTTATACTTGTATTTCTTGTTGCTGGCGTTGATTAAATATGTTTTCTTTCTTTCTTTCTTTCTTTCTTTCTTTCTTTCTTTCTCACTTTCAAAAATATTTTTTTTGGATTTTATGTATGTTTGTACGTGTCGTTGTGGCTTCATCACGCCAAATCGGCTAAACAGATCTCAACATGTTTTGGTACATGGGTAGCTGGGTATCTCCAGATGGTTATAGGATACTTTTTATCCGACTACTCTGAAGAAAAAACGACGGGTTATGACTTTTTCTCCTCCGCGAACGAAGTTTCGGGCAGTAATCAATAAAATCAATTTATCATACTTTTTAAATCTAATGTTAATTAACTAATTTATTTAATCTTTATCGCACAAAAGAAATCTTATCATCTTATACAAAAGGCTAACTTAATACCATAAGGCATTCTCTACCAGTCAACCTTAGGGCGAAGGAGAAAAATTGTAGGCAGTGCTGAGACTTATGAAACTACAAAAACATATATGTAGACATATACTTAAATACATGAATAACATTAATATGCACAATACATATACATATATATAAAGGTAAATATATATATAAAGATCAGGGATTACTCATACGAAGTTGCCTTTTCGGCATTTTTGTTATGGTATACGGGTATGCGACCCCGGCTCCCCGAGCTGCTACTGGCTCATAAATAGTCTTCCGGGACAGTAGTATCCTTCAACCCTTTCTCCTGTCTCAATTTGTACAATTCCTTTCTTTACCCTGATATGCTTCCTCCTATTATTCTGCCAATCCAAGGTATGCCGTGCCGATGGATGCGTGGCTAGAGGCGAGTCTAGTCGTTAGCTTGCCGAATTGCCCTGGGACTGGTGACTCCAGAATAAGACTAAACCCTTAGCTGGTATACGGGGCTCTGCTGGGTTCGAATATTTTATCCCTAGCAACTCGTGGGAACGCAATGAGTTTCAATATTTTACTTAAACCATAATGGTGGCGATGCGTGTGGTTCTCAACCCATCACGTCTCGGTCCTAGCGAGAGCGAAGAGTAGACTATGGAGAGCCGCTTTGTTACATTAAATGTAAGAGGAGGAACGAATGATAAAATAGATGAAGTATGTCAGATGATGGATGCGAGAAATAGAGAGATTAATGAATGTTAATGAAGCGGCAGTTGTATGCCAGGACCGTAGCAAGTGGAAGGAGGTAGTCTCCGCCTACCCTGTAATGGGAAAAAGGCGTGATATTATGTATATATATATATATATAAATATAAATATATAGTATAATGAAAAGTTTTAAGCAAATAGACCAAGAGTCTTCGGTTTTGCCAGCAAAGAATTTAAGTTGCACGCAAACTTTTTGAATGCAAACTTATTCGGAGCCTGTTTGATTTTGAGAGGAAGACCATTCCACAGGCTTCTGTTAATCGTGGCTTCAGAAATGTATTCCTCTAAACGATTTTTCTTCGACAATCTGGGCCCTCTTTAACAAAAGATTGTATCATGTATCAATATGTATTAAAAATATACTTTTATTTATAATACAAGGTACAAGCTTTTGTGAAACGAGCCCTTGGTCAAGATCGCGGAAAACCGATGGATGAGGATGGCGCACGACCGGTCGTTCTGGAGATCCTTGGGGAAGGCATTTGTCCATCATTCAACGGACGTTCCAGGACTTCAACAGGATGACATGATGAAGATGAAATTATTTTTAAATTGTCATAATCGTAAGTTTAAGGGCGACCCTCCATAGCGGTGCCCTGCTGCGGGATACGCGCTGCCCATGCTACGCACAAATTTGGGTGATCCTCCCAACTTCCCACACCCCCGCACTTCCCCGGGAGCGGAGACATTCGTACATAGCGTGGGCACTGGGCAGCGTGTGTGGCACACACCTTAAATGTCTAATGTTGTTGATATAACACCGACTCGAACAAAACGATTTGCATCTACATTCCTCGTCGTTAGGACGGCTAAAAAGTGGAACTCTCTTCCAGCTTAGCTTTTCCAAGAACACTATAACTTGGATCTCTTCAACACGAGAATGAATAGGCACTAGCTAGAGCATGCTTCATCGTTGGCTTCATCATCGCTCACCAAAAGGTGAGATTGAAGACAAATGCTTGCCTATCTTACATTAAACTAGTAGTCAGACTTTTAATGTTTGCCCCCCTCCCACCTCATATTCGTCGTTTTTTTAGATAATAAAAATATGTTTATTCTAAAATGTTTCCTTTGCAATACATGTGGGCTGACCATGTTTATAAATATTCCAAATTTCAAATAGATAGCATAAGTAGTTTTTGAGATATAGCGCTCTATTAGTCGACCACACAGACAGACAGAATCGCACCATTGGGGTTCCTTTTTACCTTTTTGGTACGAAACCCTAAACAGGTGAAACATATTAATTAATTCCCTATTAATACACGTGTAATCCCCAATGATTATTTAGCCAATATCCTAACGTATCAATTGTCGATAACTACCGGCCAATCGTAGAATATAGGCTATTAAGCTACCTATTGGCAAACACCCAAAATGAGTTAAGTGGAGGAATCACTGCTACTATTATCTTCTTACCCGACTGCGTCAGAACCAAGATGTCTATGTGTGTGTATCCTATGAAGATAATAGTCACTCATACATAACAAATTACCTACACATGTAATCCCAAAGATACCCCTGGGCATCATTAGCCATCCTGAACGCATCGATTGTCGATAGCTACCGGCCAATCACAGAATATTGGCTATTCGGCCGCCGGCTTATTGGCAAACACCCAGAGCGACATAAATATGGAGTAAAGGAGTACTGCCAAAACTTCCTTAGGCATATTTTGAAGAATATTTCAATGAACCAAAATATTTACAACATAAGGAGCTTGCAACTCTGGATGACTTTCGATCCGCTCATCGCTTTTCCGTTTTGTATATATCTGATCGTGTTGACATAATTGATCTTTATCAATATTCTGCTTCATTTTATTTTCACGAGTCACCGAAAGTAAGATAAACGCCATCAAACTTTGGTAATTTTACGACAGTATATGCAAATTCTAGAAAAATACACGCTTTTTTAAAAAAGGTTTGCTTAGCAAGTTAGGTCTTTTCATAATCAACAATTAGGCATATGTTTTGAGTCTATAAATACGCAATCTTTATTTTTATAGATCTCTCCATAAAAACCATAATTAAATACACAAAAATATATTTAAATATCTAAATACAAGAAACCGTATAGAAACTGTATGATATAAACCATGTTTCGAATGTTATTTTAGCCATTCCAGGGACTAGATTAGATACAAAACAAAAACCGTGAGAAATAGTACATTTTTGCTTGGAGCTCCATACAAATATAAATACAAATACTCTTTATTGCACACCTCAGATACACAGAAATACAGAACATGACAGTAACATTCGAATTAGCAGAGGTAAACAACAGGCGGTCCTATCGCTCCATAGTACAAGAATGCTTGCTACATCATAAATATGCAAACGTAATTTTCAACTCCTATTTTCTCTACGTCGAGGACATTTCTTCCATCGAATTTGAATGGGAATAATTGCCATAATTCGCTTTCTATAGTAAGTCAACCATTACATAAAAAATTTACTGTGGGCTGCAGAACATTATCACAAAATTTTAAACAAATCGCGTGTATTGTGAAGATTGAAAGTCTTTATATGTCATTACAATCTTCACGACACGAGTTAGGCAAGTCATCAAAAGTATATTTTAAAAGATTGTCGAACATGACTCGTCTCACTGTGTAAAAATAGCTTTAGATTTTAAAAAAAGCCATCACCATTTCTAGGAGCAGCATAGTTATAATTATAACATTTGTAACATTGTTATAATTATAACATTTATAACAAGAAACAGAATCCATTTAATGTTAGTGAGGGCCAATTTAATATGGAACGCGACTCTTTTGCCGCTCGAAAAATACTGTCTCTCCCTTTCCATTCAGTAAAGTTTAAGAGAGACGGATGTTGATATGTCTCGCGACAAGCAAGGTTGCAAGGCAGATATGCTAGATCTGCAGGAGGTACCAAAAACAGTTTTCTAAATCGGTCAAAAATTTGCGAAGATCTCAAACGTACGACAAACTCTACTAATCAGGAACTTCTTAAGAGATCTCTAAAGCTTTAAAAATTATACACGTTATCCCAGAAATAACCAAGCCTTCATGGATTACATACAATCAAACATTAATTTTAATGTGACATTCGGAACTTCCCAAATTACAGAGTCCTTTATTTGTAATAGCAGATACCCTGGCTTTATTTCGGGGCATAATGATTAAACTTTTGAAGGTTATGTACATCAAGATTTCAGTTTATGTTTCAACCTTATGTTGTGATTATATTTAGTTACTAGAACGTTCCCGCAACTTCGTTCGCGGAGGAGCAAGTCATAACCTCTCTTTTTTTCTTCAACACAGTCGAGTAAAGTATCCTATAACCACCTGGAGATGCCCCGCTACCCGTATACCAAAAATAGTTGAAATCCGTTTAGCCCATTTGGCGTGATGAAGCCATAACGACACATAGGTACGAATATACAAAAAATAAAATGTTTTCGTTTAGTGACTTTGTTTATCGTGTTTTTTTTTTCAATTGATTTTTTGATATCATTTTTGATGATTACCATCCAAGAGCATGTCGGACCATGGTCAGTTTAGGATTCCGCAGCCGTTACTACAAAATGCACTGCAGATTAAAAAAATACGATGTGAAAAAGTGCATCTGCAAAAGAATGAATCTTTATGGCAGCTATGTCGTTTTGCTGAGAAGCGCAATTTTTCAGCTATAGCTCAAAAACAGTATATCTCATCATCAGCGACACCCCAAATCGTTATTCCACTAGCAGAAGGGTTTTAACTACACTACTCTTTTACTTCGGTAGATATCAGTTTTTAGATACGAATGGTACCTTTTTGGTTGATTAGGTATTTAGAACAAAAGTCGTCATAAAACGAAGTAAAAAATACATAATGCGACAGAAACCCCAAATACTCGACATTCCCAAACTTTAATGCGCTTTAAACCGGAAAATCTGTAATAATGATGCCGTAACAAAAGTTTAACGGGACAATCGGGATCGGACCGGTAATACCGGTTTCAGATATCCGCCCTTTTGGGTACCGAGGACGCCCGATTATCTACGAAGCAGAGTACCGTTTTCCGAAGAAAAATTCCGCTGCTTACACCGAAATTGAAAAATACAAAAAGTAATTAATACATTCAGGCGTTTTTTTGCACGATTCCGTATTAAATAATATACTTCGTGGAATACTAGAGGAAGGTATCGTCCAGTAAGTTAAAAAATATTTTTATGTCATAGGAGGCAAATGAGTAGACGGGTCGCCGGATGCATCACCGGAGGACAGTGGCGTGCATAGGTTTTTGGCCAAGGTAGGCAGTTTGTCTGTGCCTGTATGAAGCCATGGCCATTCAGGGCTTCATGGTAGGCAGTTTCTCTGTGCCTGTATGGAACCGTGGTCGTTCAGGGTAGGCAGTGCCTTTGTGCCTATATGGACCACACGCCGCAGAGGAGTCACAAGTGCGTTGCCGGCCTTTCAGGTGGGAGTACGCTCTTTTCTTGAAGACTTAAAGGTCGCATCGGTCCGGAAATACTGCAGGCGGCAATTTATTAAACAGTTCAGTCGTGCGAGGGAGAAAATTTATATTAAAACTCACAGTTGTAGCGTGCCAACCATCTAAGTGGTGAGGGTTTATTTATATCCTAGGAAATGCGCATTTTTTCGGGATGAAAAATATCCTATGTCCTTTCTAGAGTATCAAACTATCTCTATACCAAATTTCATCTAAATTAGTTTCTTCGAAACATGTGTCGAGGATTATACTGTTTAGTGGTGGTTTGTTGTATTTGAATGCGTATTTTTTCTGGAAACAACCTGAAAATACGCACAGTGAGCACAATTTACTGTTACATCTAACCAAGACACTATTTCGCGGAAAGAACCGACTTCAAAATAAACGAAAAAAGCCAAAAATAATATTTTATGTACGGTACGGATCACATATGAATCAGCTTTTGAAGTCGGTGCCATTCATTTATTACTATTAACACAGATGGCACGCAAGAACCGCGGCGGCGAGCCTTTAGTTATTACCTACCTATATATTTAGTTATAGTAATTCGTATTTTTGTTGAATACAAACCTTAACTTCAGGTTTGGCACCGACTTCAAAAGGTGATTCATATGTGATCCGTACCGTACATAAAATATAATTTTTGGCTTTTTCGTTTATTTTGAAGTCGGTTCTTTTTTTAATGTTTTATTTTTTTATTTTTTGCCTTTTAGTGATGGATTTTAGTGATATAAAGTATTTTTTAGAGCCCAGAATGGGAAGGTTAAGAAGGATTTGATTGTAAATAAAAATCTAAATTATAAGAATTGGCTAGGTCAAAATGTTTAAGTCCAGTAGCTTGCTGGTTAAAAAAGAATACGACTAACAGTCTCAACTAACCCATAATATTTAAAGAATTATCTCGGAACTATTGACTTGTACCTGCCATCATCAGCTCAGCATCATTAAATGATGACAAGCAGACGAAAATAACTGAATAACTTTAGAAAAATATATATAAAACATTGTTAGTGCCTATAATATTTGAGGGTTTCTCTCGATTTCCCTGGGATCCTATCATCAGATCCTGACTTGGTGATAAGAAGACTACCTCAGAGACACACTATAAAGTATATAACTAACAGTCTTAACGTACGTACCTATAATACACGAATTTTTGAAGAATTATCCTGTACTCTTAACCGTTAAGGAGTTCTCTGGTTCTCCACTATCAGCTCCACTTTGCTACCCTGATCTAACTAACTTCGGCCTCTAAGCAAAATATGAGACTCGAAAAGAATTATATTGCGATTAGTTAATTAAATAACACTGGTTGAGCCCGTATTAGTGACTGGTGGCTTGTGTCTTCATCATCAGTTTGTCTTCACCAAATGATAATTTTCGAGTGTAAATGCTTGTTCTTCTTTAAAAAACACCGAAATTAGCATAGGTGTGCCCATAATAATTGAGGAATTGCTTCGATTCCTCATCGATCTCACCATCAGATCATCACCAAAATTTTATGGGACTAACTTGGAGATTCCTACTCTTAACCGAAATAAAAATATTTACAAATCGACTCGCGATCCGCGAATTAAATAACACTGGTAGAGCCCTCAGTGGTAACTGATGGCTGGTGTCTTCATCATTGGTTTCTCTCCACTAAATGGTGATTTTCAAATGTAAATGCTTAAACTACAGTAATAAATACTGAAATCGCTATAGATGTGCTCATAAAAATCGAGGAATTCCTTCGATGCCTCATGGATCCCGGCATCAAATCTTCACCAAAATTTTATGGGACAAATTTGGATATACCTACTCATGAACAAAAAAATATTTTTCCAAATCGTCGTATAAATGACGGAGTTCTGAGGTAACAAACATAAAAAAAGAAATAAAAAAAAACATACAACCGAATTGAGAACCTCCTCCTTTTTTGAAGTCGGTTAAAAACGGGTCAAAAAACCTTTAACTCAATCTACCAAAAATTTGTTCGTAAGTACAAAAAACCCCAGTTTCGATTCGATACGGTGTGAGAGCAGACTAAAACTGAATTCATTTGTATCTATTATTAACGTCGGAAATGGACCTTCGGGGTTCCTGTGACGATTAATTTTGGCGGCCATACTTCCGACAGGTATTTGCAAAGCGTATTAAATTATGCCACGAAGGTAGTTTGAGAGAATGTGGATTGGGAAGGTATAAACAGTAGTTTGAATTTGTTGGCAACTCATACGTATACGAGTATATTCTAGCTAAAATATATTGTAAAGGTTTACAAATGAAATGTCTGTGGGTACATTAAAGACGTTTTAATATAAATGAGTGAAGTCTATATTAGGTCATCGATTTTTGGATTCTGTATACAAAAGATAAAACGAGACCTTATTACTAAAACTCCGCTATCCGTCTGACTGTCCGTCTGTTACCAGACTGTATCTCATGAACCGTGATAGCTAGACAGTTGAAATTTTCACAGATGATGTATTTCTGTTGCCGCTATAACAACAAATACTAAAGGCAGTATATATATTTCACTTGACCGGATTTTTTTTATTCTTATCTTTTGCATGTTTATATGTGCGTTCAGCTGTGTCTTTAAAGCCTCATCACGCCAAAACGGATGGACGGATTCCAACCATTTGCAGAAGGGTAGCTGGATATCCCAAAATGATTAAAGAATACTTTTTACCCGACTACGATGAAGCAAAAAAAGGGTTATGACTTTCCTCCTCCCCAAACAAAGATGCGTACCTACACTCGCTGCCAAGTTTCCCGTAGCGCTACGCACTCACCTCTACAGAAGGGGATACGCATGGTGTTGGCTACGCGTCTACTAGCAGAGCACCCGCTAGGCGAGTTCCTGCCATTCCTGGCAGTGAATGTGTTAATAAAATTGGTTTTCCGTGTTTGAGGTAAAAAAAAGTATTATTCAAATTAGTCCAACAGTTACATTATCAAAAAAAATTAGACACGTATTTTTTCTTTTATCAATCAAACAAAAAAAGACAAAGATAAAGCGCGTCAAAGTTTAGGAGTGCGGGCGCATGAGATCACGGAGAACTTTAACGGGCTGTATCTTCATATTTTTTTGTTTAATTGATAAAAGAAAAAATACGTGTCCAATATTTTTTGATAATCTAAGTGCCGTCACTAATGAGGAATGGATGATTTTTTTTCAAAAATCTTGAAATTTTGTTTATAGGTAATGAATAAGTCTCCTTATCGTAAGAAAAAAATTACAGATTTTTCTGTGGGTTAGAAAAAATAAAAAGATGAAAAGGTGTTGGTGGGCCTATATGACAGCTTATACGGTACGGCAAGAATAACAGTACATTTACAGCCATTATAATCGAAAACATCAATGGTGCATTTTTTTCTGACAGGTGACTTATTCCTACCTATAAACAAAATTTCAAGATTTTTGAAAATTTTCATTCATTCCCCATTATATTTTTTTAGGACAAGCCTTTTACTGGACTGCCATGAAATTGAGCGTGATAACTTCTGTCACTTATTAACTTATTATTTCCAAGGACCATTAAAACAAGAGGACTGTCATTTGCCATACTTTGGTACGTGCTCCGATCGCAAGGAGATATTCTGGCAAAAACTAGATGGCGCTTTAAAATTAAACATTTAACGGTGTTATACTTGTACAGAAACATATATTGCAGTAACAGTTAGTTCATAAACAGCCAATTATAAATAAATAGTAACATTAAAATAATGTGTCACGCAAAGTTGTAAATAATAATTCTTATAAAAAAAAAAAACTGTTTATTTCACTAAACGTCTACAGTCTTCTGCTTCGATTCTAATCTTAAGTTAAAAAGATTTTGTTGAATCTAATTAAGTTTTATATTTAGAATAAGCTTATACATTTAGGATATAATTTAGCCGGGAAGGCTGCTTATTAACATTTTTTTGTAAGCGTTCAGCACTTGCTCTCAGTTTTGTTGATCATGCAGTCATATCGAAGTCTATTCAAACCGCGCGGTAAGGCGTGCGTCCACACTCTCCTACCATAGTTGTTAATACTTGATGGTTTTATGAATGTTGGGAGGTATGTTAGGTTCCGTAGGTTATCTGGTCTTTGTCTTTTATTTAATAATTTTATATTATCACTGTATTAGGTAACAATAGCTAAATCTACCTAATCGTGGACTGGTAACACCCTGCAATATTTGAATAAACATTCATAGTTATTTCTGTACATATATTTTATCGTTAATGGTACTATGGTTTTTAGCAATCTAAGTTGCAATCTATGTATTCAATCCAAATAGGTCTTATAGGTAAGGTAGGCCATAACTAGACAAACCATAACTGATGATGGAATCGGCTAAAGCAGTCTTAGTGTGCTGTAAGGTAACTTGTTTTTAAGTATAGACAATTTAGACAAGATTGATCTGAGTTTGCCACATACCTGATCAACGTGCGGAGCCCAATCAAGTTTATTGTTAATTTTTAGCCCGAGGTAAGAATGTTCAGTTACAATATCTAGGGCAGCACAACAACAAGAGGCATTATTCAGGTGCATGCAAGTGTGCTCATGCGCCACGACCTTGTGGGTGGTAACAGTCTTTATATATGGTGAATGCGTTAACTTAGTTTTCTTATAATTAATTGATAATCCTACGTCGTGAGCCCACTAGCACAGCAGATCAAAATTATGTTGCATCATGCTTTGCACTATCTCTAAATTCTTGTGTGCTACAATCAGGCTATTATCGTCAGCAAATTGGTATACTGAGCCCTGCCGGTATATCCTACATATGCCGGCATAATCTCCCACCACCTATAAGGGAGTGTAACTCAGTTGGTTGCTTCAAACTAAAACTTGAAAAATAACTTATGGACACTCAATGTACTGTTGCCTTAAAATAAAACAAAGTGATCAGAGGGCTGGCACTTTCTTAGCCCAGAGAATCAGCATTGCCATTCAGCGTGGCAATGCTGCCAGCCTTCTGGCACCCTGCCGTCCGGCAGAGACTCGGGGGAACTTTTTATCTTTAGTTTTAAGTTTTATACTGTTTACCATATATATTTCCCATTATTCTATTATTATTGATTAATTATGAGATGATATGTTTTTAAGAAAAAAACAAAGTAATAGGTTATCTAAAATGTACCGTGACAGATCAGCCGCCTACCGACGTTCTAATTATGAGTAATCGTCTATAATACTATTTACCTTTATATTATACTTATAAAATTTACTCCATATATATGTATACATATAAGAGATATATTTTCACTTGAGCTCCCATTAACAAGTCGCACAGTATGCTATCCTGCACAACCGACCCGCTGGCTCCACAGAAAGCCAGCGCCGTTGGCAGTGGTATACTTAACCAAGCCGACGGCATTGCTGAGTGGAGACCATTTTAGGTTCACATCTCTCGTTTACATTGTATTGTCTATTTTGTCATGTTAAATTTGTTATGATGTGTTATCCTGAATAAAGCTTTATTCTATTCTATTCTATTCTATTCTACACATATCGTTCACATATAATAAGTACTCCGTTGGTCCCACTATTGAGCCCTGAGCTGTGCCATATTTGGTTGGGATCATGGAACTCAACTCTTCGGCTATGCTGACAGTATTAAACCTATGAGTATGATAATTCTTCAAAAGATCCAGGACAGGGCCCTGTATACCATTTTGCTGCATCTTTTTATATAGAGTTTCATAATTCAAGGTGTCGAAAGCTTTGCTGAAGTCAATCATTACAGCTATAACATGTTGTCTTTTCTCTAGATATCCATTAATTTCATCGGTAAAAGCCGACAATAACATGGTCGTACTTTTGTTTCTTTGGAAGCCAAATTGCCTGTCATGTATGATATTATTATCAGTTAAGAAGGTATTAATTGTATTTCCCAGGTGTTGCTCTATAATTTTGTCTAAACATGACAGAATTGTTATAGTTCTGTAGTTGTTAGTATCTGTGTAGCTACCTTTTTTATATTTTGGTCTTATAATACCTATCTTTAGTTTGTCTGGGTATTTTTTTTGTGATATGCACAAATTAATTAAGTATTTACATATGTGCTTTCACTAAGTAGTGGCCTGTCACATGTTACAATTACATTTCTGACATTACTGTCGAAGTCATCTGCAAATGTTTGACAATTCTTTGGCGCTGAATCTAAAAGACTTCAATAATATATCATCAACTGCCTTTACAATTCTGCCTGTTAGTCTATTTATGATTGACCACATTCTTTTGGGATTCTTAAAATTATTACAAATTTATCTTTTTGTTGATACATTTTTTGCTTTACTTATCATTCTGTAAGTTCTGTTTCTATACATAGATGGCGTTGTATATATCGGGGAACGGCTTTTTGTATGGAGACGGTAAGTCCTCTTGTTTTAATGGTCCTTGATATTACTAAGGCGCTTAATTCGTAGGTACTAGGCGCCCATAATATATGAGGGTAAGACAGTAAACAGTAGAAATGTCTGACGATACCACTTTATCTGTACTCGTACTGCTAATTGAATCACAAATCAACTTGATACGTGAAGTTAAGGAGGCTGTGTAGGAAAATGAGCTTAGTTATTTAGTTCCTGCTCGAAAAAAGTTTACTATGAAACAACGGTTGCGTAGCAAGTAAATGTCCCTGGTAGTTTAATTTTTAGGGTTCCGTACCCTAACGGTAAAACGGGACCCTAATACTATGACTTCGCTATAAGTCTGTCTGTCTGTCTGTCACCAGGCTGTATCTCATGAACTATGATAGTTATACAGTTGAAATCTTCACAGACGATGTATTACTGTTGCTGCTATAATAACAAATACTGAAAACAGAATAAAATATATATGTATATTTTTAATATTCAAAAATCAGTTTTGAACAATCCGGTTGCGTTAAGTTTGCACCGCATTTGTATGCAACGCTATAAATACAAATTGCAAAATGTTGTTGTTAGGTTAGGTAAAGAAAAAGTTTGTACGGTCGAACTTAGCCGGTTTTTGTTTAAGATCTGTGTTCAAATTCGACGTATCACTGAAATATCTCCAATTGAGCAATTACCTCGGCTATATCTAGTGGTGGGCAAAATTTATTCGAATAAAGAATAACAAATAAAAGTAACGAAATCATTCGCGAATAACAAATAAAATCTTCGATTGATTATTCGTCCTAAAATTATTCGCGAATAAAATGTTCCACGAATAAAATATTCGAATGATTACTAACTATTTACCTGTTTTTTACTTCGCCGTGTTTTCTTTTCAGGTGACTAATGTAATTCGATGTTGAATTTGGAAGTCCTTTCATTTTAACAATTTTAGGTGAACCTTTATACAGGTCTTGATAACACCTTTTCGGTTTCGGAATAAATTTTGAAAAAAACACCATCTAGTATAGTCAAGGTTGATTTTGTTTGATCTGCTGGTAAAACATCAATGTTTTCACTTCAGTCCCGAAAATTATCGTCGTCTGCATTAACTTCACTCATTTTCATAAAAGTTGTAAACAGCGGTAAATATCGTGGTATATATATATAGCGACTGGCTTAGACGGAAGTATACGAAAGACTTATTGCTAAGAAATAATAAACAATAAGAGTTAACTACTGATAAGAAACTTATGTTACTTGATTTTCTCGCTCTTTTATATAACCATCTCTTTCTAATTAGCTACCTGCGATAAAATCACCATCCTTGGACCCCTAACACGCACGAGTTGCTTATAAGTAGTAAATTTGTTTCTTCTAAATTATAATTTGTAATTTATTTGTTATTTTATAATAACACGAATTATTGGCATCATGCCGCATAGTCAAGAGAAGATGAAACAGTCTTAAAAACTGTTACAGTGTTAAAACGAGAGAAATTACTAAATAAAATAATCGGAATGGTAGAGACGAACCTGGAAACCCGAAAACCATGTTTTTTTTAGGATCGGATTCGGAAGCTAGACTAGCATATGTGTACTAGAAGTACAACAAAGGATTACTCTTAGAACAAGAGCTGAAGTCATGATAAATCAGTTTTTTGCTGAAACTGATTGCAGTATGTAGACTGTGATGAAGAAATGAAAGCTATCTTCAATAAGTTCAATACACCATTACCTTCTCAAGCGTCTCTAGATAGAGCGTGTAATCAAATATACCAAATCTCCTTGAATCAAGTAGACCAGAATGTTTAACTTTCTTCAATCAAGCTATTCTGAAAATGAATTCTAAATCAATTTATGCATTTATTTGTCTTTCTTTTCGCTGTTATATTATCAGCACTGACAAAAAAACGAGTTTTTCTAAGCATAAATGAGTCTCTCACTTTAGTCTATTGGTTTAAACAATTAGCTTTAAGGTGATCTTGTGGTACCTATAAAGAATGTCGAAATCCCACACAAATAAAAGATGACGTCATAAGACGCTCCCGCACAAAGAATCAAACTTCACCCCGCTGAAGGAACACTCCCGATCATCAAATGTTGGTAACGAGAAATTGCCGTCGTTATCTCTTACTGCAATACAATTACCATCCATTGACCCTTAACACGCTCGAGTTGCTTATAAATATAAAATCATACGGTTTTTTAAAATATTATTCGTAATTTTATTCGAATAAAATAACGAATACATCATTCGTTATTCGAAATTGCACGGGAATAATTTGTTCGCGAATAAAATTACGACGAATATTTTTTTATTCAAATGATAATTCTAATAAAAATTTATTCGAATAATGCCCATCTCTGGCTATATCACGGTTATAGCACGACCGTTTAACGAACGGATATAGGTATATTGATTTCTATTAGGACCTATTAGAGCATTGAAAGTAATTTTAATAAATATAGCAAAAATTGATATTATATTCGCACCTGTCATTTCCACTTTCTTCATCTTTGGATTGCCTTACTTAGAAGCTTGATTTTTTTACAGAAGATTAGTATTTGATGTTAGTTTCAACTTGATACCTTTACGCGTTTCTGAGAATAAATAGCATAAGACGTCATTTATTTGGAATTTCATGCTCTCTGAGCGTTTTATATACATATAGGAGCTCATTTGATCTAACAATCAAGTACCCAGTTAGGCGCAACTATTCGGTTATTTTACTCTCTAAAATCGTCTTGGTCAAAAGTGTGCCTATTACCTTATACCTAATTTTAATAATAAAGGGATAAATATATCTTATTCCTCTTTGATAAGCTATATTAAAGAAAAATTTGGATTAATTCATATTAATAAAATGTACTTTTTCCTTTGAAATCCCCCTTAAGAAAAGTCGCCTGCGTCCATCAAGGAAGACAAAGGGACTATAAAAGCAGGTTGAGAAAATTTGTACCCTCACTTCTGTTAAACAAAGACTCAAGTTACTGTGAGAACCATGGTCGGTTAAGTCTTTCTTTCATTCGGAGTGTTTGGGTATTGTTAGAGGCAAGTTTGTGAAAATTAATGTAGCCCAGGTGTCCTCACTATTCAGGGGCTTTTAGGTATGTTACTAGGTTGTTATTGTAGGTTAACTTAGCGTACTTTGTAAGTAAGTACTTTTAACGTTGTTAACGCATCACTGCCGAGCCACACTACCTAGGGCTACATTTGTAGGGGCTTTTAAACGCATAAGTGCGTTTCCGGCAGTAAATGCGTATGCATAGGTAAAAGGATATGCTATTATTTGATATTGGTAATTAAATAAGAATATTATGATTACAACTTTTTAGGGAAAAAGTGGCTTTCGAATGTATAATTACAGACAACTCCAGATGTGCACCTGATATTGTTAACAGAATAGTCAAGGCAAAACAAAATGTTTCATACACAACGAAATTTACTCACTGCCAAAATATCAAGCAGTACCAGGAAGAAAGTGGTTAAAGTGTATATCTGGAGTATAGCGTTCTACGGCTGGGAAACGTGGACGAAGAAACAAAGAGATAGAGAGAGACTGAAGTCGTTTTAAATGTGGTGTTGGAGGAGGATGAAAATAATCAGTTGGACGGAAAAGAAAAGTAAAGGTAATCAGAAATTTGATAAAGATGATTAAAGACAGGAGAGCAGGTGTTCAGTTATCTTATATGTCACAACAATTTGATGATGAGAATAATAGAGGTAAAAGTAGACGACAAAAGGAAAAGGAGAAAACCTACAAGAACATACATGGAGCAAATAAAAGAAAAATCAATGCTTTATCTTAAAAATAAGTAAAACAGAATATATAATAAGCTGGGAGAGCCTAGAGCTTAAATAGATAATGTTGATGATGTATGTACCTCTCTAGCCTATATACTCTGTACAAAGTGTTATAGCAGAAGAAACGAACAAACATACTAATTGTAGCACAACGTGACAAACCGACGTTAGTGCCGCAATAGTAATACAGTATAATAAATAAGAAATAAATAAATATTACAGGACAATTTTAGACAATCGAACTAGTCCCATGATAAGCTCAATAAGGCTTGTGTTATGGGTACTAGACGACGATATATTGAATAGATATATTTACTTATATACATAGAAAACATCCAAGACTCACGAATAAATATTTATGATCATCACACAAATACTTGCTCTTACGGGGATTTGAGGACCAGATTCCAGGACCTTCAGCTTCGCAGGCAACGTTACTCCCGCTGAGCCAAACTGGTCTTGAAAATGTAATAATAAAGCAATAATTTGTCAACATAGCTCAAGGAGATTTAAACGAGACGTTTCTATTTACATATCATCAAGAATTTGCACCACAATTGTAAGTAACGTCTAACATGCTGTCATATGCATGTACGAAAGTGATGAAGTAGGCATACCGAGTTTAATTCAATCGTGCTTCGTAAACTCGCAGCATGTAATTACTTTTGTTTTCCGCCATGTTCGAAGATTGATTGTCAGAAAGGAGCACTTTGGAAAAGCGCCAGAAAATGAAAACTTCAATAATTATGCTTTGGAATAAACGGGTTCGTTAAGTAAGCACGTACTATTTCCAAATTTTCATTTACTTTCGTATCAAGGTTCTAAAGAGAATGTAAATTGTTTACCTAATTTGTCAGGGTTACTATTAGTACAGGTGGATAAACACGACATTGATCAGTTTTGTTTACATGTATTGATCACAAAATACCTACTCTAAAGATACAATACAATGCTCTTTATGGCACACCTCAAATACATATGGCACACCTCAAATACAATTTTTTATTTTATTAATTTGTTATAATATCTTTTAATTGAATGATAAATCCTTAATCTAGTAGTCGCTTATAATCTAGTGGAATGTGTTTACTATAGTAGGTAGGCTGATTAGATAGCATAATATGCCCAAAGAATTTGAGGATTATCTCCTGGTAGATACTTGAAAGCCACTTTGTGATATTGAGTTCTCGTAATATAGATTCGTTCGTCTTCAATGTGGTCCATGGGAGCAGGGGCATTTTTCTCTAGCACCACTTCTCAAAAGCATCGATTTTGTTCTTATCTAGGTTCTTGGACTCCAGTTGCTGCACCATACATAAAGATGGAGGAGACCAATGCTCACACCAACCGCACATTTGTTGCACGACGATTACCTAGGTTTTTCAACAGCTTCTTTACTTTCGACATAGCACTTTTGTACATTCCTGCACGTCGACGTATCTCCTGTGTATTGCCACTATCATTAATAATTACTAACTACGATGCCACAGCTGACAAACTTATACGCTCCATCTATCTATCAGCCACGGACGTACACTGCTAAACATAGGCCTCCCTGTAGTTCGCAACAGGGTGCAATGCTGCGCAGGCCGCATCCACCAACTCCCCGCGACCCTTACGAGGTCATCCGTCCACCTAGTCGGGGGCCGTCGTACGCTGCGCTTTCCTATGCATGGCCGCCACTCCAGGACTTTACTGCCCCAACGGCCATCCGTTCTCCGGGCCACATGGCCCGCTCATTCCCACTTCAACGATGTAATCCTGTGAGCTATGTCGGTAACTTTGGTTCTTTTGCGGAAATCCTTATTTCTGATTCCATTATGAAAAGAAATTCCGAGCTTAGTCCTTTCCATTGCGCGTAGCGTAACTTTGAGCCGCCTTATGTATGAGTCCCATTGTGAACTTATACTACCCCTCATGATTTGTCAGGGGTTCAAAATAGGGTATTCTGCTTTAGTTAACACTTTTACTACCAAGAATTTCGTAAGTAGGGAAAACCGAAAACTAGCGGGTTCCTGGTCCAGGTTGTGTGAGTAATAATCACCCGCCCGTAGTGCAAATTGCCTGAACAAGGCGGATCCATCGTATTTGTGACCCGACAAGGCTTGTTCGGCTCAATATTGCTCATTTACATACTGTTCGCTTCACAGCTCTCTCTAGAAATTTATAAACGTTTTGCTATTTTGCGATCCTCAAAGTAAAGTGACTGTATTTATATTACTCATCATTACCTGGCCCTTATCCCTTTTGATTGGGATCACCGCAGCATTTTTGTCTCTTCTATCCCTCTCTTTCACCCGTGATCTCGTTGTTTAGACTATTTTTTCCATATCATCATTACACAATCTGTCTATTTTTTCTTCCGTCCTCTTCTTCTACTTATAACCTTCCACGTTCATGCTTAACGCTTTTCTTGTCACATAACCTTCATCCCTACTCATCACATGCCCATACCACGCTAGACAGTTTGCTCGTACTTTATCTGTAATTGGTCTTACTTTCAGACTTCCTCTCTTCACAAGTTGAATGCTACCCGCTTAATCGAAAGTAAAATATTGTAACATAGTAACGAAATTGAAAATAATAGTTTAATACATGGATCTTCACACTCTTAGTAGCATGGTCTCACCTCCACTTATGCGTTGTATGTCAATTATTACTCCGTTTTAACGATAACCCTCCCTGAATATGTAATTATATCATCACGCCCCTATAAAAGTCAAAGTCTAATATCCATACTATCCATACTAATATTATAAATGCGAAAGTGTGTCTGTCTGTCTGTTACCTCTTCACGCTTAAACAGCTAAACCGATTTGGATGAAATTTGGTATGGACATAGTTTGAGTCCAGGGGAAGGATATAGGCTACTTTTTATCCTGGAAAAGTACCCTTATCCGCGATAAACGAACTTAAGGCGGATGAAGTCGCGGGAAGAAGCTAGTATATCATAATCATAAAACAATTGTCTAAGCTCCTTATAGAGGTGCCTGATGACTAAAGGGTCGGTTCAAACCTCTTTCAAAGAATTTCAATCGCAATTCAGCATGTAAATGCCGCCAACCTTCTGGGCACCCTACCTTCTGGCACCTTTTTAAAGCCCGTGTACTACTCGTATTTATAATTTCATTGTATTTTCTCCACTTTAGTTTTTATTTGTGTAGTTGTACAGCTTAGAATAATGTTAAGGGTCGATTTCATCAACATTTAATTAACACGAGAGTGTAGACACTCTGGTGGTATAACTTTACTCTAACGATTTACTAGATGGTTAACTTCAATTTCGTTTCACCACGCTAGTCTACGGATAACTTACTTACGCATGGTTTATTTTTATTTTATTTATTTATTAAACAAAGTACATAATTCTTATTTCTAAGACAATTCTCTGCAAAACTGTATTGTACAGTTTGACTGCTAGATACTAGTAATGCTATAGTATATTGATTATTTATATACAATATTTATATCTCTGCATTAGAAGATATACGAATTTACTTGATGCTAACTTCAAATTAAATCATGTCACTCAAGCATCGGCAGCAAATATTTTTCAGGGCCCTTTTTAAATTTGAGCTTGCTTGGCTCATGACGGATGTTCTCGGGTAGACTATTTAGGAAGTACGGAAGTCTTTTGTTTAATGCTCTACCTTCGAAGTAGTTGTTAACGCGTGGTACTTCAATTTGCCCGCGAACACCGATCGAGTGCCATGCTTGTGCTCTATAATATTGGGTTTTGCTCCTGGTTGCTGTGGTAGTTAACTGCTAGAAGGTGTGTTAGACTAACCGGGAGTATTTTGCAAAATTTAAATTATTTTGAATAGTCTCCATTGCAAGAATGAATTCGTAATGCACCCAAGTAAGACAGACAATTCTTCCCATGCTTGAGCAATGGTGTTGCGTATTTTTTTTTATCTGTTGGTGTAATACAACAATTGGAAAATAAGTATAGTAACGACTTAACAGTGACAATGACAATAATAATCTTCGACTAACAGTTTACTCACGAGTAATTAATTATTTATTATTGGAATAAGACTTACTACGTAGGTGAAATCGAAAAAATGAAGTATCTTGCATGTATTCCATTGGCATGTGTACTAGAATATGTCTTAAGGATATAATTTTATTACAAATTATCCTGGGGGTATATATTGGGGGAGCTTGAGAACCAAACCAATACAGTCTAGCCCGTTCGATTTAAAAGCGGGATATTTAAAATCGGTAGAATATGTCGCAAATGGTAAGCAAACATTTGCTGTAAACATTCCGAGCGGGAAAACCTCGTCTGGGAAATCTTACGGGATGCGGCTCAAAATTTAATCACATTTCAGTCCAGGAAGAAAGTAGCTGCGGAAGAGTGATTTTAAAATGAATTTAACAAAATTCAGAGGGTTTAATTTTGTTAAAAGAGTGACCTTTTACACGATAAACCTTCTGAATTTAATTTTTAAACTGGCCCTTTTAAGTCCAATGCGCTTTAGAAAATATAGCGTAAAACATTTAGCTAGGTCTTTTAAAACTGTATAAAATATACATTATAACCAGAATGTCGATACATTATTATGGTTATACCATGAGTTCGGCACGAGCGAGTATCGAGCGCTGAATGACGGTCTATCTCTTTCGCACCATTAGCGCGTGCGAGAGACTGCACTGACTCTCGATACGAGATACCCGCTAGCGCCTATCGTAAACTCAGCTCATGGTAGGCACACTGATGGCTTCGTCACATACCGAAAAATAAACAAGTTTTTGAGTTGTTGAGTCAAAAATTTTCACCCGTTTTGGAAAATAACGATGCCAAAGCGCAACACAGATGCATAGATACCCTAAACTTATAACTACATCACCTTTCTTTTTTATCGTAGGTTCAAAATTAGGTTTCTAGCTTTAGTTGTCCGCTAGTCACCGATAGGTTAAAAAGTGTCTCTTCGACATATTGGTCACGGATCACATCATTATAACACCTATTTTGGCAGTTGCGTATCTTATCCTTCTTTGTTTTCATTTGAGATAAAACGCTCAAAAATTCCAGAAAACTGTTAAAAAAAATATTAAAAAACTCTGGCGCCTCTTACCACCGCAATTGGCTTCATAAACCCTGCCTTGTCCGTGCATACTGAATGAAGGTATGCAAATTGAACGACAAATATATGCTCCAAACAATTTTGGACAAAAAACGGATGGCCATATTGAAAAGTCCCCAGTAAGCTCGGCCGAATTTCACCTTTCAATACAAACGGAGTTTCGTTCTTGTTTTAAAACTACGTGTTGGATTGTAACCAAACTTTGCATACACAATGAAATGAGGTATATCTAGGCCTGAAACTAGTTTATATGGCTGCAGTTCATAAAACAAACTAAATACAGCAAAAACAAGTTTTAATAACAACTTAAATTCGCTATATTTTTTTACTATGGTATCTGAAGCTACATGAACCAATTACAGATTATATACATAACTTTCGTTACTATACTTAGAATAAGTTTAGATATTTGCAGGCATATACCTTAACTTATTCTAAGTCCAAAGTTTCAGAGCAAACTAGCTAGTCGTTCAAAAATGAGAGCGTAACTACGTTTGTCGCGGAACCGAGCTTACTGGGGACTCTTAAACGCTCTGCCCAATATTATTACTAACTTACTTAGCTCTTTTGGTGGCATTCGTTTGCCGAGGAGAAAAACTTGTTACTCTATTTTTTGCTTCAGCATAGTGAAGTAAAAAATAGTAATGTAGAAGTATCCTCAGATTGCCAGCTATTGCCGTACTAAAAATGATTGAAATAAGTCCAGCCGATTAGAAATGATCGGGTGACAAAAAAATATGTATATGCAAATATATATAGATATATATATTTACATACAACCAGACAAACAAATATCTAAATATATTGCCTAATAAAACCCAATCTAATCCGCGCATATTGAATGTATGCAAATTTACCCTACAAAATGTATGCCCCAAACAATTTTGGAACAGAAACGGAGGCCATATTTAAATGCTACGACTGACGTACCGTGCTTTGAGGTTTTTTGTGAAGTGTTTCGGGTAGGGGATTGTGAAGCCATTAATTTGCATAGAGTTGGAATAAATTGGCAGTTTACTCTTATTTTGGATTGAACGGCAAAATGTATTTTTCTACTCGTGTAAGGACTTTCGTTTTTGAATTTACACAAGACTAAATTTTAAAAGCCTTCACATGTTACAATTGTATAAGTTAATATTTCACAATGACCAAATTTTATTCTTTCAATGCATTTTGTGTATGATTAGTTAATTATCATTTATTTACAGTTTTCGAGAAAGTTTACTTACATTACGGAGTGTAATAGGAGAGTATTGCCTTACAGTAATAAACCGGCCAAGTGCGAGTTCCGTACAAACTTTCACTTACCCTAACATTACCGAACCGGTTAATATAATAAACCGGTTCGGTAATGAGGTGCAAACTTAACGCAACCGGGTTGTTCAAAGAGGTTTTTGAAAATAAAAAAAATAGCTAGTTAGACACATGATTATAACAACTCAACCCTCAACCCTTAATTCATATTTTCTTCTGTTGCCGCGATTATTATTCATTTAAATAAAACAATTTAACAAGATAATATCCGTAAAATTGTTTTATTCAATCCTTAATTTGTTAGAAAATACTACATTAGGAAAAACTAAACATTATTAAGGTAAAAGGTGAGAAAGAAGAAATGAGAACCTGTTTTTATTTAATTTGGTATGCTTTTTTACTTCTAAAAATAAATACCTGCCGTACATATTAGTAGTTAGAAAAGATTTCATCCTGTGGGTATTTTCCTGTGGTACTAAATGTACATGCAATTTCTGAAAATACGCGGCTAACAGTATAAACACTTCTTCTTTTACATGAACCGCAAGTTTATTGGGATTCTGTGTTTTTAATGCGGGAAAATTAACACCACATTACTATCTATTGCGATATAGATACAAATCAAAGCGCAAAGAAAAATACGATTGCTCTCGCACTCGGTCACACCAGGACTCGAACCCGGTACTTCCTGATTACGCGTCAGGTGTGTTTCCCTTTCACTAGCGAGCACTGTACAGTGCTCGCAGTCGGCATATCGCAGTATAAACACTTATCGGTACGCTTTTAGCGATTTTAAAATTATCAAAAAAAAACTGACGACTTAAGTACATCCATTATCTGAAGTCGCTTAAAAACTAAAGATAAGGATGCAATTTTATTACATAGGATTATGACGTTATAACATATTTTTTCTTTGAAACTTAAGATTCTGATCTTAAGAATCTGAGCGTTTTGAACGTTAAAAAAAAGAGCCGAATTGATTTGTCAGCCAATTACTCTATTATACATCACTTTCGCTACCGATATAACATGGGAAAAACCGTATGTAGCGAAAACTTGCTACGAGCAGAGCGCCTGCCGAGTGGGTTCGCGGTCGTGAATGTGTTAAAACGTAACATTAACTCAAGAAAACTCTTCATCAGGAACTATGTAACCTCGTCCCATGGCGGCCATAAGCGGGATTTATGAGGCGTGAGTATCGTTGATACGTGACGTCATCGGCAGTGATTCCGCCGGAAACCAATAGGGAAACGGAAACCTCTTAAAACTGTTAACGCTGGAATAAGAGGTGGTTTCCGGTGTAGGTCTGGTGATTCGAGAACCATTTGTTGAATAAAATAAATGTTTATGGATAATATAAATCCACAGGGGCTCCTTTTTATGAACTGTCAAAACGCTAAGAGAGTATGAAGTTTCAAAGAAAAAAAGGTTTATGACGTCATCATTCTGTACGATCAAAGTGCCTCCTGCAGTACTTGGTCATTTGAAAAAAATAGTGTGCATTCAGTGACGTAAATATATAATAGTAGATTGTTTGACAAGAGGCTAAAATAAGCCATTATGACACGAAGTGATTATTTGGACGAGCTCACGAAGTGAGCGAGGAAAAATATGTCTGAGTGTCATAATGGCTTTTAGCCTAGTGTTAAACACTCTGCTTTTCACTTCGACTGCGAGAAAATAAAAAAGACTTAACACTAAAATTGTATATTTCACGAAAAATACAAAGTACAGTTTGAGCAATTCTTTATAGTTAAATTGACAGCTTATATATTTTTTTAAACTAATAATGGCCATAGACAATTTTTACTTTTTAATGTGAATGGCTGCAATACGATCAGAAATTTTGGCCAATCTGATGAGGTTGGTTTATTTGTTTTTAATTATTCGTAAGTATTATGTAGCTGGCCACAAGTTTTTTTTTTCAGTTTCATAGAAATTTATATGGGATTATATGGCTTTCTTTTAAACCCTAGGGGCTAAATGTACTATTTTAGTCTCGCTTCGCGAAGCTAATATGACCTACTTTTTGAGCAGGAGAAGTGAAAACACTATTATAAGGCGTTACGGTAATACAATGTATAGATATTTATTACGCTGACTATACATAGATGTTTTCTGGGTATTTCCTGAATTGCATTTAAGTAACTGTTAACTATACGGGAAATTACTCAATTATCAATCTTTTTGTTCAGTAATCAAAGCCCCTGGCCGCATCTACGTATCGATCGCGATAAACTGGAAAACTACAAGAACACTATTGTGTAACTTGATTCTTCCACGAGCTTTAAATGTTTTAATACATTAAATATCTTCAACAGACATTTCATTTTTATAATTTTATAACAGTACTAGAAGCTGAAACTTAGTCGGCGGAGGATAAAACAAAGCATAACCCTTTTTTTCTTCAGCGTAGTCGAGTAAAAAGTATCCTATAACCATCAGTAGATGCCCAGCTACCTGTGTACCATAAATAGTTGAAAACCGTTTAGCCGATTTGGCGTACTGACTCCACAACGACATATACATACATCCATCGTCCACTGGGGTATCAGTTAAGGGAGACCAGGTAAGGTTGCCGGGTTTGTCGTCACACTATGGCCATAAAAGATAACTGAACGAACGAGAAAGTCCATCAACTTATGTCGAAAGGTGGCGAGCGCTTTATCTATGGGAGATATAGCTCTTCCGATCTTTCGACACCGGTTCATAGTCCATTATGGCCGCTGACACCACCGACCCGTTAGAATACCCTACGCCATAGGGTATTCTAACGGGTCGGGTAAGTCGGGTAGGGTCCTTGCCTGGCCTCCCCTACATATATTGTTTTTTGAAATACTACTTAAGAAAAAGTATATTCAACTTCAAATTCTACGCATTCAATTTCACAGTAGGGATTTATTAAATGTGGCTGAATTGTCCTAACACAGCTCAAATGTAACAATACCAACATACAGGAATCATAACAAACTCCACCATTGAAATTCGGAACACCGGCTTACCTGAAACAAACGATAAAACAATGAATTACAAATACCGCACGCACATTTGTTCATTTTTAAAAAAGATTTTCAAAATAAACTTTTCAAAATAGGCTTTGTACTCAACATTTATAGGTACTCTGTAACATCACTTCATTCGGATAAATATCATCTCTGCGTGTTTTTATGAGTTAACACTTTCACGACCAACATGGGAAAATGTGTATTTAGCGAAAAATTACTACGCCTACCTAGTGGGTTCCCGGTCGTGATATAGACTTGATTTTTGAAAAACAAACCTCCTTATTTAAATTCTTAGAAGCATGCGTTCAAAATTGCATCACCATGAAAGGTAATTTATTCCAACACACGGTAATTAAAATTCAAATATAATTATCATTATAATACTAAAATAGACATAAACCTAAAGGTGTATCATTTGCTCGTATCCGATCACCGTGCCGTGGCATGACTGCGTATCGCGCTGCTTGGACGCTTACTGTCGGCGCGCCGATCATGCCGTACTCGTCCGATATAACTGTGTGATACGCGTAGCAAAATGGATTTCGAGCGATCCGATCGGCGCAACGTCCAAACGCGTGATCGTGACACGCGATCATGCCACTGGACGATGATCTGATACGGGCAAATGATACAAATGTGATGTTGCCTATTTTTGACAACTGGTTTGGCTGAGCGGGAGTAACGCTGCCTGCCAAGCTGAAGGTCCTAGGTTCAAATCCCGGTAAGGGCAAATATTTGTGTGATGAGCATAAATATTTGTTCCTCAGTCTGGGATGTTTTCTATGCATATAAGTAAGTATAATCTATTAAATATATCGTCGTCTAGTACCCATAACACAAGCCTTATTTTATTGAGCTTACCGTGGGAATACTTGGAAATTGTTCTGTAATATTTATTATTTATTTATTTAGTTTATTATGTTGCGCATACAATTAACGTACTGCCAACATCCTTGGAACCTGCCGCGGGTAATTTTTTACATTTATTTTAGTTTAGTTTGGCATTTGTTTCTATATAATGTCCAGGCTACTCGGTTGTTCCAACTCTCTTGAGCTTGATTTAGCACTTAACATTACATGGTACTTAACCCTTTCACTACCAGAAGCCCGCTGGGTAGACGCTTTGCTCGTATCGTAGCAAATTATAGCTATATACGCATTTTCCTACTATACGCTCTGGCTCCTATTTCACAATCGTGACAAATGTCCGGTGACAACGACGATTTT
The DNA here is from genome assembly GCA_905404275.2 of Hedya salicella. NCBI lineage: Eukaryota > Metazoa > Arthropoda > Insecta > Lepidoptera > Tortricidae > Hedya > Hedya salicella. The sequence goes on along the minus strand of FR990112.1, from coordinate 5,444,130 downwards.
AAATTCACGGCGATCCCCGCAAGCTCGATATATCTCCTTATTTTATACTGGGCACGCAATGTATGTAAAATTCTCGCTGTCACCCGACATTTGTCACGATTGTGAAATAGGGGCCTGCTCGTAGCAAGTTTTAGCTACTTAGATACGTAGCCGATAACAAGGCTACGCGCGTAGCGCTATGAAAATGTTCGTAGTAAAGGGGTTAACATCAAGCAGTGATTCGATTTCAGAGTGCAATACTACTCGTACCATGGCACAACTAGAGAGTGTAGTAACTACACTAATTGAAAACAACATAATGCGTTGGATTCCACTTGAAGACTTAATTTAAATAGAAATGCTGCTACGCCTCTCCCTAACCGCTTCTCTATCGTGTTCACAAAACCGTTTCCAGTTCTAAATGCATTCTAAGCTGGAAACGCTTTGAGAAGACTCATTCTGCTTTGTGATAAAATAGAGGAAGGTTTTGCTGGCAATCTTTCTAGTATTAAACTAGAAATAAAATATAAACAGACCGACATAAATATGTTGTTATACTCATATGATAGACAGAAAAACGGGTATTCTGTTTATTTATATTTGTAGGTTTAACAAACAATGAAACAGTAAAAGAAGCAAAGGAATTATAATCCACTAGCTTCTGCCCGTGACTTCGTCCGCCTTAAATTCGTTTATCGCGGATAAGGGTATTTTTCCGGGATAAAAGTAGCCTATGTCCTTCCCAGAGACTCAAACTATCTCCATACCAAATTTCATCCAAATCGGTTCAGCGGTTTAAGCGTAAAGAGGTAACAGACAAACAGACAGACACACAGACAGACAGACACACTTTCGCATTTATATTTTTAGTATGGAAGAATGGATTAATCTGGTAAGTACCTACTTAGTTATAGTTTAAGGTACGTTTTTATTTCATGTCACTTGTATAATTATCAAAGTCATGTCAATTTATATTTTAAGTTATAAGCATAGCTTCTTCCAGAACATTGTACATTTTCTGAGTTTCTCGAATTCCGAAGTAAAGCTTCACTTATGTCGGCTAACCGTGGCTTCTCGCAGTACAAATTTAGACCATCAATTATATATGCAAATTAATACTTCAGGCGCAGTCTATTCACAAGATTAGTTCATTAAATTTTGAGCGGCCTCAGCGCTTTATGAGGAACATTAAGTTTTCCAGAGATGTATATTTATATGTTTACTTCTCGATAGTATACTACTTATTGTGTTTGTATAATATATATGTCCAATACTTCAATTCCTAACTGCTTTGCACCATCTACTTATACGTAAACTTTATTTTTCTCAACGCCTCCCACAACTCAAAGATTGTCTGGAAGAGATCGCTGTTTAGCGATAATACCGCCTGTTGTTTACCTCTCCTTGAATGTATTGTTTTCTGAAATCTGTTTTTTGAGGTGTGCAATAAAGAGTTATTGTATTGTATTGTAATGTGGATTCAGAATCAACGGATAGTCTATCTGATATCGTATATTTTTTTTAAGGTGTTATTTTTTTACCCCCTAATTAGGAAGGCAGCCGACTACCTCCTGAAGATCCCCGACCCCTCAGAGGATCCACTCCCCAGAAGCCGTCTCAAAAGAGGCCGGTGTACGCGGTGTCCTAGACACGTGCTCTCTGATCCGGACGAGGAGATCACAGCAACTATCGTGATGGCAGCTGCGAACTCCTCGGACGATGAATTCTAAAGGTGCGTCCACACTTGTAACATTTGCTCGTATCCGATCACCGTGCCGTGGCATGACTGCGTATCGCGCTGCTTGGACGCTCACTGTCGGCGCGCCGATCACGCCGCACTCTTCCGATATAAGTGTGTGATACGCGTAGCAAATGGATTTCGATCGATCGGATCGGCGTAACGTCCAAACGTGTGGTCGTGACACGCGATCATGCCACGCGACGATGATCTAGTCCGCGCAAATGATACAAATGTGGACGCACCTTAAGAGTCAACCCCGCCGGCGGGATTACCCAGCCCAGCTCGGAATCTGCCCCTCGCCCAATTTCTCTTCTCTCTCTACCCCACCAACCAACCAACCAACTTGGGTTGAACCGGTTCAACCCAGCCCCGCAGTTTTTGTGCCGTGCGTACTGCATCCCACCCCAAGTCTAAGTGGCCGCGGTGGCATTCTTGGTTGTGGGTTTGCGCGCCCCCCACTGAATCCGATCCAGTTCCAAGTTAAGTTCTACAAAAAAACCTTTTTTTTGCTAAATAAATAACAAAGTAGAAGTGTATTATTTCATCGTGCAATAAATACTACATAAGTGACGGTGATGGTCAGGAAAATGAACATATTATAGACACGGTTAGTGTTTTGAATAGCGATACACGTACTTCACACATATGATCTCCTGACTTACTGACAGTTGCTGACTTGTGGGTTGCGGGCAAACCCTTTGTCCGACAAAGGCGTGGTTCATTACGTGTGCAATCTTTTTGAGAATTAGTTAATTCAAAATTAAGTGGGCGCTCGCAGGTAAGAATTATACTATACTATTTTAAACCTATTAGCTGTTAGCGAGCTCGCAACAGTGCGTATTTGTTAGCTCGAAACTTGGACTAATAAACGCGCGCTATTTCGAGCTCGCTATCAGTTAATAGATTTTAAAAAATCGACGATGTCACCACTCTCCTCTGTCACAACTCGCCTCGGTCTTTCCTACATAAAAATATTAAAAAATTAATAATGTTTAAGTATACCTATCAATTTTAAACACAATCTACATTGTTTATGAATGAATAAATGAATGAAACTATTTGAAGGTCACTAAATTAAAAAAAAAATGTATGCTTGTGTCGTTGTGGCTTTTCACGCCAAAACCGCAAGACAGATTTCAAAAATTTTTGGTTCACGGGTAGGTTAAGATGAGAGAATGGCGGTCACTTAAGCAGTAATTAATTTTTTTTTTATTTCTGCGATGTACGGTATAGGCAAATGACTTTTTACATAGCTTATATAATGGGCTATAGGTATATATATGAGGCACATTATCAATCTATTACGGGTTTCTTATTTTTTAATCAATTTGCAAAACCCTTCATTGACCGCTATTACCCGCCTTTGCGTCTACTGATGGGGTATTACCGGTCATTCAAAATTAACACGGGGTTGCTTCTAAAATGTACCACAACGAAATAAAACGACAGTTTATTCATAATTATCTTTATTTTTTATATTTTAACCAATTTTTTTATAAAAAAAAACAAATATATTATTAATTATTTATATTTTTACTTTGATAATCGCATTGAGACGCATAGGAACGCTCTTTTACTTAGATTTGAAACATATTATGTTTAGTTTTTATTTTTACCAAAATCAACTCTTTTTTTAAACAAACATAAGTATTATTAATTATTTATATTTCTACTTTGAAAATCACAGATTGAGACACATAGGAACTCTCTTTTACTTAATTCTAACTATATTATCTTTTTTTATACTTTAACCAAAATTAACCGAAACATTTTTATATTTTAGCCAAAAATAATTCTTTTTTTATAAAGAAGCAAACATTAATATTTTCTTCTGTTTCCGCGATTATTACTCATTGAAATAAAACAATTTAACGGATTATATCGCGTATATTATCTCATTTTAGTTCCCGACCATGTCCTCCCGTGACCATGGAAAGCTGGAAAGCTTCCGAAACGTCGGGAACTAAAATGAGATAATATACGCGATATAATCCGTTAAATTGTTTTATTTCAATAAGCAAACATTAATTTATATTATCAGACAAATAATAAATTGTCTTATAATTGCATACGGGGTAATACCGGTCAGTGACAGGTATTACGAAAAAACGTAAATACTTTCGTAAAATCCAACAAGCACATGGGATACACTTGTAAACGTGTAGTAATTTACTTTAAGAACGATATTGATTGGTATAAATCACTTTATTTAGTTATTTAAACTTTATTGCACAAAACAAAAGTAAGTACAAATGGCGAACTTAATGCCAAAAGGCATTCTCTTCAACCATAGGGCCAAACAGAGAAGCATGAAAATGGTGCAGTGGGGAAAAACATTAAGTACTGAGAGCGTTCGGACACATAAGCAAATAATGCATACATAATTGCTTATACCTATACTATATATGATATACAATATATATATATATATATATATATTACATATAAATAATAAACTGTAAGCTTACCTTTCCCCGAGTTTTCGATTTTATTACAACACACCTGTACACAGCTGTCAAACTGACTGCGCGCGAAGGAAAATGGCGCCACTAATAGCGATTGCATAATGGTTTGGAAGTTTTAGATTTTGAGGTGACCGGCATTGCCCACTGACTGCTATTTCCCTGTCTTACCCTATCCACAGACGGTTATAGGATACTTTTTATCCGACTACGCTGAAGAAAAAAGAGGGTTATGATATTTTTTCCTCCGCAGACGAAGTAGGTATATAGAATGCAGGTAAACATTAAATGTGTAATTAAATGAAAATTAAAGAGAATGATAAACGGTCGCCTATTTACATCTGCCTTTTCTTATTATTTTGAAAATAACAAGGAAAAAAACACGCACAAATTATTCGGATACGTAAATAAAACCACGTATTGAGCGTTATATTTTCGTATACCTTCTTCAAAACAATTTATGGCTCTTTGGATACAGATTCAATATTACTAAAATTGGATTTTTAAATTCCATTATGCAAGTTATCTGCAAATTATTAAATAATATAACATCATATAAGTGTGACAATGTGCAGTTTCCTTCTACCCTCACGCTCCCACAATCCTAACTCGAGGATCATCGAACATTCGGGAGGCGCGGGGCGAGTCAGTTTGCGCCGGAGTGTAAGACAGAACGTTTGTGTCGTTTACCTTGCGATTGAAAAGGGACCGAATACTAGAATCCGAAATCACCCCCGTGTCGCGACGGACTACCGATAATCTTAGCCCAGGGACGCGAGTGAAACAAGTGAACAGTGCACTGTATATCTGGACTACCCTGAACCGCCGAGCTGTGAGAACTACTATAAATCATCTAAACAGTTCCATCACAAAAGTTACCATACATTTCATGGGTTATTCAATGGTATTATTAGTTTAAAAATTGACTTTCCCAACCAACTGAAAAGAAGCTAAACTCAAAAAAGTTTTCAGGATTTCTATCATAAAAACTACTATTTCGCATCAAAATATTATTTTTATTTCAGTACAGTCAGCTTCCTTATTGTATGTTGGGTGTAGCGTCCAGTTCAAACGTATTTAAGCCATTTACTAAAAAGCTGAAAAAAAGAAGTGAGGCTTCTTCAGACCCGACTACGCGAAAAGGGGATTATGATATGCCTTTTTCCTCCTCTGGGAACGAAGCTTAGTACATCAAACATTTTTATCTTTAATATATTTTCTACATAGGTCAGAGACTTTTAAGTCAGAACTCGGATAGGTCAATGCAAAACAATTACAAGTCGAAAATAGAACAAGATATAATGGACTCTTCTTTAATTATATTTTTCAATTATGTTTATGTATGTTTGGGTGGAATCTGGCAAGTTAAATTTGACCTACTTCCCGATTTACAATTGAACTAAAATTTGACATATTTATGTAAGTTTGGTGACAATATTAGTACTGTAAATAGTATGATACCATCAAGCTGATCTGATGATGGAGCAGGGAGGTGGTCATAGGAACTCTGTAAGACAATAAAGCAATCCTACTGAGTTTGGGCTTTTTAAAATCGTCTCGGTGAGTAGTTGATGGATGTTTAAAGAAAAGTACAGTTAGCAATAAAAGATTGGCACAAAAATATTTTTTTTTGCTAGAAACTTATTAATTTCACCATACTTAAATAACGACAAATTTTACTTTTTACGATTTGCCCTAACAATAATCATTCCCATACTTATGACGACTCTATTGTATCTTGTTATATTTCGGTATTGTTTTTGCGATGACCTGTTCGAGCTCTGGCTCTAAAGCTGTATACACCTCCCACATACAAGATAAGGAAAATCTAAGTGTTAGAGAGGGACAGATTTAATAAACTTCCTCGTGTATGCAGTTGTTCCAAGAGATGAATTCATTAAAACTTTCGTCGCCAGGAACGGAGAATAATCCTCTGAGCACAGAACATGAGAATAGCCTAACACATACATTGAAGAGAAATGCAAACAAGTGAAAACTTTATAATCTCGCGGTTTGTACTTATAATAATTAAAGTTTGATATGATGGTTCAAACGCAATATTCTATTTGAAAATGCATTGGGATCAATCGGAATGATTTTTATTGCATTGTAATTTCAAAAATGACGTGTTTAGGGTTCTGTACCAAAAAGGAACAGGAAGCCTTATGGTGTAACTTGTCTGTCCGACTGTTAAAGCGCCATATCTCGGAAACAACTTAAGCTATTTATTTAAAAAAATACACGAAAATTGTCAAAATGAGGTTGTTACTCTTTTTTTGTGCGCTTAGTTTGCACCTCATGTGTATGCAACGCAATATATATCAGGTGCAAACTTAACTTAACCGGAACCGGGTACTAATATTAGGGTAAGTGAAAGTCGTTACGGAACCCTCAGTGCATGAGTCAGTCTCGTACTTGTCCAGTTTTTTTATTGAAGAGATCAATAAAAAAACCGGACAAGTACGAGACACGGTTTATGTGAAGCTCTCAACAAAATGGCAAATGGGGTCGGTGGGAGCCAAAACTACCAGCAAAGGGAGGCAGGGCTGTAAAGTAAACAATGATAACCGTATCCAGTAGTGGAACAATAACGTCCGTGTAACAGCGGGCAATGAACGTACGAGTTTCATTACAACTGCAGGTGCCCTTGTTTAGAATGCGCAATTAAAAAATATGGCGCGCGTTACTACAGCCTGCCCGCTCGACTTGTCTCTTCGAAGTGGTTGTACGTTGTTTCATAGACTGAAGTTTGGTAGAATTTCGTTCTACACAAAATGATTCCCATATTATCATTTCATAGAATAATACATTCGCATAATACTTACTTTATAGAATTTTGTATCATAGATTTTTGTTTGGAAGATAATATAATATCATAATATTCATTTCATAGACTTTCAATTCAAATATTCTTTATCCATATATTATTTAGTTTACGTAAAACTTATTACGTAGACAAATGTTTGATAGATTTTGATTACAATGAATATTTTTTCCCATATTATCATTTCATAGAATAATCAATTCGCAGAATATTTACTTCGTAGATGATTCATATCGTAGACTTCCAATTTGTATATTATTTAGTTATTACATACCATATTTATTTCATACCATAGACAAGATGCATACCTCCTATAAAATCACAACACCGCGTTCACAGTAATAATCGTTTGTCCTAAATATTATTTGTCCTATCGTTTGTTGTGGCTAAGATTCAACTGTCAAATGAATTATGTGTATAATTGTAATGTTCCTAGTATTTAAAGTGCTAAAATTGACACATTTTGACGCAGTTATCTACAGTTTTCGGTTTTTGACCGATTTTGACGCTCCGCTCGCTTCGCTCGCTCCGCTATACATGATCACAATACAAACCTAACCTAGCCTACAATTTTCGGTTTTTGACCCATTTTGACGCTCCGCTCGCTTTGCTCGCTCCGCTATACATGGTCACAATACAAACCTAACCTAACCTACAATTTTCGGTTTTTGACATACTATACATTTAGCACACCTTTGGTCACCTTAGTTTAGAATACATAATTCTAAAATTTGATAATGTTATTAAATAATAAAGTAAGATTTTAAAATTCATCGAATTGCGTTTCTGTGAAAAATGTTTCATTGAAGTAAATAGTCGTTGAAACAATAATATTCGAAATAAAAATACGCGGAACAAATATTACGTGGAACCTTTTTCAGCGAAACAAAATTCTATGAACTTTCTGTCTGCGAAATAAAAATACTCAAAACGTAATTCTATTGTTTGATAAGTATGTTGATTAAAAAAAAATTATTATAAAATTCATTGAATTGTGTTTCTGTAAAAACTGTTTCATTGAAGTAAATAGTCGTTGAAACAATAATATTCGAAATAAAAATGCGCGGAACAAATATTACGTGGAACCTTTTTCAGCGAAACAAAATTCTATGAACTTTCTGTCTGCGAAATAAAAATACTCAAAACGTAATTCTATTGTTTGATAAGTATGTTGATTAAAAAAAATTGATTATAAAATTCATTGAATTGTGTTTCTGTAAAAACTGTTTCATTGAAGTAAATAGTCGTTGAAACAATAATATTCGAAATAAAAATGCGCGGAACAAATATTACGTGGAACCTTTTTCAGCGAAACAAAATTCTATGAACTTTCTGTCTGCGAAATAAAAATACTCAAAACGTAATTCTATTGTTTGATAAGTATGTTGATTAAAAAAAATTGATTATAAAATTCATTGAATTGTGTTTCTGTAAAAACTGTTTCATTGAAGTAAATAGTCGTTGAAACAATAATATTCGAAATAAAAATACGAGGACTAAACATTATATGAAACATTTTCTGTGAAACGAAATACTACGAAAATTCAGTCTGCGAAACAAGGGAACACCCTTCGAAGTAGTTTAATCATTCCTATAGTTGTAGCTATGGTTTTTAGCGGAATTCATATACAAGTTGAAGTTATTAAAACGGCTTCTACTATAATAAAACAATTCAAATAATGAGTATTTTGAGATGATTTTAATAACCAGACTATCAAAGCGCATGTGGAACTACGGAGATATAGAGAGAGAAGGACCTAGCAAGAAGAGGCCGGGAGGATACTTGGCTAGCAATTATGACTATATCCAGTAGTGGAACAATAATATCCATGTAAAAGCGGGCGCTGAGTGTACGAGTTTTATTACAACTGCTGGTGCTTTTGTTTAGAGTGCGCAATTAATAAATATGACGCGCGCTACTGCAGCCAGCCCGCTCAAGCGTCGTTGAGCTTTGAGTCTCTGAGCGAAAAACTAATAGAATTCTTTTCTATACTATAGAGATTTGAAAATGAAATGTTTTTATGTGTCGTTTTGGCTTCATCACGCCAAATCGGCTTAACATACATATTTCAACTATTTTTGCTGTACGGGTTAAAGGACATTTTTTACCCGATTACGCTGTCGACAACAATAGGGGTTATGTTATGACGAAAGAAGTTGCGGGGACCGTCTAGTATTTAATATGCTCGACAGTTTGTATATATATTTTTTAATATTAGTGCTCTAAATCGGAATCTATACTGCAGGTTGCATCGTATTTCTGTTACACTACAGAATAATATTTTTGAATAATTTTTCACAAAGAACTTTAATTGACAATAATTCATATGTGCAGTGCAACTTAATAAGGATATTTCTAGTAAAACGAAGATAGAACAACACCGGGACAACTCGGCTAGCAATTATAACTATATCTAGAAGTGGAACAGTAACATCCGTATAACGGCGGGCTCTGAGCGTACAAGTTTCATTACAGCTCAGCTGCAGGTGCCTTTGTTTCGAGGGCGCAATTAAAATATATGACGCGCGTTACTGCAGCCAGCCCGCTTGACTTGTGTATTTGAACTAGGGCTTCCAATCCCGGGTTTCTTGTATGGACAATCCCGGGATCCCGGGGTTAACTATGCAAAAATCCCGGGATTGCAAGCTCTAGTTTGAACTGATGCAATTCTTATAATGTTTTTTAGGGTTCCATACCCAAAGGATAAAACGGGCGCCTAATACTAAGACTCCGCTGTCCATCTCTCTGTCTGTCTGTCCGTCTGTCACCAGGCTGTATCTCATGAACCTTGATAGCTAGACATAAAATTATACTGTTTTTAGTATTTGTTGTTATAGCGCTAACAGAAATACATACCTCCATCCTCTTCCCCCGGACCACCGCAAAGTGTACACGTGCCTAGTAAAACTATCGCAATTTATTTTTGAATTTAAATCATAATTTGGCGTGATTAAATAAGTGAATAAGAATAGGAGTGCATAACAAGCGGAGAGGTCAGGTGCGCCTGGTACTGCGCCTGGTACATCGCTGCGAGCCGCGTGAGTCACCCCCATTGAGTCGGTGCCTATGCACCACATCCATCGTAAGCACGCCCCGTTGACCTATCAGCGACCGCCAGATTGCCGCCATATCTGCAACAGCCACGCCCCCTTGACCTACCAGCGAGCTTTAATTAGGCGCCATAATTTAGAGGTAAACTTTCAACCGTTTCTGATATCCTAGTAACCCGACATACAAAAATGAGTGAAGCGGACATGTCGATCTGCGAAACGGGTGGACAGGGTGATGACTCATCATCATCACCAGATTATGTCACCCAGCGGCAGGGGAAAAAATAGAGAAGAACCATCATATTCTACAAAAGGCCAGTTAGATGATTTTAGGCTGGAAATGAGGAAGCTTATCACATATTTCACAAACAGTCAGACCAACGAGCTCCGGGAACTAAGGGAGACGTTGATTGAAATCAAGCGCACCATTGAATGCATAGAGGCCTCCATTGGCGACATAAACAGGCAAAATGAAGAATTTACAAGAAAAAATAGCCAGATAGAGAAACAACTGAAAGAGGACAGCGACTACATCTGCTTCCTAGAAAACAAGCTTGAGGACACTCAAATCGCAATTCGCAAGGCCAACTTCGAAATAAAAAATGTGCCAAAAAGGAAAGACGAGACTAAACAAGATCTTTTAGAAATGATCTTATCCTTGGCTAGAAACCTAAAATGCGAGATAAGAAAGTCTGACATAAAGGATATCTACAGAATTCGAGGGAAGAACAAGGAGCAACAAAATACGCCCGTTATTGTAGAAACAAACTCTGTTATGCTGAAGCTTGACGTTATTAAGGCAACAAAAACGTTTAATAGCAACAATCCAGGCAAGTTATGTGCCCAACACCTGGGCTTCACCACAAACGAGGACACCCGGGTGTTCATATCCGAACACCTTACATCTAAAGGTTCCCGTCTACACTACCTGGCACGTGACCTCAAAAAATCAAAGAAGTACAAACACTGTTGGACGTCCTACGGCAGGGTCTACGTACGGAAAACAGATGAATCAAGCATAATCCAAATCGACTCTGAAGGACAAGTCCACCACTTACATCAAGAATGACTAGCTGATATCGCTTCGCTCTACCTTACAGGATACTTGATATTAATATGTATCAATTTAACAGTCTTGTTTAACATACTAGTACCTTTCTCTACATGTCTATGCTTCAAGTTACTAAGTTGTACCTCAAAACCTACACATACATAAACTCACACACATCACATAATAATTCAGTCACTTGCAATCCAGGAATTAACTCACTCACTATCATAAAAATATATGGAAATAGAACAACTCTGTCACCTTCACAGGTTTTCCTTCTAGTCAATAACCTATTGCTGTTCATATGGTTCAGGTCACACAAACTGTGTCATTACCGACTAAATAACTATTTAAAGAATCCCGCTGTATTATTTACGCGTTTACTTACTGATATCCCAAATGGGTGACACACAACTAACAAACACTGAGTTAGACAATATCAATATAGCACGCTGTATCGTTTGTGACAGCACTGATGAACTAATTAAACAAATGCAAATTAATAACAATGATTTTACAATTATTAGTCAAAACATTCGAAGTATTTACTGTAATTGATGATTTTATGCTCACTTTATCTAATTTCACATATTACCCTGATAAAATTGTACTTACAGAATGTAGACTCAACTGTAATAAAACCTTACCGCAAATAGAAAAATACAATTCCTACACTACTAAATCTCAGCTGAACCAAAATGATGGTGTGGTTGTATACATTAAGCAAGATTTAAAACATAAAGTTAGGGAAATAAGACTAAACCAAGCCTCTTGTCTTCAAGTAGATGTGCTAAACCACGCAGTTTTGTGTATATATCGATCCCCCTCAAATCCTAATGCCGAAAATTTCATAGATTCCTTAAAAACTCATCTGGAAACTTTACATTCGAGTACTAATCTTATCATTACGGGGGACATAAATATTAACATTATTCATAAACCTACGGAACTCTCCCATGAATATAGAAATAGAATAAATTATTTAAACATGTTATCTATCTATGGACTCCTACCGGGTCATACAGAACCCACCAGAGAAAAGAATTGCTTAGACCATTTTATTCTTAAAATAGATAAAACTAAATTTTCCGCCACAGTCGCTATTATAAAGACTTCCACTACTGATCATTTCACAATTTTTCTGTCTTTATCAAAAATTAAAAATGTATCACCTATAAATAAAACTAAACAAATACTAAGCTTTGAAGATGCTCTTACATGTTTACAAAACTCCAATATATCAGAACTAATGTTCTGTAATGACCCTAACGTAGTAACAGAACGCCTTATATACATGATAAGTGAATCCATGGAAAAAAACACTAAGGTTACTATCATACCCAGTAAAAATCGAATCATTAAACCATGGATAACTCCGGGTATATTACGGTGCATACAAAATCGGAACAAGTTGCAGATACAAGCACGTAACAACCCCTACAACACTTTAGTAAAAATAACATATACCCGGTACAGAAACTACTATAATAATCTCATCAAAAAACTTAAAAGAAAATACGAAAGAGACTTAACTGCCAAGTCAATAAATAACAACAAATTACTGTGGAAAAATATAAAAACCCTAACGTATTCTAGTAACACTAACAAGCTCCAAAAAAAACTTTTAAATATCAAATCCACTTCTTTAGAATCAGCTAACTATATCAATAAATACTTCGCTAACATTGGGAAAGAGCTCGCTGAAAACATATCTCCTAACCCGCAGGTAGAGCTTGGACACTACCTCAATAGCTTTTCGTCACAAACTGGCTCTTTTGCTTTGCTGCCAGCTAGTTATGAAGAAGTTCACAACACTATAATTAACCTCAAATCCAGCAGTGCGCCGGGCTGGGACAATATCACAACATTTTTTTTTTAATATATTTCTAAATGAATTGTCCTATTATTACACATCTTATAAATCTTAGCTTCGAACAAGGTATTTTTCCAACCTCCCTAAAGCAATCTTTAATCACCCCTGTATACAAGAGTGGAGACAGAGACAGTGTCAGCAATTATAAGTTTTGGAAAAGTTACTTAACACCAGACTACTACGTTATTTAAATAAATTTGAACTCCTATCTAGCGCTCAATACGGATTTAGAAATCAAAAATCAACCGAAGATGCAATTACTGCTCTCACGTCCCTAGTAATAGATAAACTCGATACAAACACTAAGTGTTTAGCTGTTTTTCTTGATTTGAAAAAAGCTTTTGACACTGTCTCTGTACCCATACTTGTACACAAATCGGAGAAGCTTGGAATCAGGGGACTCCCGCTTCGTCTCTTTGAAAACTACTTGACTGGCAGAAAGCAAAGGGTCAAAAGTGGTGATATCGTTAGCGAGATTGAGGATGTACAGTACGGCGTCCCCCAGGGAAGCGTTTTGGGGCCAAGTCTTTTCCTCGTATACATAAATGACCTTTGTAACATGATGATCCCAAATGCAAAAATCTTTTCATATGCCGACGATCCCGCAGTCGTTTTCACTGATAACACCTGGAATGAAGCTAAAACCAATGCTGAATTAGGTATGGCTCTCATCTCGAAGTGGTTAAGTATGAATCTCCTGTCACTAAATACGGATAAAACAAAGTATATCTGCTTCAGCATCAATAAAAGTACACAACCCGAATTCAATGCACCTCTTAAAATTCACTCATGTCAACTTAACAATGATACCACATGTGACTGCCCAATTATTGAGATAGTTGCCCAAATAAAGTATCTTGGAGTTCTCTTGGATGAGCATTTAAACTGGTATGCACACCTCGATTTACTTTGCACCAGAGTTAGAAAATTACTGTGGATATTTAGGGCTTTGAGGCACATTGTACCAAAAAACAACACATTAGAAACGATAGCAAAACCACGTAATATACTAAACGAAATATATATATATATATTTGATGCATTCTGTCTTAACATACTGTATTACAGTATGGGGAGGTGCAGCAAAAACCCGATTTATAGACCTGGAGCATAGTCAACGTGCAATTATAAAGGTTATGTACTTCAAAAAAATTAGGTTTCCAACAGATGAGCTATACCAAATTACCGACCTTTTGACTACAAGTTATACATACTGCATTGTGTCCTGAACAAACATAAAATCCTACCGTTTAATACTAAATATAATAACAGAAGGAAGATAGGCAGCGTTGCATTATCAAACAAAACAAGAACCATGTTCGCCAAAAGGCAACTAAGCGCTATGTCTGCACACCTCTACAATAAAACTAACAGAGAACTTAATTTCTACCCTAAAACTTACTATGAATGCAAAAAGCTTCTCAAGAATTGGCTAAAATTGAGGACATATGATGAGACTGAGTTTTTATTAAACTGATTGAACTGGATATGATCATGACATACAAGAACACACACACACACACACACATACACACGCACTAACACTTATATAATATTATATCAAAGGTATATATATACCTTCATACCTTCTTGCCTGATACCAATGCTACATATATTTAGCCTAGGAAGTTAGTATTAACATTGTTTTTCAGGTTGACTCTATAAATCAACCTTAGCTTTTAAATTGGAAAGTGTTAAATTTTTTCTTATTTTACTTACGCTTCTGTTCTTTTCCAACTTATTTACACAAGAAAGATAGTTTTTTGTACTTGTTTCACTTCTTTACTGTATATATGACTGTGCACGTACCTACTTAATATTACTTTCTACCTCAGTGAAGAGCGGCGCCTCCCGACACAGGCATTATCATGCTTAATGGGAGACCCCATCCCTTGTGTTATGTAATTAAGTGTTGTAATGAAATAAAGAATTTTGTATTTTTTGTATTTTGTATTTGTACATACATCCTCTGTGAAAATTTCAACTGTCTAGATATCACGCTTCATGAGATACAACCTGGTGACAGACGGACAGACAGACGGACAGCGGAGTCTTAGTAATAGGGACCCTCTGGGTACGGAACCCTAAAAAGGCTAAATCGGTTGTACCTATCTGAATCTGAATTCAAGCATAGCAACAGGATGAAAAATTAAACACAAACATACCAAGTAATATTTTTTATTCGTCTCAGTTCCTGTTTAAATCACATTAAGTCGTTTTTAATATGATAAAAATGAGAACGAATATAAGCAGCGCAACATAAAAAGGTCGTGTAGGTACACAGATAAAACATGATTGAGCATGAATAATGTATGAGTTACGAGGGAAATCTCTTACTTTCTGTACCCGGACATACTTGGATGGACTCTCGATTTTCTCTTCTTTCAATTGATAGATTTCAAATAGGCTTGTCTTTATTATTTGCTTTTCCGTGTTGTTATGCAAAAATAATTGCGTATTTTCACATGTTTATAACGATAAAGCATATTTCACAGCGTTGGCGGGCCAATTGCTAAAATTGACACATTTTGACGCAGTTATCTACAGTTTTTGGTTTTTGACCGATTGTTTATATTATAACGATAAAGCATATTTCACAGCGTTGGCGGGCCCCCAAAAAGATGGACGGACGATCTGGTCAAGATCGCGGGAAGCCCATGGATGAGGGCGGCGGTTGTCATAGAGATCCACGGGAAAGGCCTTTGTCTGGCATTGGACATCCACAGGCTGTTATGATGATGATGTACCTACTCGTACATATGGTCAGTTTCTTATTGGTATGAAAAGATTTACAAACAATTTTACTTTTTTCAAAACTCTCTGTATTAGGTGAGTTTTATTTATTAATTTAAATTAAATACTTAAATAATATACGACATAAGGTAACTAAATAAAAATATTTTTTTTGTAAGTTTGTATGAATGTTGACGACACGTTTGGCTAAGTTGGTTACACAACGGCCTACAAAGCTGGCGGTCCCGGCATCGAATCCCGGCTAGGGCGAAAGTTTGTGCAATTAGCACGAATGTTTGTTCCAGAGTCTTGGACGTTTTCTATGTAGGTACAGGTACCTACATAAATATTACAATTTATATATAAGTTTATTATGTATATCGTCTACTGTAACGCATAGTATGTAAAAACCTTTGCTTAGTTTGCGGCTTGGTCGATTTGTGTATGATTGTCCCTGATATTTATTATTATTTATTATGTATATGTCTTTGCGGTTCATCACGTCAAAACAGCTGGACAGATTCAACAATTTTTGGTGCACGGGTGGTTATAAGATACTTTTTGCTCGACAACGCTGAACAACAGAGGTATATGACTTTTTCACATCTGAAAACGAAGTTGCCGGCACCATGTAGTATAATATGAAATTATATCCTTTTAGGCCGGATATATTAAGCAGATAAACTAAGAGTCTTCGGTTCTGCCAGCAAAGAAGTTAATCACGGACTTTTTGAATGCAAACTTATTCGGGGCCTGTTTGATTTTAAGAGGAAGAGCGTATTTTCGCACCGAATAAAACAGATTATCATGCTACGTCACGTCTTTTATGCGGGGGCACGCTTTACATTATTTTTAGTAGCAGGCTTTTCAATAGGCACACACTTTGGTCTGGGATCGCTAAAAGCGTTTGTTCCCTCATTGGAACGACATACTCTTCGTTTTCAGGGTTCCATACAGTGTTGCAAGTGCTACCGGAAAGTCGGTATATTAACCAATTTTTTTAGTCATCTACCGATCTACCGATTGTCATCCAATTCGGGCAAAAATCTGTCGATTTTTTATTTCTATTTTTTTATAGATTTTTTTATGCCAAAACTATTATTTATACAATAGTAATTGCTACAAAAGTTTACCGATTTTTATTCAAATCTACTGAGTTTTTAGATAATATCTACCAAATTTTCTAATAAAACACGACGAATGTGAGGGGCGGCAAAAATTAAAGGACTTGACTTGCACAATTTTTCAATTTCTTTAAATGTGATTAGATTTTGTTTTATTTAGGAAAATGTGAAAAATACACCATTTCCCCCCTTTATCGCCGAAGTTTAACAAACGAAATTTTTGAAATTATTATAATTTGTATAAATAAACATAAATATTTTATCGCCGAAGTTTAACAAACGAAAATTTTGAAATTATTATAATTTGTATAAATAAACATAAATATTACACGAAAATGATAACCATGTCTCTAACTAGCTAATTATTATTTTTATTTACAAAAAGCCAATTTGAACAACCCGGTTGCGTTAAGTTTGCACCTCATTTATATGCAATGCTGTAGATATCAGGTGCAAATTTAACTCAACCGAAACCGGCCCCCGTATTGACTAACGCGTTTGACGCTCGCAATCGCAATCAAGTACAGGCAAGTATACACGGTACAACAAGTATAAACGGTACGGGAACTTTTGTAATAATGTAATAAAGAAACTGAAGCAGGAATATGAGCGTGACCAACTTGCATCCAACTCTAAAAATCCCAAGATGCTGTGGAATACCATTAAAAGCATATGCAATATCCAGAAGAAGTCGACATATGCTGCTGATCTCATCTCACTTGATAATGATCCAGTTGACTCTCTGAACGAGTGCAATACTTTTTTCTCTTCCGTGGGCGAAAAACTTGCAGGTCAAATTATTGCCCAATCTAAGACGCAAGAAATGTTGGCCTCAAAAGTAGAAATAGATAATTGTACATTAAACTCTTTCTTTATGAAACCCACCGATGCAAATGAAATAAAGAATATTATTTTCCAGCTTAATAATAATAGTGCTCCTGAATTAGACGGTATCACTAATGGCCTGGTGAAGTCAGTTGGCGAGCTCATTCTACAACCTATCTTACATATTTTCAATTTAAGTCTTAGCACAGGCACTTTTCCGCAACAGTGGAAAATTGCATCAGGCACACCTATCCATAAAGACGGTCCAAAAAATACACCTGAAAACTACAGACCAATATCTCTCCTTAGCGTGTTCTCTAAAATATTGGAAAAAATCGTAAATACCAGACTTGTCAGCTTCCTCGAAAAATCCGACCTGATGTCTGCAAAACAATTTGGTTTCCGCACTCACAAGTCTACTGAGGACGCTATCTCACTCTTAGTCAAATCTATATCTTCCCAACTAGACAGCAAATCGAACTGCATTGGTATGTTCTTGGATTTAGCTAAGGCCTTTGATACAGTTTCGAGGCCAATTCTAATTCGTAAACTAGAGTAAATGGGCATTCGCGGCCTGTCTTTGGCCTGGTTTGACAGTTATCTCTCCGGTAGAAAGCAGGTAGTTAAGGTGGATTCTTACGTAAGTGAATGCAACGCTATAAATTTTGGAGTGCCACAAGAGAGTGTCCTTGGGCCCACCCTTCTCATCATATACATGAATGATATACACGACTTAAATATCCAAAACGCAGAGATTATTTGCTACGCAGGCGACACAGCAATTGTTTACAACTCCAACTCTTGGGAGAACACATTTAAAGCTGCTGAAGACGGCACAAACATTGTTGTCAGCTGGCTGCGTAACAACCTTCTCACCTTAAATAGTAAAAAAACTAAATTGATTACCTTCCATAAAACTGCCGCCTCCAAACCTTCTACCTCCCTAGCAATCAAAATTCATACCTGCAAACCTGCTCCCACTATCTCTTGTTCATGCGAAAATATTCAACGCACCGAAGTAATCAAATACTTAGGCCTGCTCATTGATGAAAATATTAGCTTTAAATCCCACATTTTCAACCTTTCTAAAAGAATCAGAAAAGTGATCTACGTGTTTCAAAAGTTGCGCCACTCGGCACAGGAAAATCTCCTTAAAATCATCTACGTTTCACTATGCCAATCAATAATTACATATGGCATTTTTGTATGGGGCAGCCCTGCAAAGAGCGCGATGTTGGCTGTGGACAGAGCCCAACGGTCAGTCTTAAAGGTGATGCTTCTTAAACCCTTTCAATATCCAACACACTGTCTCTATGCAGAAGCTCGAGTCCTAACAGTTCGTCAGCTCTTTGTGCATAAAATATGTCTATCGGTTCATAAAGTTACCTTGAGGATGAGCGCATTCTCCAATTTAGTAACCAAACGCGTTTGGTTACTAATTCCTATTCCCAGAGTTCACACTGCTTTTGGTAGGCGATTCGGTGAGTTCCTTGGTTCCACTATCTACAACAGTGCTGTAAGATTTAACAAAACCATTTTTCAAAGTTCAACTCAAAAGGCCAATTTTGTTTGACTGGCTTAGCTCGCTGAACTACTTAGAAACTGAGGATCTCCTTGAAAAGAGAGCCTAGAATTATTATTAGATTCCTTTATCTGTTTTAGTTTATCTATTTGTAAAGTCTATCTTATTCTATTTGTTCTTTTTATTTGTAAGCAGTGTAAACCCTAATCATCATGTTTGCTAACATGTTGTTCTATTAAGCCATGATATTTAATTGAATCTTTGGCTCCCGCGATAGAGGCTTAGCCTAGTGCGGGGTCCCCTGGTAACTGGGAATTTAAACATGATGTGCACGTTTCTTCATATAATTTGATGCTGTTCTAATTTGTTGTTTTTTGTGCAATAAAGAATCTTTTTATCTTTATCTTATCTTTTAAGTGTCATGATTTTGTATGGGCTATGACAGTTGATTCGGATACCAAGTGTCAAAATTTCGTTAGACAATAACCCCGCGGGTATATGTTAGGGTAAGTAAAAGTTTGTACGAAACCCTCGGTGCGCGAGTACGACTCGCACTTGGCCGGATTTTAGCATTAGAAAGAACCGCACACCAAATTATAAGTCTAACACTTAAGCGGATTATACTAGCGAATGACCTTTTGGAAATGAGGTACTTTTAAAAACTATTGCTGTCGCATCGCCTCAAATCCCCCGTATTACAGTGCAAAAGGGACAACTGCAGCTCGGAACGATCTGACCTACAAAAAATTGGCGAAAACAGGGTTTCCTAGTACCCTATTTCGTCTTCCAAAACTGGACTAATTTTAGTTTCTTTTTTCACATATATGCATTATAACGAGGGCTTCGGCTATGCTTCTATATTTTCTGTTTTTCTTTTATATTCGTTAAATTTGTTTACTGAACGTGTGCTCATGGCGCCGGATGGTGGCATTTTTTGCAGTTTTAGAGGGCCTCTATTTCTTAAAATAAACAAATTATTAAAGAAATAAAACATAGGGGCATGGCACAGGTAAGTATAGATTATATTTATAAAAAAAATTGCTCTAAGACAATAATCCAGGGGAATTACGTTTGTATGGAGGAACACCCACTAGTATATCCTCTTAACTGAGTCTGTTCCAGAGGTATGGGAGCGGTAAGCGAAACAAATAGCACGTCACTTTTTCACTCCCACAATACAAACCTAAACTAACCTACAGTTTTCGGTTTTCGACCCATGTTCCATTTTGTCGGTGTCCTTCCTATACTTCTCCAGTATTATGCTACACCAAATTCGGCGAAACTTTTATATTCTGCTACATAAAATTATGCAAAAGTAAAGTCCGCGATATTAGTATTCTGCTTCAAGAAATTCGGCGGAACATGTATTCGGCTACATAAAATGCTGCAAAATTAAAGATGGTCATATAACTATTCTGCAATTAAAAATTCTGCCAAATGAGTGTTATGCGACATGACAGTTACGCTAAGTATACGATTATGCTAAAGTATCAATCGATTAAAAATGTTTCTGCGATAACTGTTATGCGGACTATATATCAGACAATCGATAGCACAGAATAGATAATAGTGCAAGTACAGAAGGCTCACTACTTTGATCTTTACAAAAGCCGTTTTTTTTTTAGCAAAAATATTATGATGCCCTCTGACGTCGTCGACTCCATCGCAAGCCAAACGGAACGTTAAGGCTGTGTACGAACGGTTAAAATGAATTGGCTCACTCGCCGCGTCGCCGATAGTGAGGGCTGTCAACGACTAAAAATAAAATAATAATGTATTGCCCATTTATTTCTTGCATTCAATATAGAGAGCAATAAATGTATATTCTTCATACAGTATATACATTATTTCATTATTTATCTCTAAAATAATAAAAAGACAACAGACAGACGTGTCAGGGGACTTCGTTTTATAATATTTAGTGATTTGAACGAAACGGCCTTCCTGAAGAATCAAGCTGCACGTTAAGGAAAACCGCATCAAAATCGGCCGTGTAGTTTTTGAGTTTATCGCGAACGTACATACAGACAGACAGACAGACGCGACGGGAGACTTAGTTTTATAATATTTAGTGATTTGAGCTTTTCGAGCAAGGAGATCCTTACCTTACCGTGTTTATACATCTTCGAAGTGGCAAAATATGTAAGGCGTAATTTAACACGGTTTCCAACGCGTGCAAACGCACGAGGTCCGAATTGCAGAAGGCACGATGAACTTTATCCACCTAGGATCCGACTTGCCAAGTCTAGAAAATGTATGCACACGGTAGGGCCTAGGGTATATAACAAAATTCCACTGGAGTTAAAACAAACCACTAGCGACGGATCATTCAACAATAAACTTAATAATAAACTGGCGTCTGACGCCTTCTATTCAGTCGATGCCTTTTTCGAGAACTAACACTGTACTAACAGTAAGAACGTTTCTAATCTGTTACCTACGAGTATCTATCTATAACATAACTGGTTCGCTGGGTCAGCCTTGCCTCCTCAAAACTAATATTAAGTATATACCTAATTGACATGTAAAATTGTATTTTATTAATAAATGAATTGAATTGAACTGAATAAGTCGTCAATAGGTTACTATGGCGTGCATTAAAAATAACATTAAGTTTGCTTGAAAAAATAAATAAATTATTTACATTAATCTTGAAAGTTGATGAACAAATGTTAATTCTTTTATAGAATAGACTCGACTCCTGGGAGTTAAAATGTATGGTCAGAGGCAACCCGGAAAATAGTGAAAACTCTATCAAAACCTGGTAAGTACTTTAGGAGAAGAAAGCGCACACATACCTACTGGATATGCGAAAAGTAATTTGTACTTACTAGGTATTTAGAGAAAATCGAATACCCTTTACCGATACTGTAATGTGAAAATGATAATTTATTATAAACATTCATAGAAACGTGCAGAATATATTATTATAATATTTGAGCAAAATAACTAAATAAATGTGGAACGCTGCTAACAGCTTTTTTAAAAAGTGCTGGTAGGACCTACCTGCATACGAATTGTTGTTTTAGTAAGTCTGTACGAGTATACCCTGAATACCTACCTACTTACTACACTACAATTTAAATATACAAATCTCAGCAAATAATCGATTCAAAATTACATAAAACCAGATAAAATTGTTCTGAGTATTATCTACTTGATTAATCCAGTGTTAATAAAATGAAAGTAGGTAACTACAATATCTTTTTTATTATCATACAGTGACTACCTAGTATCTATTATGTTCATTTACTTATCTTCCGGCATCCTTCTGATGTGTCAGGAGAAAGTAAAACGAGTGATTTGAATTTCTGTCATTGCTCCTGCAACCCGCTGCGATACAATATTTTTTAGCTTTATTTTTAATCATTTAAGCACCAATTTTCCCAAATAGTCCTTCTTGAAACATTAAATACACGAATGTGGCTCGTTCACTTGCGACGTAAATCCAGAAAGCGAGAGCGTCTAGCGTGCGCGAGCGTTCCGAGGCAGAGCGTGGCAGCCACTGAATAGGCCCCTCTGGAGGTGCCGCCGGCATGTATACATAATTAATTATACTTGTAGCGACGAACGTAAATCGCGGAGTGAGCCGCGCCTGTCGATAGTATGTAATATAAAGGGAACCCCCTTTTTTAGTACACATTTTAATAAACAAATAACCAAATACATTTTTTTATATTTTAATCGTTGGTAACATAAACCAGTTTTTACTACATATATCAAACTATATCAAACCTGCTAAGGGTACCTCAGCTATAAAATAACCTAGGGAATGAATAAAAGGACAGTAATATTAGTTTTAACTAACACGTGTGTTGGCATAATTCCGAATCACTAACTACACGTAGACGTAAAACGTTTATGACTAAAGTTTCATTAAGGATTTAAAGCTGACCCGAGTTTCCAGCGGTGCGAAAGTACCAGAGAAATATGACTAGTTTAGCACAGAATATAAATGTTTATACTAAAGCGAATATTAAAAATTATATTCCTCGAGGGAGATTGGAACCAGGACCAAAATTCGACGTGACGTTGTGCTGTTGATTGAGCGATATATCGAGGATATCACGGACATTATGGCTATTTTTAGTATTTGGCAAGACCTTCTTTATGCATGTGGGGGCTCTCTGGCACTCAATAAGAAATTAGAGACCCCGTTGGCCTGTAAAAAAACGTCCTTTAAGGTCTTTCGGGGCCCCAGTGAAGTTAGGCACGTGCCAAGAGTGACCAGTGGGAAAGAGGAGCCTGGTATTTGGCACATGCTTAAAGGCGATATTTGTTAAAATGCTATTCAAAATCGCGAAGTGCGACGCGTCTGATGCGGTTAATTAATTATCATACTCCATCATTCATCATCATCATTGCAGCCATAGAACGTCCACTGCTGGACACAGGCCTCCTCAGTTGACTTCCACATGGGCCGGATAGAGGCGACCCGCATCCAACGAGTCCCCGCAGCCCTAACCAAGTCGTCCAACCACATTGCAGGTGGCCTTCCCACGCTGCACTTGCACGTGGTCTCCGCCGACAACCTTTCTGCTCCAACGGCCATCGGTTGTTCGGTTCATCTATTACTTCAAATATAACGAATCGCTTAAGTAAACATATCAATGAAAGGCTTAAGTAGACATATCAACCAAAAGGAAGTTTTTTACAGACTATTTAAACAGTGTCATGTCGGCAAACCACGTGTTTCGTGGCTATGTAAGCCAATACGGGAACGGCACACGCGACCACAGGCTTGACAGATGTAAAAATGGCCTGTGCGTAGTGAACCAGTGCCGGGCCGATGTCTTTTGGCACGTTTGGTTGCGAGTGTTTTGAATCGTGCCTCATTCAATATCTTGCGGCCATCCAACACCAGTTTGCGCCATTTGTCCCGATCTACTGCGCACTCCTTCCAGCTGTGGAAACGGATGTCAAACGCTTGCATGTCCCGCTTGGCACAATCTTTATAACGCAGGTATCGGGCGACCGATGCTTCTTTTGGCGTTCCCTACAGCACCGAGCATAACACGCCGCGGCAAACGTAATGCCTTCACGTGCACATGGCCTAACCAACGCAGTCGCCTCGGTTTCAGCAGTGCAAAGAGGCTAGGAAGCTGTGCGTCGGATAGTAAATTCGGTAAATTCTCATTTGGCTTGCCACATCGAATTTGATCTCAGCGTCTTTAACGGCTTCCTTGCACGAAATTGATTTGTTAATCTACTCGGTTAAGGCGCCTGTGTTAGCTCGAAGTTGGAGGTATGGGTTTGAATCCCACCCGAAGAAAAATATTTTTTAAATGTTTACTTAAGAGTCCCCGGTAAGCTCGGTTCTCCATACAAACGTAGTTACGCTCTCATTTTAAAACGACTAGCTAGTTTGCTCTGAAACATTGTACTTAGAATAAGTTAAAGTATATGCAGGCCTGAAATTAGTTTATGTAGGTTAAGATACCATAGTAAACAAAATACAGCGAATTTAAGTTTTACATACAAAACTTGTTTTTGCTGTTTTTCGTTTGTTTTGTAAACTGGAGCCACATAAACTAATTACAGGCCTAGATATACCTCATGTCCTTGTATATACACAGTTTCATTACAATCCAACGCGTAGGTTTAAAATGAGAACGAAACTCCGTTTGTATAGGAAGGTGAAATTCGGCCGAGCTTGCTGGGGACTCTTAAGTATGAACATTTAGTAGTTTTGTTATTCGATTTCTGCCTTTCTTTTAGAACCAGTCTTTGAATCCAGTAATCAGAATCAGTAGGGGAGGGCGCAAACCTACAAACGGTAATGCCATCCTGGAGGTTACTCAATCGAAACATGTTTTTTGGCTTTTGCATGTTTGTATGAGATGTTGTGGCTTCATCACGCCAAATCGGGTAAACAAATTTCAACTATCTTTGCTACACGGATAGCTGGCTATCCACAGATGGTTATAGGACACTTTTTACCCGACTACGCTGTCGGGAAAAATACGGCTTATAACTTTTTCTCCTCCGCGAACGAAGTTGCGGGCGCCTTCTAGTTATATACTAGTAATATTTCCTTATACTTGTGAAGAAAGTGTCCCTAACTTTTCGCTTCAGTATAAACACCAAGAATTTGGTAAAATACGTCTCAGCTTTAATAAAATATATGATTTAGCGTAACATTTTTTTTATTTTTTGCTATTAAGAAAATACGATTGATTTGAATAAAATTTAACACATGCTAACCTATAACAAAATGCTAACCTTTTCTAAACACTCAAATGTCAAGTTAAATAAATGCTAAATTAAGAAAAATATGTTCTTTCCAAGACATAACCTATAAAATTATGAGATAATTTTTAGGGTCCCGAAAAGGAACCTTTATGATGTGATTCTGCTTGTCTGTCTGTCTGTTCGAATGTTAAAGCGCCATATCTCAGGAACTACTAAGACAACTAATACTAAAATACGTCTAATTACGGTTACGTTAAGTATTCAACTCTATAGATATCAGTGCGCCTATCATGAGTTCGGCACGAGCGAGTATGGAGCGCTCGATGACGATCTATCTCTTTCGCACTATTAGCGCGTGCGAGCGAGGTGCACTGACTCTCGATACGAGATACTCGCTAGCGCCGATCGTAAACTAAGCTCATAGTAGGCACACATGAGCAAACTTAACTTAACCGGAACGGGGTAATAATGTTAGGGTAAGTAAAAGTTTGTACGGAACCCTCGGTTCGCGAGTCTGTCTCGCACTTAGGCGGTTTTTAATGTTATTTTGTGTAATACATGTTGTTGGTTAAAAATACAAAACAAATATTGTTATACACAGGAAATGGAAACATCTAAGAGATTTACATCACATTTTCCTGTTTCGTGCACACAGTGACAGCTTACTTATTAAATGTCTCGCGGCGTTTTATAAAAACGAGTAAAATACAGGACGGAAAAAATAATGGTAAGCAGTTTTTATGTTAAGGCATTCACACATACCTAGATGGCGACATTCAGAGTAAGAAAAAAAATGGATCATTACGAAGAACCTAGTGAAGCGGCCAAAACTAATGCCCAATCAGTAACACGCAAGCACACACGTTCACGCATACAAAAAAAAACACAGTGTAAAAAACATACAGGTGGGCCGACACCTTTAGGTGCGTCCACACTTGTATCATTTGCTCGTATCCGATCACCATGGCGTGGTATGACTGCGTATCGCGCTGCTTGGACGCTCACTGTCGCTCAGTGTGTGATACGCGTAGCGACATTGATTTCGAGCGATTGGATCGGCGCAAAGTCCAAACGCGTGATCGTGACACGCGATCATGACACGGGACGAAGATCAGATCGGGCAAATGATACAAACGTGGACGCACCTTTTGATGTTTGCGTAAATGATAATGACATGTCCCGAGCTACTAACTAATATGTAATATGCAGCTCGGGCTCGCCCCACCCGCGTCTCGCCCCTTGCACCCCGCACGATTGCTCTGTCTAGACGGCTTCGTCGGATGACTGTATTGATTTCTAGACTGTGACAAAAACATACACACGAATAACACCAAGCAAGTAACAAGAGCATCGTCGGACCATGCTCAGTGTAGGGTTCTGCAGCCGTTCATACGAAACAATGTAATACAGATGAAAAAAATACAATATGAAAAATTGCACTGGTAAAAGAGCGTACTCTGCGGCACTTACGTCCTTTTGTTGAGAATCGCCGTAACGGAATATCAGATCATAATGAAAATTATTTTCATTGAAAGTGTTTATTAAGCTTTATCTGTTTTTTTTTCATATTATTTTAACTTGAGGTTCAGGAAATAGAGGACACAATTTATGCTACCTTCGGAGCGATTATTTCCGAAAATATCTACTAAATCAAATAAAATAAAAATTAATTACCTTTCGTCGGTATTAATTCCACGTTTCGGACGTCGCGTTACGTCCATGGTCTCGTAGGAAACGAAATATGTTATGATTTGTGTTACCTCTGTAATCTAATATTCCCGACACTATGAGTATCTTGCTCATGCAAATACTTAGTGCGTCGCGTCTGCTTGAGGTTTTCTTTCCTCTGTCTTAATAAGTCAAACACGGCGATTACAGACGACATTATGTTACCATTTGATGTTGCATAATTATTTATCCCTTTAACATAAGCCTTAGCTTAAAGCAGGTATATTAACCGCTAATTAAATCGACCTTTAATGGAATTACGGGAGCCCTCTGTCATGCGTTCGGGTTGTGGTTGCTGGGTCGATGATTTCGATGTTTGTTTCCATTATATTTGTGCATTTGCTGGATACAAAGTCCTTTTCAATTTATTTAATTATCCTGTTTTTTTACGTGTAAATAGAAATTAAGGCGATTTAAACTAAAAGGTTCGTTTTCAGGTGTTTAAAGTCCTCGGCTGGTCCGCTTATTAATGAAATAATGATCTTTATTTTGTAAGTAGGCCGCAAGGGCACTTTTACAAGTCTGACTCTACGGCGTTTCCCAAGAGGAGACCACTGAGGAGAAGAAAGCCGACACAAACTCGACAATATCCTAAATATAAGTATAAACTCCACCGGACAATCTTAAATCTATGTTTACATTTGTAACTGCCCGTCCTGGGTGTAAGCTGCGCTCGGCTCGCAGTCTCAAACTCTCTCTTCCTTCTCACAGCACTAGTTCTATGTCCAAATCCTTCCCTGTTCAAGCAATTCGTTTATGGAACGATCTTCCTCTCTCTATAAGGCAAGCTCAGAGCATTTTTTCTTTCAAGCGCATGTTGCGCAATCATCTCTTCAATAAATCTCAAGATTGATTGTCTGTGTGATGTTTTGCAGGTGTAAGGGTACATATATATTTTATAATTGTATTGTATTTATCTATTTGTATTTTAATATAATGTGAGTGTATGTATATAAATATTTATACGTATATATCCCCATATTGACTTGTTGATTTGTGTCTCTTTTCTTTACTTTTTTTTTGTATTCTCAACATTAATGATCCTGCACTAACTACTAGTTTCTGTTTGGCCCTATGGTTGACTGGTAGAGAATTCCTTAAGGCATTAAGTCCGCCATTTGTAACAGTTTGTATTGTGCAATAAAGTTTAAATAAATAAATAAACTCAATGTGTAGTTCTCCAAGAAAACATATCAAAACTTATAAACGTAAAAAAACAAAGAATAATGGAATATAAAAAGCAAAATATGATTTTTAATTTAAAACAACTTACATACGTTTGACATGCCACCTTATAAGAACCGTGTCCCGGTAAAAGTAAATTATTTGGTTTCTGTTTTGGGCCATGCATTTCTGTCTGTTAAATAGTCCTCTACCCTCACCTTTGCCACGCCTTTGCCATTAGAGACTCTTTTAAGTACTTTTTGAGAGCTGGAAAAGGTAATTTTAAAGCATCATCTGATAACTATTTGGTGGGATACTCATTTGTATCCCACCAAATAAGTAAATATTAGTGTATAACGTTTTAAAAACACGTTCCATTATTGTATTGTATCATTACCTCTATACTCTACAGTAATTAAACGTGTTTTTAAAACGTTATTCATCTCTTTTTTACACTTTCATGGCCAGGAACCCGTTAAGACGGCTGCTCGTATTACGTTTTCGCTACATGCGCATTTTGCTATGTTATCGGCTGTTAACAAATTAGTTAATTTTTTTTTCATGTACTAGATACTTAAGGGTGATTATTTGAGCGTTTTAACCATCTTTGTAGAATTTGCGGCTTTCTACAATTGTTATCGAAATTAGTGATTACTTTTATGAATTGGCCAATATTGCGTAAACCTCAAAGTGTTTTTAAAAGTACTGTCGAAATATGTGCCATACCTTGATATTTGCTGAAAAATATTTTTTTATTTAACTATCAAACTAAGTAGCGGTTAACACACGACACCTATGCTCCAAATTTTATCAATGAATATCTTATAGTTCGTAAGTAAAATGCCTGTGACATACGGACGGACAGACAGACAGACAGATAGACAGACAGACAGACATGACGAATCTATAAGGGTTCCGTTTTTGCCATTTTGGGTACGGAACCCTAAAAAGTAACCTCCAAGCAGCAGCAATGTACAGCCATATCATTTTTACAACTTTTAGAAGTCCTACCGACGACAGACACAAAACATACATAGAGAATATAGAAGACAGACGTTAAAACTAATACTTCTCGTTTCCTTTGGCATTAAAAAACCTAACTCCCTTGGATAACCCGTTTACTTTGCGCCATCTCTACTACGTTAAGGTTGTCTGGAAGTAATCGCTTTTTAGCGATAAGACCGCCAGCTGTTTACCATTTCTCGTACTGTTTTAGATTGATGTGTCTGATGTTATTTTCATTTATTGTACAGTATTGTATTGTATAACATGTTTATGTAGTTATTAGTATATTTTTAAATCAGTCTATCATATCTAGCGGTTGTGAAGCCGCTGTCCATGCCTGCCGAACTTTTCTACACAACTGCAAGGAGCAGGTACTTGTCAAGGTGGATATAAAAAATGCTTTCAATTCGGTAAACCGTAGCGCCCTGTTGACAGAAATACAAAAGAATATCCCCGGTCTATATCCCTACCTCTGGCAGTGTTACAGACATCCTTCCAACCTAATGTACAGTCACCACCAAATTTCTTCCGCAGTTGGTTGTCAACAAGGTGATCCACTCAGACCCGCCATCTTTAGTCTTGCCATCCACCCAATTATTTCGGCTCTAAATTCTAAATTCAACACCTGGTATCTCGACGATGGCACCATAGGCGGTGAAGCGAGCTCCGTCCTCGATGACTTACACTTTTTAGTTTGTAAATTCAGTGAAATCGGTCTAGAACTCAATATGAGTAAATGCGAACTTTTCATAAGCCTTGACACTGCAAACAGTTCCCAAACATTAAAAGATTTTCAAAATAACTGCCCTGGAATAAAATTAATGACCAAGAGCTCGCTCCACCTCCTCGGGGCCCCAGTTTTCGAAGATTCGATCCGTGATTACATTAACATACAAATTCAACGTTTCTCTGAACTCTCCGACCGCCTTCTCGAAATTAACTCACATATGGCCTTCTTCATCATTCGGTTCTGTCTATTTGTCCCAAAATTCACATACGCAATGCGTTGCAGTCCCTTCTTTAGATTTCCTGATCTTTGTCAAAAGGTAGATACTATCATACAACTCAAAATTCAAAAAAACATCAACATCAATATCAACGACAATTTATTCATGCATCATTGCCTATCCGGTTCGGCAGCCTAGGCATAAGGCAAATATCCAGTGTCACCTTACCGGCATTTCTGTCTTCCATACACAGTACGCTATCCCTCGTAGGAAATATTCTCAACCCGTCACTTCGTGACTTCGAGGTAGCACATCTGTCGGAAACAGAAAAAACATGGCGAGCGGCCTGCTCTAGTAAAGAAATGCCATCTAAAAAACACATTCAGCGTTTGTGGGACGAACCGCTCTGCCACCAGGTACAAAATTGGCTCCTCGATTCTGCTAGTTCCAACTCCAAAAAAGCCCGTCTCCTAGCCTCTTCCCAACATGAATCTGGTTACTGGCTCCACGCATTCCCTTCTAGAAACTGCGCAACCCTCCTAGATAACAACTCCCTGAGGCTGGCTGTCGGCCTTCGTTTAGGAGCTAAATAAGTTGTCCTCCACCGCTGTCCCTGCGGATCTGAGGTAGACAGTCTAGGCTACCACGGCCTCTCCTGCCAAAGTAGCGCCGGTCGCCTGTCCCGCCACGCCAGTCTAAACGACATCTTTCGTTGGGCCTTTAACAGCGCGGGCGTGCCAGCCACGTTGGAACCACCCTGTCTGGCACGCGATGACGGCAAGAGGCCCGACGGAATGACCCTCATCCCCTGGCAAATGAGACGGCCACCAATTTGGGATGCCATTTGTGTGGATACCCAGCGCCGTCTCATTTATCCACCAACTCAATGAGGGCTGGCGGGGCGGCGGCGGCGGCTGAGGCCCTTAAGCGCTGCAAATATGCTGATCTAATGCACAATGAAGTGGAGACTTTAGGACCGTGGAGTCGGGATGCCCATTCACTTTTTAAAAGTTTAAAAAAGAAAGTGATTGAAACCACACGTGATCCTAGGGCTGGTTCATTCCTCGGACAAAGAATAGGCATCGCCATTCAACGGGGGAATGCAGCCAGCCTTATGGGCACCGTTCCGCAGGCAACCGATTTAGAGGACCTCAGCTAGTTGCAATTTTATTATTTTTTCTTTTTCTATTAGTTTAAGTATGATATGTTATATTTTGATTTTGTCGTTAATAGTTATAGTTAATTATGAAGTTATTATTGGCTATCATGAATAATTAATACATAATGACATGTACCTTTTTCATCTGTGCCATTCCCATATGTATACTATTATGATTTTATTATTTCTTTGAATTTGACGATTAAAATTTGTGTAAATTGACTGAAATGTAATTTATATTATGAAATAAAGTAATCTAATCTAATCTAACCCTTGTTTTTAAACGGTTAACAGTAAAGCTCCATCTATTTTCAACAGACGTGTTAAACGCTCTGTTCGACGTCTGCTGCGATTAGCTGGAGTGTAATTGAAAGCAATTTTACTACATCGCTGACTCGAACTTCCCTATTAATTAGTTAGTTATTTGGAAATATCGTGTAGCTGTATTAATTTGACTTACAGGTACTTAAGTACGGTCTATTGTAGTAACGTGATTAATATTAAATTTGGAACGTAATAGTAATTATTTCGAGTAAAACGTAAGCCATCGATAATGATGTTAAGCATATTTAGATTATAAGAACAACTTCGTCAGAGAAGGAGATAATAATGTACATATTCAACCACTTGCTAAATAATAGGTACTTATTAAAATACTGGAATTTCCGGAGTTCACACATAATGACAATTCATTTTTACAATTTTAGGGTGCCAGAAATGTGCTATGCTGCGCTATACTGTGAATATATGAAAACATAGCATAGCATAGCATAGCATAGCTAATCTGTGGTGAAAAAGGCACCCTTATAAATAAAAAAATAAATATTACAGAACAATTTATAAACAAATAAACTAGTCCCATGGTAATCTCAATAAGGCTTGTGTTATGGGTACTAGACGACGATATATTTGGTAGATATATTTACTAACATTCAAGACCCAGGAACAAATAGTCATGCTCACCACACAAATATTTGCCCTTACCGGGATTTGAACCGGACCTTCAGCTTCACAGGCAACGTTACTCCCGCTGAGCCAAACCGGCCGTCAGCAACCCTTAGAATAGTATAGATGTCAATCATTATCCATTATTGTTGCAATTCTCAACTGTTTTATGCAGTGCATTTATCTAATAATCTTCCGAGGAAGCTATAATTTACTATGCGCTCATTATCTTAATTTTCTAACCACTTATTGGTATTGTATTCTTAAAGTGCAAGCTTACATGAAAAAGTAGAAACTATTTAGGTAGGTATACAAAGCAAGTTATATAAGAGCTTTTTAAAAGAATACATTTCTTACAAAGGCGCGTCACATCCCGCACAATGTTCTCAGTAACACAGTGAAGCAAAATTGCCGCAACGTCGGGAAGTTTTTGCGACACAATAACAGCCGGCAACATGTGGCGAGTCTCCGTTAAGGCTAAGCATTTTACAAGTAAGAAAAGGCATGCGAGAAATATAAAATAAAGAAGACTGTGTTTATACAAATTAATACTGAAAGTATTATAGTGTGACCAACACCGCTGTACTGCGCCTTGGGTTTGCGCGAGCAGCGACACGGGGGGGGGGGGGGGGGGGGGGGGGGGGGGGGGGGGGGCAGAGAGGCCGCTGATTCGTCATTCCACCCGCCATCGTCTACCGCATACCTAAGGCGCGGTACGGCGGTATTGGTCACATCTGCCCTCCTCAAAATGAGGGCGCACGCCCGGCCCGTCATCACGGGTCGCGACCCCGCCACAGCCCAAGTTGCCACATGGCAGCACGGGCCCCCCTGCACCCCTCCACGGGGGTGTATGAGAAGACAAAGGATTGATTGATTGGTCACATTATAGCAGAGCTCGGACATCGCAAACAATACAAATGTATAAATAGAACAAGACGCAGTGCAGTCGTCATATGTCTGCGCCTTGCTCCCAGAAGAGATGAAAAGCCACACAAAAAAAGTCATATGTGTATGTTTATTATTATCTGTAGAGGATATAATCGCTTTTAACATGTGACCTTTGAGTGCATTTTTAGCGCTGTAATAGTGACGTTACGTTACTCTGAAACCAAAATTGCACATTTTTCAAAATTAAATATCTCAAGTAGGTATTGTGTAAACGGTCCAGAAGGGCATAAGAACTATTCCGAGTTGTCTTACAATGATGATGTTTGTAAGATATTATCTTAATAAATATAATGTATACTATTGTAAAGTTGTAAAACAATGAAATGTACATTGAAGATATTTAAAAAATAATGACTGTAACGGACTATTTGGAGGTCATAGAATCGAAAAATATGTATTTCAGATTTTTTGTATGTGTCGTTGTGGCTTCATCACGCCAAATTGCCTTTACAGATTTTAACAATTTTTGGTACACGGGTACCTGGGTATTCACAGATGGTTATCGAATAATTTTTACCCAACTAAGCTAACGAAAAAAGAGGGGTTATGACTTTTCTCCTCCGCGAACGAAGTTGAAGGTGCTCCTTCTATAAAGAGTAATAATTAAAAATATAAAGGGTAATAATTACTCTATTACATCTTGTTCTATTTTCGAGTTATAACTGTAACTGTTTTGCGATGATCTGTCCGAACTCTGATTAGTTTGCAGTATGTGTCTGTGTGGGTATTGCTTGAAGGGATGGATTTTGAATTATTTTCTTATCATCATCATCATCATAGCCTGTTTCATTTGGGGTCGGCTCTCCTTATCATTTTGCGCCACTCTTCTCTGTTTTGCGATAGATCTGAGCTGACGCCCATCGTTTTCATGTCTTTCCGGATTGTGCTGGTCCAAGTAGTAGGTGGGCGTCCTCGGCCTCTCTTCCCTTCGGCAATGTTTAGTACTGTTTTGGTCATGTGGTCATCGTCCCTTCGCATCACGTGGCCATACCAGCGCACACGGCTCTCGTGCATCTTGTCTTGAATACAAGCCACTTTGAAGGTTCTACGGATGTAATTATTCCTGACTTTGTCTAGCCTAGTTACACCTCCCGCCCATCTGAGCATTCGCATTTCTGTGCAGTGCATTTTGTGCTCTTCCTGCTTACGCATCGGCCAGCATTCTGCACAGCACAAAAGCGCAGGTCGGACTGCGCGTTTATAAACATTCCCCTTAACTGGTACTAGCATTTTTGAGTCGCAGAGCACTCCTGTCAAACATCTCCATTTTTGCCAGCCAACTTGGATCCTGCACTCAACGTCTTCTCTGGTGCTTGCTTCATCTGTTAGTAACGATCCAAGATATTTAAATTTGTTTACTTTATTAAGGGGAGTATCATCTAAATGGGGCGGGGGTTCATCTGCATTTGTGCCAAAGAAATCACACTTCATGTATTCGGTCTTTAACCTATTAACTCTGAGCCCTGTGCTTTCCAGTCTATTATAACATGCAGACAAGTCGTTTTGTAGTTCCTCGACTGTTTCTGCTACGAGAACTATATCATCTGCATATAAAAGCGTCCATGGTGCTGGACGTTGCAGGTCTTTCGTGACGTAGTTCATGACGGTGTTGAAGATAAGCGGGCTCAAAGTAGAACCTTGGTAGACACCGACCCTTACGCAGAACTCTCCACTCAAACCTTCGTGGTGACATCATGATACATGTCCCTGATTAGGTCTATGTATTGTTCCGGTACGTGTTGTGTTCTGAGTGATCTCCAAATAAGCTCTCTCGGTACTCGGTCAAACGCTTTTTCTAGGTCAATGAACACAAATTGGAGATCTTTCTTCAGTGACCTATATTTTTCCATAAGTATCTTTATGGTATGTATGGCATCAGTGGTACCCACGCCATTTGTAAAGCCGCACTGGTTTGAAGTTAATTTTATGAATTGTTGTAACCTACCAACGATGAGGTTTTCCCAGATTTTCAAGGAGTGAGAAGTAAGTTTGATGGCTCTGTAATTTTCACAGTCCGCGATTTCACCTTTTTTTTTATAAAAGGGGATTAGGTCACTTTTCCTCCATAAGTCGGGCATTGTACCGTTCTCTATGACCAAGTTAAGAAAGTTGGTCAGCCAGGACACACCTGTGTCATCCAGACGCTTCCAGAGTTCTGCTGGTATTTCGTCTGGTCCAGTTGATTTGTTGTTCTTCATTTTCCGAATAGATCTTTTGACTTCTTCTGGGGTGACTGCTTCCATCGGTCCGGCGATGCATGCCAACTCGGGTGTCGTTTCATGCGGAAATTGTTTATTTAGCAGGTCCGAGTAGTATTCATGCCAGCGCGCATTTATTTCCTCATCTTGTGTAAGAAGATTTCTGCCTTTTTTTATATAATTGTTTGATTTTATATCTTTGGTTTAGTTATTTCGACTTTTGACTAATTTGAATATTTCGTTTTCGAGGCGCTCGTAGAAATATTCTCGCGCTGTTGCTCTGGAACATGCTACACTCTTTTTTTTGCCTGCTTCCTACCTTCCATGTATTTGTCACGGTCTTCTTCTAAACGCGTTCGTTTCCATATTTTGAAAAGCTTTTTCTTCTCTTTGAGTTTAGACTTTATGTCATCGTTCCACCAACTCTCATCATTTTCAGATTTTATTTTGCATTTAGTGACTCCTAGATGTTGTTTCGCGACTTTTGTGACTTCATCATGAAATTTGTTCCAGGTGGTGTTGGGATTATTTGCGACACTTTCCTGCGTTTTAATATGATTGGCGACCTCTGTTACTACCCCTTCATTTTCGGGCTTCTCAAGATTGTACCACTTGATACGGTATCAGTTTAGTTTTGCCCTTGCCTTTAATGCTGGTAGTTTTACGCATGCCACTAACAGTCGATGTTGGGAGGTTAATGGCTCTCCCGAAATCACCTTGCAGTCCTTACATCTTTTGCGCAATATCCGGTTGCCTAGGATGTAAGTAATCTATTTGTGTTGCAGAATTGCCGCTTTTATACATGACCAGATGTTCGTCTTTTTTCTCAAAGAATGTGTTAAAAATTGGGAGGTCATATGTAACAGCAAAGGCTAACAATGTTTTCTCTTAATATATTATTTTCTTATATAAATAAATTTAATTAATAAATATTACAGGACAATTTTCCACAAATCGAACTAGCCCCATGGTAAGCTCAATAAGCTTATGTTATGGGTACTAGACGACGATATTATGTTTGAAAGATGAGGTCATCGAAATTGTTCGTAGCTAGAAAATCTATTCTAGAAAATCAATTGAGCCGTTTGAAGTTCATCAGATTTTCTCGTGGTTAGTCGTGATTTTTGTATATTTCATTTATCATTTTGCATAAGAACAAAAAAAATACTACCAAGACGTTATCCGCTTAAGGAAAGACGAAACCTTAAAAGTAAATCAAGCCCTTAAATGGCCAAGTCCTTGCCAAGTTTGCCGGCTGCCAAAAGTTAAATAACTGGAACTTGTATTACCGTCTAAATTACGGCTGTTTAATAGAAAATACTTCCAAATTAATAAACATAAATGAAATTTTATATAAAGCCATAGAAAATATAATGAATTGATAAGATGCGTAGTAATTTAATGTGGTGCTGTGTTTTGAGGGAGTTTTCAGCTAAAATGTTGTATCCACACACGAAATAAACTTGTTATTAATATTTTCTTCGGTTTCCGCAATTATTACTCATTTTTATAAAAGAATTTGACGTATTATATCACGTATATTATCTCATTTGAGTTCCCGTCGGTTCGGAAGCTTTTCAGCTTTCCATGGTTACAGGTTGACTGAGACAAGATATATTTTCCTCTGTCAAAGTTCCAATTTGTGCAAACTATACTGTGACAAACTATACATGCCAGATGGGCCTAATCTGTAGCTGAATGCTGAAAAGCTTTTGAAACGTCGGGAACTGAAATGAGATAATATACGGGATATAATTCGTTGAATTGTTTAATTTAAACTTGTTATTATTTGAGTGGTCATTAATATCTAGCAGCTAATACGGCCTGAAATAATTCTACAAACCGTTCTGGACTTATATTGGAGTCGACTTGACCGATTTGGTACTAGGTTATTTAACAATTGGTACTAGGTTATTTAACAACTTTTTTCTGTGGTATGTTCTCCTTTTGCCGACCTCTTAATACTAAAAATATTTGTAAAAACTACTCCTATCTCATAAAAACTCACGGAGATATAACAATGTTAAAATCACATTTATGAACTTTCCCAAAAAACGCTTCTAAAGCGGTTAGTACCTTGAATGGGTAATTAAGAACTTTCTTCTGCAGTTTTCTATTAAAACTTGGGTTCATCGAAACTGTTTCAAAACAAAAGTTTCCATAGATTTTATGAGTTATTCAATGGTATTATCAGTTATTAATATTTTCATTCTTTAAAAATGGACTTTCCCATCCAACTTTAAGGTACACGTAAACACGTATAATATCGTACTCCAAATTTTAACGTACTTACTTAGTTCCTCATTTTGCTTATTTTATTAGGATCTTATATAATTTTTACAAGTTTTGAGATCAAGCAACATCTCTATTCTACGATTTGATTATTTGTGCCTTTTACCATAAACATGCATTAATTCAAAGCTTAACCTAACCTACTTTAGCACTTTTGCTGACAGTACTGTCAATAGTCTTGTGTCCTAAAAAAATATAAATGGTCCGTCAGTTACATAAACAGAAAATAATGGACATGTATTTTTTCTTTTGTGAATTATTTAAACAACAAAATAATGAAGATATAGCCCGTTACAGTTCCCCGCGACGTCACGCCATGCGACCGTTTTTCGAACGGCGTGGCGTCTTGCGCCCCCACCCCCACTCCCAAATTTTGACACGCTTTATCTTCGTCTTTTTTGTTTGATTGACAAAAGAAAAAATACGTGTCCAATATTTTTTGATAATCTGACTGACAGACTTATTAAAATATATATATTTTTTTACCCAGAAAACTACCCTATTCTGCGTAACAAAGCCTGCATATTGAACGCCTGTGGACCTTTCAATGACATCTACTCAAGTTATCGTAAGAAAAACTAAAAAATCTACGCATCATTTATGAAAGGGTTTAGCGCAAAACATATTTTACATGATCCCCATTTGCAAGTAACCTTAGCTCCAACCCCAATCTTCACAAGACCCTTCACACGATATCAAAAATCGACCCTTTGCCCTTCATGCGAAGTTAATTTCCATAACATCTGTGCCGTGATTACCTTTGACTCCAGTCCTTTAAAGGTGCGTCCACACTTGTATCATTTGTCCGATCAAATCTTCGTCACGTGGCATGATCGCGTGTCACGATCACGCGTTTGGACGTTGCGCCGATCCGATCGCTCAAAATCCATGTTGCTACGCGCATCACACACTTAGATCGGACAAGCGCGGCATGATCGCCGCACCGACAGTGAGCGTCCAAGCAGCGCGATACGCAGTCATGCCACGCCACGGTGATCGGATACGAGCAAATGATACAAATGTGGACGCACCTTTAGGTTGTCAGGTAAGAATGTTCGTGGTTATTTTTAGGCTTCCGTAGCCAAAATGGCAAAATCGGAACCCTTATTGTTTTGTCATGTCCGTCCCGTCCGTCTGTCCGTCCGTGTGGCACAGGCATTTTACTCGAAAACTCCTCGATATATATTCATGAAATATGAGTCTTGTGTAAGCCACTACTTAAGTGTGATAGTTAAAATAATAATAATAAAAATCTAGGGGGTACTTCATATATGAAACCGAAACTGAAAAAAAAAAACATCAAATATCAGGCACATATTTCGACAGTTCTGTGACCTGTGTCGTTGTGGCTTCATCGCGTCAAAACGTCTAAATAGATTTCCTGGGCATCCACAGATTGTTATAGAATACTTTTTATCAGATTACGCAGAGCAAAAAAGAGGGTTATGATTTTTTCCTCCTCCACGAACGAAGTAACAAAAGAAAAAACTTTTACTGGACTTTTTGCTTTACAGAACCTAAGTTTTATTAAACGGTTATACAAGATCCAGATTCTTGTATCAGAGTTCATTTGCTTAAAGCAAAGATAAGAAAAGATGAGATTATTTTGATATTTACGCGGGTATCTTAATTAGGATATTGTGTAATATAAGTACAAAGCGATAAACAGGGTTCGTGCGAAACTTAATTAATTTAGGTGAATAGAAAATATTGAGATAAAATTAACTGCTTCACATTTTATAATAGAAGCAACTTCGTCAGCGGATTAGAAAAAAAATCATAATCATCTGTTTTTTTCAGCATAGTCGAGTAAAAAGCATCCTACAACCAGCTTGGGGGTGAAACCCTTGCATTAAAAAAAAACCCTCCAAGTCACTCCTAGTATAGCCTGGTTAGGTTCGTAAGTTAACTTGCGTCCCTCAGAGCGTCACGCTCACGTCTCCCACTATTAAAAAAGTAAAAACCACAAACGTTAAGTTACTTTTCTTTTTTTTTTTTTA
This sequence comes from Hedya salicella, assembly GCA_905404275.2. NCBI lineage: Eukaryota > Metazoa > Arthropoda > Insecta > Lepidoptera > Tortricidae > Hedya > Hedya salicella. Next base: position 5,404,367 of record FR990112.1, on the reverse strand, counting down.
ACGTACGTAGATATAATCACAAACCCGTTTACATGAAAGTAATGTTATTGGCTATTGGCATCACGTAATTATTTTTATCGTAGTTACTTTTATTTGACAAAACACTGTTCGTTCGGTCAATTGCCAGTGGTCAAAACAATTTTAGTACATTAAATATTAGGAACATCACAATTATACATATTAATCATTCGACAATTGAATCTTACCCACAACCAACGATACCACAAATAATGTTTAGGACCAACGATATTAGGAACAACAACTTAGGCCAATCGAAAATATCGGGAACAATGCTTATACCATACGTTATTCCGTGAAAATCAATTATGCGACAAAACAAATAGGACCAACAACTGTATATCACCTGATATAGTCCCTTTTTAGGCTTCCATAGCCAAAATGCCAAAAAACGGAACCCTTATAGTTTCGTCATGTCCGTCCGTATGTCGCAGGCATTTTACTCCAACTATTACTTAGTTTGATAGTTAAATAAAAAATTATATTATATTTCTAGCCCCCCCCCCCCCCCCCCCCCACACCTACATGTAACAGAAAGTTAAAAAAAATCAGCAAATATCAATGTGTGGCATATCACAGATCTTCTAAAAACACTTGAGGTTTCTAAAAAAAAATAGATTTAGTGACTATTTTCGGAAATATTCGCTCCGAAAGTAGCAAAAATTGTGTCCCCCCCCCATCTATTTTCTAAACAGTATGTTCAAAAAATATGAAAAAAAATACAAATATAAAGCTTAATAAATATTTCCAACGAAAATTGTTTTCAATATGATAGGCCATACCATTTTTAAGTTTTTGGCAAAAAACTGCGCTTCTCAGAAAAAGGACGTAAGTGCAGGGGAGATACGCTCTTTTGTTAGTGTTGTTGTTTCATCTGTAATGCATTTTTTTGTATAAACGGCTGCGGAACCCTACATTGAGCATGGTCCGATATGCTCTTACCCGGGTTTTTTGGATTCATGACCCTGCAACGGCTGCAACGCATCCGGACTTTATAATTTTATAATTGTATCTATAGACTAGAAGGCGCCCGCAACTTGGTTCGCGGAGGAGAAAAAGTCATAATCCCTCGATTTTTTCCTGAGCATAGTCGGGTAAAAAGTATCCTAACCATCTGGAGATACCCAGCTACCTGTGTACCAAAAATAGTTGAAATCCGTAAAGCCAATTTAGCGTGATGAAGCCACAACGACACATACAAAGATACAAAAATTTAATTTAATAAAATTTTTTTTTTTTCGTTTCAGTGACCTCCATAGTCCGTAACAATCTTATTTTCTTAATATCTTCAATGTACATTATAATAGTATACATGTCTGTTATTATTATAAATATTAGTTTTGTTCCTTGGCCTCGTTTTCTCAAGTCAGTCTAAGCAATCTTCTTGAGGACCAATATCTTGAGCTGTGATCTCGAACTTAAACATCTACTTCACGTCCAGTTATATTAGAGATGAACTAAAGGCGGTCGAGTGCATAATTCAAAAATGATACCCCTTATATTATCGGTTGACGTATCACCGTTGCAAATAGCATCCGTAAATTATAATTTATTTATTTATTTATCACATAATAATTTATTACGAAGAATATACCTCTGTTTGCCTGTAGGTACATCTTCTTCTTCTTCAATTTAAGAGCTACGCTCTTGTCGGTGTAGCAATCGCCAGCTTTCTTGGGCTTTCTCCTTCACTTCATGGTAAGACATCACTTTAACCTTTTCTTTTATTTGCTCAAAGTAATCTCGTCTTGGCCTTCCTCTACCCCGCTTTCCCCTTATTTTTTCCTTCTATGACATTTTGGGGAGAAAATCATTTCTCACTCTTAGCAGGTGGCCTATCATATTTCCTCTTCTATTTTCTATCATTGTTAGCATAGTCCTTTTCTCTTCTATCCTATTCAACACCACTTCATTTGATATTTTTTCCGTCCAGTAGGTATCAGTAGGTTCAATTTATATTTAGCAACTATAGTGTCTACAGTTATACTTCATCTCATTATGAAATACTAAGCAAATGCTGCGCTGCTTAATTACACCCTGATAACAAAGTATCTTCCTTGAATCCTCCAAAATACGACATATTTTTCTGTTCGCAATACATTAACGCATTTCAACTATGTTCAGTACGGAGTTTTCCTTCTAAAAGCGCAATGGATGGTGGATTAAGCGGAGATGTTTATTTAATTCAGATGCCGTGGTGGAAGGTTGTGGTTAAAGCCTGTTGTCTCTCATTAAAGTATTATTAGCGGCGCGTTCTGGTCACGAGCGCTTAAATATGTTATCGCGAAGCGGTTTTAGATTTTCCTGAAGCAAATTAAGGAAACCCGCTTGAGTAAACTATAGGGTAAAATTACAGTATTCTGTTTAGCCCGTTATAGAGGTTTATGATAGGTCAGATAGCAGTTGTTCCCAGGTATTTCGGGTCGCTTCGAACTAGTCAAATTGGGGATCATAACATGGATGATGACGCATGTGAAATTACACAGTCTACTGCAGTAAGATAATAAAAACAACATCATTGTGTCATGAAATAAAGAAAATTAATCGAATCTAAATGACTGAAATATAAAACTTTAAAGTTAAGCAACATTAATGATTTTTTCAAATCAAAAGTTAATTTTTATGTATTTTTTCAAACTCTTTACAATTCAATAAAACAATTTTTGTATGGCTGCTATTCACGACCAATATGCCAAAGTACTTATTTTTCTATATAGTAGAGAATGACGTCACACTTAAGTAGTAATTAGTATGAATCATTTTCAGCGCTCAGTAGGAATGCCAAACTTTAACTATCATCATTTCTGACTTTTAGATGACTATATTTGTATTCAGTCTCATACATTAGATTCTTACAAAAAACAGAATCGATTGCCACCTAAAAAGTTTGTCTTCATTTTTGTAAATGATAAATTGACTTGGAGATGATGAGTGATACGAGTATCAAGCAGAAATTTATATTGTTGAAATCCACCAAAACGAATTAATTTCTTGGACTTATTTCAAACAAAATAGAAGCACTCACAACAAAAGATCGTTATTTAACTTTTGTTATAGTCACTCAAGATCTCTTGAAGAGCAAGAAGCTCAACAAGTTTCTGATATAAAATTATACATTTGTTAAAATAATATTTTTCCGAAAAGTTATCGCAAAAGATCCTTCGAAATAGATAATTTTGTCTTTCAAATAATTTTAACGGAGAAAATCAGCTTATTTGTAAGATTTGTAAGGCGATATCCTGTTTTATTTAGTGTTTTTTTTCTCTATTTAGACTATTTAACTTTATGAAGTTGTAAAAGTGATGGTTAGTAATTCATTTTATAAAAGTAACTGAAATGAAACTGACGGGTCAGAATACTGAAAATCTACACTATCCTTTTGTTGATTTTTAGGGTTCCGTACCAAAAAGGTAGAAAAGGAACCCTTATGGTGCGACTCTGTCTGTCTGTCTGTCTGTCTGTCTGTCTGTCTGTCTGGCTGTCTGTCTGTCTGTCCGACTCTTCGAGCCCCATATCTCAAAAACTACTTATGCTAACTATTTGAAATTTGGAATATTTATAAACATGGTCAGCCCACATACATTTAAAAATATATTTTTTTTAAAAAAAAAACGACAAATATGAGGGGGGTAAAAAATAAGTCGAGCTACTGGGTCAAATGGGGAATCATATGAAAGGGGCTAGACAACCCCCCCCCCCCCCCCCCCCCCCTTATCAATAAAATTTTGAAAATTTTACAATTTGTATTAATAAACATAAATACTACAGGAAAATAATAGCCATGAACTAGCAAATTTTTTTTTAAATTTGCATAAACCTATTTGAACAACCCCGTTGCGTTCGGTTTACGGTTGCTAGATATCAGGTGCACACTTAACTCAACCGGTATCGGGTAATAAAGTTAGGGTAGGTAAACATTTGTACGGAACCCTCGGTGCGCGAGTCCGACTCGCACTTGGCCGGTTTTTTGTTTAGGCATATTGTTTGATTCGTTTCACAAAATTAGGTAATCTAATATTTAAAAAGTTTCGTTTTCTAGATAAATTGCAGTCTATGGAATCGGTACCCAAAAGGCTAAAATTAAAAAACAGTTACCATTTCCTAGTATTTGTTTAGTTAAAACAGGGGCTTAGCTAATAAGTCTGCCAGAAAAATATATGTCTCTCAATAACATTACACTAAACCGTATAGCGTGCACAGGGTTTTCGCCAAGGTAGCCTATATGGAGCCATGGTCCTTCAGGGATTCAGGGTAGGCAGTTTCTCTGTGCCTGTATGGAGCCATGGTCGCTCAGGGCTCCAGAGTAGGCAGTTTCTCTGAGCGTGAATGGAGAAATGGTCGCTCAGGGCTCCAGGGTTGGCAGTTTCTCTGTGCGTGTATGGAGAAATGGTCGCTCAAGGCTTCAGGGTAGGCAGTTTCTCTGTGCCTGTATGGAACCATGGTCGCTCAGGGCTTCTGGGCAGGGAGTTTTTCTGTGCCTGTAAGGAGCAATGGTCGCTCAGGGCTCCAGGGTAGGCAGTTTCTCTGTGCGTGTATGGAGAAATGGTCGCTCAGAGCTTCAGGGTAGGCAGTTTTTCTGTGCCTGTAAGGAGCAATGGTCGCTCAGGGCTCCAAGGTAGGCAGTTTCTCTGTGCGTGTATGGAGAAATGGTCGCTCAGGGCTTCAGGGTAGGCAGTTTCTCTGTGCTTGTATGGATCCATGGTCGTTCAGGGTAAGTAGTGCCTTTGTGCCTATATGGATGCACGCCGCTGCTAAATACTTTACATCTATAAGACGCCTTGATTCATTTTTGATATTATAATTCTTTAGTATAAGTAAGTGCCGTTCTCACGCAAACCTTACAAATATTTGAAAAGCCTTTTCATACGAAGTAAGATTGCTCCGACACGAATACTCCAAACATAAAAGGCATGAGACGACTGATTTTTCGACAGAAAATTGTAAAATGTATGATTTCTGCTCGCGAATGCATTCCAAATTTTATAAAATGTGAATTTCTCTTTCGTATCCTTTATTAAGATCTGAATATATTTGATCTAAAGATATGTTCGTTCATACCTCTGCGGGTTTTCTTATTGACTGTGGTCAAGACCTTAATACAAAAGTCGGTACTTATCAGTCTTATGGAAACCGACACCACATTAAACACAAATTATCTATACTTTTACTTTACTAATATAAAGTTGTAAGGATGAAATGTTGATAATATAAAAAAAAAAGTTTGTTTGAATGTGTCGTTGTGGCTTCATCACACCAAAGTGGCTTAGGGTCAATTTCACCGACGTAGTATAAGCCCTATTCCAATAATAAATCATTAATTACACGTGAATAAACTCATATAACGTTTCACCAATAATTAACCTAAAGATAAAATGTCTAATCTAGAGAATAATTTTACACCGCCAATTTTGGCTGAGTAAACTGTTAGATGTAGATTAGTATTGTCATTGTCACTGTCAAGTGAATTCAATACTTACTTCACAATTGATATATTACTCGAATAAATTTAAACATGGTACAAATTGTCTATCTTACTTGGGTGCATTACGATTTCATTCAATTCATTCGTTTAACGTTACTTAGTAACTATGCGAGAGATTGTTATCCGTAGACTAGCGTGGTGAAATGGAAATGAAGTTAACCATTGAGTAAATCGTTAGATTTAGTTTATACTGGGTTAGCCACTCTCGTGTAAGTTGATTGTTGGTGAAATCGGCCCTTAACGGATGTCAACTATTCTTGGTACACGGGTAACTGGGCATCCACAGATAGGTTATACGATACTTTTTACTCGACTAAACTAAGTAAAAAAGTGGTTTATGATATTTTCTCCTTCGCTGACGAAGTTGTAAGCACTTTTTAGGTCGTAAATAAAACTCATCACATCATACTTTAAAAACTTTACTGTCTCTTAAAAGCGAAATGTTGTTTTGACTCCCAATTTTTGTAATCCAATAACACAGTTGATCGAAAAGTTTTGGCGTTGGAAGACTGACGAAATTGATGTACTCTCACTTTCTAACCATTATAAACGAAGACGCCTTAAAGGGATATAGATATAAGACATGCTTTTTGGGTGACCGTTTTTGATACAAACAATTTTTTGACGTGATAACGTATTATCAATCGAAAAACGCCGTCTGCACGCACGAAACAGCATCTCGTTTCGCGTGCAAGCAAGAGTGCAGAACAAGCGATAGAGAGGCACGATCGACCGCGTTTGGCTTGTGAGGCATCTATCTCTCTTCCACGTTATCTCGTAAAATTATCGTCCGTAAACCGACTGTATAGACAGCCAATTTTTTTTTTGACTTGGCTAACGTTTTAGCTAAGTATAATAAAAAGCTAGTATAGATTTACTTTCTTTGCAAATGCTTCTAATATTTGCTTTTAACGGAAATAATCACATTGAAAACTAACTAGTTAAGAGAATGTGGTTAGTTTGTCATGTTATATCATTTTAAGTCGGCCATCTTGATGTTTTTATAGAACACAAGTGACAAATATATTGTCAGATGCGAGTGAAAAAGAGACAGCAATAAACAGCCGAGTAATATAAATACTTTGGTTTTACTGTACCTTGAAATATTTTCTATACTTGTCATATATAGTGCATTTAACCAACGGAGAACGCTGAAATCGCGAGTTGGTTTATGCAATAAATTGTCAGTGTGTAGGTATTATTTATCTGTAGGTGTTTATTCGTGTGCGTTTCTAGAAATAGGCGAGACCGTATGAGCCCAAGGACGGTCCCCAATCAAATGGAGCGATCAGGTGAATGGGGCCCCATCCTCAACCACGTTTTGCTCGGTCGTCAGAGACGCGATGAACGGACACCGGTGGAGGCAGTTCATAAAAACTAGGCATAGTGCATCCGTATCCACCGATAACCATGATCCTCAGTCATGGGGGAGCGACCACCGAGAGTAGAAATAGGAACATTCCGTAGTGTGCTTTACGTATTAACCCAGCCCCCCGCAAAAAAATCATGAAAAATGTGTTCGGTAATGACACGGGCTTGTCATCCTCAGTAGTCTTATGCTCTAAGTTGTCATATCATATGACCATGATCGTGCCAGCGGCATACTATTAAAATTTGTTTTTCTTTCTTTTTTTAATTTTGATGATAAGTACTAGCACCTCCATTGATTTCCTAAACGTCGAGCTCGAATTATCTCTAAAAAAACCGGCCATGTGTGAGTTGGACTCGCGCACCGAGGATTCTGGATTGTTCAAATAGGTTTTATGGCAATAAAAACAAATATCAGCTAGTTAGAGACATAGTTATAATTTTCGTGTAATATTTATGTTTATTTATACAAATTGTGAAAATTTCAAAATTTTCGATTGGTAAACTTCGGAGATAAAGGAGGAATAGTGATTATTTTCACATTATCCTTACCAAAACAAAATCTATGTGCAGATCAAGCCCTTTCATATGATACTACCTTACTTGACGAGTGAGTGGCTAGACTTTTAATTTTTGCCCCATCTATATATATTTTTTAAATGGTTACTTTTGCAATACACGTGGGCTGACTATGTTAATAAATATTCCAAATTTCAAATAAATAGCATAAGTCGTTTTTGAGATATGGCGCTCTAATAGTCGGACAGACAGACAGACAGAGTGGCACCATAATGGTTCCTTTTTTACCTTTTTGATACGGAACCCTAAAAATATTATTATAATCTCAAAACAGTCTCTCCAAGTATCGATCAGAGTTTTCAAAGTGCAGTGCTGTTCTGAAGGTACAAGTTGGTCCAATATCGGACGGCGCGGCGCAGCGAATGGTGGTCAGCAATTACTTACTTTAAACCTAGAAATAACAAGTTTTTAACCACAATAACCGGTTACAGGGAATATGGAACCTATACCAAGGCTTTTAAGGCTAAAATTAAAGCCAAGGAAGACGTAATTAGTTCATTTTACTACTAGGACTAAGTTACAGAGATATGTAGTTTTTTCTGAAAGATTTATTAAAAAACTTTAACTTGGATTAACTATAACACAGAGGTTCATAGGTAAGAAGTTTTAATTAGTAAACGTTGGTGTTTATAAGAATAAAAATAAGAATGCTTTATTTTGTGAAACATAGGTAGGTTAGGTGACATATAAATTAAATAGTAGCACTATGTTTTGCCAAAGGGCGTACAAAATGGTTTGAGATGTTTGCAGGCAGCATGCATAATATACAAATTAAAATAAACACTTTTTATTCTATGCAATTATCCGTTAGGTATTCTTGAGTTGAATAGTATGCTTTCTTAACTAAAAATGTAAACAATGTTTTTTTAAATAATTGAAGATCATGCAAATTTCGTATATCTTTCGGTAATTTATTAAAAATTATATTTGAATTAAATTTATATTTGTACACTATCGTCAAAAAGTTTAGGTGATTACAGTTTTAACGGTATTGTACTGTCAGCTGCTAAATTGTCCAAGTAAGGCTGTCAATTGATTGAAACGGAGCGGAGGCGTGCGAAATTAACCGTCACTTTCCGTAGATTCAAATTTGCTTATGTGGGTTTCAACAGCGAGGCAACCTGAGCTCCGCTTCGATGGATTGGCAGCCTTATGAATGCATTTATAAATATCTTGATATAAACTCTATAACAGTATATATATGTAACAATAAAGTCTATGCTCAAGTTAGGCTTGTCCACGAAAAGAAGTAGCCATCGAAAACTAAGCCTCCAATGTCTCCCAGTAGGTCTAGGTAGTGCAAACCGCAATTAGATTGCTAACAAAGTATTCTTTTTTATGGGTAAGAATCTAAAATACATACATTTTTCCTTACAAGTCACGGTGGTCCGGCCGCTGAACAAGAGCGGTCATAAGTAGATTTCTTCAAAGTTTACTATTATTATTCATTGTAAACAGCTCAATATATAATAAAACAACATATTATGTATAAATCAAAATATAATTTTATTTGAATAATTTATAAAATAACAATTAATTGCTAAATAAAAATTAATTCATAAATTTTTAAAGAAACAATTTGAATCAAAATAGTAACAAATTATATATTAGTAAAATTCAACAAATTATATGAAAATATTGATAAATGAAATAATAATATGAAAATAATTTAAAACACGTAGTAGTAAAGACGCAAATTGACTGAAGCGGCACATAGAATGTCACGAATAAACTGCTATCAAAACTCAACTCCTGGAAAATGGGCATTGTGAATATAAGCAGCATTAATGTTAATTGATCTGATGATTCCACCCTATCTAAATAATTTTTTGTTCTCTAGTATTCCAGAAACTGTGAATCTATAAGGCTTTGCAATTCAATTTCAGTAGTGGTTTCAGAGACTGATATATGACCAGGATAGCAATTTATTTTAGCATTCAAAATATTTTGCTAAGATGGCAAAATATTACAAGAAGTTTTACTGTTAACAAAGTTCATTTAACACATATATTACTTTTTTTAGTGGTCAATTTAGCCTCATCTGCACTAATATTGATGTCCGACTCCGAAGATGTCGCGGTATTAGTGTTGAGTAATGCATTCACAGTAGAATTATCAACTTGGGACAATGCCGCTAATCTTCGTCGTTGCGACCGTTTACTTAGCTCAGAGAAATCTTTTCTTGGACGCCCATCACGGTTCTCCGTGTGAGATGAACCTGGCTGACCTTCACGAAGTTGACTGGCTCCCAGCTCCTCACTAACACTTCTTGACAATTTAACATATTCAACTATGTCTAACCAATCGGAATACTAACAAACAAGTCTCGACTTGCTCCTAGTTACATCATTCCAAAAAAAAACTAATTTTGTGGGTATGCATTAGATTTTCGCTTTTCTAAAGCATTGAAGTAGAATCAAGAATTATCGAAGCAAGACATGAAAACTTCGAGCATATGGCCTTTTTTTCTGTGAAAGTGCCTTTCGCCAAAGACGAAATTTCGAAGGAGCATTCAATTAAAGTACCTGAAAAGAACATAATTCCTAAGTTACAATATTTCATGGACCCACTACGCTCGAGTACTACATAAGCGTAGAGGCCTCATGGAGGGTACAAACGCAGCTAAACGCAGTAAACTCAATATGTAATCAAAAGTACATAGTCAAATCTTTATTATAAAGTAAGGCAGAATGCCTTACAATATCATACAAATTTTATAGGTCTAATTTAAAAATATGAAACAGCAAAACGATGGAAATTAAAAGCAATGGCGTAGAGGGCCTACAAGAAAAAAAAAAAACCTTAAATATTACAAAATATATGAAAAAGTAATTAACTTACCTTTTTCTTAGATATTCATATCACAAAAATATACTTTTGAAAAACCACACTCAGAAACTACCTGTCGGGTGAGTCTCTGATAAGAACGGTTGCACTAATTACGATGTTCACTTTCTGGGTCAAACACTAAGTGATAATCAAAACAAATAGTTGACTCCTATATATAATTGAATAGGCTATTTATTAGTCTATCGAGGGCTATCATTGGTTATCGTTTCGGAGCTAATAAGTTTTAGGGACTTATGACCTACGGCGGGACCACCGTGCAAGTTGTGAAATTCCGACATAATGCCAGTAAAGGCTTAGAGTTAACATGATTGCAGACAAATATGTGTACTTCTAGCATGATTTAAAACAATTTATGACCTGCATACGGTAATAAAGAGTCTGGAAAGATATTCGCGGAACATTATGGCGTCGATAATCTATTTGAGCACAGAAAAAAAAGAACCTCTGTACCTAACCCAAACATGAAAAATACAAAATATAAGACTAAAATCCAGAGATTTCGAAAGTAAGGCCAAAAATGGATAGCATCTGATATAAATATCCATAATGGCACTCAAAACGAAAGGTGAAGAATCCTTTTTGATTAAAAAAAAAAAAAAACATTTGATATTGAAGACATGAATTATACTGCAATGGCTACTTTTTTTCGTGAACAGGCTTACTTATGAATATGTTACAATTTCTTACATATTTTTACAACTATCTATACCAATGTGACGACGAGGTGGTCTGACACTATGAAAAATGCTTGTGGTTCCATGCAGAGGGCAGCCCATATGGCCCTTGACCGCGCCCAGGTTCTTATAAGGTATCAAACGTATGTAATTTGTTTTAAATAAAAAATCATTATTTTGCTTTACTATATATTCTATATTTTTTTACTTTTATAAGTTTTGATATGTTTTCTTGAAGAACTACGCATTGAGTTTATACTCAAAATATATATATAGGATGGGCTAAGTACAAATATTGTAATATATATAAGAGTTATTTCGAACAAATGACTGACTGTTGAGTTTGTTTCGGCTTTCTTCTCCTCAGTGGTCTCCTCTTGGGAAACGCCGTAGAGTCAGACTTGTAAAAGTGTCCTTGCGGCCTACTTACAGAATAAAGATCATTATTTCATTATTTCTTTATTAAGAGGAGGGGCATTACTGTTGGTCACCATCCTCAGCCATGAGGGACCGACTAAGTAGAAGAAGATACCATGTGAATAAAACTTCAAGGAAATAATCGGTTTGTTATAAATTCATACTTCTTCTTACATCTCACATTTTCCTTGCTGTAATGAGGTGAAAAGTTATGTACTTCGTCATGGCTGCAAAATAATTTGCCTTCTCCTATATTGAAAGCCCTGCTACGCTCAGGAATTTATATTTAGACTACGAGAAAAGCGAGCGATTTCCTACGCTTACTCGGTTCTCAATCCAAACTGTCTGTACATTGAAGTAATTTTCAAAAACAATAAGTTAAATAGCGGAAGTAACTGCCTGCGATGCTGAAGGTCAGGTCCTGGGTTCGAATCCCGGTAAGGGCAAATATGTGTGATTAGCATAAATACTTGTTCCTGAGGCTTGGATGATTCCTATGTATTTATTAAATAGATCGCCGTCTAGTACCTATAAAACAAGCCTTATTGAGCTTCTCATGGGACTAGTTCGATTTGTGTAAAAATTGTCCTCAATATTTATTTATTTATTTAAATACAATTGTTCGCCGAAGGGACCCTAAATCGTTATTTTTATTTTCCACGATTTCAAAATGTAAGTCACTATGTTCTGGCAATGGAAATCATTAAAACAACGCTGTATATAAAATAAAGCTTACTTAGAAGAGAACTTAAATCCGATTAATTATTTGTATTTTAAAAGCATTTGAGCAAAGTGGAAAATCACAAAGTGTATTTCTGAAACGTAAGATATTTGTGAAATATGCATAAAGTACGGTCTCGACCTATCGAGGTCACGTCCATGTCAGTACGCCTAGAAATATAATTGTTTTTAAATTATTTACCTACTTCTTTTATTTTTCAGAGTAGTCGAGTAAAAGGTCTTATGATTATGACTTATAACCACCTGAAGATGCCCATACCCAGTTATCCGTGTACCAGAAATAGTTGAAATCCGTTCAGCCTTTTTGGCCTGGTGGAACAACAATGACACATAATAACATTAAAAAAAATATTTTTCGATTTAGTGACCTCCATATACTCCGTAACACTTTTATTAAATTTTCAATGTACTTATATTTAATTTTTACAACTTTATAATAGTATAGACCCCTAACAATATTAAAAATAAATACTTATTTACTGACTAGCTTCTGCCCGCGACTTCGTCCGCCTTAAATTCGTTTTTCGCGGATAAGGGTATTTTTCCGGGAAACAAAGTAGCCTATGTCCTTCCCCAGGACTCAAACTATCTCCTTACCAAATTTCATCCAAATCGATTCAGCGGTGTAAGCGTGAAGAGGTAACAGACAGAAGACAGACAGACACACTTTCGCATTTATAATATTAGTATGGATTATAGTGTTAGGCCTATGATTATGGAGTAAGGTCTAAAATCAGTTGCTAAATTTTGACCACATAATTGCGGTCACACTGTCACACTTTTACCTACTGCGTGTTCTTAAACTTTAAAATGTTCAAAGCATCCGCCTGTAATCTCACTTTCGTACCTTTGTGCCTACAATTAGGCTTCGCAGGTGTTAACTAAGTCAATTAGCAGCTGAGGCACGTAGCCTTGTGCCTAACTAAGGCATTTGAGAGACCTATTTTAGTTAGTACTTTCGTAATAACAGGGTAACAAGTTCATGTAACTGCGCATTCGGATTCAAGAAGAGCCTGGTAGTTACAGCGCCATGAACATGTCAAATCCGTAAGGATTTATTTCTTGATGATGATGATGATGATGATGATGATGATGATGATGATGATGATGATGATGATGATGATGATGATGATGATGATGATGATGATGATGATGATGATGATGACGATGACGATGACGATGATGATGATGATGATGATGATAATAGTATAGATGTAACTACTTACATCATCATCATCATCGTCATCGTCATCGTCATCGTCATCGTCATCGTCATCGTCATCGTCATCGTCATCGTCATCGTCATCGTCATCGTCATCGTCATCGTCATCGTCATCGTCATCGTCACCGTCATCGTCATCGTCATCGTCATCGTCACCATCCTCGTCATCGTCATCGTCATCATCATCATCATCATTTCAGCCATAGGACGTCCACTGCTGGACACAGGCCTCAAAAGGTTTCGACATGGGCCGGATAGAGGCGACCCGCATCCAGCAAGCCCCGCAACCATAAGCAGGTCATCCGACCACCTTGCAGGTGGCCTTTCCACGATGCGCTTACCGGTGCACAGTCTCCACTTGAGAACCTTTCTGCCCCACCGGCCATCGGTTCTTCGAACTATGTGCTTTGTCATTGCCACTTCAGTTTACTTACCCTGTTTGCTATGTCAGTGACCATGGTTCGTCTACGAATACTATTATAAAGTTGTGAAATTCAAATGTCCATGTAAGCTAAATTAACATGTTCAACCATTAATATTTACATTAAACCACCATATTTTACCTTAATTAAAAATAAACTAAATGAGGCCTCAGTATAAATTACAGGGCCTAAATATGATGAACCCTCATCGTTTTCCTACTGATTATGTAAATTTGAATCTACAGAGGCAATATTATTTTTCATTATTTGGCAGTGAGGATTTATTTTTGGGGTTCCGTACCTACTCGAAGAGCAAAACGGAAGATTTTTTTGTCAGGCTTACTAATGTATGCGCTCATTCTGATTGGAAAAACACTTCATTTCTAAATAATATTGAAGATTCTTAAACCGTAGATGTTTTAAAGCGACCGAAACGTTGGAAACTCAAATGATATAATAATTATACCCGATATAATCCGTTAAAATTGTTGTATTTAAATGAGTAATAATCGCGGGAACAGAAGAAAATATTTGATCCTTTTTTTATTAACAACAGTATAGTTTGGATATACGGAGAGTTAGGTTGATACTTATACAAGACCAGACGTCATCTTAAAATTCCACGACTCATAATTCTCACTAGATGGGGCTTATTTACGATTCATTTATTATCCGGACTGAAGCGGCCTCTCCGGGATAGCCTCGCGTTTGGACTACGGCCGGAAAAATATTCTCGGGCAGTTTTCACCATGGATATTTATTTAGAATGTAATTGTTATTAGTGAAGGGCAACAGTTGGTAGTCGATTGAAATTAGGTATGTCTTAGTTTTAAAATAATACTCTTATTATGGATCCCATACTGTCTGCTAGACATTGTAATGTTTGGAATTACAAAATATTATCATTGGGAACAAAAACATGCCGCTTTCATGGTAAAGTGATGGTATGTACCTTGTTTTTAACACGCAAACATTTAAAAAAAAATGTGGAAGTTAGTTGGCGGCTAAAGTGCCGTGGCATGTTTAGATTATTGAAATAAAACAATTTAAGCGGAATTATAACTTTGACAGAAAAAAGTTATTTTTCACAGTCTTTCCTGTGAACACGGGAGCTTGAAAGCTTTCGAGACGTCGAGAACTAAGATAATTGTTGCACTACATAATCCGTAGAAATTGTTTTATTTAAATGAATAATAATCGCGGAAACCGAACAGAATATTATGTTTAGATTTAACATAAGCACATACATACATTCAAGAGGCCATCGTAAAATTCCACAGCCCATAATTCTCACTAGATGGCGCTTATTTACGATCCGGTTATCCTCCGGTCTAGACCCATCTCCACTGGGACCACCTCGCGTCCGGGCTACGACCGGAAAAATATACTGTTTCCCGGACAGTTTTCCCGGGGGGTGCTTAAAATTTGTTACTATTTGAACTTTACATTTGGTAGTAGATTGGAATCATGTTTATTTTAGTGCTAAAATTATAACCTAATATATATACCACATTATGGTACCCCGTAGTCATCAGCCCTATTCAAAAATCAAGCCAAGTGTTTGTGTGATGAGCATGAATGTTTATTCCTGGGTCTTGGATGTTTTCTATGCATTTGTGTATTATAATTTATCTATATTTTATGTACATCGTCGCCTAAATAGTACACATAGTAAAAGCTTTGCTTTAGTTTAGGACTTGGTCGATTTGTGTAAGACTGTCCCATATTTATATCTATAATATTATAAAGCTGTCAAAATTAAATGTCGATACATTGCAGATATTTACAAAAAAATATAATATAGTGGACTATTTGGAGACAACTAAATATAAATTTTGTTGTTTGGATTTTTTGTATGTTTGTTTTGTATCTGTCATTGTGGCTTCATCACGCCAAAACGGCTTAACAGATTTCAGTTTCCAGCCTAGCTTTTTTTTAATCAAATAGTCCGTTTCACATTATTTTTAAATATCTTTGACGACCAGTTTGGCTCAGTGGGAGTAAAGTTGCCTGCGAAGCTAAGGTCTTGGGTTCAAATTCCGGTAAGGGCAAATATTTGTGTGATGAGCATAAATATTTGTTCCTGAGTCTTGGTTGTTTTGTATATAAGTAAATATATCTATTAAATATATCGTCGTCTAGTACTCATAACACACGCATTATTGATCTTACCATGGGACTAGAGCGATTTGTGTAAAATTGCCCCGTAATATTCATTTATTGTCCCGTAATATCTTTAATGTACAGACATTTCATTTTTACAACTTTATAATAACTAGTCTACATATATCTTTAAACAAGGATCTTTTTAGATATTCAAACTTCAAAGCGGGCTGAAAAAACTGCATTCAATTTCAAAGAACTGCACTTGCATAAGAACTTTTTAAGGACCACTTGCATGGAGCTCCGGAAACTTGGTCGAATAAAAATGTCCATTTATATTAAACGAAAGTCTCGTTAAAACTGAGAACATTCTCGTAGTTTGCATTGTATGAAATCAAAAAGACAAAAAAACCAGCCAAGAGCATGTCGGACCATGCTCATTGTTGGATTTCGCAGCCGTTCATAGAACAAAATGCACTGCAGATGAAAAATAACGATATTGTAAAGTGCATTAGCAAAAGCGCGTATCTCCACGATATTTACTTTTTTTGGCAATAACTCGAAAACGGTATTGATTGATCATGTTGAAAATATTTTTTGTTAAAAGTATTCATATTTAAGCTTTGTAATCTTTCATATTCATTGTACATTAGGTTTAGGGGAGGATACCAATTATGCTACCTTTGGAGCGATTATTTCTGAAAATATTTATTAACTCAAAACATTTTTTAGAACCCTACATGTATTTATAATTTTACTAGCAAGCTAAATAGCGGCTTATATAAGACACCTAGATTCCAAATTTCATCAATATACATTTTGTAGTTTTAGAAAAAAATGCTAATGACATACGGATGGACAGACGTGACGAAACTACAAAGGTTCCGTTTCTGCCATTTTGGCTACGTAACCCTAAAAAGGTATTTACTGCCTGAAACCCGCCAAGCGGGCGCTGTGCTCGTAGACGCGTAGCCGACACTATGGATTTCCCCATATGTAGAGGAAAGTACGTGGCACTACGAAAATCTTGGCAGTAAGCGTGTTAAAAAAATTACATCATGAAAATTTTTACTTATCTCTAAGCGACGTCTTAGACGCAAACCAGAGAACCCAAGTCGATAAACACAATATACATCACCGGACCAGTAGCCTCCCTTTGAAACAATTTGCATGGCAAACTGCTCGATAAACAAAACCTCAAAGAAATGAGTATCCCCAGAGGCCGTCCCTTACCCTGTCTGCACCTCAATTTACATGCCCAAGGCATGTTTATGCAGGATTTACACGGGTGACCATAGCAGGATTTTCGCCGCACTGGTCTACTTTGGAACTTTCGCTTTTAGTCACCTGCAGCTTAGCCAAATTGCAATTTAGACAGTAGTGCAGCTGTAGGCTGCGGTTCCACTAGTTATACGAGGCAGCTGAGATACCCACGAGGAAAAATCCTTTTATTTACCTTGCCCCTTTGAACACAGTTCTCATGGAAAATGGCTAAGCTAAGCCTCGAACATTCACTTGTTCAGCAGTTTCAGCACGCAATCTCTCTCTTGCGCGCCCTCTCACTCACGATGAAGGTACAAGTTCGTAGCCAACCGCAGACAGCAGCAGCAGGTGACGAGTCATCGCGACACCACTGGTTTCTACGTATTTTTAATATGAAATAGCTTCCGTAGCTTACTGCATTGAGTATGTTATAGTGCAATTATAGGTAAATTTGCACTTATAGCAGTTTTAATCCAGAGAACTTGCCGCCATAATAAAAGGTATTAGGGTTCCTCACGATATCTTCTTACTATCTATGAATTCTAAGAAAGTTAATGTAAGTTAAGAATAATGTTTCGGTTTCCGCCATGGTTATTTAAATAAAACTACTTAAACGGATCATATCGCGTACAATTTCTTAAATTCATTCCGACGTTTTAAATATACTAGATTACAGATTACATCATCAATCAAATAATACCAAACGTTACTAGTAAAGTGTTTGATATAATAACGTATATGATTGTTTCATCTAATAAGGCTCTTATTAAGTATAATTTCAGTCATAAGAACATTCTGCAAGACTAATAGCGATGTAGACTTGTCGTAACCTCAGCTTAATATATAATAATATCTTGTTCTCTTACAAAATGCTAATATAAGATCAAATATTATTCAGGACTTGAACCTATAATTGTCTTATAAGACGATCTTGTAGCTAACTAGAAGTCTGTAAAATAAGACCAAATGATCTTAAGACTATCTACGCTTGATGTGAAATGTTACTATAAGTATTTCGGCGATGATTTGATTTGATTTGAGTAAAAGTATCCTGTAACTTAATAATCTTGTAGCCAACTATAAGGCTGAAATATAAACATTAATGCTCTTGAGTATATTACCGCTTATCGTATGCTATTATAAGTAAATTGTATTAAAAATAGGAACGTTATTAGTGAATAAGTACTTATAGTCTTTATTTTTAGGAATACTTTGCTTGTTGGGATGAGAGAGCCCTGTACTTTTATATAATTCTGTAGTACTAAATACTTAGGTATAGGTATACTTTTCTCGCACAGCTCTGATGAAAACGCAGGCTAAGTTTGGCATGTTCGGACACTGTTTACAGATTCGTATCTAAACGCAGGGACCCATGTTGGAGAAAACACAAATATAAAGCCGAGAATACATGTAGCTCACACCAGCTCCTCGTACATGCCTGATCGTTTCATGTGTGTTTATATAGTGCCTGTACTGGGTAAGCAACTATATTGCATTAGCGAAGTGGACGCACGTTACAAATACAATTATACTAGTAGCCTGTTCGTCTTGGACTGGCAACTGCGTACCGGACGACGAAGCGGAGAAGGCCTTTAGGGTCACAGGAAACCGTTGAACGACGACGGCGCATGACATGACCATTCTTTGAGGAGATAATTGGGGGCGACCATTTCAGTTGTCTAGCAATGGGCGTCTCAGCTGATAAGATCGTGATGAGTATATAACCAAACTCCAAGATAAACCCAAATACCTCTGACGAGAATCAAACCAGCTTATAGTCTGACCGGCGGCATTAGAGTAAAGTGCAATAAAACTTGTTACAATGCCATTTTTATTTGGAAAGGTGATAAGTCGTAATACGAAGGAGTGAATTTCAACCTAAATACAGTTTCAAATAAAGCTTAAAATGCTTTTTTTTTTGTTTCAACTTTACCCTGGTGTTTGCTATTGTATTTGCAATTATAGTGATCATTTAACATTAAACCTTAGTAAGGACCATAACGTTATTTTTTTCCTTTATTTTCGAAATCATTTACGGTCTTTTTACAATAGATAATAAATTAGTTTTTCTTTATGGTTCCTTACCCTTACGCTGCCAGTCAGACTATACCTTATACTTCGAAGTCACTGTAACTGGGTCAACCGGACTTGGCGAAAACAATTGTGTCAGAATTAACCTTGTTTCCTAGGCGTACTTGTCATGCGAACCTGAGCGATACGCTTTACCCTTCGGCTATTAGCGCTCTATTATGAGCGACCTTTGGCGGGGCACGATAGACTGGTATAGTTAAAGTCTGGACAGTATATTGAGTCCTTGTCTAACAGACACAACGCCATGTTTTCAAAAAGTAACGAATTTACATCGTTCTAAGTATATGATACTTCGTATTTTTTCAGTTTATTCGTTTCATTTTTAAGTATGCGTATATACGCCGTATTTACTACCCAAGTGCATTAAACATACGTATAACTACAGACTACTACAGACTAGCTACTCAGTCACAATATTTGTGCACCTCCAGGAATGTGACTCCTCTCCCACTTCCCCTTCTATTTCCTTGCTAGCCATTTTAGTACGTATTTTTTTATCATCGTAGCCAGAACGCGGATATGACGTCACGATAAGCTAGGTTAGTTAGATCAGCTTGCATGAAAGTTCTGTCGAGAAAAAATCAACAGTTACTGTTTATACCGGACAACATTTCAATTGTAATCGGACAAAATAAGGTTCGAGCGATCGCTTTTATGTTCAATAACACATCCATCAATATGCTATATACTCCACCGCCTGCACGAAGCAATTGCTGAAACTGTAATTTCTGTAACTGCACATCAATATTTTTTTTTGTATGGTAGTTTTAATTTCGTTTTTAAATATTATTACATCCATAAAAATTTTGGCTATCCGAATATAGAAACAAAAAAAAATTGTAACTTAGAGCTGATTCATGTCAAGATACTGAATGTACTTTAACTGTGGCTCCGTAATGGAATATCGATCGGTTGTAATATATTAAATCATTGCTTAATTGCACCGTGATGCGCCGGCAATGGACGATTTTCTCTGATTACCGCCATTACGGATAATACTGTGACTCTAACTTTCTATCTCTATGGGCGGACGCTATGTCACCGGTGTCTTTTATAGACTCCGCATTTAAATATAAATATTACCGGATAACTTTACACAAATCGAACTAGTCCCATGGTAAGCTCAATAAGGCTTGTGTACTAGACGACGCTGTTTATTCTATACGATTATAAAGTTGTAAAAATTAAGTGTCTGTTGCAAGGAACAGGGCTCCATACAAGGCCAAGACTATAAATCAGTCGTTCAACTTAAAGCTAGAGTTGTAATAATCAAAATATCCGCTTTTACTAAAACAACATAAAAAGCTCTTTCATTTAAACGAAACATTAAATGCTTTACATATTATAATCTTCTTAAAAAAACTCAACGAACATTCCTTGAATACCATCGTATCGTATAACTAAGAATATATTAATCGAAATTATTCAAAAATTATAGTAATGAGCATTATATCGATAACAAATAAGTTGGCAATGCGTTTTAGAATAAAATAATTTAATAAAGAATGACGTATATACGACTATCTTATGGGTCCGTTCTTTGTAAGGCCAATGTCTATTCAGTCTGAGTTAAAAAGTTGAATAACCTTATCAATAATAATATTTTAAACATAAAACATTGTTTCAACTTTCCCGGTGCGTATTTTAACTAAAAACTGAGCGTTCATATTTACATGATTGGTAAATGTTCCTATTAAGGCCTATGTACCCTAGCAAGGCCAATCGTCAAATTTTTGATTGGCCTTATAAGGACCCACCGACATTCATAGGAACACTGCCGATATTTTAACAGCAATCGAAGCAATTTTTTTTTCTTTAGTATCATAACAAATCCTTATATGACATATTAACGCTTAAAAAATAAGATAATAATAGGTTATTTACATTTAAAAAATCCTTTTGCTGTGCGCGCGAATTACAATTTTAACATCGACGACCGAAGTCTACAAAGCGAGGCAAATAGCGACCGCACTCACAAAATAGCGACGCGAGCGACTCACCGCCGCGTCTGTATGTCTGTATCCTTGAGTTTGATGGAACTTAGTGTA
The DNA here is from genome assembly GCA_905404275.2 of Hedya salicella. Lineage (NCBI taxonomy): Eukaryota > Metazoa > Arthropoda > Insecta > Lepidoptera > Tortricidae > Hedya > Hedya salicella. The sequence continues at coordinate 5,383,089 of FR990112.1, read as the reverse complement.
AGTGGATGGAATCTGTCACCACACGACAATAACTATGAATTTTTCATAGTTGGCCTTCAAAGGTCCACCCACCTTATTAAAAAAAACTACTCACTAGATCTCGTTCAAACCAATTTTCGTAGGAAGTTTGCACGGTAATGTAATATTTTTTTAGTTCTACCATTCGGGACCGACACATTACAACTTCAGAAGTGTCTCTCGCGCAAACTATTAAGTTTAGAAAAAAATATATAAAAAACCTCAATATCATTTTTAAAAACCTATCAATAGATACCCCACACGTATGGGTTTGATGACAAACATTTTTTTGAGTTTCAGTTTTAAGTATGGGGAACCCCCATTTTTTTTTGTTTTTTTTTCTATTTTTGTGTATAAATCTTAATGCGGTTTGGTTTCGTTAGTTCTTATAGTTTCGGAAAAAAGTGGCTGTGGCATACGGGCGGACAGACAGACAGACATTACGAATCCATAAGGCTTCCGGTTTTCCGAACCCTAAAAATCAAGTTCATAAATTTAACTTATCGTCTACAAAATAACAAGACGATATAAAAGGCAAAACAAAACCAAATGATAGCCGTTTATAGCACTCGCAGTAATATTTTCTTTCCGCCCTAGATTTTAAAGGCCACATTAAGTAGGCTTTCAATTTAAATAACCACAATTAGACATTAAAATTAAGGATCGCGAGAAACTCGGTTATCTTAAGCCGGCTTTACACAATGCGAGTAGCTGTCTAATCAACGAATAGTTATTGGTAATATAAACATGTTAGTAGCTCGCCTGAACTCGGCAGTGACAGGACAGCTTACGATCAGCTGAGGCTTAGAGCATTTTTCGACTGGAGATACCAAGCTGTATCATTCCGAAACAAAGCTCATAGTCGGTTTTCCTTAGTAATTCGGACCTTATATTAAAACGACGCTTTTTTTTGTAAGCTCTTATAATAAGAATTATTTGTGTTGAGTATTATCATTATCAACATGCTAATTTAGACAGATTTTGAGTTACGAATTTAAAATTTCTTTTTTTTGTTTCAGGATTTAGTCACGCATTTTTTTTTCATATTATGGAATAATATTACTTGTTTTATTTCGCGTCAACACCAAAAAGACTTTATCGTAAAAAAAAAACATTATTTTTTATGGGGTCTTGAAATTATAAGGAACCTTAAGATTTTTTCAGGTAGTACTTTGGCGTACTATTGGTTTGAATATCAGAATTTTCCAAGTGGTCTCCTGTCAAAAACCAGCGATATACGCTCATTTTAGCACATTACTTCAAAATAAACTCATAGCAAATGAAACGCCAGTGCAACTTCTTGTCACTGTCATACATAAGATCACACTGTACTAGTAACTGTCCTACAGTAACTGGCCATCCCATCTCGCACCATGGGACCTAAATAACGGCACTATTCTTAACCCTGAATTAAAACAAAGAAAACTGTAAGAAATTATAAGATTGCGTTACTCACTGAAGTCAAGGCGAGGCACAGATCCTTAATCAATATAAAACGCAAGAAAAAAAGATTGAGATCACAGTTTTCTTTTATCTGTCATTCAGATACATAGTACTGTTTGGAGTCATTTAATTGTGAAAATCAAGTAAGTTCAGTTATATATTATTTTTTATTTAACTTTACATGCAAGTTTTTTAGCAGCAGTTTAGCAGTTAAGTGTTCGTACTCGTACCGTATTACTTATTGTCATTTATTGTCAATGTCAAATATAAAAAAAATTAAATTGACTAGAAATAAGTGACCTTAGTTACCTATCAAGCGAAAATACTATAGAGCTATTTTGTGAACTCCAATTACTAGGTAATGTGTTGTAATTATGACTGTTAAAGGTTTACTTTGTAAATCTTCATATTATTTATAACAATTCATACTTACTACCAATTTAGACAACTTCGTGCTACGTATAACTCGTGCTGCACAGTAACTTACCTGAAAACAAACACATAGATAAATTAGTACTAGGAAACACTTATCAGCTTATCACTTCTATACTATTATAAAGTTGTAAAAAAGAAATATCTGTACATCGAAGATATTTTCAGAAAAGCTATTGTAACATACTATTTAGAGGTCACTGAATGGAAAAATATTTAATTTTTTGAATCTGTGCGTGTGTCGTTGTGGCTTCATCACGCCATATCGGCAGAACGGATTAAAACTTTTTTTGATACACGGGTAGCTGGGTATCCACAGATGGTTATGTACAGTCGAGGTCAAACATATATTTACAATTGAGGGTTCCAAAAATATCTTTACACTTAAATAAGTTTACACACAGTATGGCAAATACTTGCTTATAATGCATGAGACAGTTTCATCTTTTCACTCAATGCTCCATAGTTGTTTACAACCTTTCTTTCATAAAAATCATTGTCACACATTGTGACAAATATATATTTACATTACATGTTACAGAAAAATATTTCCTATCAATGAGCCATAGATACATATTTACATTAAAAGCAACACTTGAAACTTTACGTTCAACCGTACATTTTTTTACTTACACCTCTTGCTACATAAATATCTTTACAGTCTGATTTAAAGCGCCGTTCTTATTTTAAATACTGACAATCACCGAAAACAGTACCATTATGTCAAATAATCTATAGGTCTCTTTCATTTTGGGCGTGACGTCAGTGATGTGTCAATGGATTGTAGCATGTGATCTTTCATTTTACAAGGTCTCGCGAAATTCACTTGAGGAATATACAGGGTGTCAATAAAATATCCCTGTAACCCCTAAAAGTAACATATAGGATCAAATCATGTTTTTTTTTTCAAGAAATCTTTATCCATTATTATTGTATAATATAAAACAAAGTCGTAAAATCGTGTTAGTAACTCAAGAATGCACATATCTTTTTGATTCTCTTCGCCGGGAGTAGCAAAATAACAAAAAAAAAACATAATCTATTTGTTTTTATTTATACTAAGGCAGAACTAAGAGTTTTCCGGATAAGCATATATCATACATTATTGTGTGGTACTCGCCGAAATTGCAAAATATCCGTACAAACTATTCTTTATTAAAAAATATTGTAGTAGGTATCTTTTCTAGAATCCCCTGTATATTTAAAGCAATATACAATTATTAAAAGACGATGTAGGTCCATCCACTTGAAAACTATTATGTCACAGACAGACACATAGACACACACACACATTTAAGAAATATAAGACGCAAATGATGAAAATAAAGGAAGACCCATTTCATATGACATGACAAGCCAATGTCAATATTCAAATTAAGAACGGTTCAATCAACCTGTAAACATATGTATGTAGCAATAGGCGTAAGTATAAAAATGTATGTTTGAACGTAAAGTTTCAAGTGCCACTTCTAATGTAAACATATTTATGGCACATTGAAAGGAAATATTATTCTGTAACATGCAATGTAAACTAATATTTGTCACAATGTGTGATAATTTGTCTATGGAAGAAACATTGCTAACATAACTTTGGCGCATTAAGTGTAAAAATTTAAATGTCATGTACATTGTAAGCATGTATTTGTGATGCTGTGTATAAACTTATTTAAATGTAAAGATATTTTTGGAACTTTCAATTGTAAATATATGTTTGACCTCGACTGTACATAGGATACTTTTTATCCTATTACGCTGAATAACAAAAAGGGGTTATGAGTTTTTCTCCTTGGCGAACGAAATGCCTGAAGCACCATAATGACGTGAATGTGATGCCATTCTTTTGATACTTCTAACAATGTTAGCATTTTTAGTGTTCGTTTTTCGTTCCATTCGTATTTCGTTTGATTCTATATGTTAGCTATGTCTATATCTTTCTAAGTCTAATTCTGTAACTTGTCTCACCTATACTATTATAAAGTTGTAAAAATGAAATGTTTGTATGTGTCGTTTTACATACGTTTGATGTTGGCCACATTTGTAATTAGTCCAATTCTAAATTCGTTTCGTTCGTTTTGCGTCTCGGTCGCTATTTGTAACTATCTTTTCCCGTCAATCTTAAATTATCATTTTTAAATCATTTTTAGCATAGAATTTCTACAAATAGCGGTCATATCTTGGTAGAGGACACGGGTAAGTCCTAAAATTATGTCAAATGCCGTAAATTACTCAATTGTAATTGTTTATTCAACTATGAATAGACGACCCGGCAAAAAATATTTGAATATAGCGACTGAGATGTACGTCGTACGTGCCTAAATAAGAACGAGACGAGTTGCCAGTAACGACAAAAATGAGAGAGACGAATAACGAATGTGACTAAAGATAAAGTGCGAATGATACTAAAAACGAGAGAGACAAAGAATAGTCCTCCAATTAAGACTTATTAAAAAATGATACAAGTCACAGAATTCAAGTTCTTATTCTGTTGGAATGCCGCTATAAATCGGTAATTTTCAACTCGGTCTTGGTCATAAGTAAGCCATTGTCATCAATATGAACCTATCGAGTCTCAGGACGGCGGTGAAGGCAGGAGGTCAATCACAGTCAGTCACGCGATATCGGTCAAGAACAAACTGTTTGTTATAGTTTCAGTATCGTATCCCTTATAATGAAAATAACGAACGATATGGGATGTACTACCTATTGTTTTGGATTTAAACTAACTTCAAGAGCTAATTCTTCAGATCAGATAAAGTAAATTTCTTAAAATATAGTTGCGTTTCGCAGTAGTTTTGCGTATAAGTATGTATTAAGAAATAATTAATGTAAGCGTAACTGCTACAGTACTATATGAAATTAGATCATATTAACATATCTTATATATCTGTTTTTCATCGAAGCAAATTGAATAAAAGTTAAATACGATTTTATCCAGCAAAGTACACGGCAAAATATTACTCAATACATCTCTAAATGCTGTAAGTATTTTATGGTAAAGAGTGTACCATTGATCTCATAAACTTCAGATAATGTGACATTCTAAACTTGATTAACACGGCAAAAATGAATTTTTGCTGATCAAAATGCTACGTTCCACGTATGTTGTGAAGTGAGTTGTTGTATCTACTGAGTCCTATTATTTTTCTTTCTTAATTCTAACTTTAATAAGGTTTTATCTTGATATTTATGTTCGCAATATTAAACCTGGCCTAGACAGCAGGGATCGGACAAGATGCATGAGGATACGTATAGGCTTTCCGGAACACCAATAAGTTATACCATTGACACTAGACATGGGTAACTCATGAGAGATAGATAAAAAAGATATGTATCAATCCGTTCCTATCAATCACTATTTATATCCGTTCACATCCGAATGTATCAGTGTATCTTTATCTTTCTTTACAACTCATTCACTCGCTGCGATGCGAGACGACCACGGTGCGGCGTCATCGCTTCGTTTTCTATCTGTGTCGCTTCTGACTAAATTTTTTCGAGTATTTAATGTTCATCAATCATAACAAAATTCACAAAAAGGTAGACACCAAGAAAGATATAGTCGCTCTATAAATAAATCAAATCACAATAACACCTAATCCTAATCTAACGCCCAAGCAAAGTGTAAACAAACAGCTATGGATAAGTAACTAGTATCTAAAAATATTATCCATCTTTGAATCTTTTGATCTCTCACTGATTCAGTTGAGTGACATCGAAGCGCGCTACGGAGCACGCTGAGCAAGTGAGCACTGTGAGCTAGTGAGCTAGGGATATAAAAGAGTGATACATATCCCAATGATCAAAAGATACATTTCAATCTTTTCTTCTGAGTGATACATTGTATTGAAACTGTATTCCTATGAAGCTAAGCTTTGATGCGTAGCCAAAAATTTATCGACGTGTGACGTGATATATTAACTCTCTACATGATAAATTATGCACTTAAACGTAGAATAGTCTTTCTTTACCTCATCGTTTCCCACTACCCAAAGGTTGTCTAGTCTTAGCGGTAAAGACACAGAGCGATAAAACAGACACTGTTTTCTGTAATTTGTTTTGTGAGGTGTGCAATAAAGAGTTATTGTATTATTGTATTGCATTGTGTGCAAATCAGAAGCCATTTTTTGGGCTTCAACATGGTGTAATAGATTTAGGACCATTTACACATCCACTACTTTCCACGTTCGTCATTTATTATTCAGAACTATTGCAAATTCGTTAGAAATTGAACTTCGCGATCATTCTATTTACATCACGATCGCATGACGAAAAAGTATGTATAGATTTATAGAAGAGAAATCGATTCAAAGCGCAAAGAAAAATATAATTACACACGGAGTCGAACATCGGGAGTGTCTGTCCAGCGTCTTGGAGTTCCCTGAATTATTCTAATATAATCATATTGTTCTCAGAATGAAGATCATGATCACTATCGCCGTCCTCTTCGCCGCAGTAGCGATTTGCTTGGCAGAGAGCGAGAAGTATACAGACAAGTTCGATTCGCTGGACATCGATGAGATCATTGGCAACAAACGGCTGATGGGAGCTTACGTCAAGTGCGTGCTGGAGAAGGGCAAGTGTACGGCTGAGGGCAGGATCCTGAAATGTAAGTGTCACTCTGTCTATTGCTAATACGCTTCTCGAGATCTTAATGATACATATTCGCTTTCAACCAATTGAATCGGACAACCACGCTAGGACTATCACCAAACTGAGCTAAGTAAACGGAGTATTTTTCCGTTTATACATTGACACATGAATATCTTCTGATGAAGACAGCTTAAATCTCAGATCAACGTGACTGTATTTTCACTCATTTCCAGGCCTTTTTTTTCCCTAACCTGTTTTATCAGAAAGCCTTTTTGGCTCCATCTGCGAAGTCCTTTATTTGGAAATTCGGATGCTTTTATACCTGCAACTAGCAAAATCCTGGAAAAAGCTAAGAAAGTATGGAGACGGATTCTGAAAAATAAAATTTTCATTTTTCAATTCTCGAATACTGGGATTATACAAAACGTCATGAAAAGGTTATGACCTTTTTAAATTATTTAGGTTATGACGCCTATTAGTTAAATGAAACACATGTGAATTAAATACAATTTTGTAAACAGGAACTACTAAAACAGTTTTTTTAATACCTTGATACGTATGTACCTATTGATGTTATGCTAATTTCCAGAATGCCGGTAAATCTCGGGAATTTTGTTAGTAAAATTAAATAGAGTCCGCCTCCATGCTAGTCAACATCTACGCGGTGTGACGCCGAAGTTTAGGTATAAAAGCATCCGAATTTTTGATGCCTACTCATTTCACTGCTAGTTTTACTGCCATTTATATAGTCAGTTCAGCCTCATACAGGAACAACTGCACGATATGGTGCATTCAACACTGGCTGTCCTGTACCATCAGTTGCTCAAACTACAACTTGAATGGACGACATGAATTTGTAGCAAATGTCCGAAGAAAAGGTTTTTGTCTAAAATAGGCAACTCGCAAAATTTTCAGAACTTTTCAATCCAAATTTATTGAGATTTAGAGCTGGACTTTCTTCTAGATCTTCGGAACTATTTAGGCTGGTAGTAAGAAGTTGTCCTACTATCTCTAATAATCCATAATGAGCATGCCCTGCCTTACTTACTTATTTTTCATTCTTCTTTTATTAATTCCGTGGCAAATCTTTTTTTCCAGCGCACATCACCGACGCGCTGCAGACAGGCTGTTCAAGGTGCACATTAGCGCAAAGAGGCGGCATGAGGAAGGTGATCCATCACCTCATCAAAGAGGAAAACGGGGCCTGGAAGGAGCTCGTCGCGAAATACGATCCCAAGAAAGTCTACATGCGCAAGTACGAGAACCAGCTGAACTCTGTTTTGAAAGAATAGATATAATGGTATAAGACGCCTCATCGATGCTACCAGCAGCCTCTTGAGTCCTAACTAGACGCAAAACTACCCTGCTTTCCACAATGTGCTCCTTATAGATACTTACTTACTTAGCTGGCTCGGTGACCCAAAAATGATCTTGACCTCTGACACGAGAGAACGCTACTTCACACAAATCGGATTTTCCAAGGGCGATCAAATTTTTGAGGGCTTCATTGAAGGCTTCGCACTCTTCATAGATACTTGATTTTAATTTAAAATTGAGTCGAATACTTTTTCTTAAAGCCAAAACGAACAATTCCTACTGGCAATAAATATGGCGGTTCGTGACATTACAGGAAATTAAGGACCAACACCAATAATAACTATTAGGAATCGCAAAGAACAGAAAAGTTTAGCTAAAATTTCAAAGTCTTCACAGGACTAACATGGATATTGCCTTCTACATTTCGTATGTTATGAAAGCTTACTCGAATGCGACTGGGATTCAGGGTGTAGAATAGATCAAATGCTGCAGGAATACGTTTGTGAACGCCGTACGTAATTCCATAGTTTCCCAGGTAGCACACAAGCTGTATAAGTGCTCATACTGCCGATATACAGCCAGTTTGAGCGTAATAGAGGCTGTGTAAGCTGTAAGATAGCTTGTGTGCTACTTGGGTTGTAATCTGATCGCCATTTTGTTTCATTGTAGATGTGGCGTAGTGCATTTGCGGTGTAAAGAACGATTACACACGACAGATTTGGCGTCTGAAGTTATTGAGACATTGACAGATATAACTGATAGTTTGTTATCGCTTGATTCGAGCAGTTAGTTTTAGTTATTTATTTATTAGTGTAAGCAAGGATCATTAATACAAGAGGGCTGTCAATTGCCATACATTGGATAGTGCCCCGATTTGAACAAAAAAACATAGTACTTACAGTAACAATTACTTCATAAACTGGTTATAATAAATAAATCTTAACATTTAAATACTGTGTCACGATTGTAAAGTTGAATAACAGTAAATAATAATTCTTATACTTAGATTGCGTTTAACATGACGTATAATAATATTTTCTTCTGTTTCCGCGATTATTACTCATTGAAATAAAACAATTTAACGGATTATATCGGAGAGTCCTCCCATGACCATGGAAAGCTGGAAAGCTTCCGAAACGTCGGGAACTAAAATGAGATAATATACGCGATATAATCCGTTAAATTGTTTTATTTCAATGTCGTATAATGCTTTATTGTATGAAGATTGACAGTCATCTTGTTTGAATGGTTTTTGGTATAAGTTATGGTACAAATTACGTTACGCTGGAACGTAAGTAGCATCCATAGTCTGATCTGAGACAGAAATTATACTTAGGTACTTGGTAAGATACAAAATTGCATATAGACCTGAGGTCATCTTTATAAGTGTAAATAATTACTCAGCTGAATAACACACAAGCTCCAGACACACTATCACAACTAGACGTGAATGTCGAGAACACGTCACCATCTGTCTTTCTATAGATTTACTAAATAGAAAGAGACAGGACGATATTTGTCAGGGGGCAAAAGTACAGATTGTGCAAGAATGTACTATCGATAAATCACCCAATCATATTCAAAAATTACCCGACTATAATCCAAATTACATCGAATTTTACCCGCCTAGGTGCGATATATTATTATAAATGAGTTCATAGGCCAAGTCATTTTATTATTATACTGAAATATTTTTTGCCAGAATCATTAATAATGATTATTTATGTATTTGTCTTTCCGAATCATAGTTAGGCTAAGAGCATTTAACCACTGAAGATGGTTGTTAAAGTAATCGCGAAATACGGTAAATTGTTAGTGTGTGGGTGTGTTCTTCTTACTGGTGATTTCTTTTAACTGTGTGCGTTTGTAGAAATATCAATATTTCCGTAGTGTGCTGTACGTGTTTACCTCGCCCCCCGCTACGAATGCAAGGAAACTTCGTTTGGTAACGACATGGCTTGTTATCTCTCATTTACATTAGTTAAATGCTCTCATCTCCCGCGTTATTCTAGCTAGCTGCGCGACATCTGTGCGCCACCATGAGTTCGGCACAATCGAGTATCGAGAGCTCGATGACGGTCTATCTTTTTCGCACTATTAGCGCGTGCGAGAGAGGGGCACTGACTCTCGATACGAGATACTCGCTAGCGCCAATCGTAAACTCAGCTTAAGGTAGGCACACTGGATTTCAGTTTGTTGTGTCGACTTGTTTACGCATTTTAGCATAACATATTATTACGAGTCCACTCGTTACTTTATAAAATGGCGTAATTTAATGAGGACCAGGGCCAGTAGTGCTCAAGTGTAGCATATGTTTTTTAAAGGTGATCAACATGCACATTTCGTATTCTGCAATTTGCGCCCAGATACTCGCATCTCAATAATTATCGATTACTAGAAAGTTCCCGCAACTTCGTTCGCGGAGGAGAAAAAGTCATAACTAACCTCTCTTTTTTTTTTCAGCGTAGTCGGGTAAAAAGTATCCTTTTACGATCTGTGGTACCCAGTTACCCGTGCACCAAAAATTGAAATCCGTTTCGACACAGTGTATAAACATACAAAAAAAAAACGATTCGGTGATATCCGAATAGTCCATAACAAATTTGTTTTTGAAAATTACTTCAATGTACAGACATTTATTTTTTAAAACTGTTAAATAGCAAAAGAATAAATAATTTACACAAAACGCTCTAGTCCCATGGTAAGCTCAATAAGGCTTTTTTTATGGGTACTAGACGACGATATATTTAATAGATATATTATTTACTTATATACATAGAAAACATCCAAGACTCAGGAACAAATATTTATGCTCAATACACAAATATTTGCCCTTACCGGGATTTGAACCCAGGACTTCAGCTGCGCAGGCAACGTTACACATGTAATAATAGCCTAGAACTGTACCGTAATCGGAAACGATTTGTATGTAGCGAGCGAACATTTTTCATACTAAACGAAAAACGTTTCCAGATATTCCCAGAGAAGCCGCAACTCATATATTATACCTGGGTAAGGTTACCTAGGTAAAAAGAGAACTGTTTGCCTTTTTTCTATATAAAAATATTGAAACACGTGATTTACAGCAGTTAAATTAATGTCTAAGAAGTAATAATGCTGTTTAAACGTTTTATTTATGTATTAATTCTCAAATATCACATTTCTTTCCTGTTTTTTTACACAGTAGGTATAAAATCACTTTGGTGTGTCCTTCTGTCTGTCTGGTATAAAAATAACAATAACTATGTTGGACAAAAGTTTAAATTAGTGATAAGACTAACATAATGCTAAGTGAGTTTAAAACTAACGAAATAACGTATTACGCAAGAATGGCTGTATATATCTTTGTTTCTAGATTTTTAGTCTTACTTAAATACTAAATCCAATTTAACTATGATTTGTTAATAATTAACGGCTGATTACGTCGGTCAATGTTTGGCAAGCATATTTAACACGTTCACGGCTAATATTTTCGTAGCGCTATGCACGTAGCCGATAACATGAGGAAATGCGTATGTAGCAAAAATGTACTACGAGCGGAGCGCCCGCTCGAAATTTGAAGTCCATATGGCACCGTCCTACTCACTAAAACACACTATAACACGAGGGTAAGAGGGACCTAACTTAACCTCCCATGTCGTGAAAGTTTTAGCCGTTAAACCGCCGTCGATTATTAACAGAGTATGGTGAAATTGGGCGTATGATGTACATATTTGTTTTTATATTTAGTGCATGTTAATTGTTAAACTTTATTCAAATAAAATAAATGCGCATATTACCTTGTCTTTATTTTGATTTACACTTCACTTATTACAAGATTGAAATAGTTCATGTTTGTTCTATATTCAAATAACCTTCAATAAAAAGCTTTGCCTATTGTGGGATTTCCTACAATCCAGCCTTTCTTACTCTACATAGCGAATAAAAAGCGAACATTTTTACTGTCTATGTTCAAGAGTTTCGGTTTGGCTAAGATGACTCAGTCGATCAGGATCTCTATATGGAGACCTAAACTGTTAATTATGAACAGAAAATGTATTTCTTATTGTAATTACTATTGAGCACGGGAGCTTCAAAACTTTCGAAATATACAGGGTGAGTTTTTAGTCACCGGCCATATTAATTCCAGGCACTAAAGTAGGATTTTTAATTACCTGGAGTAAAATTACGTTTACGGACACACGTTGACCGTGATTACTTCATTATCGCTGATTAATTACAGTATTTCTTATAAATAAAAGTTACCCTAATATCTATATATATATATATATATAATAGTAATGCAAAGGAACTATAATCCATTGATCTACCCTAATATCACTGATTACACGTACTCTCAAGGATATTTTTGTAAAATTCTTTCTAAGCAACGAAATGTTCACTTTGACAGGTGTCAGTTCACTCCAGCTAATTAAAAATTCTACTTTAGGTAGCACTTGGAATCTGTTGTCGAAACATTTTTTTTTTATTCTTTTTTTTTAAGTATTTCCCACGAAACGTGGTCAGCCTATCAAGAGAAATATAAACAAGCCTGATAGTAGTAGATAGTAGGTAGATATACATTAGTTTTATAAACGTGGGTAGTTTCAACCAAACCGCGTAAAAATGTATTGGGAGATATTAAAAGAAAAAACACGCACTTAACTGAAATAAGACAATTTAACCGATTATATCGCGTATATTATCTCATTTTAGTTCCCGACGTTTCGGAAGCTTTCCAGCTTTCCATGGTCATCCATGACCGTGACCACAGCTAAATTGTTTTAGTTCAATGAGTAATAATCGCGGAAACAGAGGAAAATATTACGCACTTAATTGTTTTTCACGTACTTTCGGGTGCTTTAATATGGCCAGTGACTAAAATCAACGTATATTACGAGTACATAACAAGTACGAGTTAATATTTTTGTAAAACAAAGTGACTCGATTCACACCATGCTAAGTAAATACCGCGTTTATTTAATTAGTGTATTATTACTATGTAAATAAGCTAGTTTACTGTGAGCAATAGCACGAATATGTATCGCGTTTGTTCTTAGTAAAATAATATTCATGAAACTTACATGCCTTAAAAGTTTTACGTTTACGAAACAACAGTTTGTAATTTAATATTAAAACACAGAGGTCGATTGTATTGTAAAGGAAAAACTTAACGCGACCTACTAAATTGCAAGCAGGATTTGAACTTTTGACCTCTTCTTCAACGCAGAAGTGCTCTAAACAACTGAGCTATCGCAACTTAACGTACGTCGCTTGAAATCTTCGAACACAATCTAGTTATCACTAGTACCGCCCTCTATGTTAGCACACACGCACACTACATTAAACTATTTGTAAACCAAAAATAATCATTCCTTACAAAAAATAATTTGTAATTGCAAACCATTAAGTTCTCTAACATTTTCTCGATCCGACTCTTCGCATTCAAAAAATAACTTAATCCCTATCCAATAATAAAATTGAATTAAACAGCAGACTAGACGTGTTCACTGGCAAGCCACTCGCCCGAGGGACTTTACATTCGACTTTGCTATGACCAAAGGAGTCGAGTTCACAAAACGTGGAGCAAATGCAGTTTAAGCGCAATATCGAATCTCTTGTGATGCTGCTTTCAGTACACATTGCTGCTATCAAACACAAAAAGTCATACCGACTCAATGAGGGTTTGAGGGCGCCACCGTCTAATAGGGAATATGAATGAATTTTTGTTTTCTGCTTTATTATAAGCTCAATCATGTAGGAAAAAGCAGAAAAAAATATTTTTTCGTATAGCTATAAAATAACGAAGATATAAGCCATCAAACATTTCATTCCATCTCTTTCTTGCAAAACAGAATTTAATATGGAGTTTATATGGCCGGAGTGCACTGTGACGTAACAGTACACATCGGACCTAATTACTAGTTTAAAATGTTAAAAAGTAACGTAAAAGTCTCTTATAATTTAAATTTCACATTTTGAAATAGTTTTTACGGTATTTTGATATTTAGTTAAGACAAGCGATAAAAAGAATCATGCATGTGCCCTATTGTAATTGACAAGAAGTGTCAAAATCTTGTGCTGTGATTGGTGGATGTTAACACTTCTTGTCAGTTAGACCTTACGTCATGGTGACGGCAAAAGGTGATATTTCCATTTTAGAAAACCCTCATTATGTCGGCCTCTTTTCAAAAGGTTACGGATGATGACATTACCATCATGCATTTGTTTTGGAGTACGGCATTTATTGTTTTCAAAAATATTACTCACGGCATGATACTGACCTTTGCTACCCTGTACAACCCGTTACGGCTTATTTTAAGAAGAATATCCATACTATTATAAAGTTGTCAACATAATATGTTTGTACATCAAAGATATTAAAAAAAAAAGATTATATCGGACTATTTAGAGGTCACTAAATCGAAAAAAAAAATCGGTGGTGCCCGGAATTTCGTTCGCGGAGGAGAAAAAGTCATAACCCCTCTTTTTTTCTTCAGTGAAGTCGGGTAAATTGTATCCTATAATCATCTAGGGATACCCAGCTACCCGTGTACCAAAAATAATTGAAATCAGTTTAGCCGGTTTTACTTGACGAAGCCACAACGACACATACACACATGCAAAAATCCAGAAAACAAGCGATTCAGCTACCTCCAAATAGTCCCTTACAATATTTTTTTTGATAAATATTTTCAATGTACCTACAGACATTTAATTATTACAACTTTATAATAATATAGAAGTACATTGTGCATTGTGCACCGTGGGCGGTAGAGAAGGAATTACAAACGAGAGTACGAGTTTGTAATTCCGGTACCGCCCGAGTAACACACAGTGTTTTTCATCACACTTGTGAGGAAACTAATAAATTATTAAGTCAGAAAAAGATACTTACATTCAAGTGTCACAAGTCGCAACATTGTGTTATAACATAGTGTCATTTGTCAGAATCTCATTCCATAGATAACATAAACAAAGGTTTCGTTTATTTTTTCGTTCGTCTAACAAAGGTATCGTTCCGAAACTATTTTTTAATTTTGTTGCATACAATCTTTTTCTTAAATTAATAATTGTAAAATAGTATAAACAAGCTATTTTAACGTATTTAACTGTAGCATCGACGTGTATTTATTGATATTACATTGTGTATAATTCAAATTTGCTGTTTTTGACTAATTCTGTTCGGTTCCGTTTTAAACCTGGCATATTAGAGTAGTAAATGCAGTCAAAATTTTTTTTTAAAAAGTCATTACGCCCATGGCGTATAAAAAGCCCACAGTTTTAATTAAGAACTTGTCGCTCGTTTTGCCTGCGTGTAATGACACCGTTTACGAACAAGTGTGATGAAAAATACTTTTTACAACGGTGTAAAGTTAACAACCTCAGACCAAGTTGCTCTTGTGTGTAAAAAACTTCTTATGTGTAGAAAGTGCTGACTTTCTCGACACTCCATTACAGATCTCCTTAGAGTATTGTTTAGTTTCAACATTGGACAATACATTTTCTTAATAAGTTGCACTTTTGCGTCCTCAGAACTGTTCCCAGCGGAATGAGTTCTTGAGGTTAAGCAAGTCTGGTTATTGCTTTCTTGTGAGTCTTCTTAGTTTTATTTTATTTTCTTTACGTGTAGTATCGTTAGCGCTCTTAAGTTGTAAAAATAATATTTTCACTTCTCCTGCTCAAAAAGTATGTCATATTAGCTTCGCGAAGCGATACTAAAATAGTAAATGTACTATTAATAGCCCCTAGAGTTTAAAAGAAAAACATATGATCCCATACAAATTTCTATGAGACTGAAAAAAAAACTTGCGGCCAGCTACATACTCCTTACGAATAATTAAAAACAAACAAAATAACTTGATCAGATTGGCCAAACTTTCTGATAGAATTTCTTAAACTGTACTTTTAGTTTTTCATGAAATATACAATTTTAATGGTAAGTATTTTGTATTTTCTCGCAGTCGAAGTGAAAAGCAGTGTTTAACACGTGGCAGAAAGCCATTATGACACTCAGGCATATTTGTCCCTTGTCTTGTCAAACAATCTACTATTGCTTCTGTTTCCGCGATTATTACTCATATATATAAAACAATTTTAACGGATTATATCGCGTATTGGTTTCACGGGTTGCTCAAAATTTTATTTAAATGGTAATAAAATGTTAAACAGTAAACAACTCATTCACTGCCAAACAGAATGCATTAGCAACTACTTTGTATAAGATTTTCATCATTAAGGTCTCTGCCCACTACACCGTGACCAGGGTATGGACGTGTGAGACAAAATAAATATTCTTTGTATTGATAAGCATGAGGTGCCCATGCACGGATATATCGTAACCAAAATTCACTAAAATATCTGTAACTGCTCTTCAAAACCTCGTATCTCGGCAGATACGAGCTTTATAAATAAATAATAATAAATAACACAGGGAAAATCTTACACAAATCGTGCTAGTCCCAAACTAAGCAAAGCTTGTACTATGGGTACTAGGCAACGATATACATAATATATAGATAAATTATACTTAATTTCAAGTTGGTATTTGTTAGTGAGTTTTGGTTGTCAATGGACGATATATGCCATGCCTGATACGTTTATAGTAGGCTCATGGTATGATACGGTGTAGTGGGCAGAGACCTTTAGGGTTGAAAAAGATTGAACGTGACCGTAAGTAGCGGGATGCTGACAATAGGATTATTTATTCTACAATGGAAATATCTTTACTATTATAAAGTTGTAAAAAAATTATGTCTGTATATTGCAGATAATATCAGAAAAATAAGTGACACGTTCAATTTGAACGGTCACTGAAACGATTCATAATTTTTGGATTTTTTGTAAGGTCAGGTGAAACACGGTTAGTAGAACCCCTAAGAATATGCCTGCACTATAGGATCCATTTTACCCGACAATCCTGAAGCAAACGAAGGTGGATATGTCTTTCTTCCGCGATCAAATCAACACCTTCGTAGTATTGTATATAAGGCGTCCAAATGACTCCACTAAATTACACGCACCAAAGTGACCGAAAATAGGTTCATTCAATATTCAAACCTGCCTTAATGGCTTCATAAACTAACCCTATCTCAGTCAACAATAAACAATAATTACTACAAAGCCTTTATTCTAATTAACAAGGCCATAACACTAAAACACTGGCACCGCCTTTGACACACCTAAAATAAAATAAAAAGTGAATTGCGTGCGATTCGATATTCAAATGCGCGAATCTTTTTTAGGGTTGGGCTCGATTTTAGACAATTATTTGTGAGAAAACTATTTCGAAGCTAATAAAATGAATGTTAGGTACATCATATTTGAGCAACAATTTGGGTCCAATTCGTAGTTAATTATAGAAAAAAAAAACACAAACTTTCTGAATCTTTTTTTATAAACTTAAGCCAAAGTAATCTGACGTTTTGGCGTCTTATATATGCGAATCTCTTAAAGCCGTCTGAGACTAAAAGCGTGCAGACAGGAGATATATAATAATACCATGTCGAGACATTTTGAGCTTAACTTATTTTCATCATTTTTAGTCTGATGAACCCTAATGCGGTCCATAAACTTCAGTTCCAAGGGTTAATTAAGTTAATATAAGTTAAAGGGTCTCTTAAGGTCTTCTGACAATACAATAGCAATACAATACCACACAATAGAACAACTTTTTAAAACACACCAACGATAGGGAAATAGTACAATACAATTTGCGTATCTGGTAATTTAATATCAGGTAGGTAATGTACTAAAAAACTCAAAAGGAACATACAATTGAAAACATTTTCGTAGTATCTATTTACCGTTCCTCTTTTGCTAAATTCTCTTTTTAATCTTAAGGCCCTTTAAAGTCATTTTTTTTCGAAAGGTGATAAAGTCAAGTTCAGCAATTTCTATTTCTATTAAAGCCTAAAATACTTTTTATGGTTTTTGTTGCTTGTTATTGTATTCGCAATTTTAGTGATCATTTGACATTAAACCGTAGAACAAACCATAACGTTATCCTTTCCCCTATATAGTAAATCACTTACGCTCTTTTTACAATACATAACTAATTAGCATATCTTTATGTCTCTTTAACCTTACACTGCCGGTCAGACTATACTCTGTACAGAATATGGTATTAAGGTAGTACAACTATCCTCTTTACAGCCTCACAACAATGAACATCTTTTTGCATAGTTTTCCAAATTTCAGTTTAACTCGTCCACCATTCCGGCTTACAGTCAATAATATATCTACAAAATACTCAAAAAAGTCTTTGATAAAATCTATTGCAATACGTTGCCGTTTCAGCTTTAACCAATGTTCAAAGTAATTTCTTTAAATAATATAAATATTAAAACGAAAACTTTGTATGCCTCGAGCGGGATTCCAACGCATGTCTCCACCGCCTCACCTGGCCTACACGAATGACCTACCAATTGCGATGTTGACAATTTTTATCATTTTTTTTTCTGTGTTATGTTGATCAAAACTACTTAAAGGTGCGTCCACATTTGTATCATTTGCCCGTATCAGATCATCGTCGCGTAGCATGATCGCGTGTCACGATCACGCGTTGGACGTTGCGCCGATCCGATCACTCGAAATCCATTTGCTACGCGTATCACACACTTGTATCGGAAGAGTGCGGCATTATCGGCGCGCCGACAGTAAGTCATGCTACGGCACGGTGATCGGATACGAGCAAATGATACAAGTGTGGACGCACCTTTACTGTCATAAAAACTCACCGCCGAGATACAACAATATTAAAATGCTCCGTATTAAAGCCTAGGAACACGTTCCTATTACCTTGTGTTCTTAATTTTCCCAGTTAGGATCTTTGTTCTGCAGCTATGTTTAAAATTGCGTTTACCGAAATGATTTCATCATTTTTTTTAGGATTTCTAACATGGAAACTGCCATTTGGCATCAAAATTTAATTTTTATTTAAGTACAGTCAACATCTCAATTGAAAAAAATCTATACAAAGTTACATTCTTTCCAAACCACTTTGTTCAAACCAACGCAGTCATACCATAACCACAAAGAGCGCAACTCAAAAACCTCTTTTAACCGTCAACCTTGCTATTTCCTCCAAAACACCCACTTTACGCTAAGCAGTGCCACAAAGCTGCCATCACGAAACTGAGTCAGCAATACGAGTACAGTCAGTAAATACATAGATGTATTATACCTTCATTGTGTACATACATTTCATGTTAACATCTTTATGGTTAGTGCCTATCATCTATATATATATATAAAAGAAGAAGTCCGGACTGACTGACTGACTGACTCATCCACGCACAGCCGAAACTACGAATGCTAGAGATTTTTTTTTTACAGTCCGTTATGTTTATAACGTAGGCTAGGGATAAGAAAGCATTTTTCGAAATTCATCCCCTAAGTGGGTAAAACAAGGGATGGAACTTTGTATGTGGAACGTGAAATCTTTGGACTTAGAAACTTGAAAGTTCGCAAAAAGATTGTGTGTTTAAAAACAAGAATTTTTGATTTTTCAAAATTCATCCCCTAAGGGGGGGTAATACAAGGGATGGAAGTTTGTACGTGCAACGTAAAATATTTGGACTTAGGAATTTAAAAATTGCAAAAAGATTGTGGGTTATGAGTTAATTAATGAATTACTAAAGTGAAATACGAAGAGGGAGGGAGGGAGAGAGAGACGGATGGAGGGAGAGAGAAATGGAAGGAGAGAGGGAGGCAGGGAAGGAGGGAGATAGGGAGAGTAGGAGATAGAGGGTGAGAGGGAAGGGGGAGAGGCGGAGAGAAGGAGGGAGAGAGGGAGGGAGAAAGAGAGGGAGAGAGAGAGAGAGGGAGGGAGAAAGACAGAGGGAGGGAGGGAGGGAGGAAGGGAAGGAGAAAGAGAGAGGGAGGTAGGGAGAGAGAAGAGGACAAGGGGGAGGGAGAGAGGAATAGAGGGAGGGTGGGAGGCAGAGAGGGAAAAGGAAGATGTGAGAGAGAGAGAGAGAGGAAGGGAGAGATGGAGGGAGAGAGAAATAGAGGGAGAGAAAGAGAGAGAGGAAGAGAGGGAAGGAGAGCGAGAGAGGGATGGGGGGAGAGTCAAAAAAGGTGTCGCGGTAAAATTATCGTTCGTAAACCGACTTTACAGGCAACCATTTTTTGCTACGCCTTCAAAATACTAGCCTTTTGAAATGCCGAGGTACCTTCTAGGACATTTCATTTTGGCCAGTGTCGGGAACTTCGCCGGTCTCTTCTTTTTATAGTGTAGCAGGCGTTAAAATTAAAAGTGCTAGTATTGCCTTCTTATGGAATAATGTTCAATATCTATTTTCTCATCAATCCAAATCCGTTGGTCGCTGAATAGCTTCTAATAATTTTTTTGAAACATACAGCATCGGACAACTTGCAGAAAAAAAAATTCTCTTTCATATCTCTGTTTTTACCTAAAATCTACGTGGATGAAGTCGCGGGCGGCCGCTAGTTTCATATAAAAACAATTGATGGTATGGATGGTACGGATGGTATGGAGACGATATTTTATATGATCATAATTCATAACTTGACTTCTGCTTTGGCAGTGTCTTTTAGGGTCAATTGAGACGTACCACAACCGCACGACAACGACAACCACACGATAACCACAACCACACGACAAGCACAACCACACGACAACGATAACCACGGTGTTCGAGCTATAATTTATATGAAAATAAATAGTTATAGCACACGGACCACATTTTGTCGTCAAACGGTTCTTATAAGGTGCCATATCAAACGTATGTAATTTGTTTTAAATAAAAAATCATTATTTTGCTTTTTATATTCAATATTTTTTTTACTTTTATAAGTGTTGATATGTTTTCTTGAAGAACCACGCATTGGGTTTATACTCAAAACATATATTTAGGATAGGCTAAGTACAAATATTGTAATAGATATAAGAGTTATTTAGAAAAAAATACTGACTGTTGAGTTTGTTTCGGCTTTCTTCTCCTCAGTGGTATCCTCTTGGGAAACGCCGTAGAGTCAGACTTGTAAAAGTGCCCTTGAGGCCTACTTACAGAATAAAGATCATTATTTCATTATTTCAACGCAACCGTGTGATCGATCCGACCACATCAAGCAACTGCAAGAAGCTGCAGCGCAACTATTCACACGTAACTACTGCTTCGCCACTTTCTGCCGCTGCGTTGTGGTGTGGTTGTAGTTCGTGTAAATCCATACTAATATTATAAATGCGAAAGTGTTTCTTTCTGTCCGTCTGTCTGTTACCTCTTCACGCTTAAACCGTTAAACCGATTTGGATGAAATTTGGTATGGAGATAGTTTAAGGCCCGAGGAAGGACATAGGCTACTTTTTATCCCAAGAAAATACCCATATCCGCGATAAACGAATTTAAGGCGAACGAAGTCGCGGGCAGAAGCTAGTAAACCATAAAGTCAGCGCGTTTGGGGGCGACTGCTCGCGTCGTTGCTTGCTCTGCGCGATTGCATGCTTCTGGCGATTCAAGTGTCTATAGGCTACGGTAGCTTACAGTAGCGGGCCGTACGCTTCTTCGTCACCGTTGTAGTAAAAAAAAAACATCGAGCCTTATTCGTTCTAATATTACGCAGACCGTACGTAGCCCTTATATAATTATGCATCGCTTCCTTCAAACTTTTTAGTTTTATTTTTGGCATAGAATGCCCCGGTCCAAGCAAACCTTTCTTTTTCTGAAGAGCTTTATTTTTAGCGGCTCTACGGTTTAAAAAAAAATCTATGTTTGCTCTATCATTCTCAGAAAAGTGGCTTGCGCCTGTCCTCAACTTAAGGTACACAAACTCCGTGCATTTGGGGGCAACTGTCCGCATCGCACGCGCGTCGAGAACGTTTGTCGGACGACTGTATGAATAGATAAAGTTTTTCTTCTGGCGTTGCAAGCGTAGGCTGCAGTAGCTTACAGTAGCAGGTGGTACGCTTGTTTATCATCATTGTAGTTTTAAAAAAACCATTGGACCGTATAAATTTGCTTTGATATTCCGCTGACCGTACGTTACCCTTAATTATGCATCACTCTCTACAAACTTTTTAATTTTATAATTAGCTTTGAGTGCCGTAGTCCAAGCAAGCACCTTCCATTCTGAAAAGAGCCTTATTTTCAGCAGTTCCACAGTGGTTTTTCCAAGAGTATCCAAAATCATTTTAAATACAGGGTGGATTTACACGCAAGCCTGAGGGTAAATGGTGCCATAGAGTGCGTGGTTTACTTGTTTTTACAGTGACTAGCAATTGAAAAACGACTATGTCTCGCTGATAAATCTAGGCGCATAAGCTTTTTCAGTAGTAGGGTAGCGATGATAGATGGCTTAAAAATAGCAGAAGGCAGTTATAACACTTTTGTGAACATAGGCTTTATTTTAACGCAAGAAGTGATGCCGCCATTCACAAAGTGTGACGTGTGAGATATCAAATGATAATAAGTTGCTAACGGTGCTTTGGCGTATTGATATAATTAATTGTCATTATAATTGTGCTAAATCAAACAAGTCCAATAGATTAGCATTAATTTTAACAGTGTCACTTGGTCTATGGGTACATTTTCAATTCTCCTTTAAAACATAAATTACAAATATAATTTTTAGCAAAATGAGTAACGTGCGAGTACACAGGATGTGTTATTTAAATTTATCTAGAAGATTTTTCTCCTCCGGAACTTCGGCAGCGAAGGATAAAAAAACTCAACCTTCTTTTTTCTTCTGTGTACAGTACAAAGTATCTTATAACCATCTGGGGATGCGCAGAGCTATACCCGTCGTACCAAACATAGTTGAAATCCCTTTAGCCGTTTTGGCGTGATGTAACCACAATAACACACAAACAAAAAGGGTATTTTCGATTTTATTTACCTTCAAATAGTTCATCTTACTTATTTTTTTGAAAACATCTTCACTGTACAGACATTTCATTTTTGCAACTTTATAATAGTATAGATTATACCCTCTCTACGAACGACTCAAATGTGAAGTAAATGGTTGTGAGTCAGCCATTATAATTAGGATTTAAATAAAGTCATCCTCCAGTTATTTCACTCCAATATCCGAGAACAAAGCTCAACAGTTGAGCAATTTCCTCGGACTGAGCACTCAATTAACTCGAGTACACAACAGGCTCGGAATAATTTAAAAGCAATGCGAGCACAGTTGCCAGTTATTTATCACGTGAGGTCCACTCTTAACTGACCAGCATAACTTGAGTTGCGCGGAAGCGGTCAGTCGAAGAAAAAATCCATACTAGTCCGTACTAATATTATTAACTAGATGGTGCCTGCAACTTCGTCGACGGAGGAGAAAAAATGTATAACCCCCTTTTTTTCTTGAGCGTAGTCGGATAAAAAGCATCCTATAGCCTTCTTCCCGTGTACCAAAAATAATTGAGAGCCTTCTGTGGATGGCCAGCTACCCGTGTACCAAAATTAGTTGAGATCCTTTTGTGGATGGCCAACTACCCGTGTACCAAATAGTTGAGAGCCTTTTGTGGATGACTAGCTACCCGTGTATCAAAAATAGTTGAGAGCCTTCTGTGGATGACCAGCTACCCGTGTATCAAAAATAGTTGAGAGCCTTCTGTGGATAGCCAGCTACTCGTGTACTAAGAATAGTAGAGAGCCTTTTGTGGATGGCCAGCTACCCGTGTATCAAAAATAGTTGAGAGCCTTTTGTGGATGACCAGCTACCCGCGTATCAAAAATAGTTGAGAGCCTTTTGTGGATGGCCAACTACCCGTGTACCAAAAATAGTTGAGAGCCTTTTGTGGATGGCCAGCTACCCGTGTATCAAAAATAGTTGAGAGCCTTCTGTGGATGGCCAGCTACCCGTGTACCAAAAATAGTTGAGAGCCTTTTGTCGATGACCAGCTACCCATGTACCAAAATAAAGTTTAGAGCCTTTTGTGGATGACTAGCTACCCGTGTACCAAAACTAGTTGAAATCTGTTTAGCGAGAAGTTTAGAAAAAATAAGTGTTATGACTTTTTCTCCTTCGCGAACGAGGTTGTAGGTTGTAGAGGTACCTTCTCGGTTTTAACTGTATTCCGCGGTTATTTTACACACTAGCATCTATACATTACTATTATCTAAAAGTAGAAGATGCCCGCAACTTCGTACGAGGAGGGGAAAAAGTCATAACCCCCTTTTTTTCTTCAGCGCAGTCGGGTAAAAAGTATCTTATAACCATCTGGAGATACCCGGCTACCCGTGTGCCAAAAATAGTTGAAATCGGTTTAGCCGATTTTGCGTGATGAAGCCACAACGCCACATACAAGCATACAAAAAATCCAAAAAAAAATTATTTTCTTTTTAATGATTTCCAAATAGTCCATAACAATACATATTTTTTTAATATCTTCAATGTACAGACATTTCATTTTTACAACTTTATAATAGTGTAGATGTATGCTGCGTTATCGAGAGAACTGGTACTATTTACGCCTCTTCAACTGGGAGACCAAGCGACGTTGGTCTCGCCTGACCTACGGTGTTAATATTTCAGTTTTACGTTAGAGTTCCAAGCTCTCCGAAAAATGAGATTCAAAAATTTAAACACCTTTTATTTTTTGGCTGACTAACTTTAGCAAATTTTAACTAGATCATGGAGGAAAAAAAGACAAACCTCTTTTCTGCGTAGTCGGGTAAAAGTTATCTATAACGATACTTAGATGTCCTAACATGATCAAAGCTTTCGTTATCAATGACCATTGACCGTATATACATTTAAATAAGGTACTACTACTTCGCCTTAGTTACTTAGTTTTTATTAGTATTAATTATCTTTTACCAAGGATCAATTTACCGAGAGGACTGCCAATGGCCATACATAAAGCCGTTCCGTAATTTTTACAACGCCCATGTATAAGGATTATTATTTACAACTAGAAGATGCCCGAAACTTCGTACGCGGAGGGGAAAAAGTCATAACCCTCTTTTTTGCTTCAGCGTAGTCGGGTAAAAAGTATCCTATAACCATCTGGATGTACCCGGTTACCCGAGTGCCAAAAATAGTTGAAATCTCTTTAGCCGATTTTGCGTGATGAAGCCACAACGACACATACAAACATACATAAAATTAAAATAAAATATGAATACAGTATTTGCTTGGCAACGGATCAACAACGAAATTTATTAAGCTCTCCTACATTTTCAAATGAAATTAAATATTTATAAATTTTCGATGTTCTAAGCGTTACATAAATAAATATACGCATATAGACAACCTGTACACATCATTTTTCTACATGGAGACGGCACCACAGGCCTGCGCTGCGTACTGTGCCGCAGCGGCCCTTTACACCTGACAGATGTCAAGTCACTATTTGTATAAACAAATCATTTTTTTCCTGTTTTCATGATGTTTTTTTGTAGTCTGAGAAAGTTTTCACGGTGTAATTATACCAGTGCATCAGTTGAGTGATAATACATATAATATTCCCTGTGCTCCAGTGAAATAGCAGTCTTTGTTCATCAATGTCATTGCAATGCCTTTTTATATCCTTTATTATTTGTGTTTCTAGATAAGTTTACTGTAAGTTTATTTTTCTTTGTTTTGCTTACGTGTGGATGCAATCTACGTCTAAACCGCTTGACAGCACGTCGTCCTGCCACATATGCAAAACATGCCATAAATCGTTTCAATTGGCCAAAGGCCTAAACATTCATTTCACTAAAACTCACCGTCGATGTCACAGCCAAAATGCTGTACCTACAAGTGACAACCCACTCACTCTTCCTCCCGTCTTTCCTGCCGCCACCCAACCAACCACACCTTTTCATATTCACCTCAGCCACCTTAAAAACAACACCTCGGTGGTAAAAAGAGTTCCACGAGGTGCCAGAATCACTGTCGCGACACATCTATCACATCTAATAGATAAGTGTACAGAGGTGAACGGCGTAGAAGACTGGCATAATCTTTTCCTATTCTCGTTCAACATTCTCCATGCTCACGATGATCACTCATCAACATCACTCACTCAAAAAATTAATAATAACTGTAACCGCCATTCCCCACCTCCCATAGTTAATAAAACACGCATTTCATCTTTCAACCGCCGCAAATCCGTTGAATCAAAAATCAGTGACGGTGACCTAAAAGGGGCCGCCCGTCTTTTATTCTCTAGCGACGTGCTGTCACCCTATACCCCCGACACACTTTCGGCGCTACAATCGAAACACCCCCCAGGTCCTTCAATACCATATTTTTTCGACCCACCAGCGGCAAACCAGGCCTACCTACAAATTAGAAACAGAGACATCATCAAAGCAATTGTTTCATTCAAAACCGGTTCCTCCGCAGGCCTGGATGGGCTCTCACCCCAGCATTTGAAGGACTTAACGTCTCACTCCGTGCGCGATGCTGGCGAGCGCCTAGTTGAGTCCCTTACAAAATTGGTAAATGAAATGTATCTAGGTAACGTCAACCCATCGATAGTTCCAATTTTATATGGCGCAAACCTCATCGCCCTTACTAAAATGACGGAGGGGTGAGGCCCATTGCCGTTGGATCAACACTCAGACGTCTCGCTTCCAAAATTGCAGTTAGATATATAGTCTCCAGTTTACAAACACTTGTCGAACCAATTCAACTCGGATTTGGCACAAAAGGAGTGTGCGAGGCAGCCGTCCATGCCTTGCGTTCATACCACTCCCACGAACCTTGCGATGTTTTGGTCAAAATTGATGTAAAAAATGCCTTCAAATCCATAAACAGAGACGCTCTGCTGGCAGAAATTAAGAATAATATTCCCGAACTTTACAATTACCTCCTCCATTGTTATGCAGAGCCTTCAAATTTAATTTACCGCGATAATGTTCTTTCTTCCGAAGTAGGCTGCCAGCAGGGCGATCCTCTCGGGCCAGCAATTTTCAGCTTAGCCATTAATCCGGTCATACAAAATTTTAAATCAAAATTTAATGCTTGGTATCTCGACGACGGAACCCTAGGAGGTGACTTGAAAACCGTACTGTCTGACCTTGCAACAATTAAATCGAAATTTCAATCAATTGGCTTAGACCTAAATTTCAGTAAGTGCGTCAGGGACGCGCAAAATTTCATCCATATCCGCACCAGCCTTCTTGTCATCCGTCCACAGCTCGGCAGATCTCATAGGTAAAATACTAAAGGCCACTCCTTTAAACTATGAGACTGCGGGCTTAACGGAGGCCAAGAATGCTTGGTCCATTGCTTGCCCGGGTAATGATCTCCCCCAAAATTTAAAATCCCAAAGGGCCTGGGACGAAGTTATTTCTAAATTAACTTACGATTCCCTTCTAAGCCGCAGCACAGGTCCAGAACGAGCCAGACTTCTAGCGGCTGGCTCCAAGGAATCAGGTCATTGGCTTCAGGCATACCAATACTGGAACCTTTATGGAACCCGACACCTTCCGGATAGCGACCTGCCTGCGGCTTGGAGTTCAGATTTGCGGTCCACATAGATGCCCCTGTGGCAGTGAGGTCGATTCTCTGGGACACCACGGACTTTTCTGTCAGAAAAGCGCCGGCCGTTTCTCCAGACACGCCGCCCTTAATGACATAATCCGCCGGTCTCTTGCCACCGTCAACGTACCGGCCATCCTAGAGCCACTGGGCATTGCGCGTGATGACGGCAAGAGACCTGACGGAATGTCGCTGATTCCGTGGAAGTTGGGCCGGGTGCTAGTGTGGGACGCGACCTGCGTCGATACGCTGGCCCCGTCTCATGCAGAGCAGGGGCGGCAGCAGAGGCGGCCGAAAAACTTAAGAATCATAAGTACAGGGATCTCGGCCCCGAGTATAATTTTACTCCTTTCGGGGTCGACACCTTAGGTCCGTGGGGTCCCAGCGCCCACAGACTATTTAAAGATCTCCAAAAAAGAGTGTCCGAATCGACTGGTGACCGAAGAGCTGGCAGCGACCTTGCACAACGTATTAGTATTGCTATACAGCGTGGAAATGCTGCCAGCATCTTCGGCACCATGCCGCGGGGGCACAACTTTTTAGATTTATTTTAGTTTTAATTTAATTTACTAATAATTTATTCCCCTTATTAATTTATAACATAATGTATTAGTTTTATAGCTGAATATGCTGTAATATGACAAATCAAATATTTATCGTTTTAATGAACTCCAAAAAGTCCGTAACAATCACTTTTTTGAAAATATCTTCAATGTACAAACATTTCATTTTATAACTTTATAATAGTATAGATATAAGCTGTTTACGAATCACGTGTGCCTAATTGGTATTACTCCGTTCCTTTGTTCAATTATAAAATCGTTTAATGTTTAGATTTTATGCGCCATCTTGTTTTAATAATGGATATCCCCGTGCGGTCCGGGCACGATCTAAAGTATGGTGATTCACAGTCCTCTTGTTTTAATAGTACTTAAAAAAATATGTATAGCTAATTCAGGAGTTATTTATGGAATTCCGTATTAGATTAATGGATTATGAAGCCAACTTTTCAGGTGGATGCCGGATTGTCAACATCTCCTGCATCTCCTGATGACGCCTCGTAGAGAGGCGAAACACGTCTCGAGGATACTGTCTGGTGGTGGTTTGTTGTATTTGCATGCATATTTTGAAACTGCATGAAAATTATGCGCATGTGAGCACAATTTATTATCACATCTAACCAAGACACTATTTCGCGGAAAAGCAAGGGAACATGTAAGTAGTCTAACAAAGTTTTCCAAACAATCCTTTTCCTTCCCCTTTTCCGATTCTTTGAAGTCTAAAACTATTTACCCTTTCCCGAGCGTTAAACAAATAAAATTCTGAAACAAAATAGCCTAATTAAAATGAGCTCACATGTCTTAGAGAATTCCTTCTCCGTCCAGTTTAACAAGAACCCAAGCAACTTATTGCTTTGTCTACAAAATGCGAGCATTTTCTGGAGCTCAGGGCTCTTTGCGAGTGGTCGACTGAATGTACAGGATCCATCAAAGCGTCTTTAGCTTCGTACACGGAATCTGCATTATCACTTTGTTAACTGTGAAGTTAGTTGTTTTGAATTTATTATCTATCTATGCTATTATAAAGTTGTAAATACGAAATGTCTGTACATTGAAGATGTTGTAACGGACTATTTGGAAGTCACTGAATCGCAACTTTTTTTTCGATTGTTTTTATATGTTTGTACGTGTCGTTGCGGCTTCATCACGCCAAATCGGCTAAACGGATTCCAATCATTTTTGGTACACAGGTAGCCGGGTATCTCCATACAAGAAAAAAAGAGGGTTATGACTTTTCCTCCTTCACGAACGAAGTTGCGGGCATCTTCTAGTTCATCTATACTATTAAAAAGCTTGTAAAACTTAAATGTGTCTAAAAAGTGACAGATATTTAAAGAAAAGCAATTGTAATGTAACGAACTATTTGAAGATCATTGAATCGATTTTTTTAATTCTTTGTATGTTAGAATATGTGTCATTATGGCTTCACCACGCCAAAACAGCTTAAAAGATTTGAACAATTTTTGGTACATGGGTAGCTGGGCATTCACATATAATTTTTACCTCACTACACTGAAAAAAAATAGGGTTATGTTTTTTTCTTACTAATCAGACCCTTGTCAGAAGTGTACGACTGGACAGACGGACAGACATAGCAGAATTCAGGAAAATAGTTCATAAAAAGTCACGCTTCTAAGCCCACAGTAAACATAGACATCTACTACTAAACACCATATTGCGTGCGACGGTTCTATCACGGGAACATAACAATACAATGTTTGTTAAATGTGTGTTGTAAATTTATGTTATGTTTTATCCGTACTTTCAGAGACTTGTTCTGAGAATATAATAGAAAGTGCATACTATGGTAATGTATATTCGTTACTTGCATATGGTATTTACTGGGGTGATTCTACTGACGTTGTGACTACGTTTAGGTTGCAAAAAAGATGCTTACGCACCATGTATCATTTGCACTATCGACATTCACTCAGAAATGTTTTCAGGGAAAAAAGCTACTAACGTTAACTGGGCTTTACATACTGGAGCTTTGCTTCTTTGTAAACTTCTTCGTTTCACTAAAAAGACATCACTTAATTACAATTTGCGCACACAGTATAAATATAATTATAAAATTCCCAAGGTCAACAATAAGCTCATGTACAAAAGTGCATTCATTGCCGCAATGCGTGTCTTCAATAACCTCCCAATTGAGTTAAAGTCACTTGAAGGTAAACAATTTAAGACCAGCCTAAAAAATGGCTCATTGATAGAGTATTCTATAATATTGATGAGTTTTATAGTTATAAATAATGCATGTACTAATTTTCCCCAGTATTATGTAATGTGAAATGTTGTACGTCCGTGACGGATAAACTGTTGTAACGAAATATATTATTATTACCATCTACCATCTTTGTACACAGTTATACAATAAAAATATATTCTATTCTATTATATTCTGTGCGTATACGTACAATAAGTGACCATCTGTAATCCGTATGTCCTTGACAATAAGGGCTCTTCCAGAAATCATGTAATCGTTTATGGTTGGGATGGGGGTCAGAAAAATATGACAGATGATAACGATGGGAGAGGGGAGGTCCGAGACGACAACACGCATTTTTTTTACATAGCAGGAAAGTCAAAAAATAACGAAATGACTAAATAACTAACTTAATTCGTACTTAGTCCCGAATGGGGGGTAATCTCGAATGCGGGGGCGTTATAATCACCAACTATAACCAAGAGGGGGTCAAATGTAAGCAAATATGATCACATTTCTGGACGAGCCCTAAGGTCTACCGGCCAGCTGTGTGCGGCTGATGGTACATATTTTGGAAAAGTTACACAACCAAGGCATTACTCGTATATTTTCTTCCGTTTTCGTGATTATCATTCTATCTATATATCAGCCACGGACGTCTACTGCTAAACACAGGCCTCCCCTATATCTCGCTATAGGGTGCGATCTTACGCAGACCGAATCCATCGACTCCCCGCCACCTTCACGAACCGTCTACGTCCGTCGTCCTGCGCTGCGCTTTCCTAAGCGTGGTCGCCACTCCAGGACTTTGCTGCCCAACGGCCATCCGTTCTCCGAGCTACATGCCCCGCCCATTGCCACTTCAACTATGCAATCCTGCGAGCTCTGTCGGTTACTTTGGTTCTGCTGCGGATATCCTCATTTCTGATTCTATTATGAAAAGAAACCCCAAGAGAGAAACCCCCTTTCCATTGCATTATTACTCATTTATATAAAACTATTTAAACAAATTATATCGCGTATATTATCTCATTTGAGTTCTCGACGTTTCGACAGCTGTACAGCCTCTGTGTTCACGGGGAGGACTCAGATTTTTTTTACAATTATTACAATTTATGCAATCTAACCTCCTTTGAGAAAACCAATAAAGGTATACATGCCAGATGGGCCTAATGTGTAAAGACAGTTACATATTATGTGACAGAAGGACTTAATTATTTTATATTAAAAAAATGAAACGCTGGCAGTTTTTTTTAATACATCACTGTATTAAAAAAACTGCCAAGCGTAGAAATATAAAATTTAGCCCAAAAAGATGAAATAAAGGAAAAAGTTTAATCTTTTTTGGATGCTTATTGCGATGGAAAATTAAACGTTAGGTAACGTTTAATTTTTTTATGATTAATTAGGGTCCAAAAGAAAATAAAATGTTACCTTGGGATTAATGAGGGTCCAAAAGAAAATTAAACGTTTTCTTGTGATTAATTAGGGTCGTTAAGAAAATTAAACATTACCTTGTGGTTAATTAGGGTCCAAAAGAAAATTAAACGTTACCTTGTGATTAAATAGGGTCCAAAAGAAAATTAAACGTTACCTTGTGATTAATAAGAGTCCAAAAGAAAATTAAACGTTACCTTGTGATTAAATAGGGTCCAAAAGAAAATTAAACGTTACCTTGTGATTAATAAGAGTCCAAAAGAAAATTAAACGTTACGTTGTGATTCTTTATGGTTCAAAGTAGGAAAAAATGACAACTAAACACTTAAAGGCACATTTTAACGGTCGAAATAGGAAATAAGTAATCGTTTCTCCGTACACTTGTCTGAGTTGTCTATCGTGTTACGTCACACGACACGCTCGATTAGCTTAAAGCATTTAAACCACTGTAGATGCCATACAAATACATTCCCCTCGGCCAAAGTAATCGCGAAATCTCCGGTTAGTTTAAACGGTAAATTGTCAGTGTGTGGGTGTTTCTTTGTTTGCAGGTGATTTCTTTGAATTGTATGCGTTTGTAGAAATATGAATATTTCCGTAGTGTACTGTACGTGTTTACCTCACCCCCCGCTAAAAATGCATTATAGTATAGGGCATTTTAAGGCCCATGCCGTTATGCTGACTTTGAATCACGATTGTAACATTTCGTTTCTAATTTTCAATGAGTATGGGAAACGTACGCAGCGAGGCATGGCGGCCGACTAGTAGTCATACTTGTTATGGCCATTTTTTGGCCGGACTTTGTGATGAAAGCAAGCCGCTTTGCACAGTGATAGCAGAGACCAAACTGAGTGATTTGACTTGGACTTGGAGGTATTGTTTATTCGGCTAGCTAGTAAGCTGTTACCGATTGAGTGTGTTGAGGCGGTGTAGCAGCCGCAGCAGCTCCCGGCACCACGTGTTGATGACTGACGCGCTCGGGCGCACGGAGCAGTCGGTGTGTACCTAGCTATGCTAGCCGGTCTACGTCATGTCAGTAGTACGTGTCCTTAGCTAGGGACATTTAGGTTTTTGTTGGGGCTTTTGGGGCATAGGATGGGTGGGATATTTGTGTGGGGAACCCTTGTTTTAAGACCGCGGTGGACGAGACGACGGGGTCGACGAAAGGGGTCGACGGTGACGGTGTGGAGTGTGCGTCTGTAGGTCGTGGTGTCTTTCCTGGAAGTCTATGTTCCGGTCAAAGTAATAGTCAGCGACATGGTTAATGGGTCCTTCATCTGAGTCCGAAACGGAGGAATCCTCCGGGTACCATCGTTTGATGGTAGCCGTGATGACATCGATCGGATCGGACAGTATGTGCCGCGGTCTTCTGATTAGCCTTCTAACGGCCAGTCTGAAGGCGGTCTGGTCAATGACGGTCTGTAGTAAATGTGCCTGATCGTTTACAAGACTTTGTATACGATCATCAATATATTCAGGTATTATTTGAAAGTCAGATTCCACCGGAATGCGGGCCGCAACGTAATCCGCCGCGTTCCTAATTAAAGGATTCGGGTGGGAGCTGGCTTTCTCAAAGTATGTGGTTGATAGTTCCTTAAGATAAGTATGGATGGTGGGGATCTCTGCATCATGATGTAGGGATAAGTTTGAGACAAACCACGGTGCATCCGTGGCTCGTCTCAAAAATCTATTTTGGATAATCTGAAGGGGCTTTTTACCCACGTGGGCAAAAGCTGGGCTACAATAAGTCAGTATTGGTCTCACACAGGTAATATACAGGAGGAGCTTATTTCTGAAGCTCATCCTGCTCCGACTTCCCACCATCGGACTTAACCTGCCTAGGACGAATGCCGCCTTATTTCTAGCCTTTTGACCCGCAGCAGCGGAAGTTTCACCCCTTAGGAACAGAGAAGGCGCCACTTCTTCATATTTCAAAAAATTCTACAAGCTAAAGTTATGAACCAATTTCAATGTTTAATATCTCAAATGAAAGCTTATTATATACGTTACTTATAAAAAAATACAGACAAAATGTTTAAGTTTTTTTTCTTACTTGATTTATAGTTTTTACTTGATTTCTTAAAAAAACTATGCAACATGAATGATTTAATGCATATACATATTACTGAGTAAATAACAAGTATTATAAGAAAAACCGAACACCGATACCTTTCATACTTCACGAAATATGAAAGTTTAAATGTGATCACAAATTTCTTTAAAAACTATTTAAAAAAAATCTACCAGCTAAACTAACACACCGATTTCATTTTTTAATATTCCAAATGAAAGCTCATCGCATACATTATTTAGAAAAAAATATTTAAAAAATATATACTGAAAACTTTTGGCAAAAAACGCCATCTTAAGTATTTTTTCATACTTGTTTTTACTCGATTGCTTAAAAACATTGTATGTTGTATGCAACATGAATAGTTTAATGCATATATTTCCGAGTAAATAACGTATTATAAAAAACACCCGACACCGATACCTTTCATACTTCAGTAAATATTTAATATTAATAATGCACGCTTTTCTGACAAATAAATTTCAAAGAATTCTTCAAGTACAACGAATGCTGTGATTATGAAATGTATAATGTTAAATGAAAAGAAAGTACCTAATTTAATAAAAAATGAATAAAAAGTTTTTTCCTGGTGCTGAGTTACGAAAAAATATAATTAGTAATTATTTTTATTCAAAAGTGACAACATTTGAAGACAAAAAATAAAAACTATATCGGCCCCATAGCATTTGTGGTGGGGAGACACTTAGAGATCGGTATTTAACGCGCGGCGTTGAACGTGTGGGGATAGCCTGCCTTAAGACTCTTGAAACCGGATCGCTTAGTATTATAAAAAAATGGTTGTCTGTAAAGTCGGTTTACGGATGATAATTTTAGGTGATAACATCATATCATAGATAATTCTCACAATATGACAATAAAATATTTGAATTTGAATTTGAATATCTATATTATAAGAAGACATTGATTTTTCTTCTTCACTAGACTACGCTTAGGCCGATCATGCCACTTTATCGCTTGTTCCGCGCTCTCGCTTGCACGCTCGGTTCAGGCGGAACAATGAGTCATGCTTTTCCGTGCGTGCAGCCGGCGTCATCGATTTATAAGACGTTATTACGTCAATAAAAATTACTGCATTTACCCTAATGAGGAGTTCCGCTTATCCCTAAAGAATTCCAAATCCAGTTATTTAATTCTGAACAAAATAGAACCAATCCGAAGTGTTTCCGTAAAACGAATCCGAAATAATTATAACTTTACCGTCATAAAATTGCACAAAAATCGTCACCAATTAATTATGATCATTATCACAAGTTTCAAATAAATTTGATTCGACCCAATCACATTTTCAATCAGAGTTACAATTCTTCCAAATTCTATCTTATTTTCTCACGTTTTTTTCCAAACGTAAAATCTTGATTGATCATTAATCAATCCTTAGAAGCCAAGTGGCGTTTAAGCACCCTTTAAACTGTCACTCAAAGTGTTAAGCTTTGCGCTAAATTGACTGAAATGATTGAAGAGTGTTCAAGCACGACCCAGCAAAAATAGAATACCTAAAAGGGATTAAAATAGCTCTTTTTGCGGGTGTTGAACTCCAAGGGACGTATTTAGCAAATTCAACGGCGCATTTTTAGGGTTCCGTAGCCAAATTGGCTGTGGAACCCTTATAGTTTCGTCACGTCCGTCCGTCCGTGCAAATGTCACAGGCATTTTACTCAAAAACTACAAGATGTGTAAAATGATGAAATTTGAAGTACAAGTGTCTTGTATAAACGGCTACTTAATTTGGTAACTAAATAACAAAAATAAATATTTCTAGAGGGGGACTCTCCAGGGGGGACTCCATACATGTAAACTAAACAGATTTATTTTTCAGCAAATATCAACATTTGCCACATTTATCGATATTTCTTCCAAAGACACTTTGAGCTTTCTATTTTTTTTTATTTAGTGCTCCAGCGTACTCCAGCAACCTTCACCAGCTCATCAGTCTACCTTGTAAGGAGCCTACTCATGTTGCGTGGTCGCTACTAAGGTCCGGATTTAGGGTTCTGGTGAAATGAATGAATAGTAAGTAAACTCCCAAAAAAACATTTTTTTTTTTGTTTTAAGAAATGTCTGTTGTGGGGGTGCCTCACTTGTGGAGGCCCAGGGCTCCAGCCCCGGTTGCCCTCCCCGAAATACGGCCCTGTCGCTACTCAATTATTTGTTGGCCCTAGCGGCTAACGGTTCTCCAACCCTGGGATTCTAGGGACGTCTTCATTTCTAATAGTAGGTACTTATATTACATCAATATTATACCGGGTGGAATGGCACGACGATCCTTTCCGCAAAAGGTGGGTTGTTTAGATTTAGTACTGTATTTCCTGTAAAGAATCTAGGCTCATATTCGTAAGCGTTTTTAAGTTATAGGCCGTTAACTTTTAATGCAAAATACTGCAAGTGACAACCTTCATCATTAAGTTCAGTAATTATACAAGAATTTATATAAATATGGCTGTAAATGTACTGTTATTCTTCAAGCTTTCGTATTTTATTAGGCCAGGTGACTATTTCATTTGAAAAAAATCCTACCTATAAACAAAATTTCAAGATTTTTGAAAATTTCCGTCCATTCCCCAATTGGGCAAATGCAATAATGAACTTTGTTCTGTAAGTAGGCCTAAAGGGCACTTGTAAAAGTCTGAGTACCTGCTCTAGATAGAAAGACGATGTGAGGTTTGCTGGAGTGGTTGGGTGAAGGAGGCCCCGGGTCAGGCTAGCTTTGGACTGTTACATTTGATGATGATGATGATGTACCTACAGGACAAACGTTAAAACTCCTGAAAATGGCTGAAGAACACTATTTCGCCACATCACGCGAAGCAAAAACGCGCCGGAATACAATTACGATTCAAAATGAAACAGCTTTCATAGAATGACAAACGGAAAAAGGTTAAACATATGTACATAGACATCATATGTATACTCGTAGGCCTGTAAAAAAGAGACCTTGGACATAATGAAAGGTTTCTAGCATGCGTAAGCAGCAGTAGCATACAATAATATGCAGGAATAACTATTGTGTTTGGTTCGCATTTTCTGCGGAATTTTCCTCTTATTTCATTCATAAAACTAGAGGAAGTTTAAAATAAACACAGCGATGACATAACTTTATTCTCGCGTTCAATAAACATATACAAAATACAGTACGAAGAAGTTGTGTTATTTTGGCTGTAACATGAAAATTCTTTACAAGAATCTGTCAAAATAAATACTGCTATCTCAGTCCAACAAATAGGTGCACTTCATTTAACAATAACACAAGAAATTTCACCCATAATATTTCCCAGTCAATATTACAATTGTGTGTGTACACTTAGGTAGATAGTACGTAGTAATAGTAAAGTTGTCACTAAGAAGAACATTAATTCATTTTAATATTTTTACTAATTGTTCGAAGCATTACGAATCGATTGTCCGTCTCTTAAATTAACCCCCCTTAGTAGTTAGTAGATAGCTGCTTCTGCGGCACCTTGGGACACCCCCCGCGGAGCGGAGATTTTTTATGTATTTTTGACTCCGCCCTTCAAAAAAAAAAACGG
Source organism: Hedya salicella (assembly GCA_905404275.2). NCBI lineage: Eukaryota > Metazoa > Arthropoda > Insecta > Lepidoptera > Tortricidae > Hedya > Hedya salicella. The sequence continues at coordinate 5,346,051 of FR990112.1, read as the reverse complement.
TTGGTCGGCATATAGGTTGCTAGTTTTTTTGTATCTGTTTTCTATTATGAGAATTTTTATGTATTTTTGACTCCACCCTTCAAAGTTGGCCTCGCTCAGATAGATATGTGATTTTTTCAATACCCATTAATCATTCACAATTTTGATGAAATAAATCGAACAACCTTTTGGTTAGGCAAAGACACGTAAATTTCTTTTGTGACAGGTGTTGCTTTGTTATTTTTTGAGTCGGCTGCGTTAATTTATCAGGGTAGATAGTAATAAACTGGGCTTAAAAGCGTTTAATTTTATATTAAACTCCCGAGTTTTTGTCGTTTTCTCACGCAAAAGAATTCTGTGGGAATGTTTTTTTTTTTTAATTATCATAAGTCACACGAGTTGTAAGGATAGAAAAGGTTATAAATAATCTTATTTATTACTAATGGCGGTGTTTTTATATTCCTGGAAGGTTAAAATTACGATGATAGAACCACAGGGCGCAAGTTTAAACGTTTTGCAGCTGCATACTGATTTTAATTGGACTGGTGAGAAAATCAGGTTACGACAAGTCATATTTATGTAGACCTGATACATGACGCTAGTGTTTATGTGTGTGTGTGTATGTATATGTGGCTAATAAAAGCAGAACTCCAAAAGAGGGGGCCATCATTCGTTCAGATTGCTTCGTTTAAAGACAGTGTCGAGGTTCTTCGAAGTAATTAAAATTGTTGAAGTACGGTCTGTGCATTATTACCAGTTGTAAGTTTGAAACTCAGTGTCTACATTGTTGCTTACTGTGGTTACGAGTCAAAAATGGAGGTAAGCTTTTAACTTTACATATATATTCATATTTTGATGATACGGATAACCTAGTTGGTAGTGACCCTGTCTCCAAAGCCGAAGGTCCCGGGTTCGATTCCTGGGGAGGGCAGACGTTCGTCGCACTGAGCACGAACATTTGTTCCTCAGTCTTGGATGTTTTTGATTTATTAATGTATTTAATTTTATAGTACCTATATATATAAATGTATATAGTGTCCCTTACTACTCATAACACAAGCCTATCTAGTGCTTAATTTAGGACTAGGTCGATTTGTGTAAGATATCCCCTGATATATATATTATTCACTTCTATTTGTATAAAACCTCTCAAATATTTTTTGTTTTTGTTTTAGGCATTGAGTGAGGACGCTATTGAGTACTCTATGAAAAATTATTATTTTAGTAATTTGGCTGATGAGGAAGAACCAAAACCGCTTAAAATTCAAGCCCAAAAACGAGCCAACAACATTGATATATTTTTCGATAAGCCCAAAAAGAGACAGGCTACAGAATATTCGTGTACTGTGGCTCAATCTGCAAATGGAGGTACCAATTATATATCTTCCCGCGTTGAAGACTCTACTAAGAGCACTCACCTTGTTAAAATCGATGTTTATGACATGAAAAAGTTGCGTGGTGTCCCAAATGATCAACAGTGGAAATTCGCGGACACGAGGATCAAATACTACGCGAAAAGTGACGATGACGATTATTATTGTAACACAAAAGAATTAATTTACAAGATTACGAAACATATTGCTTCTAAAAACGACTGCAAGAAATATTTTATTGACGCTAAGAAATAAAAAAAGCCGCAATTTATGTCCACCCCGCCCACAACCCCACTCCAACCCATCAACAAAGAACTATATAAGCAACATAAAACGACCCACACTCATCTTAATCTGCACCCGTGAAACTCAATCGACAATATGGATCTTGAGAACTCGGCCTACGATATGGACTTATACGAACGTTGCCAAGACCTGTCCGATCTGCAAAAATCAAATTACGATAAGGAGCTATATCAACATTGTGAGGAATTCGAGAACCAATCACCTAAATTGTGAGTATAAATATTTAAATCATGTTGAAACCAGTCCTTCTTCGGGTTCGTCTCCCCACTATTAAGTATAAGTAGGATAGGGAGGCGGTCCCAATATAAACATCATCCTTAACCAAATGTATCGTATTCGTTATCATGATGTCGTTGACTAGCGAAGATATTAAAATGTTCAGTAAATCGTTGCTATTAAGCAGTTTTCATAAATATTTACGATTATGGTTTATCAGTGGAAAACTTGATGACATAATAGCTAGTGATCCTGACATTAAACCATATATTACCCCTTGTAGTGGACACTTCACCGGTGTTCCATTATTAACATCAGATTACGATGCCATAGATGGCATATTACCCATGGAGGCATATTGTTTTATTTGTGTATCAAAAAAACGAGGTAATAAGGTGTTCCAAGTGACTAATAAAAGTGAAGCATTTATTAATCATATTGTTATATTTACTCATTACTTACGCATTGAATATATAATTTTTGTTATTTTTTTTTTAGAACACGTGGAGTGAAAAGAAAACGCGTTTCAAAAGATTCTTTGCAACCTCGTGATTCGTCTACTCCAGCAGTGAAAATAGAACACCGAAGAGACAGTGAAAAACCGTCAACTTCTCGGTCCACAACTGAACCATCGGCTCCTGCTATCGTCGATGACACCGTGGAGTGTAAAACCTGCCAAAAGAGCGTTTCAAGAAGGTATTATGCCCAGCATTTAAGAAGTAACATCCATAAAAACAACTGTGTAAAATTTGATCATTCTTATCCAAATGTTGAATTAATTGAAGCTGCATTTGGAAATAGGCTATTAACGTATAGAATTATGTCAGACCAGAGAAAAACTGACCTTGAATTTGAGATCCCAGAACTTTTTCTTGAAGCTATCAAAAGCTCTCTAAACAAACTAATAGACGATACAATTAATCAGCTAACCATTTTCAAGGTAAGTTTTATATTGCATGCTGAATTTATACAAGAAACTAAACAAATTATAAATTATTTCGATTTTAACGTTTTGAGTTGGACTATTTGCAAAGGAGATGACAGGGAAACTTTTTTTCAAAATTTAAAAAGCTCGTTGGTTAGTAAAATTTCTAATTTTGAAAAAAAAGACAGTGGTTGGAGTCTTAAACATATTAAATACATAGATATGAACATTAATCAGTTTAATCCATTGCGCGGTTCTTCATATATTGACTTACCCCACGACATTAAAACCAAAAAAGCAATCATTAACGTGCAAAACTACGACCACGAGTGTTTGAAATGGGCTCTATTATCAGCATTGTATCCAGTAAAGGATAGTTCACAGAGAGTATCGTCCTATAGTATACATCGAAATAAATTAAATTTTGCGGATATACCATTCCCAGTTAAAATAACCGATATACATAAAGTTGAAAAATTAAATGACATAAGCATCAATGTTTTTGGACTGTGTTATAATGAAAACTTAAAATCCCATGAAGTAAACGGTCCACTATATTTCACCAAATGCCGCAAATCAACGCATATAAATTTACTTTACATATCGAGAGGTAGTCAAGGGCATTATTGTTATATAAAGAACTTATCTCGATTAGTAAGCCGTCAAATATCGACAACTAATCGCAGCTATCACATTTGCGATGGTTGTTTATTAGCGTTTCGTTCAGATGAACAATTAACGAATCATCAAAAAAATGATTGCAGTCATGTCGTTGTTGAACTCCCGAACCCTGAAAAGACGAAACCAAATTGGTTTGGCGAAGAAATTTCAAGTGACAAGATTGTTTTCGATAAATATCAACGGAAGCTTAAATTACCGTTTGTTGTGTATGCAGATTTTGAGGCATTTTTGAATCCAATAGCGTCTTGCGATCCCGATGCATCAAAATCTTATACGAAAAACATACAACAACATGAAATGTACAGTTTTGGTTATTTTATTAAGTGTTCATTTGATAGCAGTCTTTCACGGTATAGGTCATATGTCGGTCCAGATTGTGCTAAAGTATTTATGGATACCCTTTATAGTGACTTGGCAAATGTACATAAATTTATTTGTTTTCGGAAAAAACCAATTCCATTAGATCAGAATGATTTAAATAAAATTTCAACAGATAAAAATTGTTTCGTATGTGAAAAGGAATTAAAATCTCAAAGCGTTTTCAGTTATGATTGGACTACTGGAAAATTTCAAGGAGTAACACATAAGTCATGTGACCATAAATTCACACCCCCATCACATATTCCTGTATTTTTTCACAATCTGAGCAATTATGATGCACATTTTATCGTAAAAGCTTTGAATTTCCAGGAAGGAGCTATAGATATAATACCTCAAAATAAAGAAAAATATATTTCATTCAGCAAACAACTGAAATTTGATAAGAGACGGTTGACACTGAGATTTGTTGATTCCTTTAGGTTCATGTCGAGTAGTTTAGATAGTTTAGCTAAAAACCTTCAAGAACATCAATTTCGTGAGCTAAGGAACCAATACCCCAAAGATGACGATTTTAAACTTTTAAAGAAAAAAGGCATATTTCCGTATGAGTTTATGAAATCGTATGAATCTCTTAAAGTGTCGTCGTTACCCAAAATAAATGATTTTTATAGTTCATTAACAGATAGCTGTATAACAAATGCAGATTATGAACACGCACAAAACGTTTGGAATCATTTTAATTGTAAAACAATGCTAGATTATTCAAACTTGTATTTAAAAACAGATGTACTCCTATTAACAGACATCTTTGAAAATTTCCGTTCTGTGTGTCTAGAAACCTATAAACTCGATGCCGCAAACTATTTTACCGCACCTGGTCTCAGTTGGGATGCTATGTTAAAAATAACTGGAGTTGAACTTGAACTTTTAACAGACTTTAATAAAGTTTCGTTTATTAAAAAAGGACTTCGAGGAGGTATATCGCAATGTAGCAATCGTTATGCTAAAGCAAATAATTGCTATATGTCAGAGTTTGATTCTGATCAATCGACATCGTATCTCATTTACCTCGATGCCAATAACTTGTATGGTTGGGCGATGTCGCAACATCTACCTATTGGAGAATTTGAATGGGTTGATCCTGCTACAGATTTCAGAATTTCTGAAGATGCTGACCATGGTTATATTTTAGAAGTCGATCTACAATATCCCGACATATTGCACGATTCCCATTCAGACCTCCCGTTTTGCCCCGAGCACATAATAATAGATAAAAGTAGACAGCCAAAATTAGTCCCCAATTTAAACAACAAAGAAAAATACATTATACACTATAGAAATCTTATTCAATGTTTAGAAAATGGATTACATCTAATAAAAGTCCATAGGATTTTGAAATTTAAACAAACTAACTGGCTTCAAAAATATATTGATTTAAACACTACACTAAGAACAAGTGCAAAAACTGATTTCGAAAAAGACTTCTACAAACTAATGAATAATGCAGTTTTCGGCAAAACTATGGAAAATATAGAAAAACGTGTGCAAGTAAAATTATTAACGCATTGGGCAAATCATGGTCATGTCAAAGGAATTGAAAGTTATATAGCTCGTCCCGAATTTCATAGTATTTCAATTTTTTCCGAATGTTTGGCAGCGGTACAATTGAAAAAAACTAAATTTATTTATAACAAGCCTATTTATTTAGGTTTCTGTATATTAGACATATCAAAAACATTAATGTACAACTTTCATTACCAATACATGAAGCAAAAATTTGATAATAGTGTTAAATTGTTATATACAGATACAGACAGCTTTATTTACCAAATTTATACGGAGAATTTTTATAATGACATTAAGAATGATATTAAACAATATTTTGACACATCCGACTATGTATCTAATAATATTTACGGCTTTCCATGTGTAAACAAAAAAAAATTGGGATACTTTAAAGATGAAAATAAGGGTGAAATTTTGAAGGAATTTGTTGGCTTGAGATCAAAAATGTATGCCTTAAATGTTGGTGGTAATATAGTGGCTAAAGCTAAAGGCGTGAATAAATGTGTTACTAAGAAATTCCATATTAATGATTACAAACGTTGTCTTGATGAAAAACATAATATTATGTCGGAAATGGTTCGATTTCGCTCAATCAAACATGTAATTTTTACACAAAAAATTAATAAAGTATCTCTATCTCACTCGGATACAAAGCGATATATTTGTAAAGATTCATTCGATACTATAGCTTGGGGTCATCATAAATTAAAGTGTATAGATGAATAACATCCAATAAATTATAAGTAGTGTTTAAAATGTAGCAATTTTGTGTAGAAAAATATGATGTGTAATAAATGTAGATGATATTTAACTTTTTTTTTCCTTTGTTTTTTGTATAATTCTGTGTTTTAAGAATAAGAATAATACATTTATATGTTTCTTATATATTTCCATCAATATGATTTTATGTTGCTAGATTAAGAAACTTCGTTTTAATAGTGTATTTTTAACGTTTTTTTTGTTGTCTGTGTGCTCATGGTTTTTTATTGGTTTCTTTTCTTAGTTATAATTTATAAAATAAATTTTCTGAAAAAATATATATACATTTTTTTTTTATTGTTACACATTGGAAAGCTTTTGTACAAGCACAGTATACATATATAAACACACGTTTTCACATTTGCGTTTTAATTTCATGATAAACTTCAACGAAGAAAGACAGTTTTTTTTTGTTTAAACAATGAACCATTTCATCCATCCATTTACGGCTATTGTTGCTGGTCCAAGTGGTTGTGGAAAATCGAACTTTGTCACAAATTTTTTGAAAAATGTGGGGCAAATGTGTAATATTGAATTTAGTCAAGTGCTGTGGTGCTATGACGAAATGCAGCCACTGTATAATTTGAATGGTATTGATTATGTTCAAGGTATTCCTGATTTAAATATGTTCGATGGGAAACAAACTAAACTCCTTATAATCGATGATTTAATGAGAGAATCCGACGGACGTATTGTTGATATTTTTACTAAAGGTAGCCATCACAGGAATTTAAGTGTTTTTTATATAACTCAAAATTTATTTCATCAAGGAAGAGGTCAACGTGATATATCCTTGAACACCTCCTACATTGTTTATTTTAAAAATCCCAGAGATAAAACTCAAATACGATATTTATCACGGCAAGTTTATCCAGAAAATCCAAAGTTTGTTGATGAAGCCTACAAGGATGCTACTGATAACGCTCATGGTTACCTCATGATTGATCTAAAACAAAATACTCCTGATGCATGTCGTTTCAAAACTAAAATATTCCCGCTTGATGGTCATTGTACAGTGTATGTTCCTAAAAAAGGATTTAAATACAGTGAGAATCCACAAGTTTTAGTCAGTTATAAATGATGCATGCGAGGGTTAACACACATAAACATTTACTTGAAGCATTGCACCTACTTAAACCAAAATATCGAACGGCTTTGCTCAAGTCTTGCGATGATGAAGAGATTAATATCATTTGTGAGTGTATTTACAACGTTTTAAAGGGTAAAGTTCCTTTAGAAAAAAAACAGAAATCTCAGTTAAGAAAGTATAAAGACATTTTACGAAAGTTAGTTTCAAAAACTAAACACAAAATAAGAAAAAACGTTATTATTCAGAAAGGTGGAGCATTTCTACCTATTGTATTAGGTGCAGTTTTAAGTGCTTTATTTAATACTATAGCAAAGACATAATGGATAACACGAAGAAAATGTTGTTAGTGGAACCTGACTTTATCGAAAGACTCAAACGGAGTGAGAGTTCAACAGAAAATTCATCGTCCCGTTTAGATGGAGACATGGCAAAAATCCTGAAGAGTAAAATTGATGATCGTGAAAAGTGGAAATTATATTCGCAAGCGCTACAACGTTTCTTACATTTTGCTGAATCAAATCGAAAGCCGTTAAAAATACCCATAGTTTTGGGTGGAATGGAACATACTACTAACGAGAACGATTTTTTTGGTCAAAAAAATATTAAAAAGGAGGACAATGCTATTAAGGATCCAGCTAAGAAGGAACAATTGCAGGAACCAGAAAGTGACGTTTATGGAACACCACCTGATGCAGCGAAACCTGAGTTATCTAAGCAATATTCCCCCTCTTATATCATGGACGTAATACCCAAATCTTATAGAGCAAAAACTCAAACATTGCTTGCGCACATGATTAAAAGTCAAACAAAAGTTTGGTGGAAGGAGAACGGTGAAGTAGTAATAAATAATCGTACTATTCCAAACAGTAATATTCTTGACTTGGTAGGCGATGTGTTAAGACCTCTTAAACGTTCAAAACCAATAGGTTGGGAAGATTTTGCCACTCTTTTAAATGATATTAAAGTTCCTACATCCTGTATAGGTAACCCGTCGAACTTGGAATTTATTAAAAGAATTCAATCAATTGACTCCAACACTTCACCCGCTTCTTCAAGCAACGGCAACTCATCAGTTAGGGAGAAAAACGCATCGACACCTCTTTCTACTAAGCCACTCAAACAATCTAAAAAAAAATTAGATTGGGAAAAATGGACCCCCTATTAGAGATAAATAGAATATACTATGATGTATCAAATCCAGCTGGTTACAGTAGTATTAATAAGTTACTTAAAGCAATGCATGGTCGAATGAATAAAGATGAGGTTGCTAACTGGTTACGTTCTCAGGAAACATATACATTACACAAACCAGTTCAGAGACGTTTCACTAGAAACAAATATATTTTATCAAATTACAATGAACTTTGGCAAGTAGATTTAAGTGATATGCGTACATACAGTCAATACAATGGTGGTTTCAAGTATATATTGTGCGTTATTGATGTCTTTAGTAAGTATGCTTTTGCTAGACCTATGATAAAGAAGGACTCGGACACGGTAAAAAAATGTTTTGAAGATATATTCACGGAAGCTAGAGTAACTCCACGTCATATTCAATCTGACAAAGGTACAGAATTTGTTTCCAAAGAGGTCAGGAAGTATTTTAAAGGTAAAAATATTAACTACTATACCACAAATAATCCCGATATAAAGGCGAGTATTGTAGAACGATTTCAAAGGACATTAAAAATGAAAATGTGGCGTTATTTTACACACAAAAATACTTATAAATACATTGACATTTTACAAGACCTCCTTTACTCATATAATCACAGTTACCATTCAAGTATTAAAATGCGTCCGATAGATGTTAATTTTAATAATATTATGACTGTTTGGAGTAATTTATACGATAGACCAAGAAATAGACTTAAAACATTTATTACTACTAACTTGAATGTTGGTGATCATGTAAGGATAACCAAATACAAACACATATTTCAAAAAGGTTATGAAACCAATTGGAGTGACGAAATCTTTGTTATCGAATCGGTCATTAACAGATCACCTCATCTTGTTTACACATTAAAAGATTTACAGGGTGAAACAATTACTGGTACTTTTTATTCTAAAGAGTTACAGAAAGTTACTTATAACCCCACCATCACCTATAAAATAGATAAAATAATAAGTTCAAGACGAGTTGGCAACAGAAAGGAGGTGCTTGTGAAGTGGAAAGGTTATCCGAATAAATTTAATAGCTGGATCTCTGCATCGAGCTTAGAAGAAATATGAGTGATGATAGTTTTTATTTAACTTTGCTGAGCAATAGCTCAATTTCATACTACCCCGAAAATACAACAGCCAACTTTCTTACAAAACTACCGAAGACAATAAAATTAGAAGGAGAATGGGTCGTAGGATTAGTGGAGTTTCATTACCCATGTTCAATGTACAATGTTCAAGAACATGAAAACGTAGTCTACATAAAAAAGAAAGTCTCATTACCAAACGAAAACAAGCCTATTGATGTTGAATATAAGTCACATATTCCTGCAACCACTTATGATGATATTGATCACTTTTTAACTGCTTTTAACGAAAACACATTATTGAAAAACAAAGTGAAATTCCGATACGACGAAATATCGAAAATGGTTAAGGTCACTTCTTCACATAAAGAAATAATTTCTGTACGTGCTACGCCAATACTTAACCTTCAGCTTGGTTTTAAACCAAATACTAACCTTATTCAATGTCAAATTGGAAAATATCCTGTTAATTTATATCTAGGACTACCATCGCAACTGTTTATATATTCAGATATTGTTCAACCTCAAGTGGTAGGAGATGTTATGACATCGTTACTAAGAATAATACCACTTGATCCAACAAAATACATTTATGGAGCATATAAAATGCATGGTTTTGCTCCTGCACATTACATACCAGTTTTACGTAGAGAGTTTGATACTGTTGAAATTGATATAAGAACACATACGGGTGGAAAAGTTCCATTCCAGTTTGGAACTTCTTGCGTGAAACTACATTTTCAGCGAATAAAATGAATCAAAGGCGTGGAAATAATCTTTGTCCATATGAACATTATTATTCTCATCAAGCTGGTTCTGGAGTTGGAATTATTTACAAAGGTGTTCCTCACCAGCGAGGACATGGCATAGGAAGTTTTTTAGGAGGACTGTTTAGATCTGTATTTCCCTTATTGTCTAGTGGTTTTAGAACGGTCGGGAAAGAAGCATTAAATGCTGGTGTTGGTCTACTGTCTGACATGATGAATTCTCACCCTATCGACGATTCCATTAAGTCTCGTTTTAAGGATGCAAGTACTAATTTAAAAAGAAAAGCTGATGAAAAAATTGAGGCTTTAATGTCAGGGTCTGGGTATAAAATGACACGAAAAAGACAAGACCGCACCATTGCATTCAGAGCATTGCGAGGGAGAGGTACCAAACGAATTAAAAATAAAATAAATTCTATCGATATTTTTTCTAACTAGACATGTCATTTTTACATAACCATTCGTGTGAATGCGCCAAGTCGGAATTAGATTTGTTTGCTCTTCCATCAACGCAAACAAGTATAGAAAGTGGGCAGTGGATACATTATAAACCTATTTCATCTTTAACTGACGACGGCCCCATTGAGTTTCAAGTTCCTGGATCAGGCGATGACTATATTGACCTGTCTCACACTTTACTTCATGTCAAAGCCAAAATATTGAATCAAGACGGTAGTAACATCAAATCAGCAGACACTCATGTTGCACCAGTAAATAACTGGTTGCATTCGCTATTTAACCAGTTGGATATATATTTAAATCAAAAATTAGTATCGCCCCCTAACAATACATATGCCTATCGTGCATATATGGAGACACTACTTAATTATGGACCAGCAGCAAAAGAGTCTCACCTTACATGTGGGCTTTGGTATGGAGACACTGCAAGTCATATGGATGCAACCGATGCAACTAACAAAGGGTGGGTTAAAAGAGAAGGATTTATAAAAGATAGTAAGGAAGTTGAAATGATAGGCCACTTGCACGGTGATATATTTAATCAAGAAAAGTTTTTAATTAATGGTGTCGAAGTGCGTGTCAAACTAGTACGCTCAAAAGAGTCATTTAATCTAATGTGCAGTCAAGAGAAAAAACTCAAAGTGCGAATAACGGATGCCAGTTTAATAATTAGAAGAACAAAAATCAATCCAAGTGTTTTACTTGCTCATCAAAAGGTTTTAGACTCAACGACTGCAAAATATCCAATCACAAGAGCTGAAGTCAAAGTACTTACGATACCGTCAGGAGTACAAGGAAAAACACTTGATAATATATTTCTCGGTCAGGTTCCAAAAATATGTATTATAGGGTTTGTTGATAACACGGCATTTAATGGCAATTTAAAACATAATCCCTTTAACTTCAACCACCATACTATGAATTTATTTAGTTTATATGTAGACGGTCATCAAATTCCTTCAAAAACATTGCAACCATCTTTCAGTACCGGCTTAACAGTATCAACATACCATACCTTGTTTTCTGGAACTGGTATTCATTTTCATAACGAAGGAAACTCAATAAATAGAGAGGATTATGGAAATGGTTATTGTTTAATGTGTTTTGATTTAACACCTGATTTATCAGCGAGTTCTACTTCTCATTGGAATCTTGTTAGACATGGCAGTGTGAGGTTAGAAGTTCGATTTGAAAGCGCTCTTACTACTACTGTTAACTGTGTTGTTTATGCAGAGTTTGATAATATCATTGAAATCAACAAACATCGTGATGTAGCTGTAGATTATAACAGTTAATTAAGTGGTATATAAATATAGATCTAAGTTTCCCATTGCACCACTGTTTCACAAACCTCAGTAACGAACTCATCAATAAATGTAAGAATTTGTAATGGATACCAAGAAATTGCAATTATGCATGAAGAAAATTTGCCCTACAATCGAACCAAATGTTTTTCCAGCGAACAGAATCCCCGTTTTTATGAATCTTCCGGTTTATATAATAAGCAATTTAGATCCGGACTCAAAACCTGGCTCGCACTGGGTAGCAATTCATATTGATGTAAATGGAAACGGTGAATTCTTTGATTCCTTTGGTAGAAAACCTTCTGGTTATCACAAGTTATTTTTAAAAAGAAATGCAAAGAAATGGTTTTATAACCATAAATCACTCCAGAACTATTTTACTTCGGTTTGCGGAGAATACTGTTTAGTGTATATTTATTTTAAGTTTATAGGTAAAACAATGTTTGATTTTTTAAGTATTTTTTTCGAAAATACCTCATGTAATGATTTCCTTGTAAACAAAATGTTCCAATCAATTTTCATGAAATAAATTATTATTTTAATAAATTATGTGTTTAATATCTACATTTTCCTTATTGTACTTTTTTTTACTTAACTTATGTTTTAACATGAATTAAAAATGCAATAAAGATTAGAACGATTTATTAAGCATTACAGGGGACAAAAAAAAAACATACAAGTACTTCTTAATTAAGAATACATGCATTCATTATAATTAAATGCAAATAAAAAAAAATAAACCGCATGAATACATAGACCACCGTTACTGCGACATTTCTTTATTTTCCAACTCCATCAACCATTCATGGTTTTGCGGTACTAGCGTAAAAACTGATTGGAATGGTTCGTATGCATCATCAGAAAGAGTAACCGATTCGATGTTGTCCATTTCTATGTCTTCTTCATCTTTCCACTCTATCAAAAGAGGGTTTCCCGAGTACGCCAAACACGGAGGTGGGGAAGCTGGTGAATATCCATTTGATTGCATGTAAAGCGCCTCAATTTCATCGCAGAGTTTGCACAAGGAGTCATCGTAATTTGATTTTTGCAGATCGGACAGGTCTTGGCAACGTTCGTATAAGTCCATATCGTAGGCCGAGTTCTCAAGATCCATATTGTCGATTGAGTTTCACGGGTGCAGATTAAGATGAGTGTGGGTCGTTTTATGTTGCTTATATAGTTCTTTGTTGATGGGTTGGAGTGGGGTTGTGGGCGGGGTGGACATAAATTGCGGCTTTTTTTATTTCTTAGCGTCAATAAAATATTTCTTGCAGTCGTTTTTAGAAGCAATATGTTTCGTAATCTTGTAAATTAATTCTTTTGTGTTACAATAATAATCGTCATCGTCACTTTTCGCGTAGTATTTGATCCTCGTGTCCGCGAATTTCCACTGTTGATCATTTGGGACACCACGCAACTTTTTCATGTCATAAACATCGATTTTAACAAGGTGAGTGCTCTTAGTAGAGTCTTCAACGCGGGAAGATATATAATTGGTACCTCCATTTGCAGATTGAGCCACAGTACACGAATATTCTGTAGCCTGTCTCTTTTTGGGCTTATCGAAAAATATATCAATGTTGTTGGCTCGTTTTTGGGCTTGAATTTTAAGCGGTTTTGGTTCTTCCTCATCAGCCAAATTACTAAAATAATAATTTTTCATAGAGTACTCAATAGCGTCCTCACTCAATGCCTAAAACAAAAACAAAAAATATTTGAGAGGTTTTATACAAATAGAAGTGAATAATATATATATCAGGGGATATCTTACACAAATCGACCTAGTCCTAAATTAAGCACTAGATAGGCTTGTGTTATGAGTAGTAAGGGACACTATATACATGTATATATATAGGTACTATAAAATTAAATACATTAATAAATCAAAAACATCCAAGACTGAGGAACAAATGTTCGTGCTCAGTGCGACGAACGTCTGCCCTCCCCAGGAATCGAACCCGGGACCTTCGGCTTTGGAGACAGGGTCACTACCAACTAGGTTATCCGTATCATCAAAATATGAATATATATGTAAAGTTAAAAGCTTACCTCCATTTTTGACTCGTAACCACAGTAAGCAACAATGTAGACACTGAGTTTCAAACTTACAACTGGTAATAATGCACAGACCGTACTTCAACAATTTTAATTACTTCGAAGAACCTCGACACTGTCTTTAAACGAAGCAATCTGAACGAATGATGGCCCCCTCTTTTGGAGTTCTGCTTTTATTAGCCACATATACATACACACACACACATAAACACTAGCGTCATGTATCAGGTCTACATAAATATGACTTGTCGTAACCTGATTTTCTCACCAGTCCAATTAAAATCAGTATGCAGCTGCAAAACGTTTAAACTTGCGCCCTGTGGTTCTATCATCGTAATTTTAACCTTCCAGGAATATAAAAACACCGCCATTAGTAATAAATAAGATTATTTATAACCTTTTCTATCCTTACAACTCGTGTGACTTATGATAATTAAAAAAAAAAAACATTCCCACAGAATTCTTTTGCGTGAGAAAACGACAAAAACTCGGGAGTTTAATATAAAATTAAACGCTTTTAAGCCCAGTTTATTACTATCTACCCTGATAAATTAACGCAGCCGACTCAAAAAATAACAAAGCAACACCTGTCACAAAAGAAATTTACGTGTCTTTGCCTAACCAAAAGGTTGTTCGATTTATTTCATCAAAATTGTGAATGATTAATGGGTATTGAAAAAATCACATATCTATCTGAGCGAGGCCAACTTTGAAGGGTGGAGTCAAAAATACATAAAAATTCTCATAATAGAAAACAGATACAAAAAAACTAGCAACCTATATGCCGACCAACCGTTTTTTTTTTTGAAGGGCGGAGTCAAAAATACATAAAAAATCTCCGCTCCGCGGGGGGTGTCCCAAGGTGCCGCAGAAGCAGCTATCTACTAACTACTCCCCTTTGCGGAAAGGATAGTCGTGCCTTTTCACCCGGTATGTTTCAACGGACGTAGACACCTAAAACTTCCTAATCTATCTCAATTCTCTTTGCATATCACAGTTCAGACCTATAGGGTTCAATTTGAATCGTCCGCCAAATTTTCTAATGAGTTAGGAACTTTAATCTCTCTCTCTCTCTCTCTTTGACGTAGCTTCTGACTCCTCTGGTGTTGCAGGTGTGTATGGACGACGGTGATCGCTTAACATCAGGCGATCAAACTGTTCGTTTACCCCATATATCATTAAAAAAACTTATAATAAACTTTCTTTTACATTAGGGCTAATATTTACGTATTCTCACCTGAACGTATCAACTTTACTGAAGGCACTATACAATAAAACTATACACAATCAATCACTGCACTAAGTGATCAATCAGGCTGGTACAACCTTTACTTGTATAAAAGCATTTGTGAGATGGTAACTTCAGTCTGATAAGGCCTTTTATACACACGCCAGTCGAGGGAAAATATGTAGCTCCGAAATGTTTGGTGAAGTTATTTATACAGAGATGTATTATTTTCTTAACTTGAGTGTCAAAGTTATTTGTTGTTGAATAACTTATATTACAATTAATTACAGCAGAACAAATGAGATTTTTAATGCGTCAAAAAGTATCATTAAGTGTGAGTTTTAATGATTCTCTCTAAAAAAACTTGAAGATTCGTGAAAACTTTTTGTTATAGTAGGTAAGTGAGTACATCTATAGTAGAAAGTTTTTTACTGACGATTACAGTGCATTTACCATTTTCATTATCAATTATATTAACATCAATAATTTCCTGAAAACTTTTTTCCCTTTTAGGGCAGTAAAATATATCAATTTAATTTTGTAAAAAAATCACGACAAGATATTAATCCCTCTAATTCCGTACTTTAGACTTCCACATACTAATTTACCTATTGTGATTTAAGATCAGATTTTATTATGCCATGGTTGATTTTATTATGCCATAGCATAAAATACAATTTGACAGTGAAAAATTATATTATCTTCAATTGGCTGTTACTTGTAAGTGACCATATCACGTCTTTATTCCTTGTCATATACTAACAGTACGTTCTGTTACTAAGTGAATTTGCTATTAGGATATTTTGCTTACTCAGTCGTTTTGCAAACAAGACGTCATACAACTAAGTTCAATTTTATACCCAGTCATTTTAATACACATTATGGTATTTTAGACGCTTGTGAATTTTACAATTAAGACCTCTTGCAAATTAGACGTTTTTGCTGACTTAGCCACTTTGCAATCTAATCCTTGGGTGAATCAACTTGGGTGACGCTCAAATCTGTCCACAACTTTTAAACTTCGCTATAAAATGACGCCTTTAAATAATGGTTTCTCTGTTTTTTAATTGATGGTGTACGTTAAAACGTTTAGTGTTCCGTCTGTTAAGCCTAATAAACAGGGAAATATTCAATATTAGAAGCCCGATTTCTTGGTAACTCCGGAGACATTTTTGGGAACGCGAGAGACGACAAAAATGTGGGTCTAAACGTTGATTCATCCGCTTACGACCCTAACCCAAATAATCCTGTACATCACAGTTCCCAATGACGTACCGGCTTCAAAACTAGGTTACACGTCATAATTCAACGTTTCCCTTTGTACCACGCTCCGGCGTGGAGGTGTAATGAGAGCCAATTACCTAGCTTTGCGTTTTGTCATGCGTGCGATGTAATCATTGGTGCAAACGCGGATGGTAATGCGACCAAGTAGATTTCTTTTTGTTTTATTAAAAGAAATGTTCATTAAAAAATTACTTTTAATTTAATACATTAAAAATGCCACTGCTCATGATTTTTTTTGACTGGGCTTCCTAAAATAACCCTTTATATCAAAGTCGCAACCAACGTACCAGCTTCCGAACTAGATTGCACGTTATAATCTAACGTTTCCCTTTGTACCACGCTCCGGCACGGAGGTGTAATGAGAGAAACCATTACCTAGCTTTACGTTTTGTTAAGCGTGCGTCGTTGCGACATAATCATTGGTGCAAACGCGTAGTATGGTAAAGCAATCAAGCAGACTTTTTTTGTTTTATAAAACAAATAAAAATAAAATTATTTTAGGATTTTTCACCGACTGGAGGAGTAATGAGAGATGCCAATTTACCTTGTTTTATGCAATGTTCAGTGTGCGAGTTACTTTAAGGAAAAATGGGGATGGAAGACCAGCATTAACCCGAGGCTTCACCCGTTTTAATGAGATTCCTCATAGAAACATGCACCCCCGTTTGCACCCCCTTCATCATCGTCATCATCATCATCATCATCATCATCATCATCATCATCATCATCATCATCATCATCATCATCATCGTTATCGTCATCGCCATCCCCATCGCCATCGTCATCGCCATTTTCATCGTTATCGTCATCGCCAACGTCACCGTCATCGCCACCATCATCATCACCATTGTCATCGTCATCGTCATCGTCATCGTCATCGCCACCGTCATCGCCATCGTCATCGCCATTTTAATCGTCATCATTATCGTCATCCCCGTCGTCATCGTCTAAACAGAATACTAATAAAATTACTAAATATAATAAACCCTTAACTTAATATAGCTTAAGCCTAGTCAAAAAGTCCCCCTCGTGTTGCCCCCGGCGCAAATTTACCCATCACACTAGCCGCGTTACCATGTTAAATGGTTACTATCTTGAACTTAGTTTAAATGTTAATTGTCAGCGCTGTAAACAGTCGGACAGGCAGACAGACAGACGGACAGAGTCGAACCTTGAAGGGTTCCTTTTTGACGATTTTGGCACGAAACTCTAAAAAAATGTATAATGATGTTTATGACTCTAAGCTACGAAAAAATTTGATATTATATAAAAATTAAATAAAGTCTGCAATTGGTGAAAGTTTTGGCGTTGTTAAAAATTCTGTCTGTGCAAAATTCGCAGACATTTTATATCCATTTTATTTAATTGGCAGAGTTATGAATCAACACGATCACGAATTTAGGAGACATACTGAATATATTCAAAGGCAAAAATAGATAAGTACTTATTCTTTTACTAATTTTATCCACATTATGAATGAAAAAATATGTTTGGTCATGTCTTTTGATTACATTAGTAACGAAGATAAAATTTGGTAGGTTTTTCAAAATTTGTTACACCGCCGAAAAAAAATTATATAATTGGTTGAAATATATAAATTTATTCATGCAAGTACTTAGATCAATAAAACTAGGACGAATATATTTAATTTCATTACACCTTGTTAATTTAGCAAGAGTATTTTTTTATAGTAACATAAAGTTAATTTATATAATAAAAGAAAAATACATGTCCAATATTTTATGATAATCCAACTGGCGGATTATTTTTTATTTATTTTTTACCCAGGAAACTACCCTATTCTGAAGTTTCTCACCAATAAAATAACCTATTTTTATCGGTATATATTTTTACCTTTAGCGGTACCTACATGCCTGTCAGGTTTTTTGGTGACTTACGAGCGCCCAAACTTCAAATGGCTTTACTTCTCTGTTATTCAACTTCACAACTGTTAGATATTCGACACTAATCGAAGTTTCGACGTCTAATCCCAGTCGAGTACACTCAGGCGCTAAACCTGATCAGTTCTAGATATCTAAGTCTCGAAATACCGCCCCGGGCGCTCGTCAGGCGGTGATAAATTTCATTTAAAACCCACAATCTGGGGGCACGGCGGTAGAGCAAAAATAAAAATAAAAAACCGGCCAATAGCATATCGGACCATGCTCCGTGAGAGGTGTAGGGACAAAGAAAAGAAGTACAGATGAAAAAAATATGATGTGAAAAAGTTCAATAGAAAAAGAACGTATCTTCGTGGCACTTACGTCCTTTTGCTAACAAGTCAGTTTTTCAGTTAGAACTCAAAAACGGTATATCCGATCATGTTGAAAACACGTTTCGTTGAAAGTATTTTTTATGCAGTATCTTTATATTTTTTTGATATTTTTTGGACATACAGTTTAGAAAATAGAGGGACACAACTTATACTACTTTCAGAGCGATTACTTCCGAAAATATTCACTAAATCATTTTTATTGAACCTCAAAATGTTTTTAAAATAACTGTCGAAATATGTTCCACCCACACATTGATATTTGTTGAGAAAGAAAAATCAGTTTCGGTTACATGTAGAAAATAGGGGGACACAACTTATACTACTTTCAGAGCGATTACTTCCGAAAATATTCCCTTTACCGTCTTTTTATAAACCTCAAATGTTTTTAAAATAGCTGTCGAATTATGAGCCACCCTCACATTGATATTTGTTGATAAAAAAAATCAGTTTCGGTTACGTGTAGTGATCGAAAGCTGACTTATATTATTTCATCGAGTGTTCTTAGCTAAGGTTGAAATTGGCTTGCCTATCCCACGTACAAAAAGATAGTAAAACCATAATAGTTTACACAGTATAGAACGGTTACTGATTGTTTAAAGTTGAGTACTGATATGGACTTCAATCATAAGCGTTCACGAACAAAGCGCGTTACTCACTAAGGAGCTTATAAATATCTCAGTTGTCAGTTTATTTACTGCTTTCATAGGTACAATGGAACCCTGTAAGGCACTGCAACAGGAACAGGACTTTAACGGGAAGTTATATGCTTACTGTCTAAATTAAAGCGTTCCACTTCACTCCTTATAGAATTCACTTATGTCTATTCAGGATATGTCTATTCTCAAGGATTGAAAGACCTGGGTTGTTTTTTTTAATGCAGCTCAGATTAGACACACCCTGTCGTGTATTATACAAAAACGGAGCTTTAAAATGCTCTAGAATGTTCCAGAAATTTCGCTCAGTTACGGCTCGAGTGTGAAAGGGATTTGATTTAAGCCCCGCAGTTTCCGTATTACGTATCTGCACTCCGATGAATAATGGGACTTTAGGATACCAGCCACTATCACGAAGTGGAGGGTAAATTATTGGTATATATATTAAGTATTTATCATGATTATGGGCGGCTTACAAGATAGAACATATGCCCAGATTGGTGCGTACCTTGATCAAAATGTATGTGAATCGGAAGGTGTTATTGTCAGACCCATTTGTGTCGTTTAAAATGTTTGTCTTGTTCTCACTCTGGTTTTTCTTATTCATACTGTGCAAAGCTAGTTGTAATAAAATTGGTTTCTAAAGAGCTTGGATTAAATGTTTACTAATAGAACAGTCGCGGGTTACGCAATAAGTACAGTTACATGTTTATCGTGACATGTGTTGTAGCGATTATGATATAATATTAAGTGAAGCATCGCTTGATCATGACTTTCGAGCTAGCATTATGCTGACGTAAAACCATTTCGGAGCATACTCAGTTATAGACAATTATTCTGACGTTATTTTTGGAGTAATTCTTGGGTGTAATTATGTATGCCCTCGAATAAATGTTTTCTTTTTTACTTTCTAGTAATCCAGCCAGAAGTGTCAACTGTCAACCCCGGAATATGTTAGCGTTAAGGATACTATTTTATTTTTAAGCTTAATTTTTCATGTGGTCAGCAAATTGTCGCATTCCCTATATGATTTCTGCTCATTCGAAGGAGTGAAACAACTGAATAATTCAGTGCACAAATTCCTGTCACTAAATTGTGAAAGCAAATAGTCTTAACACAATTTTCTCCGGCAAATACTGAGCCAACTCGTTAGCAATATTGACACTTTCTCTAATACTTACAGACAAGTGTTACGGAAAATTCGATGCGTGGCGCTTGGCGTGTTACCAAATATACACATGTATTTTGAATCTACCTGACTGAGTCTCAATTGATCAGAAATTTCAATATTTTGTATTATAAGTAATCCTGACTTGATGCATGGTGCATTACGCGACAGTCTTATAGTGAAATACCGCAAGGCCTCATGCTTGACTTATTTACTTTTTTGATATTTTGATTATTGATTTTTTACAAAAATGTTGATGTTTTCACTACAACGACATCTTTAGTTAACATATGGCAACTGTAAAGTTTGCTCTGTTTGGGTGAAAATTTAATTTCATGAATTATTTATATTTTTTATAAAAAAAGGTCGAACGACGAATAGCAAACGCCTGGAAGAGCTATTGGTCCATGAACCACTTAATGCATACTTCCAATTCTCACCTACTGTGCACAGACTTGATTTCTGACATAAGCTCAGAAGTCCAAACTCAGAGTTTGCCAAAGGGCTATGGAGCGTAGTCTATTGGGTGTAAAACAAATGGATTGAATTCGGAACGCCACGCTACGCTCCAAGAGCCAAATAATCGAAGTAGCTCGGAAATCGGCCAAGTTGAAGAGGCACTGGGCTGGTCATATCTGCAGCATGCTGAACGAGTTGTTGGCGAAGATAACAACAGAGTGGAAACCCAAAACCTCGCAGAAGAGACGTGGCAGACCTCGTCACTTCACCGATGGCTTAGACCTCTTCGTGGAGGACTGGCCAGAGGTAGCTTTAAACCGGGATCAGTGGAAGAAGATGGGGGCCTTTGCCTAACAGTGGGACAGCTCGGGCTTGATATAATAATAAAAGAATTAAGCCTATTCGCCTGAATTCCATTCACCAGTAATACTAACTAGTGGGCACAAAAACGACAGCCCGCATTCTGCTAAAACCCAAATATTCGGTAACAAACAGTGATCGTAAATTTTGTAGCATTTTTGATGCAGCGATCATGGTATTGCGCTATACATGTGGAAAATATCAATTTAAACGATTAAATATAAAGTTAATATTTTCGACAGTAACATTAATCCATCATTTTTGTTGAAATTTGCCACGCCTATGGCACCATCATCGCTGCACCAATACTGCTATCAAATTTACACATATCAAAACCACGCAATAATTTGTATCTAATAGTAAATAAAATCAAGCATCACTTCGTACCGATGGCCTGCCTAAACACAAAAGATAAAATCCGATTTAGCGTTCTCATCGCTTACGTCCGTTCTGCACGGAGCCCAATGTAGTTTTCCATTAGTGTTAAAGCGAAGTTACGAAAAAGACCTCTTCCTATCGCAGCATGTGCAACTTTCGACTTTACTCGTAAGCTAGTAAGGCAGTTTGAGCCAAAAGAAAGATTCTGAGAAACAATCTTTCCGGGTGTATCTTTTAATAATGTCTTTTAATAGTCAATTTCTTGAAAATATTGTAGCCAATCCGTTGACCGTTTTAATATTTCCAGTGCTCGTTATTTGTGGTAAAAAGATTGATAATGGTTCTTAAAACAACAACTAATTGGTGAAGAGATGAAAATCCCTGACACATTTAGAAAAATAAGATAATTCGCATGCGACTGAACTGGGAAATGGGCTGGAAAGGAGAAGAAAAAGAAGAGGAGAATGGTGTCTATAGAATAAGTAATACATTGCTGAAGAGATAAAAATTCTCGACACGCTTAGAAAAAACCGGCCCCAAACTTTCACTTACCCTAACATTATTATCTTACCTGTTATCACAACACAACAAAACGGGGCTTAATCGCGTATAAATATGCGATTAAGCCCCGTTTTGTTGTGTTCTGATAATGAGTGAAGATCGTGTAAGTTTAAATCAATTATCTTACCTGGTTCCGGTTGAGTTAACTTTGCACCTGATATCGACAATTGCATACAAATGACGTGCAAACTTAACGCAACCGGGCTGTTCAAATAGGATTTTTGTTTTTTTTTTCAAATAGCTACTGAGTGACATGATTATAATTTTCGTGTAATATTTATGTTCATTTATACAAATTATGTAAATTGCGAAATTTTCGTTCGGTAAACTTCGGATACAAAGGTGGGGAATGGTGCTTTTTTTCACATTTTCCTTCATAAAACAAAATCTAATCTAATCACAATAAGACAAATAAAAAATTGTTAAAAATTTGCAGATCAAGCTCCTTCATATAACACACTACTTTACCTAGTAGCTAGACTTTGAATTTTTGCCCTCTCATATTCATCGTTTTTTTAGAAAATAATACAATATTTTTGAATATTTCCTTTGCAATACACGTAGGCTGACTATGTTTATTATGTTTGTTATATTCCAAATTCCAAATTCCAAATAAATACCATAAGTAGTTTTTGGGATGTCACGCTTTAATAGTCGGACAGACAGACAGCACCATCAGGGTTCCTTTTTTACCATTTTTGGTACGGAACCCTAAAAAGACGGCTCTCTCTCATACTGCTGCTGAACTGAGAAATGAGCTAGAAATAAGAAGAAGAAGATTGAGAATGGTTCCTAAAACAACAAGTAATTGGTGAAGAGATGAAAATCCCCGACAGGTCTAGAAAAAAAATGATAACTCTCATAAGGTTGAACTAATTTTCTTAAACCATACCTGAGGACACTCTCGATAACGTCACCACCCAACTAGCAAAGAAGTCGTATAAGCAAAGTTTCTTAGGACTAATAATGATCGAGAAATGGTCGTAAGATGGAATTCAACATGCGAAATCGTTGTGTATGAAACGACTTTACTCGACTCAAAGCATTTTTCACTTCTTGGACGTATACTATGTCGTGTAAACGTTGTCTCGACATGTTTATAGGCTCAGCACGTTTACAATCTCCCAATTTATTCAATTACTATGGTGTTGCCATGGCACCCCGCTGGTCAAGGCAAATATCTGGATGGAACATTTTGAAGCCAATTTGGATCTGCTAACTTCTACCACCAATTACTTCAATGCTGATCATCAGCCAAAAGCCCACTGCTGGACATAGCTGACTCCCAAAGAATGTCACCATGACCGGTCCAGCGCCCCCGTATCCAAGCGACCTTCACCATGCCCCATATTATATCTTCATGACCTTACATTTACCATCGTAGTGGAGTGGATTAAGGTTTTAATTTGATAATAGAGCACAGAGCATAGCAACTAACATAACAAACCATAAAATGTCTAGTCTGCTAAAGGACTTAGAATGCCTCAGGGTTTACGTTTCAAATACTGATTGCAAGGTTAATAGGGGTGAAGTTGTAACATCTCCGTTTGAACATCGCCGGTACGACGTACAAACATAGACACTCAAATGGGACCCGCTGTCTATACCTAAGAAGGGTCGAGACAGCATATCTATGTAACGTAAGAATCTAGAAACTACGAATTATGAAATGGTCGTAAATGTTTGTACATTGAAGATCATAAAAAAATAGGCCTGTAGTTTTTCCCTTCTGAATATTGTTTTTTTAAGCTTACCTTACTCATAGTGCTACCGGTACGCCAAAAAAAGCTTATTACATTTTACTGAATTCCGGGTCGTACCGCACTATCACTATTGTTTATACATTCGAACCTCATAAAGAAAAAATATGTTCAAAATTTTCCATCTCACTTCGTTACCTACATTATTGTAAGAATGTTTTTTTTTTTCTATCAACGTTACGCGCTTGAGAAACATTTTTGATTACAAAATTTTGGTACAATGAACGATGTATATTGTCTGCAAATCACCCGGAATCGAAAAATGTGTATATGTTTGTATGTTTTATGTGTATTAGGCTTCATCACGCCAAAACGGCTAAACAGTTTACAACTATTTTTGGGACATGGATCCATCCATGTCTCAAAACTCAATAGATTGTAATGAAATGTAGAAAATTTAATTTTAGAAAGTTGTGACACCATGGCACCGAGTCCGAAATAACATTTATTGTATACCGAATTGAGAACTCACGCCTTTTTTTGGAAGTCGTTTAACAAGGTGGTTCTGGCTCTTCCTCAGCGAACGAAGTTGCGTTTACTCATACAAAAGACATGTTTCGTTTATGTGGAAACTAGGTTAATGCAACAAAAGCTATGCCAGCAGTCGTCAACAGTCTGTAAATGTCAAAGTTCAGCGCATTGTTCGCCTCCCAATTAAAGGGATCGCAGAGTACCCAAATTGGACTTCAAGCTAGTTCAGGGTATTCCTACGAATAACATTGAAGTTTAACGAACAGGTACAATATAATTGATTTCAGAGTTTTGGAGTGAAAATTAGGAGAAACAGTTAAACTTACAAACAGGACAGGAAATTAAGCAGATTAATTTTACTTAAAAACATATTTTAACAGGTGAATCGATAAAAAATACGACAGAAAATGTTTGTAAATGACCACAAAGATTCTATAGATCACTACTGTAGAATGTAATAGTTTATCACTTATGATAATGTCAAGCGTGCTCATACAACTACAATTAATCAAATTGTACAAACGCCAAATGTTGCTACGTTTTTGTGACCACTCCTTACAAAGAATTACCAATAAATTTGAGGACAGAGTCTACCTGTAGGCACCTTTTGCTGTGTAGCGTAATCTGACCGCCTGTTTTCTGTTTTTTTTTTATATATTATAGGGGGCCAACGAGCAGACGGATCGCCTGGTTAGCGATCACCGTCGCCCATAGACACTTGCATCACCAGAGGTGTCACAAGTGCGTTGCCGGCCTTTCAGGTGCAAGTACGCTCTTTTCTTGAAGGTTTGAAAGTCGCATCAGTCCCGAAATACCGCCGGCGACAATTTATTCCACAGCGAGTACAGCTCGACTAGTAAATCCAGAAAAGAAGATTTGCGCCAAACTTCGTCAAGACGACCGGTTTAGCTCAGTCTGAGTAACGTAGCTGAAGGTCCTGGGTTTAAATCCCGGTAAGGGCAAATATTACTGTGATGAGCATAAATGTTTGTTTCTGAGTCGTGGATGTGTTCTATGTATGTAAGTAAATATAAGTATATAGTCGTAGAGTACTTATTTATAACACAAGCGTTATTGAGCTTACCATAAGATCAGTTCGATTTGTGTAAAAATTGTCCTATAATATTTTTTTATTGATTTATTTCATTCATTTTAAAATGTTAGACATGTATATTCGTGCTAACACAAATCCTGTTCCCCAAGGAAATCAGGGCCCCGCAAACCGCCTTATTCCAGAAATAAGGTAAACACACAGAGGAGAGCTAATATTGACCACACGAGGCTTACTACGAAACTAATACATTACAGGTTAGCCGCCGGTCCTTGTTTGCAATTTGTTCAACTTACAAGTTGCGAGTTTTCGATACTGATGTTAACTGTACTCAAATCAAAATAAAATTTTGATGCGAAATGGTAGTAATCCTAAGGTAAGGTAAGGTATGATTGAAATCCTAAAAAAAAATGTTGTTCGATACCTTACGTGTCGCTTATTTTATGAGCCTTTAAAGTTGGGTGGGAAAGTTCATTTCAAAGTATTGAATATATTAATAGCTAATATTACCATTGAATGATCCGCGATGTGTATAGTAACTCTTGATATGAAACCTTTTCGATAAATGTTAGTTAACATAGCTGCAGAACTAAGTTCTCAATTTCCGCATACAAGGTAGGAACGTGTGATGTCACACGTTCGAAGGCTTTAAGCATGGAGCGTTTTTTGGGAAAATCCAAAAATGTGATCTTAACAGTGATGTATCTTGGTAAGTTTTTATGAGATTGAAGTAATTTTTTCATTCGTTTTTTCCATTATTGAGAGGTCTTTCTATAACCCACCACAGAAAAGAGTTGTCAAACTTTTTCAACATCCCAATTTTGTTTACCGAGAAAAAATAATAATAACCCTCATTTTTGCTTTACCGTAGCCGGTTAAAATAATCAATACTAATATTATATTGTATTTCTCACAGCAAACATTCACTCTCATGTAACTGACATTTCGAAAGTGCTTGTAACTAGGCCTACTTGAATAAAGAATATTTTGATTTGATTTGATTTGATTTATAAATGCGAAAGTGTGTCTGTCTGTCTGTCTGTCTGTTACCTCTTCACGCTTAAACCGCTGAACCGATTTGGATGAAATTTGGTATGGTATAGTTTGAGTCCCGGGAAAGGACATAGGCTACTTTTTATTTCGGAAAAATACTCTTATCCGCGATAAACGAATTTAAGGCGGACGAAGTCGCGGGCAGAAGCTAGTATCCTATAAGTTTAAATATTTACCTTTTATAACATATTTTTCTTGGATCGCGTAGGTAAGAAAATCCATAACCGTCTTTTTGCTTCACCGGAACCGGGTAAAAAATATCCTATATGTGTAATTTTTCATCATTTACATTATCTTTGATTGAGTTAACTTAGAGGCTTGATTAAAAACTACATATACGAGTACTGCATATACTGTCTGATATGAACTTCAACTTAATACCTCAAAAGGGTTTTGGTAAACAGATTAATTCAACAGAAAGACGGACCACAAAGTGATCCTATATGTAAGTGTTCCGTTTTTCCTTTTGAGGTATGGAATTCTAAAACAGAAGATTAGCGCCTAACTTCATTTATTAACAAGCTTTTATTTAACTTGCAATGTATGTTTCTTCGGGTGGAATTTTCCAAGATTTGACGTACTTCTCGGATTCCGATTGAAATAGTATTTGGCATACTTATTTAATTTCGGTGACAATGCAATAGTATGATATCATCGACCTGATGTGATGATGGAGCAAAGTGATCATAGAAACTATGCAATAATATAATACAATCCTGCCGAGTTTGGGCTCTTTAGAATCGTCTCGGTGAATAGTTGATGGATGTTGCAAAGAAAAGTACAGGCGGCCATAAAATTAAGCTCAAAAACTTGTCACAAAAATTTCATTTTTGACAGAAACGTATCTTCTTTATTGAACTAACCCAATGCAACGCGAAGTAAAACAGCCTTACCATTACGCAGAGGAGAGCTAATATTGACCAGACGCGGCTTACTACGAAACTACATTACAGGTTGGATGCCGGGTACTTGTTTGCAATTTGTTCGACTTGTATGTTGCGAGTTTTCAATATGGTTTTATTATTTACTAGAATGGCCGGAAGATGGCCGTTAGGGCAGTAAAGTCCTGGCGACCACGCATACGAAATAGGGAATTTGACAGTAGAAATTTATAAAAATATATATAAGTGTGCTAAATCTATTCCCGTTTTTATTAAGAGTCATCTTAGCCAGCACTATTTATCGCTCCCTTAAACTGAGATGTCGATGTCGTGTAGTTCAGTAAATTTTTGGTTGTACATATGTATGTATTTATATACTTACTTTTCTACACAAAGTGATAAATGGGGAAGTTAATGAAGGTCGCATCCTAGAGAGTTTTAACTTTATCGTACCCGGAGCTAATGTCAGACCCTCACGCATCACCACCTTCCGACCAAAGCTAGCTAAAACAAATTTAGGGAAGTATTCCGTCCTATACAGAATACAGAAGCGTTACAATACGCTGCAAACTGTACATGATCTTGATGTCTACTCTGATAGTATCGGTTGCTGGAGGCGTAGACTGCTTTCGCAAGCTTGTGGTACGCAGTAGTTCCTTTTCCTTTTCATATTTCATATTTCTCTTTATTGTTAAGATCGTAGTATGTAAGATAAGGAAGATTTGATTTGTTATTTTAACTAAATTTATATTTCCCGTCTAAATAAAACTGTCCAATATTTGTAAATGCTGTTGCACATCTGTTACTGAGGTGCGGGCTAGAAGTGCTCCTAGTTTTTACTGTAAATTAAATGTAAAGTCTTGTACTTTGTTGGGTGTCGAATAAATAAATAAATAAATTTGTGTATACATATATATGTAATATATATTTGTATATATGTTTATTTGTATGTATCTGTATTGTTCCTTTCTCTTTTCCTTTTTCTTTCTGGCTTTAATTTATGATTTGTCTCATCTTCTTGTGCACCACTTACTTACTCATTGGTTGTTTACTTTGCGCCATCTCTACTATCTTAAGGTTGTCTGGAAGAGATCGCTTTTTAGCAATAAGGCCGCCTGTTGTTTACCATTTCTGATACTGTTTTAGATTTAAGTTTCTGATGTTATTTTCTTTTGGTATGCAATAAAGTGTATTGTATTGTATTGTAAGATCCTGATAAAACAAGCAAAATATTAAACTACGTTAAAATTTTGAGTTCTATACCTTACGTGTAGTTTGTTTTATGAGTCTTTTAAGTTGGGCGGGAAAGTCCATTTTTAATGTATGAAAATAATCACAACTAATTACCATTCAATAACCGGTAAAATGTTTTGTAATTTTTGTTACGAAACCGTTTTGATAAACGTAAGTTTTAACATAACTGCAGAACAAAGTTCTTATTTTCCCCATACAAGATACTAGCGTGTGACGTCACATGCTTGTAGGCTTTAGTATGAACCGTTTTTTGGGAAAGTCCAATAACGTGCTTTTAACGTCGTTGTATCTCGGGGAGTATATATGATATTGGAGTAGTTTTTTCACCAATATTTCTATTATAAAGACATCGTTTTATAACATACCATAAAAATTGACAAATAGCCTATTGCAGCGTAGGACGGATTTCATCATGTCATTTACCGCATGGAATAGGCGGTAGCTCGGTTCACAAGAGTCATTCAACCATTACGGAGCACCCTGGAGCCCAAACAGCGAGCAAACGGCGTGAATCTTTGATTAGTGACGTGCTAGCAAACAATTCAGGTCGACAGCTGCAATTGTATATCGTTAATAATAAATATTAGCTTGTTTGATCGATGAGATGCACGCAAGCGAGCGTATTAGGCCAACGGACTTCCGCAAAAGCTGACGAGTATAATACGTACTCTCTATCAGGTCAAAGTGGGATAGGTTAATAATTATGACTAAGCATTTTACTGGATTCTGTTGCCATTTTTACGTCTATTTTTTGGGTTCCATAGCCAATAAAAAGAACCCTTATATAGTTTCGTCAAGTCCGACATGTCCGTATGTCACAGGCATTTTACTCAAAAAATACCTACTAGATGTATATTGATGAAATTTGGAGTATGGGTGTCTTGTATAAGGCGTTACTTAGTTTGGTAGTTAAATAAGAAAAAGAAATATTTCTAGGGGGCACTCCATACATGTAACAGAAGCTAAAATAAATATTTTCAGCAAATTTCAACATGTGGCACATATTTCGACAATTATTTATAAACACTAAGGTTTGTAAGCTATTTGTTTAATAATTTACGCTTCATACGTTTTATTACGCTTCATAAATAATTTTAACGAAAATGATTTTCAACATCATCGGATATACCGTTTTTGAATTATTGCCGGAAAACTGCTTCATAACAAAAGGACTTAAGTGAATTATAAATTATGTTGATGTTACGCTCTTTTACTGGTTGGTGCACTTTATCGCATCGTATTTTTATCATCTAGTGTTCTACATCTTGGCCGGTTTTTTTTTTCATTTTGTGAATTTTTGGTCTGTAAATTCTTGTGCAATAGTAGTATCGTTACAGCCAGTCAAATCTGATGTACCTATACATGTATAGGTACTGTATAGTACACAAAATGTATACTGTACTTATGAATGGGTATATGCATACCTGTAGTCGATATGTTAGTGCTCGTAAACAGTCCAATCGATAGCCAGCCGATGCAATTGCACATCGTTAATAATCGGGTCAGTTTGTTTGGCCAATTCGATGCATTCATGCGCACGCATACCCACATAAGCATACATTATACTGCAGCCACGATGACAAGTTATTTCAGTATTGTGTTTATGAGTAAGCATGATTTCACCATGCTGCTTATACACGGTGGGAATGAGTAACCAACAGATTTTAGCCACCGAATATATAGCCTAATTTGAGCACATAAAGTAATATAACATGCATTCTGAAATCGCGTATTTTTTGAGATACTAACTAATTATTATAAATTCATAAATCTCATAACAATCACACGCCTTTATGATGTGATGTAGCCACTTCAATATTTAATAATTTTATACACTGAAGCAATACCTGCATGCTTTTTGGCCTATTTGTATTAAGTTTTACAATTAGTTTGGTATCCAATTATATTTTGTTTTTACAACACTCAAGGATTAGTCCCCGATACGTCAGATTCTTGCTTCGTCGGATACTTGTTTTGTCGGAGTGTTTCACTTACAGCTAATTAGTTTCCAAGTAGTTGAAGTTGTGGCGTAATGTGTTCAGTGGCGTTGCAGGATAACCAAGGTCCCCGGTGCAAAATAAAAAATTGGAGCCCGCTTCTCAGTTCTAGGCATTGTTAGTTAGGGATCGAAGGGCCCCCAAGATATTGGGGGCCCCGGCGCCCGGCACTGTGTAACCCTTCGGTAGCTACGCCACTGACAGTGTTCAGATTCACTTTTAGTTTAACCTAACGGAAATAGGCATGATGCTGGGTTATGACAATCGAAATTCCAATTTGTCCACTAGTAAGATAAAAAATTGGGTACGTAATTTTAACTTTTTTCAAATGAATAAAAAATACTCAGACAAATCGCATTAAAGTTTAGAAGTGGGGGCTCATGACGTCATAACCAGGTATAAGCCGTGACATTTTGACTCAATGTATCAGCATTATTTTTTGATTGCTTAAAAAAGAAATTACACGTATCCAATATTCTTTTATTAATCTACCTGAAGGCCTTTAAAAAAGATTTTGTAGTCATCATCGCTATTCCTAACTGCCGTTTTTTCACGCTTGTTTACTTTCTGAATTCCCACAAACGCACAGAATCTAGTAAACTATAAAATTAACAATATTTAATGTAGGTACTTAAAGATATGGACCCAATTAATTTTTCAAATTACTGTTATAATACATTTTCAACCCATTAAAGCCAATTGTAAATAGTATAATAGCTAAAACGTGCAACAATACATGTTTATTACATGCATTTTGCGACGTTATAGTTCTAAGCTGGAATTTGGAATTCGCAATGCAATATTAATCCTACAATTGATATTGCTTGTAGTGGAACACAGGCGTTCTGTTTACATTCGTAATCCCTTGTTAACTAATTGATCACACGGATTCGTAAGCCGTAATGTGAAACATAATGGCTGTACAATCGGCATTAAATAATCTATAACATCTAAATAGCATCTGTAGGAATAAAATATCAAAGGCAAAAATTTTGGATCGGTAAAATACCGCCATATTTCCTAAAATAGTGGAGGGTTGCAAAGTATTTAAGATCCTATCAATATTTTTATTTAATTTTACATTCGAACTGCTAAAACAAAACTTAAATATACGACTTTTCAGGTTTATATCAGACTCATAAAAACTTATGAAGAAAACAGACTTTAATGAAGCGATAGGTATATTGATATTTTTATTATAAGATAGCGGAAATTGCTAATGGATGAAAATCAAAAAACATGTACTTAAATAATGCTTTAATTTTCTTCAGAATATTCGAACCTCATACAGGAAAAAAATATTCAGATATGCCACCTCAGTTTTGTAACGTTTTAGTATGATTGTTTTTTTTTTTATTTCTACAAACGTATTCTCAGAAATATTTTTACACACAAAATTTCCACCACCTTTTTTTCTTGTATAAATGAAGTTCGATTTTATGAACGATTCTGAGTAAGATAAGCCCAAAGAATCAATAATTATGCTGAACTTTTTTGTTATCTACACGCATTTAGATTTTTAATCTAATACAGTTGGATATTGCGAAGAATAGTAGGTATATTATGTCAATAAAAGTAGTGTCAAATAAAAAAAAACCTATTGCTATTATTTAAATAAGGGTGACCCGATTTTTTGTCCCCGAGTGTATATTGATAAATTATATGTGTGTCTATTATTTAATTATAAATTCTTGTCATGTGCGGTCCTAGGTGAAAATAGGGTCAGAATTAAAGCAGAATACAGCCAAAACAGAGGATTATGCCTACATTCTCTTCTCAAAGCCGATATAGGCATAACCCGAGGGGGGCCTCAAACACGTGTCGAGGTTTTAACTGTTTAGTGGTGGCTTGTTGTATTTGCTTGCGTTTTTTATATGGAAACGGCATGAAAATATGCGCATGAATTGGTCACATCTAACCAAGACACTATTTCGTGGAATAGCAAAGGAACTATTCTATAATTCAGCTATAAGAATGCTTTTTGTGAACGTTTTTCAGAGCGCTGCATGCTTCTTAAGGTGCGTCCACACTTGTATCATTTGCTCGTAACCGATCACCATGGCGTGGCATGACTGCGTATCGCGCTGCTTGGACGCTTATTGTCGGCGCGGCAATTACGCCGCACTTCTCCAAACTAAGTGTGTGATACGCGTATCAACATGGATTTCGAGCGATCGGATTGGCGTAACGTCCAAACGCGTGATTGTGACATGCGATCCAGCCACGGGACAAAGATCTGATCGGGCAAATGATACAAATGTGGACGCACCTTTGTGTTTATTCTTGAATGGGGTTACCGTTTTTGTGATTATCACAGTAACCCATGAAAGTGACAAGGACTGATGGCGCGGGGACGAAGGGCCACCCGAAAACTCGGGTTATATGGACCGTAGGGACGAAGGTCCCTATGGGTCCTGGCGAAAATGAATAAGTAGAATGAGGCACGCCTTACCCTCTATCAAGACTTCGAGGATTAGGCGGCCGCCTTCGGTGGTTCACTTTCTTCTTCCACTTAACTCACAGTCTATTATTTTGTTAATTATATTTTAATTGCGGTTTGTTCTTCCTACCCGTCTCTTCCATATGTCAGTTCAGACAGATAGTTCTTTTCTTTTTCAAAACTATTATCTTTATTTTGGCAGGCGTGCGGGCGATATAATTTATATGAAAAGGAGGTTTTATGAATGAGGGTGCGAGCGAGATGCATGAAAGGACGGCGATAACGAGGACTTACCTGAAAAAGAAATAAAAAGTTATTAGTCGTAATATAACACATTAATTTTTACCTAGAAGTACACATTTTATTGTACATTTTCTGTGGCCAAACATATTTCGATGGGCCAAACCAGATTATTTACTACGTATAGGTGTCTTCTTAGAGCCGCTACTTAATTTGATAATTAAATAACAAAAATATATATTTGTAGGATGGACTCATGTAACCGAAAAGGAAAAATAAAAAACAAATATCAAATATCATTTTAAGGTTTCTAACAAAATATTTGATTTAGTGAATATTTTCGGAAATTATCGCTCCGGAAGTAGCATAAATTGTGTCCCATCTATGTTCTACACAGTATGACCATGTTTTTTTTGGAAATATCTTCAATGTAGATATTTTAGTTTTGCAACTTTAATAGGTGTCTATCGATTAATTAATTTGTCAAAACACGTAAAATATATCCAATGATCCGAAACAGAAACATTTCAACTTTAACAAGCCAAGTTCCTTTTCCTCGAGTCGACTTTTTAAGACAGACCCAAGTCCCGTCATTAGAAGTTCCATTGAAAGTAAATGAAAAGTTTCCGTTCCAATAAAAAAAGGTACCCCATTTTTATAAGGTTTTATTGAACTTTGATTTAACTTTTTGCTGCCTCTATTGCCTGCAATCAAATAATTTTCATTTGAATCACTGATTTGATACGCAGTGGTTGCTGTCTTGTTTTCCCCCCCCGTCGCCCGCAGACCATGGGGGTGTTTCACAAAAGAACTTGTCAAGCTGTATATAATACTAGAAGGCGCCCGCAACTTCGTTCGCGGAGGAGAAAAAGTCTTAGCCCCTCTGTTTTCGACTGCGTAGTCGAGTATAAAGTAGGACATACACAGATGGTTATACGATACTTTTAATCCGCCTACGCTCAAGAAAGAAAAAGGGTTATAATTTATAAGTTGCACCTTCTAGTTTATATTTAAAGAAACCCCTTTTTAGGGTTCCGTAGCCAAAATGGCAAAAACGGAACTCTTATAGATTCGCCATGTCTGTCTGTCTGTCCGTCCGTATGTCACAGACATTTTACTCAAAAACTATAAAATGTACATTGATAAAATTCGGAGCATAGGTGTCGTGTGTAAACCGCTACTTAGTTTGATAGTTAAATAAAAGATATATATATTTCGAGGGGAGGCACTCCATACATGTAACCGAAAGTGAAAAAAATATTTTTAAGCAAATATAAATGTGTGGATCATATTTCGACAGTTCTTCTAAAAACACATTGAGGTTTCTAAAAATTTTTTTTGATTTAGTGAACAGTTTCCGAAACATTCGCTCCGAAAGTAGCAAAAATTGTGTCCCCCCTCTATTTTCTAAACGTTATGTTCAAAAAATTTGAAAAAATTATAAATATAAAGCTTAATAAATACTTTCAACGAAAATTGTTTTCAACACGATCGGACATACCGTTTTTAAGTTATTGCCAAAAAACTGCACTTCTCAGCAAAAGGAAGTAAGTGAGGGAGATACGCTCTTTTGTTAGTGTTTTCATATCGTATTTTTTTCATCTGTAGTGAATTTTTTTGTATAAACGGCTGCGGAACCCTTCATGAGCTTTTTTATGAATGGTTCTACGCGGCAGTTGCAGCTGCCCTCTCAAATAGATTTTACCTGACTTTTAAAGCGCAATGCAGATGCCCCTAGTCCAAACACGTTATTTACAGAACATGGTTCTCGTATGAAATAACCTATAGCTTGACACGTTTTTTCGTGATACTCCTATGGTCTGCGGGCGACGGGGGGGGGAAGACAGCGGGGGTGGGTATGGAGTGTGCCGGCGGCGGAGCACGATGACCCTGCCGCGCGTACACTTCTTACTCGCCCTAGCTGTCTTAATAAAGTTGTAAGAATGAAATGTCTGTACATTGAATATATTTACAAAAAAAATATTGTAAGGGAGTATTGCAAATCCAAAAAATCGGCTGTACAGAATTCAACTATTTCGGTAAACTGGTATCCACACATGGTTATAGGATACTTTTTACTCGACTACGCTGAACGGGAGCAACTATGACATTTGATATCCGTGTATCAAAAATAGTTGAAATCCGTTTAGCCGATTTAGCGTGATGAAGCCACAACGACACATACAAACATTTTATTTTTTACAACTTTATAATTGGTATACTTAGATGTAAATACAAGGTGTATGCGTATACAATTGGTGATAAGGCGGGCTTGCACCAAAATTTAAACTTAGAGTTAAGACGTAACCTAGAGTTAAGACATAACCTAGAGTTAATGTGGCACTTCTGGTATGAATCTGACGGGAGTTAAAATCTAACTCGGAGTTAAATTCGTTAACTGTGGACTGACATGATAGTTCTTCAAAGGTGCATCATTACAAAGTAATGAAGTTTAATTGGTTTGTTTACTATTTGGGTCATAAATATTTTTAGTATGAGTTAGCGTTATGCGTCTTTACTGTGGACACCCGAAAGTTAAGGGCTTTAAATACAAATTTTTCTTAGTGCCCTAATAGGCGATATACAAATAGATTAATACTCTAGATCTAAGCGATAGAAATATCAGTTATATATACCCAAGCCCTTAACTATTGCGTTGTCTACAGGAAAGACGGCTAAATTCTAGAACCAGTATGACCCAACTGTGGACTGACATGATAGTTCTTCAAAGGTGCGTGATTACAAAGTAATGAAGTTTAATTGGTTTGTTTACTATTTTTGACATTTCTAATGAACTCCACTTTAAAAGTCTTTGCAGCATCAACACGCCAAAACGTCTAGACACATTACAAACATTTTTGGTACAGTCACCAGCATTAATATTTGCGACAATAAAGCCCGCATAAATATCTGACGTGTCGTGGCGTCGTGGCAGGTATTGATGCTGGTGGCTATACCAAAAATACTTGAAATCCGATCCGCCGACTTGGCGAGGCCACAACGACACATACAAAAAATAAAAATAAAAATCGCTTTAGTGACCTCCAAATAGTCCGTTACAATTGTTGCTTAAAAAGTATACAAACTCTTTGTGGCGCGACAAAGATTGTCTGTCTCTTTCCTTTCAACACAATGCGAGAAAGACGGGTGATGCTATGTCGCGCGACAAAGCGTAGCCGCAGAGTTGTGTTAGACCGGCTGTAGATATCTGACAGAAAATACTCAATCTACTTAAAATCATTAGAACGCATCAGCTATTCTAGAATACTTTGTTTTATCAAATGTTAATAAAGCAGTTTGCCAAAGGGTCTTGGAGCGTAGTATATTAAGTGTAAAATGCATGGATTGAATCTGGAAAACCACGCAACGCTCCAAGAGCCAAATCATCGACATAGCTCGGAAATCGGCCAAGTTGAAGTGGGTCTGGGCTGGTCATATCTACCGCATGCCGAGTGGTGGGCCAAGATAACCACTGAGTGGAAACCCAACACCTCAAAGCGGAGACGCGGCAGACCTCGTCGCCGATGGTGGGACGACTCAGACCTCTTCTTGGAGGACCGGCCAGAGGTAGCTTTTAACCGGGATCAAATCTGTCAGTCTGATCAGTGGAAGAAGAGGGTGAAAGCCTTTGCCCAGCAGTGGGATAGTGTGGGCTAAACAATAATATAACAATTAAAGCAGATCGCTTTTGACCCCAAAAACCGCTTTCAACCCAAAGTGCATATTTCGTAAGTCCTAAAAATAGTAATTTAATGAAACTGTGTACACAGACGCCCTCTGAAGCAGAAATATTCTCAAATGGCGACCACCAGCTGAAGACGCAACGAGACTTCCTACAATGGCTACAATTTGGATCACACTATACGAGTATGTCCTGTCCAGAAAGAAGAAGGAGGCAGAAAGAGACCAACATTAACTTGTTTTAACCAAACGAATGTCTTGAACCAGTGCGTATTATACCGGTGATGAGCTAAAGAGCCGAGACGAGGATATACTAGTGGCCGTTCTTCCTTACAAACTTAATCCCCTGTTTCCTCCCTGGATAAATTGTCTTAGAGTATTTTTTATTATGAATATAATCTATACTTACCAGTGCCATGCCCCTATGTTTTATTTTACTTAATAATTTGTTTATTTTAAGAATTAGAGGCCCTCTAAAACTGCAAAAAATGCCACCATCCGGCGCCATAAGCACACGTTCAGTCACCGTTTCGTAAACAAATTTAACGAATATACACGAAAAACCGAAAACATAGAAGCATAGCCGAAGCCCTCGTTACAATATATGTGAAAGAAAAACTAAAATTAGTCCAGTTTTGTAAGAGGAAATAGGGTACTACGAAACCCAATTTTTAGTAAGTCAGATAGTTCCGAGCTGCAGTTGTCCCTTTTGCACTGTAATACGGGAAATTTGAGGCGATACGATAGCAATAGTTTTTAGAAGTACCCAATTTCCAAAAGGCCTTTTGCTAATATATCCTCTTAAGGAAGCTCAGAGTCACTCAGCGAGCTATGGAAAGGACTATTCTCGGAACCTCTCTAAGAGATCGAATCAGAAATGAGAAGATTCGTTGACGAACCAGGTCACCCACATAGCAAACAGGGTAAGCCAACTGAAGTGGCAATGGACAGGACACATACTTGGGAAAACCGATGGCCGTTGAGACAGAAAGGTTCTCAAGCGACCTGGTTAGGGTTGCGGGGAATCGCTGGAAGCTGGTATAGCGATGATGATGATTAATCAAATAAAGCAGGTCGTATCAGGGAGACCAAAAAATAACAAGGGATAGGAAGAGTGGCAATTACTTCACCGAAAACAACATAAGGTCTTAAGTTACGTATATGAACGAGTGTTGTCTTTGGAGTAGATGCCTTTGTCTTCTTTTGGCTTAAGGCGCGCACAAAAATATGATCAGAACTCCCGACAAAAAATATGGTCAAACTCGACTACAATAAGTCCATGTCATTCCGACAACTAAGACAAATCTAATGACACCTCATACATCATAATCGACCGAGCCGTTTAGGCTGCACAGCACAGAAATAGATAAACATAACATACGCACATAAATAAATGGTCCGTGTGCCGCGGCCACTGCAGGACACCATCGCAAGTGCAGACTTCTCACCGAAGGGTGTAGTAATCCTACACCAGATCAGAAGACGCAACGGAGCCAGGGAGTCCTCTAAATCGAACTAGTTTTAAGTTTTTCTATATGTTTTTGTTTTGGTAGTTCACAGTGCCTTGGTTTTTACTGTAATGCTGTGTAACTTTTTGAATAATAAACAAATAAACATACCCACATACATACTCTCAAAAACAAAATCCTTCTGGCTGTGAAAAAAGCTTACAATGTCAATTACCTAAAGACAAAGTTTATAATAATAAGTTTCTGACAAAAATTACATTTTTGAGACGAGCTTTTATTACCGACTGTACTTTTCTCTGAACACTCTACTACATCGAGACGATTCTAAAGAGCCCACACTCGGCGGGATCGCGTCATATTATTACATAGTTCCTATGACCATCTTCCGGCTCCAACAGCAATGGTATCATAATATTGCAGTCTCACCGAAATGATATGAGTATGCCAATTTTCAGCTCCATCTGAAACCGGGAAGTGACCCAAATTTTACCTAAACTAACATACTAACACGGCAAGTTAAACAAAAACTTGTAAAAATGGCGTCCAATTTAAACAAAATAATTTTAACGGATTAGATTAGGTCACATATAATATCATTGTTTCCGACGTTTTCATCGTTTTGCAGCTTCCGTGTTCACGAGAAAAACACATTTTTCTGTATCCATGTTATATATTAATAAAATAACAAGATATAATCCGTTTAAATGGTTGTATTTAAATGAGCTATAATCGCGGAAAACGAAATAAACATTAAATCGTCGACTTTTGTTACCGAAATTACTGTATTAATTATATATACTCGTCCTTTATAAATTAATGTACACATACCTTAATATATTGAATAAGACCTTCATAAATATGCGCATTCATTATGGATATGACGCACTTGTTTAGATTGCACTTTCCGTCACTTTAAAAGTATGTACTTTATATGAGTTCTACATTTACTCCTAGGTAATTAATTGGCATCCTCATTATGCCCAATTACACTCTCAAATAACTTTTACTTGTATCCTAATATCTAATTGCACTTGATGACACTTAATCACCGATCGTTATCACATATTGCATAATAATGTCCATTTATATTAAAAACACTACTACACAAATCTTCTTAATTGTTTAG
Organism: Hedya salicella; assembly: GCA_905404275.2. NCBI lineage: Eukaryota > Metazoa > Arthropoda > Insecta > Lepidoptera > Tortricidae > Hedya > Hedya salicella. Next base: position 5,306,209 of record FR990112.1, on the reverse strand, counting down.
AAACATTGTTTTATAACAAAAAAAATTGTATCAAAATACAATCACGAATTAAATTGTACAATATCAAACGCGAAAAATATTATCAAGGAACCACTAAAAACACACTTAATTTAGTTCATGAACAACGTATTTACAATAATTTCTCGTGTACAAATGTCAAAACGTCGTTTTGTTTGGTTAAGCGGCCTATATTTGTTTGGTCTCAGAATATAAACTCACACGCAACCGGCGAGCGAACTGTGACGCAGTGTTGTCATTTTTAAAATAGAGATCGGCTTATATTCTTTAAAGCGTTCCAGACGAGGCAACTTGGTTGATCAACTTAAGGTTGTCACACAAGTTTCAGCATGCCTTTAATGGGAACTCTACATACCAGCGCATGGTCTCATTTATAAATAACTATCTGTACTAGCTGTTGCCCGCGACTCCGTCCGCGTAGAGATGCCTATGTTGTTATTCTGATGTCTAAACAACATTACTTACTGGAAAGTATCGTTGAAATTAGTTCAGTAGTTTTTAAGATTAAGAGGAACGTACATAAATACATCGGCACAAACTGTCACGTTTATAATTTACTAGAAGGCGCCCGCAACTTCGTTCGCGGAGGAGAAAAAGTGATAACCACTCTTTTTTTCTTGAGCATAGTCGGGTAAAAAGTATCCTATAACCATCTGGAGATACCCAGCTATCCGTGTTCCAAAAATAGTTCAAATCCGTTTGGCCGATTTAGCGTGATGAAGCCACAACGACACATACGAACATACAAACATACAAAAAATTAAAAATTAAATATTTTTCGATTTAGTGACCTCCAAATAGTCCGTAACAATCATTTTTCTGAAAATATCTTCAATGTACAGACATTTCATTTTTACAACTTTATAATAGTATAGATAGATAATATTACTAGAAGGCGCTTGCAACTTCGTTCGTGGAGGAGAAAAAGTCATAACCCCTCTTTTTTTCGACAACGTATTTGGGTAAAAAGTATTCTATAATCACTTGCGGATACCCAGCTATCCGTGTATCAAAAATAATTGAAATCTGACGAGCTACTTTGGGGTGATAAAGCCACATTGACACATACAAACGAACAACGAATAAAATATTTTTCGATTCTGTGACCTCCATATAGTCCGTTAGAATCATTATTTTTTAAATATCTTCAATGTAACAGACATACATTTTTACGACTTTATAATAGCATCATTTTACACAATACAATTGTCAAATTCAGAGTTAACTAATTTAAGGGTAGAGCTATATTTTATTTACAAAATATTATTCCCCCACAGGTAACCCTATCATTGCACTCATCCGTCTCACTCGATTGGCGCCCATCTCTTTCCAGTAAAACATTTATACTACTAACAGTAACAGTAACACAACCAATATAACACGAGCTGTACGGCATATTCATTCGTTTGCAAATTTATTTAGCAATAGTAAAACTCAGGGCTCAAGTTAGGATGGAGCTTCTTTTATAGTATAAAATGGGCTATTGAGAGTTGAAAGTGATATTTTTCTATTTGCTAAAAGTCCTTTTGTTACCTTTTATGCTGTAGAACGTATTACCTCGTATCATAATCAGCCTTTTTATATATTTAAAAACGACAAATGTCTCGAACGCGTTTGCGTTAATGTTATTTACCTATCTGTGCCTATACGAAAAATACGTGTTCGAAGAATTTGTCACGTTAGCTATTTACCCTAATTTTAACGCTAAAATCATCGTAATCATCATCATATCAGCCTCACGATATCCACTATCCAGCGCTTTTCCACGATCGCGACCAGATCAATGGTCGATCTTCTTGGGGGCCTTCCCACGCTGCGTCTTCTTACACGGTCGCCACTGGAGAATGTTTCTACCCCAGCGGTCATCGGTTCAATAAGCAATGCCCCGCCCACTGATACTTAAGTCTAGCATCTCTCAGAGAAATCAGAATAGGGAAACAAAAATTAGAAACGTGCCTTCTCGTTAGGGCTGCCATCTTGATTAACCGGAACCCGGATAAAAACTTCAAAAACCCTAAAAAATTTGGAGGAAATCGCATTTTTCCCCGGACATGTTAGATTTTATTCAGTTCAATAAGGTTTTCCTTGATACAAAAAGAGTCCGGGTTTTACCCGGACACATCTTAGAAACCCGCCCGGACGGTCCCCGGACAGCCTCCAAACTAGGACAAATCCGGGGAAACCCGGACGGATGGCAGCCCTACTTCTCGTTAATCAATAAGATACGCATTTTAAACAAGCTTTTCCATCGTTTCCTATTAATTATTTCCATACAAGATTGATTTTAGCCACCTGTTTTTCTAGAAAAAACATTATCATTTCAACCTATAACTTTCCACTGCTGAATATAGGTCTTCCCCGAAGCTTTCCAAGACGAACGGTCAAAGCGGAACCACCCACCCGTCACACATCAGATTCCGGCCTATTAGAATAGAAAACAAAAGAGATGCAACCCAATTATTTAACAGATACGGCGCAGTGTGGTGCCGCCATTAGATGTCTGATAATCGTTGTGTAGTGTATGTCTCGTGTATGTGTGCATGCTTAGAATATAAGGAGCTATATAATCGATTATTAGGCAGTAATAAAACACTTCTATTCGGGAATGGTTGTTTGCTTATTCTCCTTTGACCACCATCTTTACAGTTGAAACCATTAAAAAAAAACCCGAAAACTATAAAAAAGCTGATTATCTTTAAACAGCTGAACAGATTCTTTGGGTAATGGCTAAGAAAAAAACACTACTACTAAGGTGGCAAAAAGCGTACAGCCTGCCTGATGTTAAGACGTCACCGCAGGCTATGAACGCATGCAACGCCAGGAACATTACATACACTCTCGATCAAATAAATCACTAAGTATATAAACAAAAAAATCTAAATCGGTCTATTAGTTCAAAGTTGCGATGGCATAAAAAGCGTATTATATTTCGAAATGCCGTCGACAAGACTCTCTCGTCTCCCGTCTATATCACACGACACGCCGTCACACTAAATTGCCTCCATGCAATCTTAATTAGCACTTCAAGCTCCAGTTTTACAGGCAACATTTAATCACCCCCTCGGTACATATTGTAGCTTTATGCACACACACTAAAGCTAGCAACATCACAAAATAGATATAACACAACTACAGAAGGACTCTTTTGATCTTAGCGAAAGCAACGCAGTGTAATTTTTTTTTGGACTACTAAAAAAGATCTCGATCAAGTCACTTCTTAAACACCTAAAAGCAAAATCGGTCTATATGTCCAAGAGTAACAATGCCTCAGACAACTCATTATGCCGTTGACAAGGCTACCTCAACTCCCGTCTACATCGTACGACTCGCTATCACACTAAATTGCCTCCATGCAATCTTAATTACCACTTCAAGTTCCACTTTTATAGGCAACACTCTCTCAGTACATATTGTAACTTTATGCACCGATGCTAAAGCTAGCACCATCACATATTAGATAAAATATAACTACAGAAAAACTCTTTTTATCTCAGCGAAAGCAATCGCATGTAAGTTTTGTTTGGAATCATGGCTAATAAAAGATCTTGATAAAGTCACTTTTTAAACACCAATAACCAAAATGGGTCTTTCCATTCCAGAGTTACAATCACTGAGACAAAGTCATTATGTCGTCAACAAGGCTACTTCAACTCCCGTCTAGATCATACGACACGCTGCCGCACTAAATTGCCTCCATGCAATCTTAATTACCACTTCAAGCGCCAGTTTTACAGGCATTTTTGTGTCCAGCTTTTATTTCTGACTGTATATTTCCTTGAACATCCATCAACTACTCACAGAGACGATTCTAAAGAGCCCAAACTAGATAGGATTGCATTATTTTATTACAGAGGTCCTATTACTACCTTCCTGCTCCATCATCAAATCAGATCGTCAGAGAGACCAGAAGTCAAATTTAACTTGCAAGATTCCACCCTAATATGTATATATCACAAAATATTTTCTTCTGTTTCCGCGATTATTACTCATTGAAATAAAACAATGTCATGGTCCACCCGTGACCATGGAAACCTGAAAAGCTTCCGAAACGTCGGGAACTAAAATGAGATAATATACGCGATATAATCCGTTAAATTGTTTTATTTCAATATATGTTACAAGTTAAATAAATAATACCTTGTAATAAAAAGCATTGCTTATCGGTTGACACACACACTATACGGAAAGTGAAGAGACATTTCTTACCTCTTAGTAGGTAGGTACCTTAGGTGAGTGTGAATAAAAAACATTTTATTATTTCAAAGGAAAACGATAAAGCATATAAAACAATATTCCCTTCACTCCCTTCTGCATTATACGAACAATTTGCCATCGTGCAATTTTAATTAGCACTTCAAGTCCCAGTTTTACAAGAGACACTTAATCACTCCCCAGCTACATTGTAACTCGGTGCAGGCACGCAAAGGCTTAAGATGTTTTAAATAGCTCATAGATTTTGTCTATATTGTATAGATAGAATATTGTGTCTTGATAATTTGACCTGTCTTGTTAGTTATACTTTTTTGTACAGCTAGGATCAGATAGTGTTAGACGCCATATATATCGCCAGTTATCTTTATGCCCTTAATAAGAACCGCTTTTGTACTAAATCTATACAGTATATACAATTAATCTTATTATAGCGTCGGTGTCATCTGGAGAATGTGTAAAATGTTGAACATTTACTACTTTAGTAAGTTGTGACACGATGGCACCGACTCCAAAATAATATTAATTGTATGTAATGTTCAGATTGAGTAGAAAAACGGTTACTAAACAAACATTTTAAAAAATACAACCGAATTGAAAACTATCTCTTTTTTGGGAGTCGGTTAAAAATACACAAAAACGCCACTTCTTTAAAAACTATTTTACTAGTTTGCAACAAGGTTGAAAAAAGTAACAACGAAGGTTGGCACTTAGCTTAGAACTTGTACCTACATGCAAATTACGAACAGTAGTCAATCGGGTTGGCATAAGTCAGTTACAAAGTTCCGATGGCCTGACCTAACCTTAGCTTACAAGGACGCGTAGGGTTGTCAAATGGCCGAGATTTGGTTAAAATTTTCTCTACATCTCATATGACTCGCAATTTAGAAAGACCCAATGTCACCATCCTATGAGAATAGAATAAAATATATGAATTCCCACACAAACATAAGTATAATAAGAAATTAGCTGAATTAAATATTATTTTTATTATAAACGTAGTTTCAATCGGTTAAAGAAACTTAACTAACTTAACAGTTAAGGGGGTCCATCAACTTTTTTTCTGATTGTTGTTATTTTATAGAGCCAGCCAGCCTGCGCCGGGCTCCCGCTCTACGCACCGTCCGTCCGTATGTCACAGGCATTTTACTCACAAGCTATAAGATATATAACTATAATATTGATGAAATTTGGAACAGAGGTGTCTTGTTACTTAGTTTGATAGTTAAATCCATACTAATATTATAAATGCGAAAGTGAGTCTGTCTGTCTGTATGTTACCTCTTCACGCTTACAATTTAAGTTTAAACGAATTTAAGGCGGGCGAAGTCGCGGGCAGAAGCTATTAAAATATATATATATATATATTTCTGAGGGGGGCACTCCATACATGTAAATGTAACCGAAACTGAACAAAAATTCAGAAAATATGAATGTGTGGCACATCATTCGAATTCGACAGATCTTCTAAAAACACTGAGGTTTCTACAAAAAAAATTGATTAAGTGAATAGAAATATTCGCTCCGAAAGTAGCAAAAATTGTGCTCCCCCGCCCCTCTATTATCTAAACGGTTATAACGGTAGGTATGTTCAATATGAATAAAATTTACAAATATAAAGCTGAATAAATACTTCCAACGAAAATTGTTTCGTGTCAGCATAAAGACGTAAGTGCCGGGGAGATACCTACACTCTGTAGTTAGTATTTTTTTCATCTGTAGTGCATTTTTTTGTACATACGGCCGCGGAATCCTACATTGAGCATGGTCCGACTTGCTCTTGGCCGGTTTTTTTACATAAAATTAATATATATTTGTCTTCCGATGTGGCAGCCCTTAGACTTACAAGAGGGTGGAACGAGTCCTAATTAGCACGAGACGCGTGTGTTGCATGTTCAGCCTGACCTTGTTTAAGGCAAGATGTTCTCAGATAAGCCTAAAAAGCTATCTTCCAAAGTTGACTGGCGCACTGCATTGTGTCTAGACTCTACATCGGATTTTATTATTTCCATAAGTACTGAAAAGCTTATCTTTTGATTAGTCTGTAATGTTATTGATGACATAAAACGATAACGTTTTATTACTCGAAGAAGATGTCCGTAACTTTGTCACCGGAGGAGAAAAAAAATCACAACCCTTTATTAGGGTTCCGTAGCCAAAATGGCAAAAACGGAAATCTTATAGTTTCGTCATGTCCGTCCGTCCGTCCGCAAATATCAATGTGTGGCACATATTTCGACAGTTATTTTAAAAAGACTTTGAGGTTTCTAAAAAAAAAATGATTTTGTGAATTTTTTCGGAAATAATCGCTCCGAAAGTTGCATAAATTGTGAACACTCTCTTTTCTGAACCGTATGTCCAAAAAATATGAAAAAAAATACAAAGACAAGGCTTAGTAAATACTTTCAAATAAAATTGTTTTCAACATGATCGAATAAGTATACCGTTTTTGAGTTATTGCCAAAAAACTGCGATTCTCAGCTAAAGGACGTAAGTACCGTGGAGGTACGCTTTTTTGCTAGTGCACATTTTCATATCGTTTTCATCAGTTGTGCATTTTTTTGTAAGAACGGCTGCGGAACCTTACACTGAGTTTGGTTCGACATGCTCTTAGCCTGTTTTTTTTTCTTTAGCGTACTCGGGTAAAAAAGTATCTTATAACCATCTGTGAATGACCAGCTACCCAAGTACAAAAAAAATGTTGGAATCTGAACCATAGCTTCTTAGTTAAAAGGCAGTTTTTACATTGTCGATGAAATCACTTTTCATCTATCTGTCTATCAGCCATGGACGTCGGACATCTACTGCTGAACATAGGCCTTCCATATTTATTTATTTTAACTTTATTGCACAAAAGAAAAGTAAGTACAAATGGCGAACTTAATGCCAAAAGGCATTATCTACCAGTAGCCAACCATAGGGCCAAACAGAGAAGCATGAAAATGGTGCAGTGGAGAGAAACATTCAGTACTGAGAGCGTTAGGATACACAAGCAAATAATGCATACATAATTACTTATACCTATACTATATATGATATACAATATTTATATCGGGCAGACCATATCGTTCTCTATTATAAGAACAGGTGAAGGTAAACAAAAAAATGAACACTGGTTCGAAAAAAGACGGAATTATAGCCAGGAAAATATAAATAAATTCTGCAAACATATTTCATCTCTAACTTTTAATCAAGTATTTGAGGAGACCGACTGCAACAAAGCTTTCGAAGAGTTTCACGATCTTGTTATACTATTATTCAATTTGCGTTTTCCATTTGTAAAGGTAAAGCTAAAAAATAAACCGATCAAAAACAAATGGATTACAAGAGGGTTAAAGAAATGCTGCCATAAAAAAAATAATGCTATATTTCAAATATCACAAAGAACACATAAACCGAAAGTACAACAAAAATATATATCACACTTACTCAAAACTGCTAAGAAAGTGCATGCTACAGTCTCGAAAACTAAATAACATTAAATACATAAATAAATCAAATAACAAGGGTAAGGCAGCGTGGGATGTAATAAAAAATAATTTAAAACTAAATCATTCTAAAAATACCCAGTTCGATGGAAGAGAAGCAAATGGAATTATTTATAGAGAACCCAAGGAAATTTGTGAACTGTTTAACGATTTCTTTATGCATCAAACAAAAGAAGACACAAAAAATGATAAAAACTGCTTCATAGATCCCGCCACTCACAGTATATTTCTTTCACCGTTACACGAATCTGACGTTTTTAAACTAATTATATCCTTAAACAATACAAATTCAACTGGATATGATCAAATTATATGCCAAGCAAATTGCAAGACTCTTAGTCATATCATAAATCTATCATTCGAACAGGGCTGTTTTCCTGAACAGTTGAAACTTACAGCAGTTAGTGGCATAACTGCTGTAAGCATTCAAGAAAGGTGATGCCAAATTAATGACTAACTACAGAGCTGTAAATACCGCCTTAATACCGATTTTATCAAAAGTCATCGAAAAGGCTATGTATAATAAGCTTGAAGTTTTTCTTGAGAAGACAAAGGCTCTAAATAGAAACCAATTTGGGTGTAGGAAAAACAGCTCAATATCCCTTGCATGTTTTTCTCTTGTTGAAGGGATAACAAAACGTCTTAACGATAAACAATCAATAATATCCATATTTAAAGACATGAGCAAGGCTTTTGATGTCGTTGATCACAAAACACTACTCAAAAAACTTGACAAATATGGTATTAGGGGTAATACACACCGGTGGCTTCAGAAAAACTTATGTGGACGTAAGCAGTATATTTACAGAAATATCAAAAATATGTAATAATAAGGAACGTATTTATAAATCTACACCAAAAACAAACAATAGTGGTGCTCCACAGGGAAGCGTCTTAGGCCACTCTTATTCCTCCTGTATATCAATGACCTACCGGCAAACTTGAAACATAACTGTATTTTATTTGTCGCCGACACTACCTGACTTATTAAATGCAATAATAGAAATGATCTAGAAACTGAAACGAATAATGAGTTATCTTACGCTGTTCAATGGTTAGAAAAAAATAGTCTAAAATTAAACATTGCTAAAACTAAAATAATTAATTTCCAAAATTATCATTCTCCTTATGTAGCTATTAAGATACATTTGAACAATACCACGATACAACCTGTAGAATCAACTACTTTTCAAGAAAATACCTTACTATTGATAAAAATCTTAATTGGAAATAGCATATCGATATCATATGTAATAGACTTGATAGATTTTTGTTTGCGCTACGACGGCTTAAAATGGTTGCTTCTCTGGAAGCCGCACTCAATTCATATCATGGAAATGTGTCGTCTGTTTTACGCTACGGCTTAATCATATGGGGTAATTCAGTTTACATGCATGGAGCATTTATAACGTAGAAAAAATGTGTCAGAGCTGTTTATGGAGCTCATTATCTCGCTCACTGCCGACCAATATTCAAAGAGCTGAAAATTTTACCTTTGCCTTGTTTGTATATATATGAGGTTGCTAAATTTGTAAAAAAACATCCGTGCTTGTTTCCTCTGCATGACGATGTCTATAATACGGTGAGATATCCTCACAAGTTGTATGCTCCTCGACAAAGGGTAAAAGTTTTTAGTAGAAACATATATTTAATGTCGATCAAATTGTATAATAAACTGCCTAATGACATAGTTTCTTTGCAATATTCGAAATTTGAAAAAAAAAAATTGGCTGCTTGACATGTGTTGTTACTCAATGAATGATTTTTTAAATAATTGAATTTATAATAATAAATATGTTTATAATAAGTGAAATTATTTGACCTGGTATTATTATTTATTGCACATCATGTTATAATAATTCTAATTAAGTAAGTAATATTAAATTATCACATGTTTTCCACTTTTTATCACGGTCATTTTAATGTACCTAAATAATATTTCTACGCCGATCACGGCAGGGTATGCTGAACCAAATGTATTTATTCCAACAATTGTACCATATTCTTAGAAATAAACGTATTCTATTCTATTCTATTCTATATATTACAAATAAATAATAAATACAAAATATACCAACTACTGCATGGACGCTACTTGAGTTCTTGTTCCAGCAGATGGTTACGTAGCATCCGCTTGAAAACTACCTTGCTTGGGGCTTGTCTGATAGAAATAGGGAGCGAATTCCAGAGACGGCTTGCCTGAACGGCGAAAGAATTTGAAATGAAACCGGTGTGGTGTGAAGGAATTAAAAGTTTGAGAATTCGGGAGGAACGTAGTTCACAGCCTGGACGGGAGTTTGAAAAACGAATTTGGATCCGTATCATGCTCTATCTAATTATATAACAAGTTTTCAAGCTTTCCAAGTTTATAACGAACTGTCTGGCAGGCAGAAGAGCGTTGCCGCCCATTTTTGTTTAGGTATTCGGCACACCATGAACAACCAATAAACACAAATGGTAGGTAACCGCTCTCGCTACAATTTACTTAATGATAATTGCACTTCCCAACATTACCCTAATTTCTATAGCCGGGTTAGCTGATAGAACTTCCAGGTATTCCTTTATTACCCTTTAATAGATAAAGTAGGTTATACGCAAAGAAGTCTTCTTATCTTAAGTTTTAAGTTATGGAAAAACAACTTCGAAGTATGCACATATTTTCATGCAAAATCCACTTAACGATGTAAATATTTTCTTACTTTCTGAGCAGCTGATATACTGAACGGTGTTTAACTTCTGTGTATGATAAATTACCTCTCTACGAAAAGTGAAGTAATATATACCTCTAAATGAAACACAATAATGCTCAAACTAACTCAAAAGAACGCATATTCGAATGCCGAGAATTTTAACTCCAACTTTGATGACTGATTTATAGTACTAAATACTCCCGATGTATAGTTATACTCTTTTGCGTAATGAACCTAGTAAAAAATCTCCCTTCACACTTAAGTTTACATTGAGTGTTACTTCAGCTAGGGGACACCATGATCATGAGTCAAAGTAAGTCATAGACTTTTACACACGATTATACAAAGAACAGCTGACCTAATATGGAATGCCTCGATCTTAGAAATTCAAATTTAGCAATGCACATCGAAGAGTCGCCTTTAGTGGTAATTCTAAGCGCGTGCCAAGTTTGCACTTTGAGTTGAGCAATTCCGAGCATTACCATAGCAACACCCGGCACTTATGCTTGCTTTGTACTTGAGCACTAACTATGCCTTGACTTTAGTTACTAGTAAAGTAAGGTGTACTTAAAACACATTTCATGTACAGTCAAATGCTGCAACTTTGCCATGTACGTACATGGCTGTTATGAAAACCATTCAAACGGTTCCCATCTTAAACATAGAAACTTTGCCTTGACTTTAGTTACTGGTAAAGTAAGATGCACTTAAAACATATTTCATGTAGTAAAATGCTGCAACTTTGCCATGTACTTATACACACATGGCTGTTATAAGAAACTGCGATTTCGACAGTGCTTTGAACGGTTTCCATTTTAAACATAGGAATATCTGATACTTATGCTAGATCTGTATTTAAAAAACTCACGAATTGTGGATCCCGCGCTGAGCTTACAAAACATTTCGTCTTGGTGCCTCCACTAGGTCTTACCAAAGCAAATTTTGCAATGCATATCAAACATTGCTTTTAAAGGCAATTCTAACCGCGTGCCAGTTTTCACTTTGAGTTGAGCAATTCCGAGAATAAGCATAGCATTACCCGGCACTTATGCTTGCTTTGCCCTTGGAGCACTAACTTTGCCTTTAGTTACCAGTAAAGTAAGGTTTACTTAAAACACATTTCATGTATGTCCTCCCGTGACCATGGAAAGCTGGAAAGCTTCCGAAACGTCGGGAATGAGATAATATACGCGATATAATCCGTTAAATTGTTTTATTTCAATGAGTAATAATCGCGGAAACAGAAGAAAACATTTCATGTAGTCAAAATGCTGCAACTTTGCCGTTTAGGTACCTAAACGGCAAAGTTGCAGCATTTTGTTATGAAATACTGCAATTTCAATAGGGCTTTGAATCTGGAGCATGGCCTGACACTTATGATTGGTTTGTAAGGATTATCAAAATTTGCGAATTGTGGTGCTAAGCTTACTTAAAACATTTCGTCTTGATGCCTGCACGAGGTCTTACCAAAGCAAATGTTGCAATGCATATCAAAGAGTAGCCTTTAGAGGCAATTCTAAGCGCGTGCCAAGTTTGCACTTTAAGTTGAGCAATTCCGAGCATTACCATAGCAACTCCCGGCACTTAAGCAATAACTTTGCACTTAGAGCAATAACTTTGCCTTTACTTTAGTTATGCGATTAAGGTTTAAAACATCATTTCGTGTACAATTAAATGCTGCAAATTTACCTAGTAGGTAAATATCTGTTCTGGTCCAGTAACGTATACGCTTCGAAGATCATCCGCACAGTGACGCCGGGTACGGCGAAACTAGTGAAATATATGTGGCAATGAAATAAACCAAATATTAAATAACGGGTTTTTTTATATTATAACACAACGCTCGATTGTAAAGGAATTGAACCTGCAACCTCTTTAACAGAACTTTACGTACGCTGCTTGAAATTTTCGAACTCGCCCTCTATATCTTTCTTATTTTTAAATGCTAAGCGTTAGTAGTAAGCGTTTAGCATTAGCCATACTCCAAGACATGCGTATCACGCTTCGTCTCCACTCAAGTAAGAAGATAAGAAGAAAAGGCCCAGCAGGAGTCATCTTCTATCTCCAACTTCAACAGAGCTGGCCCAAGTCAGCAACTCTCTACCCGGCGGATTCCAAGTCCTGGCAGCCATCCGGCGGTCAGGCTCTCCCGTTGAGTTATACCCGCCACTTCACAACTCTAAATTGGTCAGACCATGACCAGAAGAGAAAAGCAAAAAAAAAAAAACATATTTATAAAAATATATTTATAATGTCTGTAGCAGAATTTCGTAACATTTTGCCAATGTGCATTATAACATATTAGAGTACACGGGCGACCGCGTTCCCAAAACCGGGAATGTTATATGTTATAAGGAATACCGCAGCGTCGAGACTTGAGAAGTTGTGTTGCGGTTCGCAACAGCTTCAACTTGGATCGTGTAACACTTACGTGAATCTACAAGAATTTACTGAAAATTAGGAAACTGGGAAACAATCAAGGTGAAATTCAGTTCCTGCAGTTTTTATTTTCAATTAGCTGCCCGAGCCGGGTTCGAACCAGTGTACCCAGTGTTATTTGTAATTGTGTGTACTTAATTAAAAAATTGTAATTGTATGTAACTGTGTGCAATTTGTACACGAAAGAGGATGAGACCTCAACTCCCTTTTACTGTATGGATAGACCATGTAATGAAAATACCCGGCCAAGAGCATGTCGGACCACGCTCAGTGTAGGGTTCCGCAGCCGTTCATACGAAAAATGCACAGTACAAATGAAAAAAATGCTATATGGAAAACTGCACTAGCAAAAAAGCGTATCTCCACGGCACTGACGTCCTTTTGTTGAGAAGCGCCGTTTTTCGGCAATAATTCAATAACGGTATATCTGATAATATTGAAAATAATTTTCGTTGAAAGTATTTCTTAAACTTTATTTTTGTAATTTTTTCATATTTTTTGAACTTACCGTTTACAAAATAGAAAGTAGAGGGACACAATTTATGATAGTTTCGGAGCGATTATTTCCGAAAATAACCACTAAATGAAAAATAAAAAGTTAAAACTCCAAATGATTTTAAAAGATTTGTCGAAGTGTGAGCCACACATTAATATTTGCTGAAAAAAAAAGCATATTCGGTTACATGTATGGAGTGCCCCCCCTCGCTAGACTCATTTTATTGTATTATTTAACCATCAAACTAAGTAGCGGCTTACACAAGACAACTATATTCAAAATTTCATCAATATACAAATTGTAGTTTAAGAGGAAAATGCCTGTGACATACGGACTGATGGACATGACAAAACTATAAGGGTTTCGTTTTTTTTCCATTTTGGCTGCGGAACCCTAAAAATGTGAGATCACATGAACCGTGATAATCACAGTTGAAATTTTCGTAGATGATGTACTTCTGTTGACGCTATAACAACATATACTAAAAACAGTAAGTATAATTTTATATCTGTCTGTCTATGTCAGTAACCAGTATAAAATGATCAAACACCGCGTAGTGCCTAGGAATAGGGCTCTGCTAACACTAGATTTTCATAGATACGGCCGTTTGCAGAGTATATTTTGTACGGAATCCTCGGTGCGCGAGTCCGACTCGCACTTGGTCGGTTTTTTATTTATTTACACAGGCCCGTCCCGTTTCTGATTAGCAACGGAATTTCTTTATTTCGAGGCGGCGGTAATAAAAGGTATATTGGTGTGATTTTTTTATATCCGTTCCTAAAAATAACGAGTGCCCTGACCTAAGTTATGCACGGAATTTAATAAAGTGGAAACGAAAATGCGGGTCGAACATCTTGCTCGTGGACCTAATAAACCAGAGATTTTAATAATGTCGCAAATATTCTTCGACCCTTCTGATGGAGAAAATCTTTTCATATTACTTCACTTATTACCTTATTAAGTAATTAATTTTAATTAAGATTGGTCCGCTGGTCTTGCGATTTAGAGATTTTAACCAGTTATTTATTTTTATATTGTGTGAAAAATATAAGGCAGGCTGGCTTTGAAGTTTCCTCCTTCCTCGGAGTAAGTGTCTATGTATGTCTGTCGCAGCCCTTGGTTTATCCGCCTTAGGACATAGGCCACCTCCATACCCTTCCATGACTTCCTGTCCCCTGCCACTTGCATCCAATTTGTATCCGCGTAGCGCCTAACATTGTTGACCCATTTTTCTGGTGGATGCCCTCTACTTCAAGTGGTCTCTCTGGGTCTCCACTCCAGGGTTCTTCTGGTCCATCTTTCGGCATCCATACGAGCAATATGTCCAGCCTATCTCCACTTCCTGCTTTCTATAGTGTGCCTAATGCACTCGTTGCGCTTACGATCTATTACGGTAATGACGAGTTTCGCTCTCATCATCTCATTGCGCGATTCGGCGTTTTTCAGCGGACCGTTCAGTAATAGGCATGATGACTGGGTATGAAAATTAAAATTCTAATTAATCCATCAGTTAAATAATACAAAAATATTGGACACGTATTTTTTGTTTTTTTTTTTTCAAAATAAAAAAAAATACTCAGATAAATCGCATTAAAGTTTAGGAGTGGGGGCTCGTGACGTCACTCCTAAGTAAAATTTGTACTTAGAAGTGACCTCCGGCGATATTTTGACTCGATGTATCTCCTTTATTTTTTGATGAAGTTAAAAAAGAAAAAATACGTGTCCAATATTTTTTATTAATCTACAAGAAGGACTATTTTTTTATAATTTTGTCATCATCCCTATAGTAGTGGTTTTCATGCCGTATGCTAGCACAAGAATACACTTATTATACAGTCTCGTCTTCAGGTTTTGTGGTATAGTTTTGGAGCTTAATATGGATTTGTTAGCCTCATAAGCAGACCAGGCTTGACCTATCCAACGATCGACTTGGGCTGTTTGATAGCCAAGCGTGATTTTATGACCTATAGGTAAATATGATACTCGTATCTCTGAACTTTTTACAACTTATTTTTTTACTCAACAAATAGCAAATGAGCTATCAAGTCGCCTGTAGAATTACCTATCATCCTCATCATCATCATCATTTCAGCCATAGGACGTCCACTGCAGGCCTCTTCAACAGATTTCCACATGGGCCGTATATTGGTGACCCGCATCCAGCGAGTCCCCGCAACCCTAACCAGGTCGTCACCACCTTGCGGGTGGCCTTCCCACGCTGCGCTTGCCGGTCCGCGGTCGCCACTCGAGAACCATTCTGCCCCAACGGCCATCGGTTATTCGAACTATGTGTCCTGCCCATTGCCACTTCAGTTTGCTACTGTTTGCTATGTCGGTGACCTTGGTTGGTAGAAAAAACTATCGTCGCCTAAAAATATGTGGGTCATCATAGAAACTGCCTCATTATTGACTGCAAGACTGTAGTTAGGCCATAAAATTATTTAAAAACCAATCCTTTTATGGCAATTCCGCTCCCGTTTCCCGACTTAACCATACTATAAATGAAACCATCTAGAAATTTCCATCTCATTTTGTGACGAGTAGATTTGGCCCAGCGAAGCAAGATACTTGAATATGCTTGAACAGTTGGCGAATTTCCAGATGCAATGAAAAACCGAATTATACGGGTATTGCACCGTAATGTCGAGTTAAGATAGAGTAATGAGTTCTTTGTTCTTTATCGGTAGTTCTAATGTCCCATGATTATATTGAACCAGGGAGCGTTAATCATCATAATATCAGCGAAAGGACGTCTATTGCTGGACAAAGTTGTCGCATTGTCGATAAAATATTTTGCTACGTCACTTATAAGTGCCCCGAGTTATCCCTTTTTTAGCAGTACACTCGCTTATAATAACCCAGTGACAAAACTATCGGAACTACAGACTCGCTTCTCGCCGCTCACCAACTCGTATTTAAGCCTAGTTCTGACCAGGCTAGTATTTTATTGCAAGTTCATACATTTGCTTCTAAACGCGAGTACGATATATATATTAACTCGCACTAATCACTAATCAGAGTGTGAACAGACCTTTAGTTTCTAGCTTCTACTTGCTTCTCGTTCATCGTTGGCGGGGGACAAGGGCCTAAGACAGTCGCGTTAGACGTGATGTCAAACTAAATATACGTTCCCGTACACAAAGCGCCTGTTGCTTTACTTCCAACGCTAGTTTTCTAAGCAACAGTGAGCGGTGCGCACTCAACAGGCGATCGATGAACCTTGGGCAATCCAAAATCACGCAAACCGGATTACCACGCTATTTCCATGTAGTAATATATTCTGTTCACGCTATCCCCGACCAACCAACACTTCTGGTTACTGGGTGCTATATAAATATGCTACACTATCTATATTATGAAGTGAAGGGCGTCTACAGGATCATGGCACGCCTCATTGTTTCTAGGAGCAATCACATCCCAGGTAACACATAAGCTTATACAGCCTTATACAGCCCTTATAATGCTCAAACTGGCTGTATAATACCTGTATAAGCCCTTATACAGCTTGTGTGCTACTTGGGATCCTTCAAAAGTACTAGAGTTGACAAAACAACAATATGACGACACGACACGTTTGGCTCAGTTGATTCGATAACGGCCTACGAAGCTGGCGGTACCGGGTTCGAATCCCGGCCAGGGTAAGTGTTTGTGGGATGAGCACGAATAATTGTTCCTGGGTCGTGGATGTTTTCTATGTATAATCATTATAATTTATCTATAAATATATCATGTATATCGGCGCCTGCTACCCATAGTATAAGCTTTGCTTAGTTTGAGGCTAGGTTGATTTGTGTAAGATTGACCCTGATATTTTTTAATTATTTTTTTACGCTGTTTGCACTAAAAAGACTAATAAAAAAACTAGTAACAGAATTTATTAACCAACTGCGATATAGGTTTTTGCAAATAAAATAAACTTACGGTATTTTTTATAATATTCATCTTACATCAATATTATAGCTTAGTTTTTGCCAATTAAGAGAACGTACAATTTATCAAATTTCAGTCCCTCTATTTTCTTTGCCAACTCTTCACCTTCGAGATAGAACACCGCTGGAATCACGCACAAGGTTTAATGAAAATCTCTTGTCAAAAGTAATCTAAAACCAGTGTTTATGAGAAATGTTATAGTTTTCTAAAACCTCTAATTTATGGTTTCTTTTGCAATAGAAAATATTCTTTCTTTCCATACGCTAAATTTACCATTGAAGAAGGTAAGGTAGTTTTTCTGTTTAGCACACAATACGTAATTTCGCTAACGCGCAACGGAACTAGGTAAGTACGTTAAACACGAATACTGGCGATTGTGTCGCCTTGACCTACATAAATTGCACATTAAAATAAAGATGAAGATCTGTTTCAAGTCTTTCATAATCATAATCTCTACAAATAGACTGTACCTCTTTCAAATCAGGAACTGATTATCCACTTCACTCTTGCGCGTATTTTTATAGTAGCTTCGTCTCAAAGTTTAGAAGCTGGTACAGAAAATTGGAGGGCTAAATAAAAAAAAAACTAGCAAAAACTAAGGTTTGATTTGATGTATAGGTAAAATGTAAAAAAAACACCTTACTGTATTTTATTTGCGAATAACCTTGTAACACAACTTACTAACCAACTAAGTAAATAAATATTTTTAGACTAAATTAACAAGTACCTTGTCTAAGCCTATATAATATTAAAGCAGTTAAACAGGCTAGTAAAATTACCATAGCATGCACAAAGCACGAGCCCATAACAAATAGATTAAGCCAGATTACTTGTTAACCGTCGCGTGATTCCTAAGTCCAAGGTTTCAGGCCCGTGTGGTATTTTACAAAACGAGCGCAACAAGCTTGCTACCTATCTATACTACTACGAGTCTTTCAACCCCCATATTTCCGCCATTTTGAAAAATCCATAAACCGAATCGACAAAAAATCCATATACTTATTAATTATCGAACCTGCTCACAAAATTTCAGGATCTATCATCTGTCGGACTGACATTTGAAAATATTTTTACCCGAGCTAAAACGGAGACGCTTCTTTCTTCTTTCTTTCTATGCCTTTCACCCGGTCTAGCATAAATCATTGCGACTACTCTTGTCGCGCGATATAGCATCATCCGTCTTTCTCCCATTGTATTCAAAGGAAAGAGTCAGACAATCTTTGTCGTGCGACAAATAGTTGCGCATTACGGTCGTGGTACAGGTGCAGGGATCATGAACTTAGCATACTTAGCAACGTGGATAACAACTATTTATTTTAATTTTTAACTTGCTTAAATTGTTTTATTTAAATTAAATTATAATCGTGGAAACTAAAGAGAATATTAATATTTAGGTAGGTACAAACAGCAAAATCATTGTCCAAGCCATCTCGAAACTAATTAGATCATCATCATTACCGGTTATGATTCGGAAGAAATTGTCATTTAATAGGCTCAACCACTCTGTTAATAACAACGAATTAATCAATTGGATACGGATTATCTAATCTAATGCGTAATTATCCGTCCCGAGCAGAAAGCAGGTATGAAATCTATACTTTTATAAAGTTGTAAAATGAAATGTCTGTACATCAGAGATATTTTCAAAAAAATATTGTAACGGACTATTTGGAGATCACTGAATCTCTCATTTTCTCGTAAATAAATAAGTAAAATCAATATTACACGACAATTTTACACAAATCGAACTAGTCCCATGGTAAGCTCAATGAGGCTTGTGTTATGGGTACTAGACGACGATATATTGAATACAAGCTACATATGTATATGAAGCCCTGATCGTTCAGGGCTTCAGGGTAGTCAGTTCTCTGTGCCTTTATGGAGCCATGGTCGTTTAGGCAGTGCCTTTGTGCCTCTATAGACCACACGCCACTGGTGACGATAATGGTCTGACATTAAGGTGCGTCCACACTTGTATCATTTGCTCGTATCCGATCATCGTGCCGCGGCATGATTGCGTATCGCTCCTTGGTCGCTTACTGTCGGCGCGCCAATCATGCCGTACTCGTCCGATATAACTGTATGATACGCGTAGCAAAATGGATTTCGAGCGATCCGATGAGCGCAACGTCCAAACGCGTGATCTTGACACGCGATCATGCCACGCGACGATGATCTAATACGGGTAAATGATACAAATGTGGACGCACCTTTAGATGTTGCAATTTGTATTTAGTGTTTTTTTTTCTTTCGAGGATTTCGGTCATAATCTGCCACGGTGACCCGGGTCGGAAGACGTTGCATGTTGTATATTTCTGTTTGTCTGGCCACTACTTACGTTAAAATTCCGGAAGATTTGACGTTTACTCTATGAAATGACTGTCAGCGCCATTTTTAAAAGTAATTGGCGCAATCTGCGCTAAATGGCAATTAAAATAACTATAGTGTCAACTGCGTATGACCTTAGCAGCATGACAACTGGATTTAATTACCACTCTATGAAGGGCTTAGCATGACAGGTACAGTAAAAGGCCAAGTTTGGGGCATATTATTCACCGAAGTGGACTTTTAAAATAAAACCGGCCAAGTACGAACGAGTCGGACTCAAGTACGCAAAAGAAATTGGTTACCTACATTAAATTAGTAAAACATGTTTCGTCAGTAAAATATAGGAGAAATTTACGTAAAAATTTAGCATGGTTTTGCCAAGTTTTACTTAAAATATTGAGAATTCTTATTTACACAAGAAACACTCATTTTGAAAAATCTCATGTGAGCCTGGGGGTCGGAGGGAAGGATTGACTCAAATCTCACCGTTCTCACGTAATTCATGGACGTCCCCTTTGATTAATAACAGTCAATGTTCATATCAACGATCTTTTTATACGTGTGGCGTAGGTACCCGTGGCGTGGCGTCCATATAAGCTGATTCCCACCAGGTTGCCCAAGAAAGGCTTATACCACCATTTTCTTTAAATATAAGTAATTTAATACGCTTCGGCTTCCCTTTTGATTTCCCTGACGCCACGCCTCTCGTAGCTAAGTACCTTGGCACAAATCTACGCCACACGTATAAAACGATCGTAATATAGGTACCTAGGTACTTGTACAAAAAGAAACACTATTAGTAGAAGGTTATCATAATTGGGCGAATTGATGACTGTTTGTCGTGTAATAACCGCAATCAGTGTCTAAATGAAGCATAAAACAACCGACAATTTGGATTTACTGTATATTTCTAGAGTCATTACCAAGTTTAATAGCAGAACAAAACAATGATTCAGATTTATTAATTTCAAGAGTTGGTAGATATAAATTTGCATTAATTAAGTTATAAGTATTTACATTATGACCGTCATCCATCCATACTACATATTATAAAGTTGTAAAAATTAAATGTCTGTACATTGAAGATATTTTCAAAAAAATGTTTGTTATGGACTATTTGGAGGTCATTAAAACGAAAAATATTTTTTTTTGGATTTTATGTATGTTTGTATGTGTCGTTGTGGCTTCATCAGGCAAAATCGGCTAAACGGATTTCAACTAGTCTTGGTACACGGGTAGCTGGGTATCTCCAGATGGTTATAGGATAATTTTTACCCGACTACGCTGAAGAAAAAATTAAGGGTTATGACTTTTTCTCCTCCGCGAACGAAGTTGCGGGTGCCTTCTAGTTTTCAATAAAATAATGATGCGGTCTATTTCAAGGTTCCTGAATTAAGAATCTTTTAATTTTTGTATGTCTGAATGTTCGTCGTTGCGGTTTCATTTTTATTTTTTGGTAGGGTAGCTAGACATCCACAGATTGTTATAGGATATTTTTTATTCGATTGAGCTGAAGAAAAAAAGAGGGTTATATTTAGTGTAAAATAAAGTAACATTATTAATAAATGTTCCAATGTCAAACAGAAGAGAAAGAAATAACAAATTTAATGATAATAATTGATATCTTCTCTCGATAAAAATCGGCATTACAATACGAAAAACCGGCCAAGAGCATGTCGGACCATGCTCAGTGTAGGGTTCCGCAGCCGTTCCTACAAACAAATGCACTACAGATGAACAAAATACGATATGAAAAAGTGTACTAGCAACAGAGCGTATCTCCACGGCACTTACGCCGTTTTGTTGAGAACGGCTCGACCGATTTTATTCAGTAATAGTTTTCATTGCAAGTACTTATAAGGCCCCATTTTCATGAATTTTTCCATATTTTTGTGACCCGTGGTTGAAAAGTTAGAGGGGGAACGACGCTATTGTTTGGAATTCCGGAGCGAATATTTACAAAACTGCTGACTTTATCAAAAACTAATGGTTGAAGTCCCCTATTATTTTTAAAAGACCTATTCAACGACACCCCACACACTAGAGTTGGAACGAAAAAAAATCAACCCTAGTTGATTTTTTATTTTTTTTTATTTTACCGTTTTGCCGGCGTGATACATACACCTACTCATACCAAATTGCAGCTTTGTAGTACTAATGATCACGGAGCTAAGCCGCGGACGGACAGACAGACGGATAGACGGACATTGCGAAACTATACGGGTTCCTAGTTGACCCTAAAAATGGAAATAAATGAAAAATAAGGCGCAGGTTCAGACCAATATTTAACTTAATTTTCATATAAATAGGTAGATATAAGTAAGCGAAAGCAAAATTTAACTAGTTTGAACTGAGACTGTTTCCACAATGTCGAACTCAAGCGATGTGGATCGTTATGACATCACCAGTTATAAAAATATGGTATTCCTAAGAGATATTATCTAGATCAAAGTTACAAAAAAAGTAACTTGCAAATTTAAATTAATATGTTGAAATAGTTGTAAATGCAACTTTAGCCACGCCCCAATGCGTTATCTATGACAGACTTGATGATATCACATCGGATGTCCTAGAATATTGAACTTCGATATTTTTGACACTCTATTTCACACGATTCTGCTAAATTTAGATGCTTATTTCACGTTTTTTTATCAGTACTTGAAGGGAAGGTAAAGAATTCCATAAACGCCCTGATTAAGAACGGAAATTGGCACTTGAAAAATGTATATACCTACCTACCGCGAATTCTGATAAGAGTTCCTCTAAGTAAGAGAAACCAGATAAATGTAAGCAAATTCTGCGCTTCTAAGTATTTTAGTGGATTGATATTTTTTGACCAGAAACTTATTGAGAAAAAATTACCCCTTTTTGGATTCGTCCAAAATATAAGGAAGGGTTTTAGAGATTCACATAAAAATAAAGCCATAGTCAAAATCTAGTTATCTGCCTGTGCCTACTGAGAAAACATTACAATTTTACATGCAATTTCTGAGACGATTGACATCTTTCTCAAGGTTATAGACCTGCCTAACTGGACTGTTTATCCAATCCAACTTTTTAGCGTAGTCTCCCACTTTTAAGGGACCATGCACCGTATGACGTAGAGGTGCGTCCACGTTTGTATCATTTGCCCGTATCAGATCATCGTCGCGTGGCATGATCGCGTGTCACGATCACGCGTTTGGACGTTGCGCCGATCCGATGCCGGCGCGCCGACAGTGAACGTCCAAGCAGCGCGATACGCAGTCATACCACGGCACGGTGATCGGATACGACAACTCCAACAGTAGCGACGATTTAGTTAAGAGTCCCCGGGAAGCTCGGCCGAATTTCACCTTCCCATACAAACGGAGTTTCGTTTTCATTTTGAAACTATGTGTTGGATTGTAACGAAACTTTGCATATACAATGACATGACGTATATCTAGACCTGTAATAAGTTTATAATGGCTCCAGTTTATAAAACAAAATACAGCAGAAACAAGTTTTGTATGAAAAACTTAAATTCACTGTATTTTTTTTACTATGGTATCTGAAGCTACATAAACTAATTACAAGCCTGCCCTTAACTTATTCTAAGTACAAAGTTTCAGAGCTAACTAGCTAGTCGTTTTCAAGTTACTCTTAAGATAGACAAAGTAAGATGAAAGCAGCGTACGACAGGTCTTTTCGGAGATCCTTGGTGGGAGACCATTGTCCAGTAGTGTAAATCTTTCGGCTGATACAATGATGACCAATTGTTATTGCAATTTCTTTATTCAATCGATAAAACTCACTTTTTTGCACATTGTTATTAAAAAAAATTGCGATCTCGCATTCGCTGTGACCATTTTCACAGCAGGAATTGCAGGGGCCGGTTTGCCAGAAACTTCTAATAAAATTACAAGCGGAAGTCTCTTTCGAACAATATGAATTAAAAAGTGACTTCCGCTTTTAATACAAGTTACAAGCGTTAATGACACGGGGCCCAGGTCTTCTTCTGAGTTGGGCAATCTTGTCAGAGTGGTCGTGGTTGCAGAGACGTATTTTTTTCCAAGGACTGCTCTCTCAGCGATGTACTTGAATTTCTGCCAGTTAGACACGTTGCAATTACACTAGACCAGGGGTCGCCAAACTACGGCCCGCGGGCCAAGTCCGGCAAAGAAAGTGGGAGAGCCCACGGCCCATTTTGCAATTAGTCACAAATGAAACCACCTCACTGGGATTTATTTATGAGTTCGAAATAAAACAAACCAATAATCATTCTTATACTGTATTATTTTTTTAGACGGTAGATTGATCATAATCATAGCCACTCATGAATATAATCAACACCAAAAACGTTCCCTATACGTTATCTAGGAACCCCCTGAAGACTAAGACTATTTAACTAATGTATTACCCTATGACCAGCCTTGAAACCAAAGTCTTGGCCCGCACGAAGTTATATTAAGCGCAGTGTGGCCCTCGAGTCCAAAAGTTTGAGGACTGCACTAGACCATGGTGGACTCAGTAAGCTATTTGGAACAGGACAGTCCAACGAGTTGGTGGTTAACCTTGTGCTCCCCTGCCGTCCCCATAGCCTTAATCAACAGTCTCTCTATTGTGTTCTCATCTCTGTATTACGTTACCAAATAATTTAAGTATTCGTCATTTCACCGTGGATGAAGCTCTTTGAGGATGGAACCATTTCCACAATTTGACCTTCGTTTTCTTGGTTGTTCTTGGAATTGCAGGTACCTATTCAATAACGATTTACACAGACTTTGACAAGATATCTACAAAAAGAGATAACAATGAGTAGGTTGCGCTTGTAAATTCACTCACTCGAATGACAACTAATCGGTAGATAGTGCTTTGACACGACACATCAGTTGTTATTGTTACTGTTAAAATGAGTGAGGTAGAATGTTTCCTAGAATTGTTCCCTCTAAACAATAAGTGTTAATCATTTCCTGGCATTTGCTTAATAGCACCTCGTAGAATGAGATCCACTGTTTTGAATTCAGCAATTACAGGTATAGCTTGTCTAAACTTTTACAAAAAGAAATTCAAGATTTTCTCACGACGTCGTTATATTTCACTTTTAAGAGCCAAATTTCACCACCCTGTTGTTAGTGTTAGCGGCTGATTATGCATTATGTCAGTGTTAACCATTTGACAGGCGTAATTGACGTTAATCAGCCATTAGCTACTAACAAAGCATGGTGAAATTGGACTTAAATAAATCTCAACTGACACAGAAGCATTAATTTTAATAAGATCGCCTTCAACAGGTATAAAAATAGCGCAACCACTATCACTTCGTGCTCCAATTTAGCCAGACGCATACTTTCCCTCAAGAACTATCACTATTGCTCTAAAGTAAAACGTTATAATATAACTACTAAACAATCTTCAAAACATAAAATCTTTTTCTATCTAAAACGATCTAGCCTCATTGATACCGTATCTGTTTACATTTGATAAACTCAGGCGCACGATAATTCGATTCGACCGGCGACGCCAGCGCCATTCGACCGCCAGCTGCCGTGGGATACGCACGTGACTCTGAATCATGTTTTATTTATGCGTGTTGTTCTTCGGTTATGCGTACGCGCAGAATGTGGTGAACACCACGCAAGGTGAAGTGCAAGGTGCGGTGGCGAGAGATGGGAACTATTATGTGTTTTACGGAGTACATTATGCCGGTTCTGTTTCTGGAGTCAATAGATTCAAGGTGAGTGATTCACTTAAGTAGATGCACGCTAACGTTCATTATTTAAGGTATTATATAAAGTCACCAACAATAAGGCTAATCAGCTTTATTGTTGGTGACTTTATATAATACCTTACCAGTTCTATCAGAGTAGCGAAACTTGCAATACCTAGAAAGGATTTGTTCGCCTTTGAAATGTGCTGACTTTCGCTATCGATTTCACACAAATACTTCCCGATTCATGTTTTTCTATAGGACTCCCGTCTGTTATATGTGATAACAAATGTTTTGATTTTTGATTATATTCTCTTTTGATTTCGACATAAACTTGTAAAGTATGTTTGGTGTTCTCGAAGAAAATTATAGGTTAATTGAGATACTAGAAGATACTTCGTTAGCAGAGAGAGAAAAAATCATAACCGTCTTTTCGTTTTCAGCGTAGTCGAGTAAAAATCTCCTATAACCATATGAGGGTGCCAAGCTACCCGTTTACCTAAAACAGTTTCAGTATTTCGCGACAAATTTCTTCCTTCACAGTGCTTATTTTGAGATTTTTGTGGACTTTTGAGTTGGTTGTAATCCAAAGAGCATTGCATATAGATCGCAATATGTAGTTTTGAAGTTATATTATAGGGCATTATTGTCATTTTCTTGTAAAGGAAGTCTTCAATAGGGATGATGACAACTTTTTCTGTGTTATGTTATAGAACGACCTTTCAATAATACAAAAATTGGTGAAAAAACTACTTCAATGTCATAAAAACACAACATCGTTAGAATCACACTTATGGACTTTCCCAAAAACGCTCCATACTAAACCCTAGAAACGTGTGACGTCACTCCTTCCTACCTTATATGGGGAAATTAAGAACTTTGTTCTGCAGCTATATTAAATCTTGCGTTTATCAGAACGGTTTCATAATAAAAATTACCATGGGTTATTCAGTGGTATTATTATTTTTTTATATTTTCATACTTTAAAAATGAACCTTCCCACATAACTTTAAAGGCTCATAAAACAAGCTACACGAAGTTATCGAACTCAATTTTTTTTTAGGATTTGCTTCATAAAAAGTACCATTTCGCATCAAAATTGTATTATTATTTGAGTCATCATCCCTATTGAAGTTAGAAGCTCATCAACCATTATTGAAAGTCATTTGTTATTTTTTTTGTCAGTAATTCATTGTTTTGTTTCCATTATACTGGGGAACCTTTTTGGTAGTTTTATTTAAGTAGGTAGGTAGAACGCCGATGACGTCAGCTGAGGTGATGCAGCCATGACAATATACACCAATTAACACTGATAGGGCAACCGTTATTGTGGAAGATTGACGACCGGTTTAGCTCAGCGCTGGTGACAGCCTGTGAAACTGAACAGCCCTGGATTGGAACCCCTGTAAGGGCAAATATTTGTGTAATGAGCATAAATATTTGTTCAAGAGTTTTGGACGTACGTTTCCCATTTATATATTTTAAAGTTATCGTCGTCCAATACTTATAACATAAGCCTTATTGAGCTTACCATCATTGGACTAGTTCCATATACCTAATTATTGTGAAGCATTTAAATAAGTGGGAGAGCACGAATGATAGAGAACACAGATTGTCAACTAGACGTAAAGACATAACATGAAACATCGTCCCTAGGCTAAACAACTAAACTTGCCGACCCTATATAAGTGGGATAAGAGCAGGGTGATGATGATCGTCCCTAGGCTAAACATTTTGATACACGCAGCGTATTTACCAGTCTATCCTTCTATATAACAAACTATCAGTGGAACTCAAAACTATAATAAACAGTAAAATATTTAGTGCAAAACTCATAAAGTATCTTTTAACTAAATCGTAACTCAATTGAGGATTTTCTGCAATGCAAATAATGTAATTGACATTGCAACCAATAAGTGGCCTATTAAAGTTACCACTAGTTACCAATATTTATAGTATCTTAATTTTTATTGTAAATTAGTATGCAGGTAATATAATATATTTAATTTATAATTGGCCAATTAAAGTTAATAATTTAAATTTGTAAGAATTGACATTATTACTGCTATTGATATTGTCGTGTATGAACAAGTCATCTCTTTGCAAATTTAATTTTTATTGTAAAATAGTATGTAGGTTATAATAGTACTTAATGATTGTATTTCAAACACAATGAAAATTGTTATTGAATAAAACATAAACATATATAATTATAACTCCCGATGAAAAAAGTAGGGTCTAATTTAAAGTAAAATTGGATTGGAGTAGGTATCTGCGTATCTGTCTGTGGTATCACACCTAGCCAGTAGTGAATCTAGGGTTTTGGTTTGGGAGGGGTTTGATCTTATACTTAGGTTTAATCAAAACGTGTCACGGGATGACGGGAGGACCCTTTGTTTTGTCATCGCCCATCTCTCGGATTCGGATGTCAATTAGTTTCTGTTTTTAAGAGTACTTTTAATTTAAAAGTAATTGTACAACCGTTTGACGACTATCATCTTTTTATACTTTGGTGTGCCATGCAGGTTGTATCATTATTATAAAAAAAATATGTCAAGTATATAGTTTTCATCGTCATAACTTTCAATCTGGAATCTGGAGATTTCGTGTTTAAATATATGTAGGTCTTGCCTAAGACTTGTAGTTTAACTAGGTAGAGTAGGTAGGTAGGTCCTACAGTCAGCTGTGAAAAGATATACACGATTTCTAAGCTTGTTCTATTCTGTACTTGGGTCAGAAGAATGTATGAAAGTTTCATGTCGTTTACTCCGTGACAATGACTAAATACGAAACGTAAAGAAGACTAAAATAATGTTCTTACGTTACGTAAACTGCATATTATGACTTGTTATAACTTGTTTAAGTCAAGAATATAGTGTTCATTGGTCTAACTAGGCACTCGCATGTGAGGAATGATTCATGTCTTTTTACATCTTGACCATGAAACTAAAAACTAATTTATTAGAAGGCGCCTTCTAGTATATAATAATTATTATTCTACAACTTCGTTCGCGAAGGAGAAAATGTCATAGCACCTCTTTTATTCTTTAGCATACTTGGGTAAAACGTATCCTATAACCATCTATTTTTGGTACACGGATGAAAATGGTTGAAATCCGTTTAGCCGATTTAGCGTGATTAAGCCACAACGACACATAGAAACATTTCATTTTTACAACTTTATAATAGTACTAGCTTCTGCCCGCGACTTCGTCCGCCTTAAATTCGTTTATCGCGTAGTAGCCTATGTCCTGCCCCGGGACTCAAACTATCTCCATACCAAATTTCATCCAAATCGGTTCAGCGGTTTAAGCGTGAAGAGGTAACAGACAGACAGACAGACACACATTTTCCCATGTATAATATCAGTATGGAAGTATGGGCTAGCGGCCGCCCGCGACTTCGTCCGCCTTAGATTCATTTATCGCAGATAAAACGTATTTTTCCGGGATAATAAAAAAAGTAGCTTATGTCCTTCCACAAAACTCGATATTTTACTAATTTAAATGTGAAGCATATTACCAAGATTTCAAGTTCCTAGCGTAAAAAAATATTTACTGTCCATACAAATTTTCATCTTCTTTTTCGTCCCAAAAGGGATGAAATTTGACATACATTATAGCCTATGTCCTATTCTGATATTATATAAGGTACATAACTGGAAAGTTTCATAAAAATTCGTCCAGTAGTTTTGAGATTAAGTGGAATGTACATACATCTTTCACGTTTATAATATAGTAAGAAAGTACGGATGTTACCTTCAAATAGTTTGAGATTATTTGATAAATATAAGCGATATAGGTCCGTACCTATAAATATAAATATTTTCAATATACAGACATACCACTTTATAATAGTAGATTACACCTAAAACAATAAAGCCGACCAGAACTAATATTAGGTGTAATTAGGGGGGTTTGGGGGTGATATTTTCGTTCTTGACGTCTTATATCAAGGTCAGTGTAACGGATATCTTCAAAATCTTTGACCCTTTCTTGATACAAGCGCAACATTCGTGCATTCTGGTCGCTCTGAGGTTCCTAGCTAAGTTATTACACTCCAAACCACAGAATCTTACTGTTTTTATTCTCTATTACATTACAGACAATACAGCAATATCCTGGCGACACATGACGACATACGAATCTAAATTTGGTCTCACCGGCCATTTGTTTAATCAGTGCAAATAAATTTTAGGCATGAGATTGAGTCATCGCCGAAAATATAATGTTTTCCTATCAATGAAAAATGTTTCAGTACATGGTACAGTACAGGTGGGTACGCAGGAGAGGGGGGGGGGGGGGGGATTAGATACTGCTGAAGTATATACATATAAAAATAGTATAAGTAACTAGCGTACGTTTTCGCATTTATTATTACCCATCAAATATTTTCTAAACAGTTTAAGCACCTGAACTCTTAAGAGTTTTACATTCGTCTGTAAAGTTATAAGAGGTTTGCGAACAAATTCAATCCTTACGCAAATCCCCTAAATATATTTTTTGAATGTTCGCATGCAAATACATCATCGAAACTTTTAAATATTTTCATGTTTTTTTTGACACAAACTTGGGCATGTCAGTTCATATGCCTTCTCGTGTTCACCTTCTAAATATCCTTAAGTATGTCCTTAGGGAATCTAAGGATATAAATTGAAATATGAAATATTTGTGGAATGGTTTTGCCTTACACTACTTTTTTCTGTCTCTGAGGAGTCTGAAGTTGTGAGAATAGGTGTATTCCACCAGAACGTCTACTTTGCCGGGTACGTGACGGCTATGACAACTACCTTAAAAACTGGAATTGACTACAAATACAAAAACCAAGTTATAAATATTGACATCCCTAAAATGGCCTGTCTAACTTTCTTAGAAGTATGAAAAGAATGGCGTCACGTACCCGACATTCTGATGGAATGCACCAATATCGTTTATTACACCAGGATAAACATTACAGTTCTATCTATCTATCAGCCAAGGAAGTCAACTGCTGAACATAGGCCTCTTCTATAGTTCGCCACAGGGTGCGATTCTGCGGAGACCGCATCCACCGACTCCCCGCGACCCTTACGAGGACATCCGTCTACCTAGTCGGGGGCCATCCTACGCTGCGCTTTTCTATACATGGTCGCCAGTCCAAGACCTTACTGCCCCAACCAACAATCCTTTCTCCAGGCTACAAGGCCCACCCATTGCCATTTCAACAATGCACTCCTGTGAGCTATGTCGGTTACTTCGGTTCTTCTGCGGATATCCTTTTCTGATTCTATCACAAAGAAAAACATTACAGTAGTTACAATATATAGATAAACGTAGGCATCTCAATAGGCCCTGCAAGGGTTAAGATTTTTTTTTCAAATAATTAGGTTCTTAACGAATATATATACAAAATGTTATTATTGTTTTTTTTACACCTCTCAAAACAGAGAATACAAATAAACATGTTTGTAGTCAAACAAAACCACTGTGCGATGCGTTTTTCAATGACTACAAAGCAAATTAAAAACATAACATTACTAAAGAGAATCCCAAAACATTCTAAGTCGTTGTTCAGAGCCAGGCGATTAAATAACAACACACTGAGCCCACATCCTTCTTCTATCTCATAAAAATGTATAAGAGCAAGCGAGACGCCATTTTACGCTTCGCATATTCACTTCAAAAGGTTTTTGCGATCTCGGCTTACAATTATCTTAACAGACCCATTGGGCGCCGCGCGACCGAAAATAATGAAGTCAAAAAGAACCACTTTCATTTATAACCTTAAGTCAGGTTGTTAAGACTGAAATTAGAATGCGTTACTTACACACTAAGTACGTTTCAACCCTTAATGGGGACAGCTGTTTCGCTCATTTTGCGTTCTTTAAAAAGGGAAGGAGTGATTTTGTTATGAAGTTGCGCGCTACCTGACCGGTAAATATGCATTCTACAAACATTCGCCAGCCACGGATAGTGTTTTTATACAAACTTTTTTTAGGGTTTAGAATAGTCTGGATTATAACAGGTTTATTACTAAACTAGAAGATGCCCGCAACTTTGTTCGCAGAGGAGAAAAAGTCATAACCCGTCGTTTTTTCTTCAGCGTAGTCGGGT
Organism: Hedya salicella; assembly: GCA_905404275.2. NCBI lineage: Eukaryota > Metazoa > Arthropoda > Insecta > Lepidoptera > Tortricidae > Hedya > Hedya salicella. The sequence goes on along the minus strand of FR990112.1, from coordinate 5,274,848 downwards.
AAAAAGTTTCCTATAACCATCTGGAGATACCCAGCTACCCGTGTACCAGAAATTGTGGAAATCTGTTTAGCCGATTTTGCGTGATGAAGCCACAACGACACTTACAAACATACATAAAATCCAAAAAATATATTTTTCGTTTTAGTGACCTCCAAATAGTCCGTAACAATATTTTTTTTGAAAATATCTTCAATGTACAGACATTTCATTTTTACAACTTTATAATAGTACTAGCTTCTGCCCGCGACTTCGTCCGCCTTAAATTTGTTTATCGCGGATAAGGGTATTTTTCCGGGATAAAAAGTAGCCTATGTCCTTCCCCGGGACTCAAACTACCTCCATACCAAATTTCATCCAAATTGGTTCAGCGGTTTAAGCGTGAAGAGGTAACAGACATACAGACAGACAGACACACTTTCGCATTTATAATATTAGTATGGATAGATCATGCGACACGATAACAGGCCAGAGTATTCTGAAAAAACTTCTTGAATCTTACAAGAAAAAGATACGAATCTAAATGGACAAAATCTGTACTTTGTAATAAATATGAAAATATCATCGAAAGTACATCTACGAGTAATACTAGCTTAATGAAGGTTTTCTAAAATGGCAATATCACCAGCCGTTGCCACCATGACGTAAGGTCTAACAGACAAGAAGTGTAACATCCACCAATCACAGCACAAGATTTTGACACTTCTTGTCAATTAGACCTTACGTCACGGTGGCGCAAACTGGTGATATTACCATTTTAGAAAACCCTAATTGATAGGCCTCCTTACAATTTCATGAAATGTATAAATGTGTAGGTCCGTTCTCGAATAGATAGGAAACCTATACTAAAATCTGTAACATGCACTTACACGAAATTGTTATCTAATCATTTATTTGTCTGCTATCTATAAGTGAACGTGATACTGTTAAGTAACCTACAACATAGACATGATGTACACGACGTACTCTAAATAACTCTCACAGTAGTTTTCTATTTAAAATATATACCTCAATGTTTTTTTTGCTTATTTCCAGGCACCACCTCCACCACCCCAATATCCAGGAGTCTTCCACGCTGTCGATAACACGGTGATATGTGCTCATCCAACGCCTAAAGGAATAGCCGGAATGGAGGACTGTCTGGTCCTCAACATTCATACAAAGAACATGACCACGCCCAAACCCGTGATGGTTATCCTACTCGGAGAAGAATACTCATCCGTAGACGTTAAGACATATTCTCATAAGAGACTAGTCGAATCTGACGTGGTTGTGGTGACCATGAATTACAGATTATCAATCTTCGGTTTCCTATGCTTGGGTGTACCTGAGGCGCCAGGCAATGCTGGACTGAAAGACGTCCTGCAAGGATTGAGGTGGATAAAAGACAATATTGCAGGATTTGGCGGTGATCCCAACAATGTACTTCTATTTGGTCATGGCTCAGGAGCTGCTATGGTAGATCTGATCACACTGTCACCTCAATCGGCCAATTTAGTTCACAAAGCATTTACTCAGAGCGGGTCTGCTTTAGCACCTTGGGCCATTGCATACGAACCAGTCAAACAAGCTGAAGTTTTCGGGGAACAGCTCAGTTATACCGGAGAGACGCCAGCAGGACTAGCTCGTAAATTGGTTACAACTGACATAACCTTGCTTTCGACTGCCTTACTGGAATTTACTTTTCTGAACAACTCTGTTCTGTTTGCTCCTTGTCTGGAAAACAGAGGTCTAAACGACACTTTCCTCACGGAAGCTCCTATAGATCTGATAAAAACAGGCAATTACAACCATATCCCTTACATAGCTGGTTACACAGACAGAGAAGGCACAATCAGAGCCGCAGAAGCGATCAACGACGGTTGGTTAGAGAGAATGCAAGCAAATTTCACGAACTTCGTTCAAGTCGATTTAGGATTTGAATCCATAACCAACAAGACTGCTGTAGCTAACAACATAAAGAATTTTTATTGGGGAAACAGGGCAATTAACATGGAAACAATTACAGATTACTTGAGCTATCACGGCGATACGATGATTGTTGTGTCAGTGATCAGAGGAGCCCGGGAGAGGGCGCTTACGTCGACGGCTAGCGTTAGGCTGTTGGAGTTCTCCTACAGAGGTACCAGGAACTCGGACTGGATCTACCACCAGATCCAGATCGACGGAGTGTGGCATGGGGCTATACTTAACTATCTGTTTGACTATGACCTGAAGGCGGAGGACGAGGCTGCCAGAGCCTCGCTAGTCCGGCGTGTCGTAACTTTCGCTAACACAGGGTGAGTTGATAAAAGTTTATTCACCTTTTGACGTACTGTTGATCTAACTGTATTAAAACTAGGTTGTTGATTTTTGACAATGTTTAATGAACAAATATTGGTCCCATTATTCTTTACTGATATGCGGCATATTTGAAAAACATCAAAAATGTAGTCTAAGTTACCAACTACGTCACAGATAATTTAACATAATAATTTTTTAACACGTTATTTAGAAGATTACATTGGAGTTAAATGAATCAAGCTTATACACATCTGAATAATGAGGTTCTTGTCATATTAATAGATGTCTTTTATTGGCACAGCCACAAAACACTAAATATGATTAATTCTTTATTCCGTGTTCTGAGGGCACAGCATTTACGAGTACATATAAAGGCCAAGCCATACCGGCTGCGTGCGCAGCACGTGCACGTGCGCGTGTGCGTGGCGTGCGCGTTGTAAAGTACGAATACCCATAGGAGATGACACACCGCTGCGCACGTGCACGCCACGCAAGCGGTGTGCCATCTACTATGACATTTCATACGATGATTGATACAACGCCCACGCCACGCGCACGCCACGCGCACGTGCACGTGCTGCGCACGCATCAGGTGTGTTTCGGCCTTGAATGGCGTTAAAATAATAAATAACAACTGATTTACTTGTCGGCGTCATAATAGGTGCCTGATAGAAGTTTACTTTTTGAAATATCACGGATTAAAAGCTTTAAAATTTCAAGAACAATTCATTTCATACTCACCAAAAGCCAACGTGAGTTCGAAAATAATCTCCGCCTTAAATTTACAGTGAGCCGAGCAACGACCAAATAGCATGGCAGCCCATCACTCCCACTGTCTTCAACTACCTCTACTACGCTGGAGACTCCTCCTCCGGCATCGTGACCTTAAAAGAGTCCGGACGAGTCAATCCTCATACCACCAGAATGGAGTTCTGGAATAATCTATACGATAATTACTACATCCGTCCCATTCCAGTGTCTTCTGCTGAGAAGCTGATGAGCATCGCTTTGGTCTTAGTGCTGGCGCAGGTTGTGCTTAGTTATTTATAACCTTAGGACGTATCAGTACAAAGAATAAGAGCATATTTTTTAATTCGACTAGGAGCTATACCGAAGTTCAAAAATTTAAGTCCTTCTCGCTGTAGTGTTTATGTATGTAGAAAAGCGGGACGGTGCCAAAGCCCCTTAGTATCAGTAAGTTGTCTGCCATTTTGAGCCAAAGGCCGTGAGATTTCAGTGAATTTTGTCAAGTGTGTATCCATCGATCTTTGTTATTTGTACATTATAGTAGGCCTTTTCAGTAAGACCTTTTCGCTTTTACACTATACGTGCATTTTCATATGTCATTTCTGGGTTATCAATGTTAGACCTGGTGCCGGTTTCATAAACGCTCGTAACTTGTATTAAAAGCGGAATTCCCTGTTAAATTCATATCGTTCGAAAAAGAGTTCCGCTTCCAATACATGTTACGCTTGCAACACTTTTGAGAAACAGGCCCATGGTCTTATTAACTGCAAGGAAAATGCCCAATTATTAAAGAATGGAAAAAAGCACGCAAAGGATTTTTAGTCTGTCCATGTGTTTGGCCCAAAAGGCTTGCATTTATATAAATTGACTTGAACTATTGTAATTTTTAATAGTTGTATAAGTTCATAGTTAACAGCTTAAAGTATATTTAATTTTAAGTGACGTATGTGAAAACGATTAAAGTTTTTGTGACAATCCACCCATTCGATATACTTTTGTTAATTTTAAGCATATAACAAAAAAAAAATCAGATTTTTTTATATGTATTACACGAGATGATTTTATCAAAAGGGCCTTATAGCAGTGGCACTCACCATTTTGTGTTTTATTATACGTAAATAATAAAATAAGGAAATAAACGAGTGTTTGCTGTTTTAAGGCTCTCTTGTATTTTATTCAGAAACCTAAAGGATTTTTTTTTAAGTGTGATCATGTAGCTTTTATATAAAATTAGGTTTATTTTTTACGACAGACTTAATTTTAACTGATTGACATTGTAGCAACACAGTTACTTTTTGTGACGAATATCTACTTTTGACGTTGAGTAAATCATATAGAAGAAATATATGTACAAACTACGTTTTTTAATTAAGTATATTGAATATTATTCAGGGCATTTTATTTATATTCACTCACAAACTACGATTTAAATTACCAGAAAGACAGTACTATGTCGTAATTAATACTAATTAAAATTAGGGGAAAATTGGGATCCTTCGTTCGTACACGGGGTACGTTCGTACAAAAGCAATTAATAGATAAACTAAGTAAAGTATGGACACATTTATAATATTATAAAGTTGTAAAAATGAAATGTTTGTATGTGTCGTTGTGGCTTCATCACGCTAAATCGGCTAAACGGATTTCAACTATTTTTGGTACACGAGTAGCTGGAAATCTCCAGATGGTTATAGGATACTTTTTACCAAACTTTGCTAAAGAAAAAAAGAGGGGTTATGACTTTTTCTCTTCCGCGAACGTTATTTATATATTGTACGTTTGTATAATTTTCTTTCCTAAGATACAATTTTATGAAATAATAAAAGCACGAATGTGTCCGTATTCCACTTACTTTGTCTATTAATGACTATTGTATGAACGTGTCCCATGTACGGAGGATACCAATTTTCCCCTACTAATTGACATTCTAGAACTGGAAGATTGTATAATAATCTTAATTCATTATGAAACTTAAAATATTCCGTCTCTAGATACAAGAAAATTACTTGATAAGAAACAGGTACAAATTAAACATTAAGATTTATTCAGTATTTTGTTACGAGACGAGAATACCTACTTATTATCCTAATTATATGTTGAATAAAGTAATGACTAGTTATTTTTTACATGACCTTCGTTCTCGTTTATACTATTATAAAGTTGTTAAAATGAAATGTCTATTCAATGAAGATATTTTCAAAAAAATAAGTGACATCCGAAGGGTTAAATGGGGTTATTCCCACCTGTTACCACCAACTTGTCACCAGTGGTAACAGATGGGATTTTTTTTCCCATCTTTTACCACGAAAGTAGTCGGTGGTAACTACTGGGATTTTTATTCCCATCTGTTACCACTAAAGAAATTGGTGGTAACAACTGGGAAAAAAAATACCATTAGTTACCACCAATTAGTTTAGTGGTAACAGTTGGGAATTTTTATTCCTATTAGTTTCCACTGGTAGAATAGCTGGCTGAGAGCCAACACACAGTGTTTTTTTGACCCTCATTTTGGGACAGCCTGTTTTTATTGAATTATCAAATGGAGAAATGTATCACTAATGCAAGAGTAAAACTCCCACGAGCCTAGCTATCATAGTTTTCGAAAAATTGCAATCCAAGTAAAATTACCGGTAATGCATGTATTTAAAAAAGAACTTTTCTGTTTAACACCTTATTTTGCATACCATAGGGCCAAATTGTAAACCATGCACGGGGAAGCAACGACGTCGCAATTTCAAGATAATTGAAAAAATTACTAAATCGTTTTTATTTTTTTGTGAATAAAGTTTTTAGTATTAGCAATTAATTTTTACTTTAAAACATAGCTACATATATGGATATGGACTACTACCACAAAAAAAAATACTGCTAAACTAACAGACTTTCAGATATTAATTATTAAAAAACGTACCAGTTCGGTACCAGTTTGGTACCGGGTTTTGGTCAAAGTTCTCACCGTCACTTTTTAGCAATATCAAATACGATTCCTTAATGCATCCTGGTGGATGCGGAAGAATGCCCATGACAAGTATTATGTGCAATTCAAAGTATGGAAATTATTAAACGTACAACAAGGATTTTCTAAATATTGAAGTACCTACGCCCCGCCGTGGCACGCTTCTCATGTCATGTGGACTGCACGGTCTACCGATTGAATCTTCCGGTGATGCGTAATATGTAATGCGGGAAGAAATCCACCCTCGTTAGGCATACTAAAACCCCGCAATAGTGCCTCACCCCCGCTTCCTCCAGGTAATATGTATACAAGCCGTACCAGACTCATAGTGGCACTACCTCAGCAGCACCTCTAGCATAACTGTGATATGCTACTCTTTGTCGCGCGATAAAGATAGTCTGTATCTTTCCTTTTAATACAACGCGAGAAAGACGGGTGATGTATGTCTTGCGACGATCTTTGTCGCGAAGAGTTGTCCTAGGCCGGCTGGCTGGGCTTGACTTATCCTGCTGGGGGATGTCTCTCCGAACCCCGATCGGGAGACTTAATTCAAGGGGAATATTAAGAGTGCCAACCCTCATGCTGGTCAGCGATAGGCAAATGAAGCTATGGATAACGCCATAGCCGGCACCTACGAGTTTTATGCTTCGGAGGTGGCCGCAAGTAGGCTAGAAGTAGGAACCGATAGCCATATACTAACTCGGTTTAATACGTATGTTTCTGGATCAAGAAAGTAAAAAATATAATGGTCGCTTCGGAAAACCGTTTGACCTATCCAAACCAGAAAGCAATATTATTTTCAAATCGATTCTTGTAAGTAGATTAAACGCACCACTTTTGGCATCACAAGAGAAATCTTTTTTACTTTAGCGTCGTCGGATAAAATGTATCCTATAACCATCTTGGGATGCCCAGCTACGTGCGTACTAAAATAGTTGAAATCTGTGAAGCCGATTTGGTGTGATGTAGCCTCGATGACATATACAACTTCGAAAAAGCAAAAAAAAATCGATTCAATGACCGTCATATAGTCCGTAACACTTATTTTGTAGAAAATATTTTCAATGTACAGACATTTAATTTTACAACTTTATAATAGCAAAAAAGACGCAAATTGATTACACGAAAAAAATGCCTCCATCGTACATGTAAGTAAGACACACAATTACACATTAACACACCAACATTGTTTTTAAATACTTTCAAGATTAATCTTAGCCTCACACGCTACTATTTCATATATAATAAATAACAAAAGCTAATTTTTGAAAAGTAAACCGTGCCACTATATTGCTAAAAAGTGACATTGAGAACCTTGATCAAAAACCGAACCGGTACGTTTAAAAAACTATCTCAGAAATTCTGTGAGTTTAGCAGTCGATTTTTTTTGTGGTAGTAGTCCATATTATGTAGCTATGTTTAAAAGTAAAAATTATAGGCTAATACTTAAAACTTTAGTCACAAAAATAAATACGATTTAGTATTTTTTTCGATTATCTTGAAATTGCGACGTCGTAGCTTCCCCGTGCATGGTTTACAATTTGGCCCTATGGAAGGCCCTATACGACAACAGTGCAAAATTAAGTGTTACATTCATAGAAATATAGAAAATATTTTTTTTAATACATAGGTACATTACCGGTAATTTTACTCGGATCGCATTTTTTCGAAAACTATAATTGCTAGGTTCGTGGGAGTGTTACGCTTGCATTAGTGATACATTTCACCATTTGATAATTCAATAAAATCAGGCTGTCCCAAAATGAGGGTAAAAAAAACACTGTGCGAAATTATTTGAATAATTTCGACGGAAATAAAATCGACATGATTTTATTGTCGCGAATTCTTATTCAAATCATGATTTTATTCTTGAGTGCCCAACACTGGGGGTAACCTATATTGTTCATCACGTGGTGTTTTAACTGAATCGCAATCCCTTTTTAGCTATATGTAAACTCATTTTTTTTTGGGTTATAATTATGTCTTTCTTGTGGGTTTATTTTCGTCTTTTTATGTGGAACTGGAATCGAAAATGAGATTAGTAATTTTTATTTAAATGGATGTGCCGCAATTATATTAAAAATATGTATTGTAGCTTATTACATTGTTTTAAAATATTTTTTGGGAATATAAAAAAAAAAACTGAAGTATTTTTGTTCAAATTGAGAGCAGTGTGTACTGTCGACATATTAAAAAATAGTTCTATTCTATCGCATACCATACGATTATTATAAGAATTGAAATAATTATTTTTATAAGAAATGAAAATTAAAATGAATGTGGTGGTAACTACTGGGATTTTTTTTCCCACCTGTTACCACTAAAGGACTTGGTGGTAACAACTGGGAAAAAAAATCCCAGTAGTTACCACCAATTAGTTTAGTGGTAACAGGTGGGTTTTTTTTTCCCATTAGTTCCCATTAGTTTCACTGGTAAAAGATGGGGAAAAAATTCCCAGATGTCACCACTGGCGACAAGTTGGTGGTAACAGGTGGGAATAACCCGTTAAATGGAAAAATATTCATTTGGATTTTTTTGTATGTCGTTGTTGCTTCATCGCGCTAAATCGGCTTATCGGATTTCAACTAATTTTGGTACAGGCGTAGCTGGGTATCCAAAGACGGTTAAATAAAACTTTTTGCTCGACTACGCTGAATTAAAAGAGGGTTATGATTTTTTTGATGAAGTTGCACCTATTAAATTATATTTTTATCGTATTGGTTTTGAATAGTAGAGAATTTGTAGAGTCACCAGAGGCATAGCGTGCCTTACACGGGCCCTGTATCAAAGTTTGTAGAAGGGCCCAAGTGAATTGTAATAGTTTTCGGGCCTATATTATAACCAAATTTTGAAAACAATTATAAAAAGCCGCGACTTCTACAATACGATCACGATCGATTCTGTAGCGCGTCAGGGATGTTCGCTGACAGTTTTGCCGCCATAATGCGCAAAAGAGTGGCGTCCCTGGTGCGCAGAGTCCGAACAGCATTCTAAATACCATTGTTGATAGATTCGAGGGTTGTATCCAGAAACACTGCAACGATATTCATTGTTTATTTTAATGTGTACTTGCGTGTGATAATATATACCTACTAACACTAGAATTAAGTTTTCCTTTCTACTGTATGCTACTAACAACTATAGACATGTTTCCGAAATAAATTATTTGAATTTGAATTTAAAATACTACCGAAAATAGCACCACAACTCAAATGGAATTCGTCAATATTGAAGACAGAGTAATTAAGACGGTTACTTTGGCTGACTGACGACTCAGTGATTCAAAGTGAGTCTTGGCCTCCGATAAAAGATTCCTCCACTTCTGGCGATCTAGCACTGCACGCTGTCTCCAGCCAGTTTTCGGCGTTCAACTACGCCAGATATGCCTCCACTGGACCTCTCCAGCGATACCTGGGGCGGCCGAACGGGCCGTCATCCAGACGGTCGACCCAAATATGCTCTCCTGACACCGCGATCCCCCATCCAGATCACGTGACCGAGCCAGCGCATTGGGTGCGCTTTAATTTCTCCCATTATATTTGGCACAGCATAAGGTGCTCAAGTTCAATGTTCGTCAGAACTAAGACGCTTAAAACGTTCAAATAAGCACTCATATATATGCTGACAGCTCTGCTTAGAGCCCATGAGTCAAGAAGTTTCAATTCGAGACCACAATTTGAGTTGGACAATTGTTTTTAGGAGCCCTTGTTCCTAAATAAAAGCCTTACAAAATTTCTACTGAAAAATGAAAATGAACTACATTAAACATTACTATTATATAGGATTACTACTATCAAATACATAACATATAGGTAGATATTATAATAGTAACGGTTCTTTAAGTCCAGGCCCTTTAAAATAAGTGCTAGTCCCAATATGATGAGAAGCTTGAATGACAAAGATACGCAAATCCAGCTCCAGACAAATCAACATACGTAATCCTGCTTTGCATATAATAAGTGATCGTATTCAGAGAACGCCAATAAGGCTGCCAACCGTCATCCCAGGGGACACATTCGATGTGCTAAATGAAAAATCTCAGAGATCTATCCGAGATATCACCATTAGAAATAAATAAATATCAGGGCCAATCTTACACACATCGATCTAGTCTGAGACTAAGTAAAGCTTATACTATGTGTACTAGGTGACGATATAAATAATATATGGATAAATTATGATACTTTAATACATAGAAAACGTCCAAGATCCAGGAACAAACATTCGTTATCATCATACAAACACTTGCCCTGGCCGGAATTCGAACCCGAGACCGCCAGCTTCGTAGGCCCGTTGTACATACAACCCACTGAGCCAAACGTATCGTCAATAACGTAAAGAAAGAAGGACGAATATCGTAGAAACGTTAAAAACAACCGACATACGTGGCAAAAGCTGAATAATTTCAAACTTCCAATGTAGTAACGTCTAAACAAACGTAAGCTTATCAGGTGGCGACATAAACGTTCTATAACGTTATAAATATGCCTAATTTGAAGTTAGTTAACTTAAATAGCATTTTAGGACATATCGCTGAATCGTATTTAAATAATCTTGAAATTTAATTCTGAATTCAACTAACTCTAATTTATAAGATACTCAAAATAAGAATAATATAGAAAATGGCGATATATCGCTCAACTGGCGATATCGCAATGTCACATCGAATTCAAACCAAGGGACAAATTTATATTCGTAAATCTGAGACATGGCTGAAAAACTTTCACATATCAAACGACTTCCAATGTAATCCTGGATGGATAAGGTTTGATTTTCTGCGTTTCTCTCGTTTAAATTGAATGATAAAAGGGGTAAATAAGGCCGTTATGGAAAGCCAATGGGATTGGTGAGTCGTCTCTTCAAAGGGATTCTCCGGACGACTGGAGTCAAAAATCACTAAGGGTAAGCCGCATATCTTTTTGAGCGCTTAGGGTAAACGGTACAGTTATTATTGCCCACGATAAAATGATTAACCACCTCGGTTTTGATTATGATACATTAAATATTAACAAAGATAAATAATTAAAAAGGAATCTTTTATATGGCACTTGTCCCACCGCCAGCGATACATATATCTCTCTGTTTAATTTACACGGGAGTGATTATCTTTTGTTCGTTCATTGCGCGAGAAAATCGCCGTTAGCTCATCGCTTACTCGCCGGCGGTGCGACAAGTGCCTAAATAACGAATTGTGTAACGTACGGTACCATAATTAAAAAAGAGCGCTGTTTCTCAGCTCAGGCAATATTTTGCTTAACTTGCTTGAGTAATAGCGCAAAATAATACTTTCGCTCCATAAATATTTCAGACTCACCAGTATTTCCTTCGAATAAAATTTTAAAAGACTTACCTGCAACAAAAAATGGTTCATTAATAAAATAAAATAGTTCACACAGTTAGCAGACACCGTATAAAACTGAACAATTATAAGACCTTTAAAAATTGTAATACCACAAAACCTGAACACTAAAGTCTTCAACCAGTGCGTACTACCAGTCATGTCGTGACGTAAAGGTGCGTCCACATTTGTATCATTTGCCCGTATCAGATCATCGTCGCGTAGCATGATCGCGTGTCACGATCACGCGTTTGGACGTTGCGCCGATCCGATCACTCGAAATCCATTTGCTACGCGTATCACACACTTGTATCGGAAGAGTGCGGCATTATCGGCGCGCCGACACTAAGCGTCCAAGCAGCGCGATACGCAGTCATGCTACGGCACGGTGATCGGATAGGAGCAAATGATACAAGTTTGGACGCACCTTATGGTGTCGAAACGTGAACACTTACTGTACGACTAGTCCTCAAGCTTTAAGTTGCTCAGCGAGCTATGGAGATCGGGAGTATATTGGTGTTTCTTTGAGGGATCTTGTCAGAACTGAGATGATCCGTCACAGAACCAAAGTGACAGACATATCCCAAAGAATTAGCAAACTGAAATAACAGTGGGCTGGTCATATGTGCCGAGACCCGACAACCGTTGGAGGAGACGAGTATAGAGATCGCGTCTCGGCAAAAGAAGCGTAGGACGTTCTCCGGCAAAATGGAGCGATGATATTAGCAGAGTGGCTAGCGGCGGCTCGAAGAGAGTGGCTGAGGATCGTGCTCAGTGGCGCACCCTTGAAGAGACCTATGTCCAGCATTGGACTGCAACAGGTTGATGATTAACTCCTGCAAATAGAAAAGTAATATTGGCATTGCCAATAACTTGCGGTATTATAAAATAACCACTTTCATGGTGCATTATTCCTACTGTTCACGTTAGTCACGGTTGCTTTGAGTAACCAGAAATCGTCAAATGTTTTGTTATACATAGTTAGTCTATTATTTTATAATATTTTCTAACTGTGGTTCGATTCCACTGGCCGAATGACCCGACTGACGTGGGTTTTTTTTATGTGGGTAGGTACCTAAACGAACAGACTTTAGATAGAAACAAATATAAAATAGTAACATTTAGTATCATCAAATTATGAAATTCCATAATACACCACTTAAACTATCGTTCAAGACAATATAGGGGCCACTAAAAATTTTGATCGTATCGTGAAAATATATATTAGTTAGTAAATTTTATTTTACATACTCTCCAGCTAAAAAGGCTTTTGTTTTTGATTAGGTAATAATCGATTAATTAAATCGTCAATTGTTTTATTAGTTTTAATTGAGATAAGATTAGTTTATTGTAACCCAAAAACTGAACACAAATTACCGCGCAAAAGTGGCCCCTATATTGTTTTGAGTAGTATACTACTATATTTGAGTTCCAGGTACATTGAGTCAGCCTCAAAACTGAGAGGCGATATTTGACTTGGCCTCAACTCAACTATGTAATAACGAGGGATCAGCACTACCTCATACCTTATTCACGCTGCTCCGCAACTCAGCGCTGACTTAGTAACACGGATATTTATATAGAGAACTCACTGTAAAATAGTCTAGGATTTTGTATATAATACTGTTCCTAGAACTTCATGGTATGCAATAAAAACTTTGTCACCATTCAAGCAAGATATATCTTTAAATTAATTTAAATTTTCAAAATGTATCACATTTTAACACGTGTTCTATCCGGGTAAATGTAATGTATTTCTAATTTGAAATCCGACCCTCATCAGCAAACAAATGATTAACATTTGGAGCGCCAAGATGCGAAGTAATACGACGTGACCATGACGTCACAGCAATAAAATAAAATACTAATTTCAGAACGAGGTATTGATGTTATATTCGAAGTTTTTGAATCATACAATATGGATGTTGACTGTACTCAAATAATAATGGAAAAAAAATGATGCGAAATGGTAATTTCTGTTATGCAAATCCTAAAAAAATTAGTTCGATACCTTACGTGTAGCTTGATTTATGAGCCTTTAAGTTAGGTGAGAGTCCATTTTTAAAATATGAAAATATTAATAAATAATAATACCATTGAAGAACCCATGAAATGTATGATAACTTTTGCTGTGAAACCGTTTTAATAAACGCAAATTTTAACATAGCTGCAGAACAAAGTTCTTAATTTCCCCATACAAGGTAGGAAGGTGTGACGTCACGCCTTCATAGGGTTTAGTATGGAGCGTTTTTGGGAAAGTCTAAAAGGTGATTCTAAAGTTGTTGTATCTTGTGGAGTTTTTATGACATTGAAGTGGTCTTTTCAACAGTATTTACTATTAACAGTAGTCCCCGGTAAGCTCGGTTCTCCATACAAACGTAATTACGCTCTCATTTTAAAACGACTAGCTAGTTTGCTCTGAAACTTTGTACTTAGAATAAGTTAAGGTGTAATATGCCTGTAATTAGTTGATGTAGCTTCAGATAGCGTAGTAAAAAAATACTTCGAATTTAATATTTCCATACAAAACTTGTTTTTGCTGTATTTCGTTTTTTTTATAAACTGGAACCATATAAACTAATTACTGGCCTAGATATACCTCATGTCATTGTACATGCAAAGTTTCATTATAATTCAACACGTAGTTTTAAAATGAGAACGAAACTCCGTTTGTATGGGAAGGTGAAATTCGGCCGAGCTTGCTGGGGACTTAAGTATTGAAAGGTCTTTCTATAACATACCACCATAAAATGTCGTCAACATCCCTATTGGGTTGACATATGCCGACCCAATAGGGACTCCTGGCATCAGACGGATTATCTATGACGTGATTTGTCAAAAGATTAATATTACTTGAGTTCGCGCACCTTGGGCAGGCTTAAATCTGGGAGGTGATGTTTGAGTTCGCCTCGCCGCGACTAATAACTGGGGGTCGGCACCCCCTCATACCCTTCGCTCATTGTGACTCAGCGCTTACTCAGCGACCACGGATATTTATACAGATTTGTATGTATAGAGATTTCACTGTAAAGTAGTCTAGGAAATTAATATTCTTGAATAATACTTAATGTAGCTATTGGCTATGTAAATATCAAATAAGTATCTACACCAGAGAATACGGAGTCAATATTGTCACTGCCTAAGAAAGATTTACATTTGAAATAACCATCCATACTAAAATAAACCGCATTTGAACTATCGTTCAATGGAATATATTACTTGGACGACATATATTTGAGTTCACGCACATTGAGCAGTCCTCCGAGCTGAGAGGCGGTGTTTGATCGGCAGCACCGCCTCATACCTTATTCAAGCAGAGTGACTCGCCACTTACTGAGCGACTACGAACATCTACAATATAGAGATTTCACTGTATAATAGACTAGGATTTTTATTTATTATATAACTTAAAAATACTTATTTTCTACGTTGACAAGTTACTAGGACATTGATTTAAACTAACAGGATTTTCACTCATTATATGAAGTGTCAGATGATGTGAGTGTAGTTTGGCAGTATAGTGTAACAATAGTGTTCTAATAATCAAGACCAAGCGCGAGTAGATCGGAAAAATTGCGCGTCTAGCAGATGTTGATACCCGCCTCTCCAGTTCCTTCGAGACCATGGACGTAACGTGACATCCGAAACGTCGAAGCATTAGCATTACCAACGAAAGGTAATTAAATAAAATCATATTTATACGCGATTAAGCCCCCGTTTGTTGTGTTGCAATAATAAGTTACTAGGACCAGAAAATATGGAACTAATAACTACTGAATCACTGTCAAAGCTCTAATTTCACTATTCTCTGTTAGTTATTGATGGATGTTTACGTCGGTCAATATTGAGCATTTGGCTAACCCAGCGCGGTGAAAGCGGGTATTAGAAATATCTCCATTTCAAGATTTTGCACATTATAACTTTCAATGGAATATTTAACTTGAAATATTTGAGTTCCCGACACATTGAGCCCGCCTCAAAACTGAGAGACGATTTTTGCGTTCGCCTCACCGCGACTTAAATTAAAATTGGCAGGACCGCCTCATTCCTTATTTACTCAGTGCGACTTCGGATTAAGTGGGGGGAGCGTAAATCCACAAACGGGAATGTCGCGACCACTGGAGGGGCGGGGGAGCACTGCGCAAGGCAACTGCAGAGGTCGCCGCTTACTCAGCGACGAAGATAACTATAAAGATTTTACTGTAAAATAGACTAGAATGTTTATACTTATTGCCTCTGTTGACAAGTTCCTAGAACAAGGGAGTATGAAACAAATAAGTACCTACCGTATCAATGTCTAAGGTCTAATTTCACTATTCTGTTAGTTATTGATGTCGCAGCTTACTTACGGGTAATTGGACTATTAGGAGAACTCTCGTAAAATTTACTTATTTTTTCTTTTAACTTTAAAGTCGTTACTTACTCCTTACAAAATAATATGCAAAAAAGATCCAAGTCAAAATTACCCAGCGCTTTGAAAAAGATGAGATCTGGAGAGAATTACCTACTTTCCATACTTCTTGCCATTAGAGACAGTAGTTTATAAGCCAAAAAATTGTTGGTGTGTTTCATTAATGTATGAAACGGCCAATCCCTACTTTTAAACTGAAGTGAAGTAAGGTTAGTGAAACTGAGGGCTTACCCAAGTACCACACAAGCTGTATAATGGCTTATACAGCTATTATACACCCAGTTTGAGCGGTATAAGGGCTGTGTAAGTTCTGTACTGTTTGTTACTTGGATAGGAGCTTGGATTTTCCCGAGGTCTGAAAACTTTATTACAGCGAAAACGATATGAGCTTTTGAGTCTTGAATCTTGAATGCCAATGAAATGGAAACTTACATGAAATGGTTTTGATGGGATAGAAACTTTGATGTTCCATATTCAAAAATAATATAAGTTCCAAGTTATTTCTCTCCACTGTTTGTTACATGAATGAGATTTTAATAAAGCAAAAAGAAAAGATTATGCATATTCCCTATTCTGTATACTGCAAGAAGAGCATTATTTTTGTGATATAATAGATCATCTCCCAACATCACTGACCGTAAATAAATAAATAAACTGACCGTCAGAGGCAGAGAGATAAAATCAGAAAAAGAATTCTTGCACAATGTTTTCACACAATAATATTGCACAAATTGTTTACGAACACATGCGAGAAACTGCGGAGAATTACTCGCTTTTATTCACAGTGGTTTTCATAACAGGGCACTATAAATCCATTGAGGCACAACTTGCCTTTAAGAATACTGTTTTCGGTTTTAATAACGTTTTTGGGTGCTGCTGTGAAGCTCGTTGTTGGCCCCGAAGCTTAGGAAGTGCAGTGATGTTTGGGCGTCGTAAATCGTTGAAATATTACCACTAACACATTTAATGACAATGTACTTAAGTTAGAAATGAAATGAAATTACAATAATTGTAAGAGCAATGAAGCTCCTGCCAATTTCATTACAATTTTCTATGTGAACGAACCATAGACTACTGGGCTGTCAAGCTTTTCTGCTCATAAGGTTAGAAAGTACGTAGGTAGATATAACTTTTAAACATTCCAGAATAACTAAAAGCAACAAAAAAATGCAATTCACAGAGCATAAATTATGTTAACGAAAAAAAACTTGTATGTATGTATTTTACTATGTAAGTATTCGAGTACTATGTATTTTACGCTGAAATTTCTTGCATTTCAGATGCATGTTTATTTTACTAATAAGAAAAGTTTAACTTCTTCCACAGACTAATAAGAGATACTACGTATCATACTGCCAACTCAGAAACAAATATCATTTGCACTAGGCAACTATATTTAATCTGTACGATTAGTGTTGACTGACGTTTATTTTTTTTCTATTCGAGATTGCTATGTGGCAAGGGATCGTAACGTATTTAGCCAAAGCGGTCAAGGTTCATTGAATGAGGTCTAATATTAAAGAGAATGAATAGTTCCCGGCACGTAAATTGAATACGTAACTTCAGTAATTGTATTTGCATGATCAAATTCTATGCGGAGTATACCTCAGTGGCGAAAAAAATAAAAAATATTATTTGTTAAAAGATTTATTTTTCAATTTCTTTTTAAATTTTTCGTTAGCGTTCTTCTGCATTGCAAGTAATACGCGGTTTTTTAATCGGACTACATCTGTCCCATTTAATATTTTGTTTGGTTTTGTTGCACCAATTCATAATTGTAAATCTGACAATAGTTTTGTGCTCGGCGCAGTCAAAGAAACAAAATGAATTCTTGGACATTATGTTGCTAGTTCAGCGGGTGATAATTTGCAAGATCATCACGATTTAAACAATTCAACCACTTAATAAGTCTTTGCTCAGAGCACGGGAAATGGTGTAAAATAGCGTCCTTCAGCAAAGTTCTACAAACACGGCACTCATAAAACATTTTGCGAAAAGCAAAATTGACACAAAAAAAGGACATTACTCGATAACACTTTACTGTGGAAGTGACAGAATGAATTTCGACAAATAATACATAGATGACAAGACGAGTGTATTGACAGCAACAGCCAATCACAGCAGAGAAAAACGTAAGTCAACATTAAAAACAACATGGCGCTAACGTACGCGTTTTGTTATACGAAGATTACCAGCTGTGACTTCTTCTGTCATCATTGGTGTCATGTCATACTCGTCCCAAAGAATTCTCTCTTGAACACTACGTTTTATACTCGTCCGTCTATGTGACCCCTTACGCGGTGTTTGGCAGATTTGGGGTAAGGCAGAAACTTGATACGACAGAAACTGGATTAAGCAGAACCGTGTATTGGCAGAGTACAGGAAGAATCAAAATATTAATGATGTTAGGATGATTGCTGCATCGCACTTACACACTTAAAACATTATTGCTCTAGAATAGGTATGTACGCTAAACGTCAGCAAGGCAATATTCACGATATTCCAGTTAAGATATATTTGTAAACTAACATTTACATTTTGTAAAAAAGAGCAGCTTGTGGTGAGTGAAAGAAGGATACTTTTATGTTATAGAGGCAAACGAGCAGACGGGTCGCCTGATGATAAGCGATTGGCGATCAACTCCAGAAAAGTCACAAGTGCATTGCCGGCCCTTCAGGAAGGCTTGAGTTCGCATCGGTCTGTAAATACTGCCGGCGACGATTTATTCCACAGTTCAGTCGTGCGAGGCAGGATATAAAAATGAGGTAATCCTTGTTCTCGGTATGAGTAGCTTTTTTCAATAAATACTCATTGAAACAACATACATTCTACTCATTCTACTATCTAAACACCAATCATTTTCACAGACTAGACTAATAGAACAGGATTTAAAACAAATGGATTGGATTTCAGGATTAAAAGAAATGCAGATAGGTAATTTCATGCAAAATCAAACAGTCCTACTTAAATAGTTACTTTAAATTCACTATTTAAATGAATAAACGACTCCATTAAATCCTCGTTCATTTGGAGCCGTACCTGTTGCACGCAATGCGACAGGAGTGGCTCCGTCAAAGTTATTTATTGACGTTTGACACGAACCAAAAACTACAAAATAGTTTATTTAAATCTACACCCGAGAGCCAAATTTAAAAGGCTTCAATAAAGTGGGAATGGTCCGGTCACGTGTGCCGCATACGCCCGGAAAGTTGGGTGCCACAAGATAGGCACCGTAGACTGGGCAGGCTTAGGCGCAGATGGCGGGAAGATCCAAATGTGTTCCTCAAGAACTGGCCGGAGGCATCTGATTGAGGGTCGTGGACATCCAGTAGGAGAGTACGAGAAGCCTTTGCTCAGCAGCGGGACACTCATATAGGCTGGGGAATTCATCAATGATGCCTTACCAACAGACCTGATCGGAGAAAATGAAAGTACTGGTTGAATAATTCGATGCACTGGTAAGTTGACCCGGAGAGCCGTTAAATACGTGGGTTTGAATCCTGCTCGAAGCTACAACTCAACTTTTTGCTTTAACATTAAGACCTGATCAGCGCCAAAATCATAATTTCTTACATAACTACGAGTAGGTAGGTAGGTGGGTGTATCAATTTTTAGACCCACTCTTTTGACGCCTCTGGCATTCCTGAGAATGTCTCTGAAATTACCAAGATCATTTTTCTGTTTCTTGGGTGTAACAGACAGGGCATTCATTGGCGTTCCGTCCATATAGGCACAAAGGCACAGCCTACCCTGAACGTCCATGGGCGTATTTGGGCACGGAAAAACTACCTATAACATTTTAACCGTCTACCTTGGCCGTAAACTCTGTGCATGCTGAGGACTTTCAAGGTTTTAAGGTACACCGTAAATTTAAACAAGGAGAAAACATTTAAAGGCGTTACTTTACAACGGAGTGTAAAAGTTGTGGACAGATTTATGCTGGTTAAGCTGATTAAACTGTTTAAACGTTGATTCACCCAGGTAGGTTAGATATCCTATATCTCTATCCATGACTCGGTTTATCTCTGTCCCACTGTAAAATTTAATCTAAATCCGTTCGCCTAAAAGACTGGTCAGATTTCAACAACTTTTGGTACAAGGATATCAGGACATTCGAGCATGCTTATAAGGCTCTTTTTAGTTTATAATTGATCGAGCGAGCGAAGCGTCTCCGTTTCAGCTTGGGTAAAAATGCTTTCGTGTGTCTGTCTGTCCGTCGGTTACCCGGCTGTTCTCCTCTACAGCAATTCTCAACCGATTCTCATGAAATTTTGTGAGCAGGTTAAATAAATATTTTATCCTCATCTGGCATAATCTTTTTCACATAATCATTATTTGGCATAATGCATTTGTTTTCCGAACCGTCAATATATGTTATCGTAACTTTTTGAAATTTTTCAAAATAGCATAGATATTATGTGGGTTGAAAGACTCGCTATAGGTGGTCTACAGTACAGCTCACAGCGCCACTAGTTAATGAAAAATATGAATGATTGGTAACAAATAGGGATCCAGATAGCGTTCAAAGTGTAAGGATCGTTTACAAAGCACAAAATGTGCAACACTCATCGCTGCACGAAACCAAAGAAATGCAATTCAACTGTAATTTAGAGACATTTGTATGCTCTGTCTCTATAAATTTTGGATTCAGCACAGTGCAAACTGAAACTGCAATCTGTTATACAAGTGGAAGTTTCACTAGGGTTGCCACTTTCAATGCTGTACTAATGTATAAACTAGAAGGTACCCCGAACTTCGTTTGCATACTATGGACGTAATGAGGCATCCGAAACGTCGAAGAGTCATCAATACAAAGGTACATCCACACTTGTATCATTTGCTCGTATCCGATCACCGTGGCGTGGCATGACTGCGTATCGCGCTGCTTGGACGCTCACTGTCGGCGCGGCGATCATGCCTTGCTTGCCCGATCTAAGTGTGTGATACGCGTAGCAACATGGATTTCGAGCGATCGGATCGGCGCAACGTCCAAACGCGTGATCGTGACACGCGATCATGCCACGGGACGAAGATCTGATCGGGCAAATGATACAAATGTGGACGCACCTCAAGGTATAATATTTTCTTCTGTTTCCGCGATTATTACTCATTGAAATAAAACAATTTAACGGATTATATCGCGTATATTATCTCATTTTAGTTCCCGACGTTTCGGAAGCTTTCCAGCTTTCCATGGTCACGGGAGGACTGAGAAAAGATGTTTTTCCTCTGTCAAAGTTACAATTTGTGCAAACTACCCATTTTTTTTGAAAAAACTTGTTTTTTAAAATATTATAATTAGTAATGAGGTAGCCTGGGAGTTTTTCTTTGCAGCGTTTCTTTTCTCCTCAGTACGCCTCATTGGTGAAATGCTGCTTGGTAAATTATTAGAATAAAATAATTAAGCCCTTCTGGCACATGTGTAACTGTCTTTACAGCTTAGGCCCATCTGGCATGTATTTACACCTTTATTTGTGTTTTTTCAAAAAAATGGGTAGTTTGCACAAATTGTAACTTTGACAGAGGAAAAACATCTTTTCTCAGTCCTCCCGTGACCATGGAAAGCTGGAAAGCTTCCGAAACGTCGGGAACTAAAATGAGATAATATACGCGATATAATCCGTTAAATTGTTTTAGCACCTCAAGGTAATTAGATAATAGATAAATCATGTATATCGCGATAAATTCTCGTTCTGTTGTTGTGATAATCAATGTAATCATGTAAGATTAAATCAGAACCCTCTTTTTTTCCTCTCAGTATAGTAAAAAGTAGGCAATAACCATCCTATGTTTTGACGTGTTTCTAAGAAAGAAGAATAAGTTTTTAAAACGAATGTCAGTAGGTAATTTACTTTTCAAAACTAGCAGTTAGTAGACAACCCTAAGTCTTATGTATTTGTCGTTACGTTGGCAGTGCTGGGTGCCCAACTTCGTGTCTCAGTGTTGTGCTACTACAAGTGTTTTGTCTCAATTCAGGGTCCCAATTACAAATAAGCAAGTTACTCGCATCGTTGAGCTGTCTAGACAAAATTATGTAATGTCTTACAATGTACATGAATATTATAGACTAGAAGATGCCCGCAACTTCGTTCGCGTAAGGGAAAATGTCATAACCCTTTTTTTTTACTTCAGCGTAATAAAAAGTATATTATAACCATCCGTGTGCCTAGCTACTCGTGTATTGGAGTGATGAAACCACAACAAATCTTCAATTTATCTACAGACATAACATTTTTACATCTTTATAATATTGTAGACAGATAATAAAAGACCTATGAGTTGACCGGAAATCTAGACGGTTTCGATAGCGTACATAACCTTGGCAAAAAGCCAGGACGAAAACAGGCAAAATTGGCAAGAGGGTGGGTAAATAAATGGTAGTAAATACTGGGCAATGTCTTTGTCTAGACTATTCCTCTAATACCTATTGAAGGGCCAGAATTTGTGTTGCGAAGTAGAATAAGATTCGAGTCTTAAATCTCCAGCCTTAAAGACTCGCAAGACTTTAAGGTTCAGGCCGTCGACATTTCTATTATTACAAAATGCGTGTTATAAGACTTGCAGAAAGTCTTCAAGCCTTAAAGGCTCGCGATGACTGACGACTCAATTATGTAAGACTGAAATACAGGTTAACGCTCAATAATACAGTTCTACATTTTATTGTAAGTAGTCTTAAACTAAACACCCCTAGACCTAATACGGCTAATCCCTGTCTTTACCAACTTAAGAGTCCCCAGTAAGCTCGGTTCTCCATAGAAACGTAGTTACGCTCTCATTTTAAAATGACTAGCTAGTTTGCTCTGAAACTTTGTACTTTGAATAAGTTAAGGTATATGCAGGTCTGTATTTAGTTTATGTAGCTTCAGATACCATAGTAAAAAAATATAGCGAATTTAAGTTTTTCATATAAAAGTTGTGTTCGCTGTATTTCGTTTGTTTTATAAACTGGAGCCATATAAACTAATTATAGGCCTAGATATTCCTCATGTCAAGGTATATGCAAAGATTCTTTACCATCCAATACGTAGTTGAAATGAGAACGATACTCCGTTTGTATGGGAAGGTAAAATTCGCCCGAGTTTGCCGGGGACTCTTAAGGGCTCATGATCTTGAGATTCTTGAGCATGCATCGTCTTATCTAAGCTCGTGTTCAATTCGAATAAGAAGCGAGAAATCTCAGAGCCTCATATCGTATCTACGTTAGTCCTAAAGTATGAGAAACGAGTCACTTTTTCATGGCACGATAACTGTCACACTATTTTAGTAACGCTTAAGCGATATGCGAGCGGTTTATAAGCGACGCGATCAGCGAGCGTGCTATCAGCGTGCTCGCAGCGGTTGCGTATTGATCTCGTTGTGATTTACGAGCGTTTTTCAAGCTAGGCGAGCAGAGAGCGCGCACGCCGTGACTTCATCTCTCATAAAAATGCAGTTTAAATGCCGCGTACTCGTTATGCACAGGTTGAGCTACCGCGACGATTACTTAGCGCTCGCTATTGGCAAACATAATAGTTTTTATGGCCTTATTACCTAAGTTTCTATATAAAATAGTTAACATTCTTCTTCTTCTTCAATTTAAGACCTTAGTCAAAGTAGTCAAAGTAATCTCGTCTTGGCCTTCCTCTACCTCGCTTTCCCTCAATTTTTCCTTCTATGATATTTTAGAGGAAAACGTCATGTATTAGCAGATGGCCTATCATATTACCTCTTCTACAAAGTCTCCTAGTCGACATACACAAACGTAATTCATCGTTAGCCCTTCTTATGCCTTGTCCCGTATCTGTACACCTGTATTATGCCGGAGCTTCGCAAGATCGTGCCTATCGACACACTAAAGCTGTATGTATGGATTCAGGAACAGGACCCATCATATGAAGGCTCTATACCTACTATTCATAGCCCGTCAAAAATAGGCCAAGGTGAATTAGGTCCTCATTTCGCAATTTCATGATAAGAGTGATCTTGAGATTCTTGAGCATGCATCGTCTTATCTAAGCTCGTGTTCAATTCGAATAAGAAGCGAGAAATCTCAGAGCCTCATATCGTATCTACGTTAGTCCAATCATGTTTCTAGACGGGCATGATACATCCTTGACCGCATCGTCACTTAACAACAGGTGAGATTGCGGTCAAATGCCCATCTATTTATAATAAAAAAAAAAAAAAAAAAAAGAATCTTCACCGTCAAAAATTCGTACAATGGACTAAACTGAACAGTCATTACTGTTGTACTCTTATATTCCAACTAGAACTAGACTATTTTATCAGGCTAACAAAAATAAACTACGACACACTAAATACCAACCCTGAAACTAAAAGAATAAGCTTACATTTTGTGTAAGGGTCGTGGTTTACCCATGGGTATTACGGCATGAAAAAGTATGATGCTAAAACTGCGAGTATTTTCTTATCTGACCGTGGTCTCTAAGGCAACAATGAGTTGTAGGCACAGACTGAAAGACATACAGCGTATGATACGCTTTAATATTTTTTTATGTAATAGAGGCAAACGGGCGGACGAGCCACCTGATGGAAAGTGGTCATCGGCGCCCATTGACATGTGCAACACCGGAGGAGTCGCCCATACGCTGCCAACCAAATGGATGCATCGAAAATTTAAGCAATTTTTAGTGAGGTCTAGTACTTATATGCAACAGGTTGGTTTTTAGATATGTGTTTTTTACTATATAACCCACTAGCTTCTGCCCGCGACTTCGTCCGCCTTAAATTCATTTATCGCGAATAAGGGTATTTTTCCGGGATAAAAAGTAAGGTCAGGTGGGGTAAGGGAAACATAATTTATTTCGTGGGGAAAGTGAAACATGCAATTGCCCCAACTCTATTTCCATTGACACATGTGTCAGTTTTCAGTATTACAATTACAACGTTTCTCTTTTCCGGTGTTTCCCTTACCCCACCTGACCTTAGCCTATTTCCTTCCCCGGGACTCAAACTATCTCCATACCAAATTTCATCCAAATCGGTTGAGCCGTTTAAGCGTGAAGAAGTAACAGACAGACAGACACACAGACACACACACTTTCTCATTTATAATATTATTAGTATGGATTCAGTGATTAACGCGGAAATATGTTTGTTGAAGAAGTTATCCAAAAACGCGTCTTCTTTTTCCATTTTTTGTCTAGTTTGTACAAACGGCAGATTAATAAACGGCTAAATTATGTAAAAATGACAGTCTTCCCTTTATCTGTTACGTGATTAACTTAAATGTTAACAAAACACAATGACAGCTTCGATTTCATTGTAGGTACTTTTACATCTGGCGCTTGTGCCAAAAAACTCCAAGCATGTAGTGTATTAGCTTTTTCTTTCTTTGATGCGCGCGAGCAAGAAATGTGTCCCTTATTACGAATTCCGCTCACTGGCCTGCTCGGCGTTTGGGGCGTGGTATACGAATGACGATGCAGGCCCTAAACTCGCTTCGCTTATAGCGCTCCAGCACACCTCAGGGGGAAGCTCATTCCACAACTTACAAGTTCATGGTAAAAATGAGCAAATACGTAACCGTAATAATACCGTAAACGTATATTTGCATTGAAGATATTTATGCTACTAAAAATAAATGAAATAGGCTATGTGAAAGTCCCTGAATCTATTTTATACACCGATGAAAAACGGGGGGAATTACAAGTTTGACATGACTTCATGGAGAGTCTTATAGCTAATGGTTCAAGAAAATTATGAGCATTATTTTGGTGTATCAATGGGGTTTTATATGTTCACCGATTACTTGCTTATGTTTGTATGTATGGCTACTAGAAATCGTTCTCGACATGTGATATTTCCGAACTAACTCGGGCTACTTTGGCTTCGCATGCGGTAAAGGATATGTTACAAACTTTCCTACTTGTAAATTTCCGAAAATAATTATCATCTTGAAGGTAAAGTTATTAGTATACTAGTTACACTATTTATACTATTTTGTTTTCTCCAATTAGGCATAGGAATCGATGCTTAAAATCTGTTGAGTTCTTTGTCACCACAGTGTATATTTTAGCCCGTAGGTACTGAACTTTTTAATCTACTTCCAATGGAAAATTAAACTCGATGGAGTTCTTTTTTTGTAAAAGGTTAGAATATTATCGTAATTTCTGATCTTCCGCGGAGTTGGTGGCATGTTGAGATTGTAGCGGACCTCAGGGCATTGAAAAAGCAGTTATCGTAATGTTGGAAAAGTTTGTTGACGGGGAATTTTTCAAGTTTGTATTTATCGCTCAGTCTGTCCGTTATTTTAGGGTTAAAATAATTTTGCGCGAAGTGTGTTTGTTTATTTGTCTGTTCTATATCAGAATGGTTTTTTTTTATTTGTGGGTTACACATCCATGCTCTAAAACTGGACTGAAATGGAATAATGATACCAAAATCACAAATTGGTAGAATAAAAGTCGGAAAAAGAGATTCTTCTTCGACGTAGTCGGGTGGAAATTATAGTGAGCTTTGAACAGCCCATTTTGATGAAAATATCTTCTAAATACCGACATTTCCTTCTTATTACAACTGTAGAATATAGTCTAGATAGACCTGCTTTAAATTTTCTTCGTGATCCATGTTCACAAAATTGTGTAAATCGTTTCGGCGCAGCGAGAACGCGGGCAGAATTCGCGGGCTGCCAAATTTATAAGTGCACAGCCTTTATTCTTTGAAATAAACGGATTCCCAGTGCCTTGTCTTGCCTCTATTTGAGGAGCTAGTGCCTCTCGTATGCCTTAGCCTTTGTAATAGTTTTTAGGGTTACGTACCTCAAAAGGAAAAAACAGAATCCTTATAGGATCACATTATTTATCCGTCTGTCTGTCAAGACCCTTTTTCTCAGGAACGCGTGGAGGTATCAAGTTGAAATTAATATTAAATACTGACGTTTGCGTCCCTATTGTAATATTTATTCTTTAAATTATTGTAGAAAAATAATCTAGTTGATCATTCGAATAAGAATGTATTCACTGGTAATTATGTGACGATTACTTTATTGGTAAATAAATTGATCGTAATTCGTAACTTAACGATTAAGAACAAACTATTCGACATTTTTGATTGTCATTTACGATTTCGCGATTTAGATAGCTTGATTTATATAGCTCAAACTTTATTCGTTAATCTATTTTGTTTATCTTGCCAACCAACTAGTAAACAAAAACATACTATTTTAGTCAACTTTCAAGAAATCTACGTCAAAATATTTTCAGTTACGTTAATGTTAAGTGCGGTCCATATAAACACTGCCTACCCTGAACGACCATGGCTCGATATAGACACATTTAAACTGCTTAACCTGAACCCCTGAACGACCATGGTTCTATTAGGCACAGAATAACTGCCTACAATGGCCAAAAACTCTATGCACGTCACTGGTCCATCAATGAATTATCAAATAATTAACTGCTTACCATGGCCAAAAACCTAGTGCTCGCCATCGGTTAAGTGATTTCAAATGTTTGACCTTAAACACTTAAGGACTCTAACATGATAGGTGTTGACTATCGTTGCATAAACCATGAGGAATTGAGGACTAAGTGATTGGATTAACCTCAGCTTCATTCCCATTCTCACAGAAGATTGAATAAATCGCGGTTAGTTCAGAACCGAATGTCGAATCGTTTGTCTTTTTAGGAGACTATCTTTCTTAAGACAATCACAATTAATTTCGAAGTTTAAGCGGTTTTTTATTGTAGGATGAAGGTACAAATCTGTTGTTGGCATGATCCAATGGTTGGTACGTATACGTCTTTTTTAAACCTACGTACGAGTTAGTAGTTTGAAACATATGTATATCTGTCTGTCGTCTACTTTATTATAAATAATATTATTCCAATTCCAACGAAAACGTATCCTGTAATGATCTTGATGTACAACAGAGTTTCAAGTATAAATCGTTCATGTTAGGTCGGTTTTGCTTTGTAATAATAAAGGTTGGTAGGAAATCATACATTTTAGATATCTGTTGCGTTTAGACAATTATTTATTGTCCTGCTTTAGTCGAATATCTATTCCCATCTTTATTTACCTTGGCTTCAGCGGATCTCTCTAGTCTATGTTTTTACGACTGTTATTACAATTCGATACTTGGATATATTATCATAAACTATAATGGCCATTACGCTGGCCTTTAAACATCAACTCATACATATATAAATACCAAAGTTACTATCTGTCTGTTACCTTTTCATGCTTAAACCGCTTAACTAATTAAGATGAAATTTGGCATGGAGATAGTTGGAGAACCTGGACCAGAAAATCATCCCTTAAGGGGGTGCAAACAGGGGCGTAAGGTTGTATGGGGTATCAATTATTAAAACATAGTCTAGGCACTAATGTTAAGTGAGGATAATAAGTTTGAACTCTGAAATATATAAACGGAAGACAGTCGAGGGCGCGGAGATTGCAGGCAAATGGCGCGCGATCTGCATTAGCTGGCTGCATCGACGTCGGATAAATACTGCATGCAGAAAAGATCACGTAAATACGTTGGTCGACAATATCTTTGCAATGATTTGTGGAGCGGGGCTAACCTGGTAGTTTTAGCCCCTAAGGCAAAAATAGATATATCTCAACTGGTGTACGCAATGGAACAGGTGCGCGTCAGGCCAGTACAGTCCAGTTATATACTCATGCTGTGATTTAAGATTTTGTACAGTTGCAAAGTTTAGTAAGAAGATGGATAAACATAATCGGTAATGGCCTACACTTGAGGCTCAGAGATTTTAGGCAAATGGGCGCGCTATATTAATACTTTATCAAAATTAATTATATCTGCATTGATTGTCTCTATAGAAAAAATCACGTCGATGCGTTGCTCGACAAACGTTTGTTCAAAGATATGTGGGGCGGGGCTAAACTGATAGTTTAAGCTCCTGGGGCAAAAATTATAAACATCTCAACTAGTGCGCGTGATGGAGCAGATGCGCGTCAGGTCAGAACTGTGTAGTCATAAACTAATGCTTTGATTTATGATTTGTACAGTTCCAAAGTCAAATAAAAGGGAGCCCCTTGAAATCTCGACAAACTTTTCATCGAATTTCATTTTATCGAAAACGATTCATAGAATATTCAGTATAAATATTATCTCTTGGAGTATTATGGCTTCATCGACTATTCATTACATGTTATAACAATTATTAGAGCAACGAGATAAGGAATTTTAAATGCTTAAAATTACATTTAATAGATTATTTTAAGGACAGAACATCAAATAATTTATATTATTTCATCTACGTATTATTATACAACTAATTCATTGCATACTTAATAACATATTTTAAGAAAAAAATAACAAATAAAACAAACTCAAACAAGTTTAGACAACTTATGTTTGAAGGCTTGTATTCTTCTGAAATATAAAATAACTATTATAAAAATTAATTACTATTGTTATATTAGGTTAAGTTGATTCGCTCCCTGAACAGTAGGTTACGTATTCTACTTTAAGGCAGGTCAGACTTCAGTTAGGTTAGGTACGACGACGAGCGAAGCGAGGAGGAGTGTTAGGTTGAACTGCGACCCTAACGAGCGAGCCCCCCAGGTCCGACTTGCTAACGATACGAATTTATGGCGGGTCCTATTATGCTATTGAATAAGTAAGTATTGAAATACTTTTCGGCATTAATCTAGTTCTAAGGCAGGTCCGACTTGGCTTAGGTTAGGTACGACGACGAACGAAGCGAGGAGGAGTGTTAGGTTGAACTGTGACCCTAACGAGCAAGCGAAGCGAGCGAGCGAAACGCCAGAACAAACTTCCGCCTAATAACTAGAACTGCGTCCCTTACAAAAATAATTCTTAACTAGAAAATTAAGTTCAAAAAAGGTACTTAGTTGATTTTTTCTACAATGTAGAATTTAAAACGAAATAATAAAATATCAAATAATAAAATATGAAGTAAAGATCTGCGAAATAAAGTATATAGGTACTAAATAATATTTCTACACATTAAAAATCGGTGTTATAAAAATACATCATTTAATTGTTCGGTTTAATGAATATTCGATCAAATGAAAAAAAAGCGTATCGTTGAATTTGAACTGAAATTCGATTAAACGTTTGTTGACATTTCAAGGGTAAACCCAAATAAAAAGATGGATTTATAAACATAATCGGTAACGGCCGACAGTTGAGATACGGAGATTGAAGGCAAATGGGCGTGCAGCACGATCTGCATTAAGGTGCGTCCACATTTGTATCATTTGCCCGATCAGATCTTCGACCCGTGGCATGATCGCGTGTCACAATCACGCGTTTGGACGTTGCGCCGATCCGATCGCTCGAAATCCATGCTGCTACGCGGCCAACGCGTATCACACACTTAGATCGGACAAGTGGGGCGTGGTCGCCGCGCCGACAGTAAGCGTCCAAGCAGCGCGATATGCAGTCATACCACGCCACGGTGATCGGATTACGAGCAAATGATACAAGTGTGGACGCACCTTTAGCGGGCTGCACCGACATCGGCTCCGTACAGTCTGCAAAAATTATACTGCTTTACTAGTCCTCCACTATGTATGTAGTTTGTCTAAATTTTTCTTCTATAATAGAGCTATGTAATTGCTTCATCCATTTGAATGTAATTGTAGCTCATAATATATATTTTAACTTTCGTTGGTGCAGTACCTATAAATTATGCCTTTCCTTAATAAGTTAAATATTTAATTTATTTCTCCTGTTGTTACTTCATCCGTTGCAAAAACATAGTCTCAGTCATCATCATCATCATCAGAAACTTAAGAGCCAGGCTCTTGTCAATGGAGCAGCTTCCATGTTTTTCTATCTTCAGCTTTCGTTTTGATGTCCTGATACGACACTCTCACTCTCTGTCACGGCGCGTAATATATCAAGTCCCGTTTTGCAAGTAAAAAGGCGTATAAAATTGAATTAAACACAATTATAGTTAATTATTGAATGGCAGATTCTCACGAACTTCTCATTTGAAATTTGTTAAATACAATATAAATTAATTAATAAAAATATAATATAGCAGGAAGCGTATTGCTCCTTTCGTTTCTGCTGACGCTACATAATTGATTATTCCCGAACGCCATATCTGGAGACGGTCGATTCCAGGTGCTCCAGATTGTGATCACGTATTTTATCTCTTCAGATTACATTCGAAGTCCATGCGTGGTATCGGCACCGGTATTTTATAATCTTCTAAAATATTTCTCGAAAGTTTTAAAACGGTATTTAAGAGGAAATTAATCAGAAAACTCCTGATTCAAGTTCTAGAATTTTAATACATTTTAATAAATATGAAAATCTCGCAACTGAACGAAAAAAAAACGAATTGACATTTCGGATATTTTACATGAAAAAAGTACCGGTTCTGTTCCGATCCCTGGTCCATTCGCTATATAAAATGTCAATAGGTACCTATCATGTGCATCTTCTATTGTAATAAATATTTGTCGCAAGTGTCATCGAATGTGTTTTGCATTACCGTATTCAGTTATACTAGAATTACCATCACTTTTTACCAACTTGCAAATCGGATTGAACGTGTAAAAATAGATAAAATAGTAATTGCTGTGTTGAACTTGGATTCAGCAGAAACTTACTGGTCTGT
Organism: Hedya salicella; assembly: GCA_905404275.2. Classification (NCBI taxonomy): domain Eukaryota; kingdom Metazoa; phylum Arthropoda; class Insecta; order Lepidoptera; family Tortricidae; genus Hedya; species Hedya salicella. Next base: position 5,243,547 of record FR990112.1, on the reverse strand, counting down.
TCATTCCTGCTGTCGCTACACAATTGATTATTCCCAGACGCCATATCTGGAGACGGTCATTCCAGGTGCTCCCGATATTGAGCACGTATTTTAAATGCGCAAATTTCATTCGTAGCCTATTCTCTAGAGATATGTCATCTGTTTCATCTGTTGTACGAGTAAAAAAGTAATATTCCTTCTCTGTTACAGTGTAATCTAATTTCTACGACACTTTATAACCACCCTTTCTCTTGAAAATTATAAACTTTGTAAATATAGATCAGATAGTAAAAAGCTTAGTTTAAAAATAAAAATTGCAAGAGGCATAGTGCTTCAGCCGTTTCTGCTAACGCTACACAATTGATTGCTCCCAGACGCCATATCTGGAGACGGTCGCTTTCAGGTGTTCCTGATTGTGAGTATTTTATCTTGAGTTCTAGATGCAATATATCCACATACTGCCGCTGTTGGCCGTATTTTTATTATAAAAGGTCAGTTTTGAGATAAAAATCCAATTAAGTAATAGGGAATATGCATGAATTTTTATTTTTGCTTTATTAAAAGCTCATTCATGTAACAAACCGTAGATTTTTTTTTCGAATATAGCTAAAAATAACCAAGATATAAGCCATCAAACATTCTCTTTCTTGCAAAACAGAATTTAATATGGAGTTTATATGGCCGGAGTGCACTGTGACGTAACAGTGTCGAAACTCTGTCTAATTACTAGTTTAAAATGCCTATATTGTGCGTATTTCATGGCCGATTTTAATTTTTAATTTCAAATTTTGAAATAGTTTTTGGGTAAGGCCGCGGGCGTTTCAACCGCCGATGCTTTTATGTTACGAAATATTCACAAATACAATGACAGATGTACCGTTATTTTAGGGATGCAATTAAAATATAAGCTTAATTTCAAGTTCTTATTCAAAATTTGATTCATTTGCCATCGTATCTGTGAATATTTCGTAACACAAAAGCACCGGCGGTTGAAACGCCCGCGGCCTTACCCTTTTACGGTATTTTGACAATTAGTTAAGGAAAGCAATAAAAAAATTCATGCATGTACCCTATTGGGTCCCATTTTATCCTCTGGATACGCAACCCTAAAAACAGCACTCGTCAGTTATGTAACAGCTTCTAAACGGTTTCTGACCTTAATAAGATAAGACAACATAATATTTTCTTCTGTTTCCGCGATTATTACTCATTGAAATAAAACAATTTAACGGATTATATCGCGTATATTATCTCATTTTAGTTCCCGACGTTTCGGAAAACCCGGGTGAAGGAGCACATAGCAGATGTCAAGCACCGTCGGTGTAATAGGTCTGCAGTCTGTGAACATGTCATTGACAAACCAAACCACTCAATTAAGTTTGATAAACCTTCTATCCTTGCCAAAGAAAAAAGATATTTTCCCAGGATGCTACGCGAGGCTATTGAGATTAAAAAGCATCCTAATTTCAATAGAGAAGATGGATTGTCACTACCACCTGCTTGGGATCCTGTAATACATCTCATCAAGGAACAAGCGAGACACAGGACTGCAAAACCTTAATTTCCGAACGGTGTAAAATATCTTATCTGTTTAAAGTAGTTTAATAGTCTCTGTTTTTTAAAATATTATAATTAGTAATGAGGTAGCCTGGGAGTTTTTCTTTGCAGCGTTTCTTTTCTCCTCAGTACGCCTCATTGGTGAAATGCTGCTTGGTAAATTATTAGAATAAAATAATTAAGCCCTTCTGGCACATGTGTAACTGTCTTTACAGCTTAGGCCCATCTGGCATGTATGTACACCTTTATTTGTGTTTTTTCAAAAAAATGGGTAGTTTGCACAAATTGTAACTTTGACAGAGGAAAAACATCTTTTCTCAGTCCTCCCGTGACCATGGAAAGCTGGAAAGCTTCCGAAACGTCGGGAACTAAAATGAGATAATATACGCGATATAATCCGTTAAATTGTTTTATTTCAAAGATAAGACAACATCAGTAAGATAGGATGGCAACATACTGTTTAATAAACAAACTGCATAATCTATCAATGAAAGCTTAAACATCTCGAAGAGAACTGAATCTCTTTAAATAACTCAAGAATCTCTAAACTCCAGTGTTAGATAAATAAAATGAATCTTCAACAAGTTATTTATAAAAGGTGAGCGTACTGAATAATAATATTTACTTTCTCGTTGGATACATTTTATTAAAATAGAGTAAGTAACCTTGCATGCCCCACGGTACGGTCCACCCATAACCCTGTTTTTGGGGTTGCGTTCCGTACCAAAAGGGTAAAACGGGACCCTATTACTAAGACTCCACTGTCCGTCTGCCTGTCTGTCCGTCTGTCACCAGGCTGTATCTCATGAACTGTGATAGCTATTAAGTAGAAATTTTCACGGATGATGTATTTCTGTTGCCGTATAACATCAAATACTAAAAACAATATAATTTTATGTCTGTCTGTCTATGTCAGTAATAACCAATACAAAAGATTAGATTAGATTTATTTATTTCATGATAAAATAACACTATAAATTTGCTTAATGTCAAAGTTACACGTATTTAAATCATGATCGTCAACATACGTTAAATAATAATAAAATGAGAATATTAACGATATCAAATGTGTAAAAAATAATAACAGTTTTAATTGAATCTCATCTCCCAATAAGGATCGTCATTTAGTTTAAAAATACAATAATAATTATTAATTACAGAATACAAGTCAATCAGTACATAGTAAATTAAAATAATTAAAATGATCGAACAACGCGTACATTTTGGTTAGAAGTAGGGCTCTGCTGACACTGGATATACGGCCGTTTGTAGCGTATATTTTCTATGGAACCCCGGTGCGAGAGTCCGACTCGCACTTGGCCGGTTTTTTTTACTTCAGCGTAGTCCCAACTAGCGACTGAGAAGTACGGTCAAGGAATTTAAATTGTGTCACGTTTCGTACCTTGTCATAGAGACATTGATATGGAATCTCTATCGGCTTTCATATTGGTTTTGACTGTGACAAGGTACGAAATGGTATGTAAATTAAATTCCTTGACTGTATCATATAGTGTAGTCAACGTGCAATTATAAAGGTTATGTACTTCAAAAAAATTAGGTTTCCAACAGATGAGCTATACCAAATTACCGACCTTTTGACTGTGCGTAAGTTATACATACTGCATTGTGTCCTGAACAAACATAAAATCCTACCTTTTTGTTTTACAAATATCATGATAATAATCACAATTTTTGCAATTTATTAGTGGATCACTCCACTAGCGTTATTATTATAAACAAAAAGAAAATAAAGAAGGCTAAAGAGTCGGATGCACCATACAGAGATCCATAAGCAAGAACAGATGACAAAATTCGTCGACTACTGGTGTGGACGATTAGCTCAGATGGTAGAGCGTGCTGCCCCGGTCTGGCTCAAGGCACTGGTTCAAGTCCAGTATCGTCGAAAAATTTTTTCATTTGTTTCTGATCTTTGTTTATAATAAAATCCTACCGTTTAATACTAAATATAATAACACAAGGAAGATAGGCAGCGTTGCATTATCAAACAAAACAAGAACCATGTTCGCCAAAAGGCAACTAAGCGCTATGTCTGCACACCTCTACAATAAAACTAACAGAGAACTTAATTTCTACCCTAAAACTTACTATGAATGCAAAAAGCTTCTCAAGAATTGGCTAAAATTGAGGACATATGATGAGACTGAGTTGTTATTAAACTGATTGAACTGGATATGATCATGACATACAACACACACACACACACACACACACACACACACACACACACACACACACACACACACACACACACACACATACACACACACATACACAGACACTAACACATAAGGACAAACAACTTAATATTATTATAATATTATATCAAAGGTATATATATACCTTCATACCCTCTTGCCTGATACCAATGCTACATATATTTAGCCTAGGAAGTTAGTATTAACATTGTTTTCCAAGGTGACTCTATAAATCAACCGTAGCTTTTAAATTTGGAAGTGTTAAATTTTTTCTTATTCTACTTACGCTTCTGTTCTTTTCTAACTTATTTACACAAGAAAGATAGTTTTTTGTACTTGTTTCTCTTCTTTACTGTATATATGACTGTGCACGTACCTACTTAATATTACTTTCTACCTCAATATAGAGCGGCGCCTCCCGACACAGGCATTATCATGCTTAATGGGAGACCCCATCCCTTGTGTTATGTAATTAAGTGTTGTAATGAAATAAAGAATTTTGTATTTGTATTTTGTACATAACCATCCTCAGATGTTCAGGTATCATAGTGCCAAAAATAGTTGAAATACGTCCCGTTGTTTTGACATGATCGTCACAAAGACAATAATAGTTTAAAAAACACTAGAAAAACACGCTTTACAAGACTTTTCTAACAAATCCAAACACAGCTATGATACGATGTTCCATCATGAAGTTCCAGTTCATATCTTCCGGCTCCATCATCAGATCAGTTCGACAGTACCATACCATATTATTGTATTGTCATCAGAACTATATACAGCTGCCAATTTTCATGACGCTACGATCTTTGGAAGATGGTTAAATTAGTTACCTTAGATTCCATTACATAGTTAGTTACATTCAGGTCGACCTAATAAAAGCATGTTAATATATATATATATATTATATATATAAATATATATATATATATATTTATAGTAGTATGTATGTTTAGTATATGTATATGTTTGTTTGTTTTTATTTATTTTGTATTATATGTAATCTTATCTCACCACCTACTCATTTCTAGCTATTTTATGTCATTTCCGTTACCCAAAGGTTGTCCGGAAGAGATCGCTCTTTAGCGATAAGACCGCCTATTGTTTACCTATTTTATGTTAAGGCTCTATTGTATTGCTTCTATTGTTGGTGTGCAATAAAGAATTGTTGTTGTTGTTGTTGTTGTTGTTGTTGTTAATAAAAATATTTTTCGATTCAGTGACCTTTTAAGAGCTCTTTCACAAAACTCACTCGCGAGTTACTGATGGGCTTTTATGCGACTTTCGAATAATTGAAGAAAAAAAAAACATTTTTTGTTTCAAATGTTCTGATGCTACAAAGTTTATAAACTTAAATGTAATGGACGGTGCCTAATATTAATAATTCGACGATAATGAGAAAATCATTTTGATTTCAGTGAGATTTTGGTAAAATTGTGAATATATAATCCATACTAATATTATAAATGCGAAAGTGTGTCTTTCTGTCTGTTACCTCTTCACGCTTAAACAGCTGAGCCGATTTGGATGAAATTTGGTAAGAAGATAGTTTGAGGCCCGGGCATAGACTTTTTATCCCAAAAAAATACCCTTATACGCGATAAACGCGAGCGAACGAAGTCGCGGGCAGAAGCTAGTAATTAATAAAGAACGATTTACACATGTACAAAACAATGAAAATGTAAAAACAAAATATATTGCGGTTTGAAAATACAATTTAATAACCGAGTTTTCATATAACATCATAAAGTTTCAAGGGCTCAAACTTTTGACAACGCGCGCTCTTCAGAAAACTACTGTCGGTAATCAGGTAAATTTAGTTAAAATATTCAGTGCTACTTTAATTTGAGACCACTGCATAAAAATTAAGGATTTGAGTTATGGAAATAACTAATCAGAATTAAGAATATGTTTTCTGTTTCTGAGAAATACAACGTTAAAAATCAGTTTTTGACGTTTCTTTTTCACCGAAAATACGAATGGGCTTTTAACATCCCGTCTCACTTGTTTCTCTGAAAATGAATTCAATCTACAGACAATTCAGTTTTACAAATAAATTATACTACAAAAATACATTTATAGAAAAAATAAGAGGTATTGACAAGCTAGAGATCCTAATCGTCGCAATTTAGTTCACTTTTTTCGAAGCCAGCCGATTTATCGACGGCAAAAGTAGTAAAGAAGTAACCGCCATGGATTAATTTGGCGGTTACTACGTTTCCGCTTTTTGTCGTCGATGCACATCACACGCTTGTTAATGTATCACATGAGAGCGCACGTTGGAGCGAGACGGAAATGTTTCAGCGCTACATTGTACGTTATCATGAAAAGCAAACTACGTGCTCGGATGCCGTTCGAGTTGTTCATAGTCAAATATATCACTATACACGCAGTGTAAGTGATAAACTTGCACAACATACCGGAATTATTTAAAGCTATATTTTCCTATGGTACGGAAACTACGACTCTCACACAGACAGGGCCAGATTTAGGGGAGGGCATCCGAGGCTAGGGCCCTGGGCATCCACAAAAGAGGGCCCCCCACAAAAGACTTGATAGCAAGTACAGAGCGATACCGAATTCTGATTAACAAATTATCGGAGAAAAGGGGCGGTCAGTTTTACGTCTTGAAAAACATTAGCGACGATGGGACAAAACCGTTTATCGAACCTGTCTCTCCTGAGCATTGAAAGTTATTTACTCCGGGAACTTGATTTCAACGAAATCATCAACGATTTTTCTTCTAAAAAAGCTGGGCAGATTCCGTTCGTTAACGCTAAAATTTAATTTCTCTTATTTTTGATTATATTTATATATGTTTCTTGAAATATTTTATTTGGGACACAATAAATTATTTATTAAAAAACTTGACTAAGTAAAAAATGTGAATTTATTTGGAATATAGTTAGTTAATTAGATGGCAGGCAGTGGGCCTCCACTCGTTTATTGCCCTAGGGCCTCCACACATCTAAATCTGGCCCTGCACACAGAAGTCCGCCGAGAAGTTGCGAGTCGCGCAGAGGGGCATCGAGAGAGCGATGCTCGGGATCACCCTACGAGACCGGAAACGTAACGATTGGATCCGAAATAAGACCAAAGCTAGAGACGTCATAGCGCAGAGGAAGTGGACATATGCGGGGCACATTGCGAGAATGGATACGAGTCGCTGGACAAGACGAGTTTTTGAATGGAGGCCCAGAGCGGACATCCGAGGTCGCGGTAGACCACCACAGCGCTGGGTGGATGATATCTGACGACACGGAGGCAAGACTGGATGATTCGGGCACAGGATCGTCAGTAGTGGAAGAAGAGGGAAGAGGCCTAAATCCAAGATTGGATCACCAAATAGCCACCATGATGATGATGATATTTTCCGGGATAAAAAGTATCCTAAATCTCAATCAATCGGTAATCACGTCAATTTGTTGCCCTCGTCATCATCATCATTTTTACTACGTTCACTAGCCTCCTCAATAGAATTCCACATGGGCCGGATAGAGGCAACCCGCATCCAGCGACTCCCCGCAACCCTAACCAAGTCGTCCGACCACCTTGCGAGTGGCCATCGGTTCTTCGAGCTATGGCCTATAGTTAATTCGTTGCCCTCCATGCCATGAAAGATAGACAAACCGACAAACACAGTTTAGCTCTAGGAGAATAGAACAGAAAACTAAGGATACATTTGGGGTGCAACCTCAAGATCATAAAAATTCACGCAGGCTAAGTGAAAAAATCGTAAAATATTCGGATTAAATTAAATAATTTTGATAGAAAACCCAAGTGATTTACTTGTATTTTTATCCAACTGCACTAGAAGGAAGACAATGATTTTCAGGATTATGTATGTATGGTATGTAGGTATGTATGTCAATTGTCTTTGACACGCTCTGCAGCCTAAACGGCTTGAATAGGTTTCCATTATTATGACGGATTAGATTTCATTACTGGTTAGATTCGTTTTGATTGTAGGACCGACATCTATGCTATTGTAAAGTTGTATAATTGATATGTCTGTACATTAGACTTGTGTAGTTCGCGAATGAATGACGCAAATGAAGTATATCAGTTAGTATCACTCTTTCACTCTCTAGTTCAGTACAGATTCATGCAGTTCAGTAGTTCACCCAATCACTCACTCACTCTGGTAGACTAAAACGTCATGCCGGCAGGTGATTCAATATTCAAACCCGCGAACGGCGCGAAATGCATTCTTCTCAATAGCTCAGTGAGTGAATGAGTGATAAAACCTTAAGCGGTCTAAACTGAACTAGTGAGCTACTGAACTAAAAGAGTGATATTTATGTATCTCGGTGAGCGAAAGATGCATATCACTCTTTTTTTTTGTGACAAATTCTGCGCATAGGTACTGTACATTAAGGATATCTTTAAAAAAAAGTGATTATTAAAGGAAGGTCACTGAATTGTCATTTTTTTGTGCCTATGTTTGTTTGCGTGGTTGACTCAGTAACGTGCGGTCCATATAGGCACAAAGGCACTGCCGACCCTTAACGACCATGGCTCTATATAGGCACAGAAAAACTACCTACCTTACACACGACACAGCACGACGTTTACGAACTTCGATTTTTGAAATAATCGCCATGCACCTCAATCGCTGGTACGTACAAGCTTTGTTAACTTGGGGCTGGGGTGATTTGTGTATTTGCCACTGATATTTATGTTTTTATTATTATTTTACTTCTGTGAGAAAATCGAAACAAACACTTAGCGACAAAGTACCTGAAGAGTAACCTACATCTAAGTTATCAACGTTTTAGCAAAACAAGTCACGTACTGTGCGACAAGTTGATTAAAAATTAGGGCACATTGTTTGGCGAGAGTTGTTTACTTCAGCCACTGTTTACCTGTTACCTTATCCTCTATTAGCGATCTGTTCCAGACAAAAGGCAGTAAAAGTAGTTGGTACATATTTTTATATATTCTAAAGAGCGTCTACAGATGATCGATTCATCAATTACATTGTAAATACTATTATCTTGTAGTCGCGCCGCCCGCAAGCAATAAGGTTCATCCAGATATCACGAGAGGTTTTGAGCCAGACTCCCCCAAGTGGATTTTAACATATAAATACTACAAGACAAATTTACACAAATCAGTCAGCTTCGCAGCCAGCGTTACTCCCACCCCACTAAGCTAAACCCACCCCCCTATTGCCTAACGCGTATGACGCTCGTAATCATAATCAAGTGTCATGATTTTGTATGGGCCATGACAGTTGATTCGGATACCAAGTGTCAAAATTTCGTTAGGCAATAACCCCATCGGTCGTACCCTGTACATTGTAGATATAAAAAAAAACTAAAAAGTAAAAAGTAATGCCATAATTCAGTTTCTTCAAATTACTTACAAGTAACCGTTTGTATACTAAATCTATACAGTATATACAATTAATCTTATTTTGGCGTCGGTGCCATATAAAGAATGTGTAAAATATTGAAAATTGACGATTTTAGTAACTTGTGACACGATGGCACCGACTCCAAAATAACATTAATTGTATATACTGTATAGATTGAGTATACAAACGGTTACTTGTAAGTAATTTGAAGAAACTGAATTATGACGTTATTTTTTACTTTTTAGTTTTTTTGGAGTCGGTTTTATTTTTTTGTTTAAAAGTTTATTTATTTTACACTTTTTAGTTCATCGTTACTTAAAAGTGTATCTCGTGACGATTCGAACAAGCCCAAACACGGCTAGGATACATTATTTTATTACATAGATCTGGTGCCTACCTTCCTGCTCCATCATCAAATCCATTCGATGGTGCCATTCTCATCAGGAACACTTAAATTTGCGACTATGAAGTTGCTTAGCTAAATTAATCAAGATATTTTGTCGCCACCCGTAAATCATTTATCATTGAGGAGTTCCGACAGCATTCTGTGGTCTTCTGCATCACTTCCACTTCACCAATTTATACTTTCTGAATGCAAATGCTTATTATGTTTCTTATAATACCAAAATCGCTATATGTATGCCTACAATATTTGAGGAGTTCGTTCAATTCCTTATGGATTCCATCATCAGATCTTCACCAAAATTAAATGGGACCAACTAGAAAGTACCTTCTATAAAACCAAAACATTTTTTTTTTTGTTTTTATAGAAGGCTATTTAGTCTGAGTAATCGGTGACCATCCATAAAAAAAAAATAAAAAAAAAAAACCTTCCGTTGAATTGAGAACCTCCTCCTTTTTTTGGAAGTCGGTTAAAAAGAAAGATTGTAACGGACTATGAAGAGATCAGTAAATCGAAAAATATTTTTTTGAATTTTTTGTATGTCTGTATGTGTCGTTGTGGCATCACGATAAATCGGCTGAACGGATTCAACTATTTTTAACCGACTTCCAAAAAAAGGAGGAGGTTCTCAATTCGACGGAATGTTTTTTTGGCACACGGGTACCTTGGGTATAGACGGATTGTAGGATTTACCCGACTTCGCTGAAGAAAAAAAAAAACATTTTTTCTCCTTCGCGAATGAACCTGCACGTGGGCACCTTCTAGTGTATTTTTTTATATAAATATTTCGTCTTTATATTTTAGGCTCAAGGTATCTATGACCTCTCCGCCGCACGCCCGTAACTCGCACTATCCAGAACTTATTGGTGTGGCGCCGATGAAATGATTACACACGTAAAAAGGTTGCCATAAAGTGGTATCGGGGCCATTACAGATAGCACAGCCCTGTAACGTTATTGCTTTTTATTTTTTATGTACGTCTATTCTGCGTCAGTATTGCTGATGTGGCAACATGTTCCTTGCTTTCATGCAAAGAGTATATGAAGACAGGCGGGAGCGTATCCAGCCATAAAAAAGAAACTGGTGACAATTTCACGAATCATTTCGAGCTAGTTTTGACCCCTTCAAAACTCAAAACCTATTCAACCAACATACATAAAATTTGGTACATTTATTAAAGTTTTTTCGCTTGGCTGGAATCCAAAATTTCATAAATGTAGCACAAACTCAAATTGATAAGTATATTAACTGAAATAAAACAATTTAACGGATTATATCGCGTATATTATCTCATTTTAGTTCCCGACGTTTCGGAAGCTTTCCAGCTTTCCATGGTCACGGGAGGACCATAATATACGCGATATAATCCGTTAAATTGTTTTATTTCAATGAGTAATAATCGCGGAAACAGAAGAAAATATTAAGTATATTAACGTTAAAAATCCGGATTTTTTATGACTGAGTGGCGCACTCACTGACTGGCGTATAGATCGAAAACCTAAACCACTTCCAGATAACCTAGCAAGTTGAAAGGCATCCGGCTGGATAATTGTGTGAATACAAACCTACATAAAAAGAGCTATAAATATTGGTCTGGTGATTAAAAGATTGGGCCACGTTCGTACAAACATATTTTAAGTACCCATGTTGGTATCGACTTCCTAGCAAAAAGTAATGGGATTCCAATAAAACATTAATATGAAAAATAAGCCAAGTTCTCGTGTTCCACCAAGAGTAGTGAGGCTTTTTCTTGCCTTATTTTTCATATCTATGTATTTATTTATTATTTATTAGGAGAACCAACAGCTATAAACATTACAATGGTGTTATATATAGTTAACAGAGAGCCAATTACAGGTTCCCACCGGTAGTGACAATTTATACAAATTGTGGTCCTCGCATATTGCACAACGTCGCAACTACCTGTGACTACAAACTAAATAAACTAAAACTAACTTAATCAACTAATAAAACTTAACAATCTTGTTCCGATGAAAGCACGCTCACTTAAAGAACCCGTCCGTCAGCTTGCGCCTTACGACCGGGATATTACTATAGGGTGTACGGGGACGGTTATCGCGCTCCGCCGCGCGCACACTTCATACCCACCCCCGCTGTTCTTCGCCCCTGTCGATCGCAGACCATAGGGGTGTCACGAAAGAACTTGTCGAGCTATAAGTCTGTATTATGTGAGTCAGGAATCAATAGTTACACCACGTACCTATTTATTTGTACCATAGTCACATACACTGATAAAAACATGGCTGCGAAAAATTTTGACGATCGATTTAACTGCAATCATAAAATCGTAATAAAATGAACCGGTTGAAAAACTTCGTCTCAAGGGTGAATAAAATTGATTTGTAGGCTGGCTCTTATGTTTTATTGGCTGGAATCAGGTTGATACACGCGGCAGATGACTTCATCCTCGGCTCTTTCGACGACACGTTTGGCTCAGTGGGTTGCACAACAGTCAACGAAGCTGGCTTTCCCGGATTCGAATCCCGGCCAGAGCAAGTGTTTGTGTGATGAGGACGAATGTTTGTTCCTGGGTCTTGGATGTTTTGTATGTATTTAAAAATTATAATTTATCTATATATTATGTAGGTATATCCTCGCCTAGTGCTCATAGTACAAGCTTTGCTTAGTTTGGGACTAGGTTGATTTGTGTAAGATGGTCCCTGATATTTATTATTTATTTTATTCGATACATATAACAATGGAGCACCAATAGCGTCACGTGAATTCGCCCCTCGACAAATATTAAAGGTAACTAGATTGTGAACATCTTCTTTCGCAGAGGATAAAACCATCATAATAGGGTAAAAAAAAAAAAAAAAATATTCCGTTGGTTAGGTTATCAAAAAATATTGGTACCCTCTTTTCTCTCTTACCGCAGGCAACGATTTAGTTAACGTTTCGGCGACGACAACGCGCGACTAGCGACCAGGACTTGTAACCGGTTAAAAACAAACCGGTATTTATTTAGGTTATACCGGTTAATTATTCAGATTACGTTAAGATGAATTGATTTGGGAACTTTTATATTGTGTGAAAATCGTGTAAGTTTATATATATTTTTTAATATGTATACTTATAATTACGAGGCTGACTACCGAACGCAAAATGTTCAAGGCAATATTTTTCTCTGCGTGAAACTTGATGTCCTTTCAATTTAAATTCCTGTTTCTAAGATCGTGGGCTTTTTCAATAAATTCCCTTTAAGATTAAAGCGCTCCGAAACAGCTTTTGCTGTATTAATGGAAGTTAAAATGGCTGTGAATTTCTTTTCTTCATAAGAGGCTTCTTCGAAATAATACAGGATTTTACATAATTTACACTTGTATAAAAACTGGAATAAAAAATAAATATAGCAAAGAAGCTTAGTGGCTTTTGAAATACATTCAAGTCTTTACTCCAAGATTCAAGTGGAAATATCATTTGTATTATCATGAAGAATTTCATAAAATAAAATAGCTAAAATACTTACACTCTATGTTTACCTAAGTACTTAAGAGGATATACTGGCAAAACGCCTTTTGGAAATTAGGTACTTTTAAAAGTATTGCTATCGCATCGCCTCAAAACACCCGTATTACAGTGTAAAAGGGACAACTGCAGCTCAGAACGATCTGGCCAAAAAAAAAATTGGCGAAAACAGGGTTTCGTAGTACCCTATTTCCTCTTCCAAAACTGAAGTAATTTTAGTTTTTTTTTTACATTTATAATAACGAGGGCTTCGGCTATGCTTCTATGTTTTCTGTTTTTCTTTTATATTCGTTAATTTTTTTTACTGAACGTCTGCTTATGGCGCCGGATGGTGGCATTTTTTGCAGTTTTAGAGGGCCTCTAATTCTTAAAATAAACTAAAATTACTTCACACTAAAAATAAAACATAGGGGCATAGCAAAGGTAAGTATAGATTATAATTATAAAAAAAATTGCTCTTAGACAATTATCCAGGGAGGAAACGGGAGATTACGTTAGTATGGAGGAACGGCCACTATATCCCCTATAGCCACTATATATGTATATCCTCTTAAAGAGGGTAGCAACTGATCTCTATTACTAAGCCTCCGCTGTCTGTCTGTTATGATTTTTTTACTGAATGTATTTAATCGGTTACTCACGTTATAAGTTATAAAAGTCGAGTATTGCTCGACATATTTCAGCCCATTTATAGGATCGCAGATGATCATATATGTTCTTATGGATGACTTAGCCTTGCATCTATGTTTTATGAGCTGAGTTTACAATTCGAGCCATAAACCTGATAAGATTAGGGATGCATTTTCACCTTCACAAATCTTTTCGCTTTTTATTTATTTAAAATTTATTACAATACCATTAAGTACAAATGGTGGAATTAATGGCATAAATGCATTCTCTTCCAGTCAACCATTAGTGGCGTGGCAGCAGTGGCATGGCGTCCATATAAGCCGATTCCCACCGCGTTGCCCAAGGAAAGGCTAATAACCACCTTTTTCTTTAAACATGAGTAAATTAATACGCTTCGGATTCCCTTGTAATTTTCCTGACGCCACGCCTCTGCTAAACAGAGAAGTTATTGGTGCAGGATATGGGTATCAAACTCATAGAAATTAATAATTACAACGGTGAGACACCTAAGTACACACTACTTAACAGAACCTGCAAATTCCTTGCTTCTAGTCCCACCGGTTTGATATTGAAAATGTGATCATGAAAACGACCGACTTTCTTCGGCCGTACCGGAACGTGCGGCATTAGCACCGACCGACCAAAGTCGGTCGAATGCGATACCTTAATTAGAAAGACTGATTGATTACCTGTTTAATTGGTTTAAAATCTTTTTCCTTGTACGCCGAATATGATGTATACCATATAGTATGGATCGGCGCCTCGGTAGGTATTCCTAGTGACGTCATCTTGGTCCCATCTCCGACTTGAGTACACCACTTTGTATTATTATCACTTCACAAACGAAAATAAATAAATTAATGACCAAAAATGTTAAAAACACTCAGGTATTTATGCACTGTTAGAGAAATCACTATTACATAAAAGTAAATAGAAACTTCTTGTAAAGATGGTAGTCACAAGACACTGATATCGAGGATTAAATTATCTGTAACGACATTAATTACTTAATAACAGTCTAAATACAACGAATATTATTTAATATCTTTCCCCACGGTATTGTATAACAACATTTACTATTCAATAACGTATCATGTAATGAAATTGGAAATTAAAAGTAAGACACCAAAGCAATGTTATTGCGTTGTAAGATTTCAAAATTGGAACATTTGGAATCTCACGCGCAGACATCACATTTAATACTGACTACCGTTGACTAAACGCATCTAACAGGTAGCGCCCGACGATATAACATTATCAAGAGGTGATTTATATGATGTTATACTATTTTAATCATTTGTAGCTGAATACAGGAGGTGTTCAATTTTCCAGAACGCGACGAACTTCAAAAAATTGGTAATCTTTTTTTTTCACTACTCTTCTTTATAAGGAGCCCTGAAGAGCTAAAGGGTTTCCTAAAATTGTATATTATTGTTATGCAATTTAATTACTGCCATGTGAGTTTTAATGTGGTTATGAAAATGGGAGTAAACGTAAAATAGACGATTGTATCAGTTTTAATTATTATGTTCAGGGAAAATCACAAAAAAACCGGCCAAGTGCGTGTAAGACTCGCGCACCGAGGGTTCCGTACAAAATATACAACAAAAACGGCCGTATCTATGAAACCCAATGTTAGCAAAGCCCTACTCCTAAGTGTGGAGTCATTTTATATTGGCTCTTGAGACAGACAGACATAAAAAAATGAGATTTTCTTATTTATTTCGTGGATTGTGCTAAAAAAGTTACCAAATTTCTAGAACAACTGGAAAAACCCTATAGGTTTTAAGTCGACAGCAATTTGTATGGAAACAGCATCTTTAATGACTTTACCATTGAATGGCGTTGACTTAGAAGTTTGATATTTTTTACAGCTTCAAGGGAGCAGACATAAGTATTCGATGGTAATTTCAACTTGATACTTCCACGCGTTCCTGAGAAAAAGGGTCTTGACAGACAGACAGACGAACGGACGGACAGACAGATGGGCAACAAAGTGATCCTATAAGGTTTCTGTAAATTCCTATTGAGGAACGGAACGCTAAAAAAGCAATGTTGCATGCTTTCCTAAATTTTGCGCCCAAGGCAACTAACCCATTGTAGTTTAAATCCATTGAAAGCCGAAATCAACAACGAGAGTTTGTGGCTGTTGGGCCCTCGGGCTAACTACATTAAACTAGTTAGACTTGAACACTTTAAGGCACTTTACGAGTTCTATAGTGGTCGGTTAGCCGACATGTTAGAGCTCATGCCTGATACAATTTACTGAATTTAGGCGCATGAACAGTTATCATAATAGATAGAGCTATTATACCTGAGAACATAACATAGAGTGGTTACAACCGGATAAACTCCACCTATCTACCTGAGTTAGTACTTGACCCTTTTATTACCTCATTCGCCTTTATAGCACTATTTGCTTAGACCATTAGTGATATTGATACGTCCCTTTGAGAAGCAATGAATGGGAAAACACAAACTAACAATGAACATCATACTTTCTGATTTACTACAAACTATCGCGTATTGTGAATTAAAATATGTATATTTAACATTACGAACAGTGCCCGAATAATATCGGAAGTCCAGTTTACCCGGTTGTAACCGCTCTATATTATGTTCTTTGGGATACTTTAGGTATATTACCGCTCCTATTCCGATCACTCCTCATGAATAAGTAATAGCCAAGCAGATATCCATTATTCTAATTATTTTTAGGCATAATCAAAGTGGATGCTACTAACTGCAAACACTTAAGTCACCCAAAGAGCAATGTTATATTTAAGGCAAGACGGTTCACATTAAAATAAAGGCCAATTACGGGACAATTTTGCATAATTCGAACTAATCCAATAGTAAGCTAAATAAGGCTTGTGTTATGAGTACTAGATGATGATATATTTAAAAGTTATCTTTAGTTATATACATAGATTTATATATTTGCCTTTACCGGGGTTTTGAACCCAGGATCTTCAGCTTCGTAGGCAACGTTACTCCCGCTGAGCAAAGACTTCTCTCATTGTAACTGACAATTCGAAAGTGCTTGTATCTAAGCCTACTTGAATAAAGGATATTTTGATTTGATTGATTTGATTTGAGCTAAATCGGTCGGTAACTTCTTTAAATAAGTAGGAACAGGTTAGTGGTTACACTTCAAAATGAATATAAATGCATTGAGCAGTAATTGTGTTCTGTCAAGAAAGATTATTTGAGCTACATATATATAATGCATGTATACAGTCATATTGTAATAATGCAAAACGTATTTTTTTAATTTGTAAAATTTATCTGAATCTGTATTTTGTACGAATTTGACTTAAAATGTTAGCTATAAGATTTCAGAATACATTTGCCTACAATAAAATTAAAGTTTAATGTACCCGTAACACCGCATCAAACGGCGAAGCCGTTAATTGAAGCAAAACCTTAAAGATTTGCAAATAATTAATTACTTTAAACTGCGCTTAAAGGTCAGACCGAGCTATTATATTCACGAAATGTGTGTCAGCGTGGAGTGCAGCGCTGCACGCTTCTGTACTATTACCCCTAGACACGTACCTAGCTTCATTTTTAGGGTTTCGTACCTTAAAAGGAAAACAATGAACTGTTGTCGGATCACTTTATTGTACGTCTGTCTGTCATAACACTTTTTCTAAGGAATGGATAGAGATATCAAGTTGAAATTAACATTAAAAACTTACGTCTGCAGTCCCTTAAAGCTGTAAAATAATGAAGCTTCTAAGTCAACGAAATCTAAAGGTGGGTCTACGCTAGGCGAACCGAGCACGAGCCGAACACAGTTTCGTTTTTTTGACGAACACAAAGGGATTTGATTCGCGCTCGCAGTGCGTTCGAGGACAGTGATCGTTGTAGGTTCGTTGTACGTCCACACTTGACTCCGCGAACGACGAAGCCGAGAACGGCTCCGCTTGTGCTTCACTCGTGCTCGGTTCGTCTATCGTAGACCCACCTTAAAGATACAGGCAAATTAGCATCGATGAACCTATAGGGTACTTCCAGTTGTCCTACAAACAAGAAATTTGGGATGGTAGATCTTAGCACAACCCACAAAATAAATATGAATGTCTTAATTTATTATGTCTGTCTGTCTATATCATGACCAAACCACGCGAACTGTTTGCTTAGCAGTAGGGTTCTGTTAACACTGGATTTTCATAGATTTCGTTTTCAGCGTATATTTTGTACGGAACCTTTGGTGCGCGAGTCCGACACGCACTTGGCCCCTCTTCTCAAGTCAGTTTTTGATGGCCGATATAGCTCAGCGGAAGTGACGCCGCCTGAGAAGCTGACGGTCCTTCAAATTCCGGTAAGCGAAAATATTTGTGTGATGAGCATAAATATTTTTTCTGACTCTTGGAAGTTTTCTATGTATTACTATGTTAATATATCTATTAAATATGAATATCTTCGTCTAGTACTTATAACACAAGCCTGGTTGAGGTTACCATGGGATTAGTTTTTTTTTATGTGTCCCCTGAATATTGAATAATTATTTTATTTATTACTGACTACCTTAAGTGTTCAGAGGCGCTGAAGAGGAAACTGAAGGTGGTTTAACACGATTTTCAGAATGACACCCCAGGATAGGGACCTTTCAGGGATCTCTGAAAAGGGCAAAGGGCGTGGGTCATATAAATAAAGGTATGAAGAATGCCAAAAGTAGAGTTTTGAGGATACCTAAACTTTTTTTTGCACAACAGGTACCTTTTTTACAAGCTTTTGATTTACTTGCAATGTATGGTCAAATCTTGCAAGTTAAATTGGACTACTTCCAGAAAATATTTTTTTTGCACTATTATATAAGTTCGGTGACAATACAATAATATGGCACCATGGAGCTGGTCTGATGATGGAGTCGGAAGGTGGTGATAAGAACACTGTAATAAAATAACGCAATCCTACCGAGTTTGGGTTCTTTAGATTCATCTCGATGTATAGTTTGACGTTCACGACACGTTTGGCTCAGTAGGTTGTACAACGGCCTACGAAGCTGGCGGTCCCGGGTTCGAATCCCGGCCAGGGCATGGGTTTGAGTGATGAGCACGAATGTTTGTTGCTAGGTCTTGGATGTTTTCTATGTATTTAATTATTATAATTTATCTATATATTAATAAATCAAATAATGCTTTATTCAAGTAGGCCTAGGTACAAGCACTTTCGAATTGTCATGTATAGTACATTAGAGAAGTGTTTACTGAGCGAGATACAATATGATCCAACATTTGTTGCAAGGATTAAAGAAAACCCAGAAAAACCTAATCAGATCTTTAAACTTAAGTATAATACTATTAATAAAATCATCATTTAAAAAAATAAAATAATTAATAAGATAAATCTCAAATGGATTGTCAATAAAAAAGAAAAAAAATCTAGAATGTGTCTAGAATAAAATTCTAAATGTCCGAGTATATAAAACAATTAAGATTAAAATAATAATAATACATCCGTAGGTATTCGTTAAAATAAGTATACATATACCTACATGACGCTATAATTTACATTAATCCCACCGGCTTTATCATTCATGTAGTTTTCGTTTTACAATATGTTTGAATTTACCAATAGACAGCTCACTTTAGAAACGAACGAACGCCTTATTTTATGGAGCCTAGGAGCAGGCACTGCGAGCTTATGCTTATTTCTAGTATGAATATTATGTATATCACAGTTCCTCTTAAAATGGGTAATATTTTTATGTACATACATATTATTCTCATAAATGTATTGACAAGGCACTGTCATTACTTTAATGTCCTTCAACTTATCTCCAAGCGAGTCTCTATAGTTTATTTTATACTAGCTTCTGACCGCGACTTCGTCCGCCTTAAATTCGTTTATCGCGAATAAGGGTATTTTTCTGGGATAAAAAGTAGCCTATGTCCTTCCCCGGGACTCAAACTATCTCCATACCAAATTTCATCCAAATCGGTTCAGCGGTTTAAGCGTGAAGAAGTAACAGACAGACAGGCAGACAGACAGACAGACAGACAGACACACTTTCGCATTTATAATATTATAGTATGGATATAGATATATAATAAAATACCTTTGTTATGGGATGTCAGCTGCCACTAGTGGCAGGGCGATTTTAAATATTAAGTGGTCAGATACAAAATAGTCAACACGATGCAACCTTTATACTTTCATTAGAACCGTTTGTTTTTGTTTTGTATTTTTTAAAACAGGTGCGCTGTTAGGGAATGCAATCGGTTATTTTTAGTATGGGAAAAAACCGGGTTTTAATCGAAACCGACGGTTATTTCATACAAATCGGTTAACCGATTGCATTCCTTATACGCTGTACACTGCGCTGTCGAAAATACCTCTTTTTTCGACAGCATAGTTCTAAATTTCTCCTCCGCGAACTCAGTTGCGGTTACCGTTTTCTAGGTACTTAGTATAAGGTGCGTCCACATTTGTATCATTTGCCCGTATCAGATCATCGTCGCGTGGCATGATCGCGTGTCACGATCACGCGTTTGGACGTTGTGCCGATCGGATCGCTCGAAATCCATTTTGCTACGCGTATCACACAGTTATATAGGACGAGTACGGTATGGTCGGCGCGCCGACGGTAAGCGTCCAAGCAGCGCGATACGCAGTCATGCTTCGGCACGGTGATCGGATACGAGCAAATGATACAAGTGTGGACGCACCTATAGATGTATTCTCAAGATCTGTATTTAAGTAGGTAAATTAATACATTATGTTATTGACCCCGTTTAAGTAAGTACATTTGTATATTTACGTCTGTTTTTGTCCTAAATACCAATTTTTAAAAAAAGAGAGGGGGCCGGCAAGTAGTGGGAGACTAATACCTAAAAAAATACATCTTCTATACTATTATAAAGTTGTTAAAATGAAATGTCTGTACATTGAAGATATTTTCAAAAATAATATTTTTATGTACTATTTGGAGGTCATTAAAACGAAAAATATTTTTTTTGGATTTTATGTATGTGTGTATATGTCGTTGTGGCTTCATCACGCAAAATCGGCTAAACGGATTTCAACTATGTTTGGTACACGGGTAGCTGGGTATCTCTTGATGGTTATAGAATACTTTTAACCCGACTACGCTGAAGAAAAAATGAAGGGTCATGACTTTTTCTCCTCCGCGAACGAAGTTGCGGGCGCCTACTAAAATGAAATATATCAAAACAAACCCCCTGACAACGTCACACCGCCGCGCGCTATCAAGGAGCAAGCAAATAAGGGGCGCACAAACAATGTTTTATCATACGACGTGTGAGGACACTTGTTTGTGCAGGAATTACGACGGTGTTGACAGGTGTGGGTTCGAATTCGGAAAATACATTTTTACCCGATGACGTCAGGAGGGTTATGTTTTTCCAGTGTATGTATGTGGGTATACATTAGGGTGGGTCATCTTTACTTTTTCCCGGGTTGTCAAAGGGCATCAAGGGCAGACTCTGTCTGTCTGTCTGTACGACTATTATAGCGCCATATCTCAAAAACGACTTATGTTATTTTAAATTTAGTACATGGTTTTAAGTTTGCCCCTCAATGTATGTGACGCCATAGATAACAGAGAAGTCGGAATGGGTGAAAGTTTGTACGGAACCCTCGGTGCGCGAGTCAGATTCGCAGTCGACGGGTTTTTTTTTAATATTTTTTTCATTTTAGTCAGTGCCTCCGAATTCGTTTCGAAAATTTTGAAAATGCCATTTGTAAAATAATTATTCAATTTTTTATTCTCCACTTAAAATAAAACTCGCAAGTGTAAGAATGATTCTTATTCAAGTTAATTTATGCCCAACTTTGCTACCAAATGGCAGACTGTACACTCATTAGCAGCGATCGGCACTATCGGTGCAAAACTTTAACAAAACTTGTAAAGCTGACATAAAAAAGAACTTACAACCAAGGTAAATAAGAATATTATTGGCAGATCATGTCCAATTGAACTCCATAACGGAATGTCGGATTTCCAATACTTGGGTATAAGGATATCAATATTCTCATGGCTCTAAGCACTCTTTTGTGACCAATTGGCAAGTTTTGTTAAAGTTTTACACCGATACTGCTGATTACTGGTCATTGCATAATTGTTTCGCTTCCTTTATATTCTTGCATCTCTTCATACACGCTCATCAGTTGCGGGTACTAATCACATGGCCTTTTTTCAGTATCTCTGCAATTCTAGATACCCTTGCCGAGGCCGGTTGTCTCTCTTACGACTCTTCTATTCATCTTCTCGATATAACTTTTCTGTGTCAGTCTACCTTCACTCATCCTCTTGACATGCCCAAACCACCGAAGCATAGGTACCTTTTTCGATTTTTGTCACTAGGTACTTACTCTTCTATTCCACACCTGCAGAATGTTTTAGAAAGTCACAAATAATAAACACCAAAGCATCAAATTTATGACTAAATCATTATGTAATATGAACAAGAACATACATTTAATTTAATACGTAATAGGCATTTTATCGGAATCGTGAGGTGTGAACCCGATGACACAAAAAGACGCAATGAAACCATCTAGCGGCTGGATTGCCAGGTGGAGGGGGTAGAAATTTGTAGTCTTTGGATTTTTAACTTTAAACGTGTGACGAAGATGGCACAATACTGCGTATTGCTGCAAGAATTATAATGCTAAATGATGCACTTTGCTACGCAAGAGAATAAGTAAATAATAAAGGATTTTGATTCAACAATATTAACTAGCTCAGTTTGCCGACTTCACTCGCGTTTTATATTTTAATCGCCGAAAAGATGCTAGCTTGTTGGTTTTTATATTTTAGAGAGTACGCGTAGGAACATTGGGGAGGGGACAAGGTGATCTCACGTGTATTTTTGTACTGTATCTATGAAACCGCGAACAATAAATTAAAATAAGAGTCTTTTTTCAGAGGTAATATACAATATATTATCATTTACTTTAAAATTTAAAGTGAAAAATATTCAAAAAATACACTTAAAGGTTCCGTGGGGGATGGTCTAAATGTGGCCGAAAATACCTCGCATGATTTTTGGATGAACCCTTGGGTACGCGACCCTATAAAATCATCTGAATCTGCCCCATTACTTCGTAGCTATAGAGGGGCTACTCGGAAACTCGAAATGCGTATGGCGCTATCCCGCTTACTCAAATACAGTTAAACATGTGAGAGAGAGAGATGGCACGTTACGAACTTCGAAAATCAAGATTCGGAGTAAGCCCTTAGAAGTACCGTTGAAACCAGGACCGTCATTCAGAACGTCAGGTTTATTCTCGTAATTTAGATTCTTCCTTCTGAGTGAAAGAAGTTTAAAATTGCAGTACTTTATTCTCCATCTCATAAGTGTGACATAAAGCTGAGGTGGAAAACGCCGCCATTTTTAATGGTAGCTCATCTCGGAACGACCGACACTAAGTAAATAGCTCCTCATAGACCGAGAGTAGAGATGGGTAACTACGCGGTTAAATACGCGGGTATTTATTCTTATTTCTAAGTTTTTTATATTTAGTCATATCTGGGCTTAAAGCTAATGCTAAATGGATTATTTATTGTATTATTTAATTTAAAAAAAAACTTATATTTACACTGTGATTTAAATAACATTTTGATTAATATTTTCTTCTGTTTCCGCGATTATTACTCATTGGAATAAAACAATTTAACGGATTATATCGCGTATATTATCTCATTTTAGTTCCTGACGTTTCGGAAGCTTTCCAGCTTTCCATGGTCACGGGAGTCCTCGCGATATAATCCGTTAAATTGTTTTATTTCAATGAACATTTTGATTGTCATTGGTAATCATTAACAAGCCCAGCATTTAAGAGTTAATACATGATTGTACACTAATATTTACTTAAAAAAAATATTTAACTTATAACAAAAAATGGTCTAATCCTTGGTGTCATTATAATGTTCAATAGCAACCGACTCTCGCCGAATATATAAAATTTACTAGCTTCTGCCCGCGACTCCGTCCGCCTTAAATTCGTTTATCCCGGATAAGGTTATTTTTTTCGGGATAAAAAGTAGCCTATGTCCTTCCTCGGGACTCGAACTATCTCCATACCAAATTTCATCCAAATCGGTTCAGCGGTTTAAGCGTGAAGAGGTAACAGACAGACAGACACACTTTCGCATTTATAATATTAGTTTGGATGGATTTGACTTGCCTTAACGCACAGATCACCTCCACCCTTAACGTCAATAATAGTAGATTGTTTGACAAGGACCTAAAATAAGCCATTATGACACGAAGTGATTATTTGACGAGCTCGCGAAGTGAGCGAGTATATGTGAGTGTCATAATTGCTTTTAGCAACGTGTTAAACACTGCGTTTCACTTCGACTGCGAGAAAATAAAAAATACTTAACATTAATATTTTATATTTCACGACAAATTAAAAGTACAGTTTGAAAAATTCTACCAGAAATTTTGGCCAATCAGATCAGGTTGGTTTTTTTGTTTTTAATTATTCGTAAGTAGTATGTAGACGGCGGCATGTTTTCTTTTAGTTTCATAGAAATTTGTATGGGAATATATGACTTTCTTTTAAACCCTAGGGGTTAGCTGTACTACCTACTTTAGTCTCGCTACGCGAAGTAAATATAACTACTTTTTGAGCAGGAGAAGTGAAAATGTTATTTACTTCATGTGTTTAATTTAGTTGTTGGTGTTGGAACTGGTCAATTTTGATCCTATGCTACTTTAAGGCTGATTATTACTGTGATGTTATACAATTATGCCAAATCATTTCAGTTATGGGTCCACCCTTGACCATGTAAAAGCTGAAAAGCTTCCGAAACGTCGGGAACTCAAATGAGATAATATACGCGATATAATCCGTTAAATTATTTTATTTAAATGAGTGATAATCGCGGAAACAGAAGAAAATATTATTATTAACATAATTTCCATTAAAATCGTTTCTTTTTTTCAAAACTTCCCAGTACCGAGACTGATACCGGAATCCCGGTATTGAGTCTAAATACCGATGTTCAATACCGGTATTGAACATTTTCGGATTGGTATGCCCTAGTCGCAATAAATAAGGAATATGAACATATTTTTAAATACATTTAATTCTCGTCTACAAAATTTGTTATTTATTGTTGATTTTATTTACCTTTCACGTTACACTTGCTCATTTTTAATTTTGTTGATTAAAAGAAGTAGTAAACAACCTCTACAGACTTTTATTGCAAACCTGAATCCGTGACTCGGCATGCCTAAAGTAAAAAGTATCTACCCGAGCATTTGGGAGAATATCAACAACCGAACACTGACGATAAAATACCTAACAGTCACGGATGAAGTCACGGGCATAAGCTACAATATTACAAACGTGAAATGTATGTACGTTCCTCTTAATTTTAAAAAGTACTAAGCGGATCTCAACGAAACTTTCCAGTAATATTGTTTAGACATCAGAATAATCCATAGGATATAAATCGCATCTCTACATGGACGAAGTCGCGGGTAACAACTATACTCTGATTTTTAATTCAAGACCAAAATTTAACGTCAACGAGCGCACTTTCACGCACTACCTACTGATTTGAGTGTCAGTATTTTTATCAATTAAACTTACCCTAATATTACTGGTCGCATGATTTCTCATTCATGTTTTTATGAAATAATGTTTATTTGTTTAAATCATCGCGATGAGAACTGTCAGATTTTGGACTTGAATTAAAAATCAGAGTTTAGTAATAGTATAGATAAAATTGTTTATGACTATAGGATGCCTGCAACTTCGTTCGCGGAGGAGAAAACGTCATAACCCCTGTTTTCTTCAGCGTCGTCGGGTAGAAAGTATCCTATAACCATCTGGAGAGATACCTAGCTACCCTGTGTACCAAAAAAAGTTGAAATCCGTTTAGCCGATTTAGCGTGATGAAGCCACAACGACACATACAAATATACAAAAAAATACTTTTTGATTCAGTGACCTCCAAATAGTATTTTTTTAAATATCTTGTACAGACATTTAATTTTTACAACTTAATAGTATAGATAGATGATGAACTTTAACATAACGTTGACGTATTGACGTATTGACGTATTGACTAACCTAAAAAAAAAACATTGTCTTATCATTTTTTTCATAAATCGCTAAGGAAGCTTAGTTTGTGGTTTTTATTTAAGCAGCACTTGTATAAGTGGCGTCGTGTGTCCGTACGTCAGTCGCATGTAAGCCGCAATTCGACGCTGTTGCTAGCTGTAGCCAGAGCGGGCCATGAGATACGCGATTCTGACAGTTGATTATTTCAGGTTATTTTATTGAAATTGAGAAAAAGCAAAGTAAACACAAGGATTTCTCTCGCAAAACAACCCGGCTATTCCGCCAGTATTGTTCGCCTTCGAGGCAGTCACCTATCGGATTAAGCTTTATAATCTTTACATTATAGGGTAGTTCTACAAGCTTTTCAACCGCGCTCAGCTTCTTGTCGCAGATTTTGAAGCAATGGAAGACAATGAATAATAATAATAACTAGAAGGCACCCGCAACTTCGTTCGCGGGGGAGAAAAAGTCATACCCCCTCTTTTTTTCTTTAGCATAGTCGGGTAAAATAGGAGATACCCAGCTACCCGTGTACCACAAATAGTTGAAATCCGTTTAGCCGATTTAGCGTGATGAAGCCACAACGACACATACAAAAAAAATATTTTTACAACTTTATAATAGTATCCATTCTAATATTATAAATGCGAAAGTGTGTCTATCTGTCTGTCTGTTACCTCTTCACGCTTAAACCGCTGAATTGATTTGGATGAAATTTGGTATGCAGATAGTTTGAGTCCCAGGGAAGGACATAGGTTACTTTTTATCCCGGAAAAATACCCTTTTCCAGGATAAACTTATTTAAGGCGGACGAAGTCGCTGGCAGAAGCTAGTAAATAATAAAAAACGCTTATGAGCCTAAGGCTTTGGTATAACGATAACGATATACTGGGCTATAAGTAGCACACTTATTAAAGTGGCGTCGTGTGTACGCCGCATTTCGAAGCTGTTGCTACCTGTAACCAGAGCGGGCCATGGGACACGCGATTCTAACGGTTGATAATTTCCTATTTTTTTTCTTTCAGGTTATTTTATTGAAAAGTAAAAAAGAAAGTAAACATAAGGATTACTCTGGCAATACAATCAGATTATTCCGCCAGCATCCTAGACACCTAAGAGCCAGTCATCTACCGGAATCACCTTCAGAATCTTTACATTATTTGGTATAACGACATACACTTGATGCGATACAATTTTTATTTATTAAAATGTTACATTATTGTACCTCACTTTTTCAATATACTCGTATATGCGTCAGAAAACTGAGAGCGGTTGAAACGATTATAGAATTACCCTTTACAAACTTGAGTGCAAATTGCTTTGAACATGAAAAGTTTCATTTCGACACAATCTTGTTTATCAAACATACTAAAAAAACATAAGGAAATTTTGAAAACTTCAAAGCCTTTGTATCCGGTTAAAAAATGAGCGTTTTCACAAGATTATATATATCAAGTGATACGGTACATGTATAAATGATACCAAGTGTTACGGACTATTTGAAGGTCACTGTGTCACTAATTTTTTTTACCTCTTTATTTATGTCTTTGTGGCTTTGTCACGTCAAAACGGGTAAACGGATTTCAACTATTGAGAGCACAGGTGGTTATCGGATACTTTTTTATCCGACTACTGAAGAAAAAAAGAGGTTTGTGATTATTTTTCTCCGTCGCTGACGAAGTTGCACCTTCTAGTTAGATGATATATTAATCTTATACTTGTTATTACTTACATTTATCTCTGTCTGTTCAGCCTGTTCTAATAAATAAAATAAAATAAAATAATCGCTATTGCTGTGGCCACATGATCATTTAACATTTAATGCCGAGTAGAGTTAGATGCAAATTATGTGATACCGCATCTTTATCTGTTCTCATGAGAGATTAGAAACGGTATCAGATCGTAAGTAATACTTTGTAGGTTCAAGTTTCCGATGGGGTTTGTTTAACAACCAACCGTTTCTATTGTATAATAAAGAAGACATGCTGAGAGCAACGGAGGTAAATAAGTCAACTTACAAACTATATAACGTACTAGCTTCTGCCAGCGACTTCGTCTGCCTTAAATTCGTTTATCACAGATAAGGGTATTTTTCCGGGATAAAAAGTAGTCTATGTCCTTACCTGGGACTGAAACTATCTCCATACCAAATTTCATCCAAATCGGTTCAGCGGTTTAAGCGTGAAGAGGTAACAAACAGACAGACAGACAGATAGACATACAGACACACTTTCGTATTTATAATATTAGTATGAATAATAGTATGGATTAGTATGGATAGTATGGGTTAATATAAAACAGGGTAAGTAAACTGAAGTGGCAATGGGCAGGGCACATAGTTCGAAGAACCAACCGATGGCCGTTGGGGCAGAAAGTTCTAGAGTACAGACCGCGTACCGGAAAGCACAGCGTGGTAAGACCGACCTCAAGGTCATCGGATGATCTGGTTAGGGTTGCGGAGACTCGCTGGATGCGGATCGCCTCTATCCGGCCCATGTGGAAATCTATTGAGGAGGCCTGTGTCCAGCTGTGGACGTCCTATCGCTTAAAAATGATGATGATGATGAAAGATTTCGTCTTTCAGGCCGGAGCGTAACAAGAGGGATATTTTGTTTTGGATATGTAACATTCACGGAGTCTAAGTCAAAAATAAGTCAAAATTTATTGAACAAAATGTAAATTTCTAGTTATTTTATGTCATTTCCGCTACCCAAAGGTTGTCTGGAAGAGATCGCTCTTTAGCGATAAGACCGCCTATTGTCTACCTATTTTATGTTAAGGCTCTATTGTACTGTTTCTGTTGTTGGTGTGCAATAAGGAATTGTTGTTGTTGTTGTTGTTGTAAATATCGAACTCATAATGTCTATGCATAAATCAATACACTATGAAAGAAATAAATAGAAGCATGCACCTTACTCGTACATACATTTTACAACATATTGCTCCACAGTAATAATACAGTAATAAAAAACCTTTCAGTTTACAAAAACCGATATTTATGGGCAACGATAAAACATACGACTCGAGCACTATCGTTCTGAATGGCTAGGGCTGCGGTGAAACTCTGATATTTTATGCTGTAAATAAGTGTCTGTCAAAAATTTTACTTTTGTGACAAGCTTTGATTGCCGACTGTACTTTTCTTTGAACATCTATCAACTACTCACCGAGACAATTCTAAAGAGCCCAAACTCGGTAGGATTGAGTTATTTTATTGCAGAGTTCCTATGACTCCCTTCCTGCTCCATCATCAGATCAGCTCGATGGTATCATATTATTGCTTTGTCACCAAACTTACATAAGTATGTCAAGTTTTAGCTCAATTGGAATCGAGGAATTAGGTCAAATTTAACTTGCAAGATTCCACCCGAACAAAGATATTACATACATACATATGTACATTGAAAGTTAAATAAAGCTTGTAAAATAGAATCTGAGGTGAATAAAACTGGCTAAGTGCGAGTCGGACTCGCGGACTAAAGGTTCCGTAACACCTTAACATGTTCACTGTCCCTGTACAAAACCATCTGACAATGTCATAAGTCCAAATGCGCAGCCAGTATGGAGAAGTGACTCCTCACTGGAGGCATAGAGTCCTGACTAGCAATTGTTGGATCCACCAGTGGGGGCGCCCGGACAGAGAACTTGTAAAGCAAGAAACGCCGAGAAATACACGTTCCTTGATTGATATACATTACATATATGTACTTTATTTTTTTTTATTATTTGGTGCTATACGACTATACTTTAAACTTTTTACGTATAAAATGTATAATTTACTTTTGCACTTTGAATTAAATGATTTTGAAAAGACTTCAAAAAACGAACAGGTTGTATGTATTATTGTAATATTTATAATTCCATGAAAATCCATACATTTTATATACACTGGAGGATGCCTGCAACTTCTGTCGCACGAGAAGTAAAAGTCATAACCCACTTTTTAGCTTCAGCGTAGTCGGCTTAAAAGTACCTTTTAACCATCAGTGGATAACCCTGTACGATCTTGGCTCCATATGGGCACAGAAAAATTGCCTATATTAGCCAAAAACCCCGGCAACTGGCCCTACACATCACTAGTACCAGCAGCTGGTATGAAAAAACCTCATTCCCGTCCGCCCCGGACACAAAAAACTGAAATCAAGTCATCAGGAGGGTCCGGGAATGTCAAAAGGCGTTTATTGATTTAATATATTTCTTTAGAAAACTTGAAAAAACTATTTATGACAGAGGCTTTGCCCGCGAAATGCAGGGGAGGAAGAGTAATAACCTCAATTTACTCGAAATCGAGGCAATGCGGTGGTACGGAAATGACAAATTGCCCCGTGTACTGTTCGTGTACCATTCATGTTTTTATGAAATTCCCATTCGATTTCTTTCAAATTGTATATAAAAAGTATTAATCGAAAATGACATTCTTGTGGGAAGTATTTTTGCCGATTGTACTTTTCTTAGAACATCCACTACTCATAGAGACTTCTAAATGAGGTAACAATTATAAAAAAAAATACAACCCAATGGAGAACTACCTCCTGTTTTGGGAGTCTGTTAAAAACCCGAACTCGGTAGAATTACGTTATTTTATAGCAAAGTTCCTTCGACAACCTTCCGACTCCATCATCATGTCAGCTCGATGGTATCATAATATTGGATTTTCACCGAACTTACATAAAGTGGCTGAGGGCGGGGCACATTGTTCGTAGAACCGATGGCCGCTGAGGCAAAAAGGTTCTCGAGTAGCGACCACTTACGAAACGAACGAATGAAAGTCTTCAACCAGTGCGTATTGGTGATGACCTACGGAGCCGAGACGTGGTCCTATGGGCTTTTTAAAGACGCTCAGAGTCACTCAGCGAGCTATGGAAAGGGCTATGCTCGGGATTACTCTACGAGATCAAATCAGAAATGAGGAGATTCGTAGACGAACCAAAGTCACCGACATTCCAAACAGGGTAAGCAAACTAAAGTGGCAATGGGCAGGGCATATAGTTCGAAGAACCGATCGCCGTTGGGGCTGGACGCGTGTTGCCTCTATCCGGCGCATATAGAAATCTATTGACGAGACATGTGTCCAGCAGTGGACATCCTGTCAATGGATAAAATGATGATAATGATGATGAACCACTTACAGGACAACGCAGCGTGGAAAGGTCCCCAATAAGATGGAACGATGATCTGGTGAAGATCGCGGGAAACCGTTGGATGAGGGCTGCGCGCGACCAATCATTTGGGAATACTTGGGGTATGCCTTTGTACAGCATTGGGCGTCCTTGGGCTGATATAATGATGATGACATAAGTAGGTATATCAAATTTCAGCTGAATAGGTAACCGGGAACTGGGTCGAATTTAGCTCGCAAGATTTGACCCACACTAACATACATACATAGAAACTAACACGGCAAGTTAAATAAAGACTTGTAAAATCATTGGAGAAAACACTATATTATCAATAGTCGATATTTAACGACAAAGGCCTCTTAAAAATGGCTATTACAACTAGCCCTTATCATACATAAACATCACGGATATCATCAGTAGCTCAACACATCGCTAGTTAGGTAACTACTGCACTTGGCATAATGAAACTGACCTCACTCCCATCCACCCTGCGCACAAAGAACTGAAATCGAGTCAATGGGCGAGTACGGGAATGACAAAAGGCACTTATTGAATGGATGGCGAACCCGTACTATTGTCTTCTATTCTATTATGTAGAAATATTATTTACCGGAAGGAACTGATCA
Organism: Hedya salicella; assembly: GCA_905404275.2. Taxonomy (NCBI): domain Eukaryota; kingdom Metazoa; phylum Arthropoda; class Insecta; order Lepidoptera; family Tortricidae; genus Hedya; species Hedya salicella. The sequence continues at coordinate 5,212,114 of FR990112.1, read as the reverse complement.
CATTTAGCCATTTCAGAGAATGCCTGTAGCTTACATATTTGTTCCCGTATATTAGATTCTTGCAAGCGCCCCGGTTTCTGTGTACAAGGTACTCGTGAGGAACCCAAAGGATTTTATCCACGCATTCCCTAGATTATTAGGAGTAGAAAACGTTTTATGAACCCCAACTGAATTCAGCTTAGTTTGAAGATATTATACATTTTCAGGTCAACTATTTATTGGAAATACTGAAGTGCAATAATGTTTTTTATTCTCGGTATCAACTGTCGCTTCGTATGTTGTAAAGTTTGGCGTCGCTATTGACAGACATCAAAGTAGTAGTAACAGCTAACTCACAAAAATATTTGCTGCATTTGACGGGTTCATATAACTTTTTTACTTTAGTTTATCCATGCGTGGTTAAAATCCTTTGAGTTACTCACTAGCACCTTGTCTAGTACTAGAAGAGCAACTTACTTCACCGAACAGAAAACAGCGTAATTGTATTTTATGTTCCATCCAAACATCCGTAAATAACCTAAAAATTGTAAAAATCTGACCGTTTTTCTTGGAATGATGGTCGCATAAAGATTTTTCGACGGAGCGATGGTGCTATTATTAATGCTGTTCTGAATTTTCGCCTGTAAGACAACTGGATTTTATAATCAGCATAGATTCGGTATCATTCTGTACATAACATTCATTTAGGTATATTCTCTCTAACTAGAGTTTTAAATTCGATTTTAGGTCTACGAGTACATCCAGATTTTACAATAAAAAACCTAAATTGGAAACCAAATCCTCAATCACACTCCTTAGTGTTAATTTGGTTTCTGTCGGGTACTTTTTAATAACTATACCAAATTATGCAGGTCGCAAAGCAACCTAATTCCAATCACATGATTCCAATGAAATCTATGCCTCCAGGTAGAGACACACCTATAACAAAAGCACACAGAGCTATACATCTACCCAGTGAATTACTTCGATTATCTTTATACAAATTAGTAATGAGTAATTAAAAAATCATGACGTCAGTAGACCCTCGCCAGACAGAGAATGAAGGACTTTGATATTAGGTACCCAAGGCCAAGGAAATTCTAGACGCTACCATTGCTAGCATTACGAGATGGGAGAACATATCATTAAGTACCAAGAAGGGGTTTTTAACAAAAGAACTGGTACCCTACTGGGTCGAAGTGTATCCGAAAGGACCCCTATTATTATGATAAGATAAGATCTTGTTTTAAACATAGATCTTGGATCTGAGGGGTTACTATCATGTCTAAAATTCAAAGTTCGTAGCATGCCTTCGCCCTCGTTCTCTTGTTAAATTGTATTTGCGTGTATGGGACTGCGCAAAACGAACTTCAAATTTCCAACCTCGGTCTGAATACACTTTACTGAAATAGGCAACTTCTACCCGCCGGGCACCGTCCTAACGCACATTGCTGTGAGCAAATAGATAAAATTCTTTATCCCTTTGGAATTAAATGAGACAAAATCATTGCCACACACCGTGGTTGGACTCCTAAATCGTGATGTCCTGGGGTCCCACTAGGCTTAAATCGACCCCGAAGTATGGCGAAATTTGTAGCAACCACATAATAGATGGCGCGGCGCTAAAAGCAAATATAGGAACGTTTTGGGCACCCATTGACTCCGTCTAAGTGAGAATGAATAAGAAACGATATTTCACTCTACGACGCAGATTTATGCAAAAGGTTGCGATTCGATTCCGTTAGAAGATATGCCATCAATGCGTTCGTATTATTTGCTGTTGTATCGAAAATGCGATAAATGAGAACAATTTAACAATAACAAAATTAGAAACAAGCTAAAAATACGAAAAAGTAATACGTGACACAAAATAAAATGTGTGGGTACAATAGTGTAGGCACATATTTCCTTCCGATTGCTAAGTAGAAAAACAAGTCTAATGTGAAAAGAAAACGAGTTACCGTTCATATTGTGCATGCTAATGGTATATGTTTGTATGTATGTAACGGAAGCTTTGAACGTAATTATCATCCATTTCCAAAAGTCTGACTAACTTGATTTGCACAGTTGCCAAGGACTGATGACAATACTATTATTACGCCGAATTGAATTATGTTGTTAATAACTTAAGTTGTGCTATGATTTTATTCCGAGGTAATTAATCATGATTGATTGTTTGCCTTTATTCATAAGGAAAAAAGTATTTTCTACTTTTTATGTCGGTTCGCTATTACAGTTTTTTTTTGTTTTTTAAACTGAAATTTATTTGCGTTTATATTTCGAGTTATCAAGTTATTCCCGCCGTGTACGGAATAGTTAACATGTTTTTAAAGGAAAACAATCAAACAAATCCTTATCTATCACACCAATCTGTCCATCATCATTGTTTTTTGAAAGCTGCAAAAGTCAAATTAACACACGTAAAAATAATATTTATACGATGCTTGAGAATTCAAAATGAAATAGAAAAACTATTTCACACTAGACTGGTATAGTTGACACGTGGTACCAAAGCAAATAATCTCGACCAAGTTAAGCAAGTAGGTTTTTTAACGAGCACAATTACATTTTGCCAACGTCACTATAGAACGAATGATTCGGTCATCCTATATTTTTTGTCTAACACCTATGTGTAAATTTTCAATATTTACACTGAGTGCTCCTAGTATTTATCGTTATACAAATTATTGTCCCTTTTGTTATGAGCCTATATGTGTGTTCCACTGCTGAAATGCAAAGGCCTCCTCTCTTTTTCGCCACTCCACCGGGAGAAGTGCAAATTCCTGCCACACGTCCTGAAATGCGTCCAGGTCATCCCTCCTTTCCAGTTTACATCTACTTTAGATTGTCTAGCACAAGTCTCCGCGATTACGCTTGTCGCACGACAGCATCACCCGTCTTTCTCGTATTGTATTGTAATTAAAGAAACAGATAATCTTTGTCGCGCGACAAAGAGTCGGGTATCACTTTTGTGCTAGTTTAGTAGCCATCTCATGGTGTCCACTCCTACTTTCCACTCCCAGTCCAGTAGTAAAAACTTTCCCACTTAAGCTTGGCGGTTTTAGCAGCATCATCTGCAATACCTACTGATATTGTGCCTTACATGGGTTATATTTGTTTTTTAGTTGAGCAAATTACGAGCTACAAATCTAGTGTACTCTCAATAAGATGGTTAACTATAATAATTTGGCCAAATTCAATCATTATTTTCTGACCGTGTGTGGATGAAAATGAGAAATGACACATCCAAATATTTCCATCACGAAATTCTCAATTAATGTACAATAGCGCACAAATATTTTACAATAACTAAATAAGGCTGAAACAGAACAAGCCGATAACAACTTAAAAAAATATATTTGTTCAAATCCTAACCTTATGTCTATGCGGCAGCGCCGCCGACACTCGCTGCATAAATGTCCGTTTTGTCATTCGCTGCATTAGCGTCCGTTTTGACACTCGATACACTGTCGACACACTCGACACAGACCCTCCACACACTGCTGAAACATCCGCTACAGACCCATGACACTTGACACTGGCACTATACGATTTATGAGGCATGGTAATGATAGGTACATCAAACGGCACTGACACTGATTGACTTCCGAAACATGGTTATGATATTCCAAGAAATAATTACTGGAAAATGCAGCGCGGCCGATGCAGAGTTTCGCTTGAATGTAGAAATGAAGACACAATATTAAGTCATTTGTCTGCTTAGTTTTCAAACGCGTTACGAACCTTTGTCGTCGCAGAAAGAATGGCATTGATAATACAATATTAAACTGCAAGTATAAAATGCGATTTAGTTCTGATAGGCACGGCATGTGACACCTTACTGACACTTAGATGTCAACGAAATTCTCACCTATGTACAACGAAATGTACTGTTATGTGTGTTTCAACGTATTGTGATAATTGATAGACTCCAACATTTTACAAGGACATATTTTTCATACATTGCATAATAAAAGAGAATCTTCTGTTAAGTCTACTTATCTGTCTGTTCGCAATAAATTCAAAAATAACCGAACCGTGTTTGGAGCTATCGTAAAAGTAAACATAATTTGATTTGAAGCAGTTTTAATTTTTAATTTCATTAAGTAAGCATTTTTAATGTAATGCATACATATACGTCAGGATCTAGTTCTGAAGTAAATATTTTAACACCGTACCATCGTAAAATATTAAGTAAAAATATCCGGGAATTTTTACCCGGTTTGCATTTAAATAGCTTTTTAGCATGTGATGCATGTGCGACCGCGAAAACTACTTATTCAATTCAGTTTTCTAGCTTAAGTAGTCAGAATTATTATTATTTGCAATCTTAAAACTTACTAGTATCGTATATCGCGCAAAGTGGTTGTATTAAATAGGGTTATGCATTCAATTTTAGGTTTAAATATTACTAGCATTTAGTTATGGCTTTGTCTATTCCGAGATATGGTTTGGCCTTTTAATTCCTCATACAAACATCCACCCCCCTTTTCACTCCCTTAAGGTAGGTTTCCGGGATGAAAAGCATCCTATGCCCTTCACGTAGTCACCATCTATCTCCAAACCAAATTTCATCTAAATCCGGTCCGCGGTTTAAGCGTGACAAGGTAAAAGACAGACAGTTACTTTTGCATTTATAAATTACCTAACCAAATTTCATCTAAATCCGGTCCGCGGTTTAAGCGTGACAAGGTAAAAGACAGACAGTTACTTTTGCATTTATAAATTACCTAGTATAGACCAGCTGACAGATATTCTTGGGCTTTGAATAAATGCATCTTTAGAAAAACACATATTGTTTTAATTTTTTTCTTAAGATACATAGCATTTATGGTCATAGTTACCTGATAATAAATATTTTTAATTCGTTTTTATATTTAAATACTACTGTCATACCAGAGTGCAAAATAATACCTGAAAAAGAATCTTGAAATATACGACAAATCTAGCACTGATTAAAAAACAAAACACAGTCTTGAGATTGCCTCACTCGATTCTTACTAATAATCACTAAGCAAATGTGCCGTGGCCACAGCATTTGTCACTCGACGTGCTAAAATATTGTCTTTTTGCGACAAACGGTGAGTTCGAAGGCACGTATTCGAAGCGCGACCTTCAGTTTTGCTACAGTACCATTGTACATTGTACAAAAACGAATACCAACCAGCTAAATTATAAATGTATAACAATCGAGAGGTACTTCCCGTTTGTTCTATGGGACTGTGGCGTCATATTTTTAATTTACAATATTGATACAAAGATCTAAGTAGAAACAAAAAAATATTACGGTCCACTGCAGTCTTAGCCGCAATCGAACCAGCGTCTCTGTTATACCGGAACAGCGTCCTAACCCATTACACTGTCACACCACTAGTGATTCACAACGAATTAATCCTCTACCTTCGGTAACGATACGTTACTCACGATATATGAACTACAAATTTTTAAAAGGTTTAGTATTAGTACCTTATAGCACTACTTTAAGAACGTGCGGTTTCGCAGCATTCTTCAAGCTGAACTGCTGTTTAAGTAGTGTCAAGCTTATTATGTGACGTCATAGTTAAAACTTTTTTGTCCCAAGAGCTCACATCAAGAGAGACGCAAATAGTGGTACTGAAAGATTGATTTATAGATTCATCTCTCTGAGATGAATATATGAATCAATCTTGATGAAAATAAAGAATTTATAAAACCAAGACTGTTTTGACTAGTTTATTCATGTCTATTATTGATGATTTTTGATACAAAGCCTACAAAATTTACCAACCACTTTGTTATAAAAATACGGGTACATTATATACCTACTGTTGTAACATAGTAAAATATATGAAGCTTTTAACAATATTTATTTATACTTGAAGCTAAAAGAACGCTAGAAAGTAGGTAGGATTTCTTACTCAACTCCAGTTCCATGCAAACCAATTCTGGAATTACAAGCCCTAATACCTGTCGCTTGAAATAATTCAATCCTATCTTTTGGAGCCACTTTTATTTTAAATAAATTGACTTAAAACCTTAAATTATCTGCCAATTAATAGAAAAAGCAAGAAAAACTACGTCGAACGATAATAATTTACAAATATCAGTATATTTGTACAAAAATAATTTTAGTATAAAAACAACATCAAAACAACAAATTAAACCAAAGAGCTTACCATTTTCCACACTCGAAACATTCGCATGCCTGCAATGGAAATGACAATCGACCACAATCTGTACATCATTCCTCCATACGAGTACATGCGCGGTACGGTAATGATTCTCTATCCAGTCCTTGTGCGGAAAATTACCGACTTTGGGCTGGCACCGTTATTAATGTGATATGAGATGGGATGTGAATGAACATTATTTACAGAAAACAAAATATTCAGAAGGAAATTTCTTTGAAGCTCTCTTTCATTCAGAGATGTGTTTTTGAATTTGTAATAAAAATGTAAATGGTTATGTTCGTAATTCTTATACTTCTACCGAATATGTGAGAGTAGATATTTGAAGGTATTCTGCTCTCGTGCAGATATCAATTCAACGTCATTTATTGTTTATTTTATTTTCCTAATAATGAATATAATTCTACTGGTCAGTTCATTATTCTTATTAACCTATCACTTATAAATAGTAATGATGCTTAGATTTCTTTGAAGAAATGTAAATGTTTGAATCCAAAACTATGTACGAATTCTCTGGAAACCTGTAAAGTTTTATTTTTCAAATGCAAACAGCACTACCATTTCAAAATATATTATGAACCTTTTCTTTGTACTACCAAATTGTATGTAAACCTCCTGTCGTTACCTGCCTTAATATTATATTATAAACTTCATCTGGAGGCCAAGTCACTGCTGCTACTGTCCAATTTTCAATACTTTAACCTACATTTTAACGGAATTATTAATATTTTAACAACAAATAGGTAGTGAAAAAACTGTATTTTGAGTCAACTTCCTAAAAAAAAAACGATTATAATTCATGTCGAATAAAGGTATTGATGGAGATGGTAATGATAGATGCAATTATGATAAATAGGGAGGTAATAATAACAGCAATCATGACCATAATATGACAGTCAACACAGGCTACTGACTTTTTTTTTGTCATCGAGAACCATCGACATGGAGAGCATCGCCAGTCCGACCTTTCTGAGGCCACTGTGCACGCCCTGTTGAAATAAAATAAAATGAATAACATAAACATAACCGTCTTTTGATAACCAAAATTCACTCAAAGCTCGTATCTCGGTAGCGATTCAGTACTATATGCCTAACGCATAAGAGAGTCTGTTCCTGAGGTATGGGAGCGGTAAACGGAAGGGGTGTGTTTACGGAACGTCAAACGACGCGTAACTTCAGTCGGGCGTCAGAGGTCGGAAGTTCGTATCGCGCCATCTCGCTCACTCAAATGCAGTTGCACATGAGAGCGAGAGAGATGGCGCGATACGAACTTCGAATATAGAATTTCAGAGTAGCCCCTCAGGCTTCTATAGCGAGATAGAACACGTCATATCACGTTACTTGTCAACCCTCCATTACCGCTGCCATACCTTTGGAACAGACTCAGTTAAGCGTTAGACCTGTAAGATACGAGGATTTAGTGAGGTTTGATTATCATCAAGATGATAGTGTAATTTTATTCTGTGTTGTATCTGTTGGCAAACCTATTAATAAATAAATAAAATTAGAGATTATGAAATGCATAAATATATAAGTGTCACTGCCCAAGAAAAATGGCCGAATTCCAGAACTTAACATTAGGGGTTACTCATTTGTAAAGGCCGAGTACTGCTCCACATTTTTCGGTTCATTCCGACGACCTTAGTCATGGGACACAAGTGGACCGCGACGCTGCCCTTCTCGCACTGCACTAATCGAAATATGTCGAGCTAATGTAATTTTTATAATAGGGTAGTTTCCTGGCTAAAAAAAATATTATTCTAATTATTTTTTGAACGGTGACACTATAAATTTTATACTCTCTGATATAAACTACAACATAGATAAATAAATTACATAGATACAACTACATTAGATAATAATACATTATAATAAACAAATCAACTGATAACACTTGGGAGTCGCCTTATAAGATTCGATCAAATATTAATGAACAACATACAATAATCATGTTAAATATATTAGCTACACATTTAACCATCGTCTTTATTACGGCCAGCAAAAAACTTGTATTTACCAGGGCTTGTAGCCGGTTACAAATAAACCGATATAAATTTAGGTTAAACCGGTTAATTATTTAGGTTACGTTCAAACGAAATGATTTGGGAACGTTATCCACTGAGAGAGCGCTTTCTAACCGGTTAAAGGATTTCTTTCCTTGTTTGCGCCTTGAGATATTAACCGGTTAGACAAAGCGGCTTTAGCAAGCGTAACCTTTATAACCGCTCTCAAAGCGTGGCTCTACCCGGTACGGAAAACAGACTGGTTTTCAAGCCCTGGTATTCACTCACCTTGTTTTACATATTTATTTTTTCAACTACAGTAATAAAAAAAATACCTGTCTCCCTTAACACACCTCTTTAAACTTAAAGTCACTCTCTTAACTTTGCTGCAACTGTTGATTATTTATATACTTTGCATCATCTATATCTACATTTATATACAAGAAAGTGCCCAACTTTGTTTGAGGAGGAGAAAAAATCATTATCACTATTGTCTTCTTCAGCGTGATTGGGTAAAAAGTATCCTATAGCAATCTGTAAAGACCCAGCTACCTGTGTACCAGAAATCCGTTACGCCGATTTGGCGTAATGAAGCCACAGTGACACATCCAAGCATACAAAAAATCCAAAAAAATATTGTGTGTGTGTATGACCTCCACATAGTCCGTTATAGTTACCATTTAAAAGATATCTTCAATGTTCAGACATTTCATTATAGTATAGAAGAAAACGGAAGAAATTCACTTTACCTGTCAGCAAAAAATTAACCTACTTGAGAAATATATTCAATTCGACTGATATTCTCCATAACAAATGTCGGACATTTGTATGAGAAATGTTGTATGTTTAGAGCCAAGTCATATGCGACCGGTGGGGTTCCGTTGGGCCGAGAAGACATTATACATGTAAATGTGCACATTTGTTACTGAGCGATGATAAAACATTGAACATCTGGTATACTTCGCTTCACGTTTAATATCTACAAGATCCATACACAGTGTGCAATTTATGCTACCTTCGAGCGATTAGTTTCGAAAATATTCACTTAATCAAAAAAATGCCTAAAAACCGTAGTGTTTTTAAAAAAAACTGTCGATATATTTGCCACACGTTGCATGTATAGAGTACCCTACAAATATATGTATTTATTTTTATTATTAAACTACCAAACTAAGTAGCGGCTTATACATGACATTTGTTTTGATTTAGTGAACATTTTCGCAAATAATCGCTCCGAAAGCAGCATAATTTGTGCCCCTCTATTTGTACGCTCTTTCGCAAGTGCACTGTGTGATCCCGTTTTGTTTTCATTTGGTAGTGCATTTGTTGTATGAAAGGCGGCCGAACCCTACACTGAGCATGGTCCGACTTGCTCTAGGGCGGTTTTTATTTACTTATATGGATTAACTACTAGTAATGATTGTCAATTTGTATATACACACGTTACACGTTATTGGTGTGTTTCATGACGAGGCTTGTCGCTGATTGGATTTTGTTTTCCACTTGACGAAGCCTGCGTTGCGAATTAATAATAATGTTAATACCAATAATTGTGCTATTTGTAAATTAAATTGGAGGAATTAAATTACTTTATTTTTTACAGTATTTTTTGGAGTCGGTTTTTAGTTTTTGTTAAAAATGTATTCTTACTATAAATTGTCAGTGTGTTTTCTTCATTTTAGGTTTACTGTTGTGTGTGTTTTTAAAAATATAATTATTTCCGTAGTGTGCTGTACGTGTTACCTCCCCCGCTTATAAGAGCGTGAAAACAATGTTCCGTAAAGATTTGGCTTGCTAACTCCAGTGGTTTAATGCTCACAGAGACAGACAGATAATTATTTAATACTATATAATAAATGTCGACCATTTGTATAACAAATATTGTATGTTTATATCTGGGTTATATAGAAATGGCGACAAACCGGTGGGGCCTCGGCGTCTGAGAAGATATTGCACACATTTATAACAGAGCGATGACGATAAAACTAACTTGAACATCTACTATACTGCGCTTATGATGTCTAGGATATCATAAAATATCATGTGTTACACCGACACCAAAATAAGATTAATTGTATATACTGTATAGATTGAGTAGAAAAACGGTTACGTGTAAGTAATGTTTTTTTTTTACTTTGTAATGTTCTTTGTTTGAACGCTATTTTTTTAGAAAAAGTAGTGTCCTGTTCGTTTTACTGTGCATAGATCTACAATCTTGATCGGTAATAAATTAATAATACGACTTGCCATGCAGCAGTTACCTGCACCACTGCTGGTTTCGGTACTAATAAAATCTGAACCCTAAACTTGTGTTAACTATTCGTAACCCTAGATCTCGTCCTTGATGTCGGTTCAATTTGACAATCTGCATGACAGACCGATGCCTATAGTGTTGCCCCTGTATCCCCTGATTTCTAACGCGTACCGTCGGCCTTAAATAGACTTTAGCATCCAGATCGCCGAGGCCGCAGCCCAATAAGATCCGTTCCACCCTGGACACCCAACTGCCCGTCGCACTACACGATGCCAACAACTGGCACAGATGGCGGACTCCGTCAGAGAGATGCTGATTCCACGGGGACTTCACGCCCCTTAGCAATAAGGAACACCACCCAGGGCGACAAACATCTCGTCACATATAAGAATGTGTTGCAATAAATTTGGCAATTTAGACAGGGATCGTTAACGGTATTACTGTAGCATTAAATCTCTTACCAAACTCTCGATATTTGAAAATGTTTGTTAAATAGTATTTTAGGTAATCATTGACAACTTTGAATTTAGTTCACTAAAATAAATAAAATCTAATAATAAGCGAGATACCGAAATTGAACACCGGTTATTTTGTATGGAAATAATACCAGTATTCGATCCTTGAATTTAGATGCTACATTATTTGATAGACTGTACCATTACTTCAGGTGTCTATATGCCTAATTATATCAGGGAAAAAAAACATTACCGCCCCTCTGTCTTACCTAACGTCATACCGTAGCAGATTTATAGTATAGGTCAGGGGTTCCCAAACTGTGCGTCGCGACGCCCCTGGGCGTCGTGGGACTGTCCCAGGGGTGTCACAAAACGGTACACTCGAGTTGCCGGCAGGCCGCGTAATGAGTTCATGCGTTTAAGGTCTTTTACATCCCCAAACTTAAAGTTTTAACCGTTAAGCTTAAGGTTTTTAGGATCCCGTACCTCAAAATGTTGTCCATCTGTAACTCTTTTTCTCAAGAACGCGTGGAGGTATTATGTTGAAATTAACATGAAATACTTTTGGCTGCAGTTCCTTAAACAAGCGCGTTGCAAAAATTATGCTATCTGTAAAGGTAGGCGTATAAAAATAACTGGGAATCCCATGGTCTAGATAGACCTAATGCACTCGGGTGTCTTAAAGGTGCGCTATCGCTGGCCACCCACACAGTGTTTATGTCTTCTTATCGCGCCGCACACCAAAACAATCGCACGCGCAACTCTGCACTAAGAACATCGACTCGTATCTGTCTCCCTCTTCAACACCTACTTAAACCATACGTATAAAGAAGGAAACAAGACAGACGAACGTCGAAAGTTTGATGCTTTCGATAGCACCAATTAGACCGATTGGACCAACTAAAAAGGAAGGACTTTGATAGAAAATAGTACGTTGATACGTCCTTTTTGTACGGTGGGTCGGAAAGGTAACTCTACCTCTTAATTGGTGTGGATAGAGTTACATGTTATGGTTACTCCAATCCAATTAAGTCTGAATATAAACAAGTTATTGTTGTTTCATAACACACTTTTGTAGTGACGTTCCGTCTGACCTTTGTCTAAAATAAAAGCGGTAACTTTGTTAGGAATAATACAAGACTAAAAGGTGCTCGCAACTTCGTTAGCGGAACAAAAAAAGTCATAACCCTCGTTTTTTCTTCAGCGTAGTTGAGGTAAAAAGTATCCTGTAACCATCTGGACATTTCTTGGGCTTATACTATTTTTGGTACATGAACCAAAAATAGTTGAAATCAGTTTAGCCGATTTAGCGTGATGAAGCCACAATGTACATACGTAGGTACAATGATACAAAATTTTAAAAAAGTCGATTCTGCGACTTTTACATACTTTGTATCAATTTTTTTTTACATCCTCCACATTTTTTTTTAATACTTAATAATAAAGATTTCTTTAGTAAGATGTACGGCGCATTAATACGTATCTCTTTCATAGAACTCCACGTAGGACTAAATAAAATTATAAAATAACTAGAAGGCGCCCGCAACTTCGTTCGCGGAGTAAAAAAGTCATAACCCCTCTTTCTTTAGCATAGTCGGGTAAAAAGTATCCCATAACCATCTGGAGATACCCAGCTACCCATGTAGCAAAAAAAGTTAAAATCCTTTTAGCCGATTAAGCGTGATGAAGCCACAACGACACATACAAACATTTTATTTTTACTACTTTATAATATATAATGGCATTCATGACGATTGCAATTTTGATTGAAACTTGAGAGGATCGTTCAAAATTTAAATCGTGATACACTTCTAATCACCTAACAACACGGGGGTGATTGCTGATAAGAGCGATAAAGCAAGATAAAACTGTCGGCGACCGCATTAGCACTGTCAGTCCGTCAATCATCAATCACAATCACTGACAGTTTAGGGAAGAGGTTTTCAAACTGTGCAGCATAGTAATCTTGGATTATTATTATATATACCATTATAAAGTTGTAAAAATGAAATGTCAGTATATAGAAGATATTAAAAAAAATAGTAACGGACTAGAGGTCACTAGATTGAAAAATATTTTTTTGGATTTTTTTGTATGTTTTTATGTTCGTATGTGTCGTTGTGGCTTCATCACGCGAAATCGCCTAAACGGATTTCAACTATTTTTGGTACACGGATAGCTGGTCATCCACAGACGGTTATAGGATGCTTTTTATACGACTAGGCTCTAGAAAAAAGAGATAATTTCTTTCTCCTCCGCTTACGAAACTGCCGTATAAGTATAATAAGTTATTATTATTTACTAGAAGGTATAATTAGTCATAATCATAACCACTCTTTTTTTTCTTTAGCGTAGTCGGGTAAAAAGTATTCTATAACCATCTGGAGTCACAAGTAAATGCTCCTTTAATTTGAAAATTTACCTAATTTTTATTTTTAATTGAACTTTTTCATTAAAAAATTTTTAATTAGGAAAAATGAGGCCCCTATGAGGAGTGTTGAAGTTCGACTTGCAACTGTGTGTCTGTGTATTTGCTAAAAACTACTACTAAAGGTTAAAAAGGTTTAACATTCAAAGAAAACTAAAGAGAAAAAAATTTGGTATGACTATATTAATTAATATATAATCTATAAAAAAAATCAGCTACCAAGTTTGTAACCAACGCAGTATGGTTCCCGAATCTGAAATATGAACATATTTTTATTTTATTTAAATTTCTGCATGCTTCCAAAGGCTACGGTTACTTTAACCTCAGGTACGCCGTACGCTTAGTTGCTACCTTAGTATTATATATAAAAAAATCCAGTACCTAGACTTTTATCTGGCGTTCTTATCCAGTACACTTTTGTCTGTCGTTTCGGCCAGCCCGGGCTGACCTGGAAAGCTTGCAGCACCTGTTGCTTTAAGATCCTGCCCTATTTACCCCGCTCGATAAGCCCCCGACCGCGACCCAGGGGGATAGACCGACTATCTTGTGCACAATAAGACAGGTGAAGATATCAGTAATCCTCATGTTGTTCAATTAATAGAAGGTAGCGAACTTCGTTCCCGTAGGAGGAAAATGTCATAACCCTCTCTTTGCTTCAGCGGAGTCGGGTAAACATTCTATAACCATCCTCGGACGCCCCGCTTTCCTAATACTACATAACGCTTTTTAAATAATGTAATAATGAATTAGTATCTAACTATAGAAAATTAAAAAAAATCAAAAACCCCCCGACACAAATGAACATAACAACAAAATTTGGAGTTCCTAGCTTCAATATTGGCTGAGATCGGGTCACTTGTTCCACTAAAAGCTGAATATCTTGTCTTCAAAATATCATTGAGTTATATACATAAATAACATATTATAACTCAATATTGAATAAGGTGTATATAAACCAATGTTATATTAAATACCTATATCGCTGACGCCGTCGTGTCATGACAGGAGTGACGTCACACGTTCCAACTTTGTATGGTGAAATTAAGAGCTTGTTTCTGCAGCTATGTTATGCGTTTATCGAAAAGGTTTCATAACAAAAGTTACCATACATTGAATGATTATTCAATGGTATTATAAGTTATTATTATTTTCATACTTTATAAATAGTAAATGAAGTTACTCGTAAGGTATCAAACTCAAAATTGTTTTTTAAGATTTCTATAATAGAAAGTTCCATCAGGTTTATTTTTATTTGAGTACCGTCAACATCACTATTTTGAACATAACTGTCCACGTGTGTGTCCACTGTAACTGAACACAGTTCTTATAAAAAATCATATAAAACGTATGTAAGTTCTTCTAAAAATCATAATTTGCTTCTTTTATTTTATTTTAATTTTACTTTTAAAAGTGTTGGTATGTTTTCTTGAGGTGCGTCCACACTTGTATCATTTGCTCGTATCCGATCACCGTGCCGTAGCATGACTGCGTATCGCGCTGCTTGGACGCTTACTGTCGGCGCGCCGATAATGCCGCACTCTTCCGATACAAGTGTGTGATACGCGTAGCAAATGGATTTCGAGTGATCGGATCGGCGCAACGTCCAAACGCGTGATCGTGACACGCGATCATGCTACGCGACGACGATCTGATACGGGCAAATGATACAAGTGTGGACGCACCTATAGAGAACTAGACATAGAGTTTCTAATTAGAAGATTTTGTTTCTCTTTATTTAATAAGTTTTGTCACATTTAAGATAGGCTTAGTACTAATATTGTAAGAGTAAAAAATTTTTTTTAAAAGAATACTGACTATTGCCTTCCTTTCTGTTTTCTTCACAACAGTAGTCTCCTCTTGGAAAATGCCGGTAGACTCAAACTTATAAAAGTGCCCTTGCGGCCTACATATAGAATAAAGAACATTTCATTACAAACATTTATTTAAAAAAAAATCTACTTACATTATTGTTCTAAGTACCTAATGTCTACTATAACAGCAATTTAAAATATTCTCCTACTGTTATGTGACAAGCAATGTCTACGTAAGCAAAGTTGGTATCATATGGCGGAAATCTAATCATCTAAAATTAACTCGAGAGACAAGCCGACTATATTTAGACTTAAAACAATTGCGTATGTAACGAGTGGCGATGTCTCAACACCATAACGCGGTATCTGACAATATCAATCGGTCATTGACATCCGAATGATTCCAGTCACTCAGTCATTCACTCGTTCAAACATGGACGTTTTTTGCGGTGTAGCGGAGTGTAATTTTATTCATGTTATTCATCTCGTGGATCCGTAGTTCTATATTCATTATTAGTGACGCTACTTAATTGATAACAGACTTAGATGAGTGAATAGTGTTTGTAATTGGGAGAAGTTTTATTCTGGTGAGTAATTCTATATGTCGGCTACTTGTTCGGTAGCGGAACTGTTTACCGTCACGTTGTTAATGTTTACTGTAAATAAACATAATCTCTACTACGGTATAATTACTATTGTACGAGTATCGGTTCGCAGCGATAACACGTGCACCAGATGACGTTTACTGTACTACACTATTTAGTATTTTTTATTGCCAATATACAGAAACATGGCAACCAATGATTGAACGAGGAAACTCTACACGGTAAATAATTTTATATGTAGATACGTGTTATAATTTATGTGACATTCATAACCTTAATGATTTATGAAATATGCGGTCCGTTCGCTAATTGCACGCAGTTCCGTTGACCTTTAGGTTGGTTTTAGTTGAGCAAAGATAACCTATAAAATAAAAACATTACTCAAAACTCCGAAACGGATGTATGGGCAAGGTTAATTCCAAATTCAAAAATGTTCACACTTATGAAGTTTATTTTCAGAAATAAATCCACCGCTCGACTTACCGTTTTCACTTCACTGGTGCTCGACTTCGCCGTCGACATAGCCTTTATCATCCTGCTGGAGTTATCCAGAAAACACTTTTGGATACTCATTGCTCCTTTTTAAACACAACACTGTGCACAAAAAAATTACATCATTAACACTGCGAACTATAAGCACTGCACGTCACTGCTACGGGCACTTATGAGACGCCATTTAGACACAATAACAATCACATTTCATTCGGTACTGAGTGCGCGGCGTGTTAGGTTATATCCATTGATTTGACGTAAGAAAGTTTTGTTGACGGATTGGAGCGAGACACGCGCGCAGTGGTTGACGTGCGAGCTCGACTGCGGCAGCGAGCGGCGGCCGGCGAGCGCTTGCAGCGCCCCTGCCGCGAACAAAGGAAGGTCGCGGCTTAGACCACTAGCCACACCTATGGATATGGTCATAACTTTTTATTCACCCCTGCAACGCGGTGACCTCTTTAATGGGTACTTTACCCGAACAGGTTCCTTCGTTACGCCTGATAAAACAAATTTGCCATAAAATCGGAGACCAATCAAAAATCAAAAAATCAAAATCAAAATATCCTTTATTCAAGTAGCCTTAGATACAAGCACTTTCGAATTGTCAGTTACAATGAGAGAAGTCTTTGCTGGGAAACAAACATACAATGTCTAAGATCGCCTTACTTTTAATATTACATACCCAGGTGTGTACATTTTTTTAATATTTTCAAACGCTATTTCATAAAATAGCAATTCGGGCAATATCTTCTCTTCGGATCTATATCGGAATCCCTAACGTCATTTGTCCTAATGTATCGTTTGTCCTAATGTATCATTTGCCATCTAAGGCAAGTGTAGTACGGGTTCTTGATAAGGAAAAGTTCTCCCGCACTGATGTGGATAAGGAGGGGTTCACGTAGTGGAAAGGAAAAGCAAGGCACGCAGGGCACCTCGTAAAACTCTTTGTGGCATTGCCGAGCCGGTTGGTTCTGGTCTTCGGGTTGCTACACCGAGTAGGGCGCTCTACGTGTCGCGCTTGCATCGCTCTGCTGTGGCTGATGATGTGATGGAGTTCGTCCGCCAGAAGACTGGCTTCTCGCTGAGGGTGCACCAGCTGCAGTCCCGTCACTACGTGCACTTCAGCTCGTTTGTGGTGCGCGTGCCGCGGCCGCTGCAGGACACAATCGCAAGTGCAGACTTCTGGCCGAAGGGTGTAGCATTTAGGCAGTTCAGGGGCAATCTGCCGACTCCTACACCAGATCAGACGACGCAAAGGAGCCACGGAGTTACGTCGCCTAAAAAAAACTAGTTTTTAAGTTTTTGTATTTGTTTTTGTTTTTTGTAGTTCACAGTGCCTTGGTTTTACTGTAATGCTGTAAAATTTTTTGAATAATAAATAAATAATAACCCATTTTTTTCAGAAACCGTAATTTTTTCAGGAGTGTTATAAAACAAACCTTACCTAACCTAATCTAAAGTATTCGACGATCTTTTAAAAAATCCTGAAAAATTTACGGTTTCTGAAGAAAATGCGTTATGGCAAGTGATACATTTGGCAAACGATACATTAGGACAAACGACATTAGGGATTCCGAAGGAGACCCCTTCTCTTCACAGCATAGTAATTGTATGTATGATCATCTTGGTTGGTCTACAATGGCCTTATGAATGGGACAATCATTAAATCACAATTATTGTCCACACTTCAAACCTAGAAAGGGGTACGTAACATTTCCTCTACCAAAATCGAACCATATAAAATATATTCAGCGGTGCTGTGCGTCGTACTTACATTATGTACATATATTTCTAATGAAACGGGTATCAACAAGTATATTGCGTGAAGATATAATCTTCATTGTAGATATATTTGACAAAATTTTAATTAATATAAGGTGCAAATAAAAGAAGTATCTACCTGGGCTGGGGCAACCTCTCGTGCCCCTAGAAGACATACAACTGTAATTCACTGCCCAAAGCTAAAGAATCTGTGTGTTCCTACACTCAACCGACCTCAGCAGTGAACTCTAATAGGGCTTCCACAATAGATCAAGTCTGACCAAAGCCGCCTACAAAAGGCCCACAGTCACCAATAACAATTAAGGTGCAAATACCTTAAAATAATTAAAGCTATTTAAATAAACATAAACATACTTATAGGCAGTGGAGTGAATGCGACAAAGCCAATATTTCAATCAAATATCCTCATAAAAGCAGCATGTGTTCTATTAATCGAACGAATGGTTCCGATCCGAAGCGAAATGAATCGATGGAACGACCGCATCCATTACTTAAATACTATCTGTTCCGATATAACTTTCCTATATCCACATATATTACCACGTATTCGTTGTAGTGACAGTTTCTATACAGGGTGTTTAGTAACAGCATGCAAAGCCGAAAGTACGTGATAGTTTAGGCCAGTTTGAACATTTAAAGCCATACATGCCTACGACAAATGTCATTGGTTTTTTTTTTAGTTAAGTTTTAAGATTTATCTGAGAAAACTCCAAAATCTCAGACTAAATCGGCAATAGTACTTTTGTTTCTGTGGGTAGCATTTTTTTTGTTTCAATTTGTATCGTGCAATGTCTATCATTCACCATAAAAATCATTTCTAACATCTGTATCTAAAGCCAAAAAACTACAGCGATTATAAAATTCTATTACATAAAAAAATAAGTGTTATCTTAGGATGATAAAAAAAAAAACAAATTTAACTTCGATTATTCGATCTTAAAACATAAATTAAAAAAAAAAACTAATCACATTTGAGTAAGGCATGCTTAGCTTAAAATGTTCTAAATGGCCTAAACTATCACCTACTTTCGGCTTTGGATCCTGTTACCAAACACCCTGTATAGATTAAGAGATTAACTACGATTTAAACACATGACTAAAAGAGAAGTATATTAATCAAGTCTCAAAGAAACGTTGAATTGTTTAAATATACAGACATCACTTAGGTCCAAAATTTAAACATAATTGAATACCCGCAAAGAAGATCAACACAACAGAAAAGAACGAGAATTGTTCAAAATAAACGGAACAAGTATTTAGATAAATGCTAATTATTTCGAAATATTAAGACTTAACGCAAATCGTGAATGGTGTATAAATTAATAAAAATGTTCGTGATTGCGCTGATTCATTACAATTTATGAATTTCGATTCGGTTCTCCTTTGTTAATGAAATCAACGTCTCTATTTCGTTTCAGGCTGACTTAAGAATTAATGAATTAAATTGTAATGCTGCTTAACGAAATTAAATGTTGGTACAATTTACTACTGTTTTGTTTCAATGGTATAAGTTCAAACGACCTTACTTCAGAAAATTTGTTACGCGTAATCGTGTGTACTTTTCCTTCCATTGGATTCTGGGTCGAGTTGTACAAACAAGGCTGCTTTGACTTCACTTCGTGGTGGAAACTAATTAGCATAACCGTCAAGATAACGCTAGTAACCGACAATAACTTGAAGAGATAATAATAATCTGTACACTTCGGCACCAACATGTTTATAACGTGTAGCTTCGATGCCATCAAAATGAGTCATTATTACTTGTAACAGTTTAGGAGATTTCAATATAAGCACATTTCTAACTTTGTTGAGTTTGCTCACTAAACGAAGATGAAAGGGAATTATCTAGACGTCACTACACAATTTATCTGGCGATTTTCAGCGAAGTCTACTCTTAAGTGGCGTCTGATCTTGACAAGCAATCTTATGCAAAATGAACACAAGAATTCAAGCTCAGACGTAAGTCTAGTGTAGCATTAATATTATTTAAATCCTGACGCATTATTAATCTTCATATAGGTAATTAGATTATCAAATCACTTTAATTATCGTATGAGGCCAGTTCTTAAAAATACGTTTTCCTATTCACGCACTTTGAAACAAGAAACAACGACTTTGACACATTTTGTGGCTCACTCTCTATAAAATTGCTAGAGAGGGACTCTTTGAAACCTTGCAAAGCAACCACCTTCCATTCGAGAAAACTGATTTTATACAAATCCACAACAAACTATCTTCCGTTTACCTACTGCAGTCTTTTACATTGCAGGATAGATATATAAATTAGAGATAGCGCCGTAATGTACTTTTAATGTCGGAAACTAGGTACCCCAGCTCGATCTAAACGACTTTGAACACATCTTTTTGCCGTCATTATTCCCCTTCCTTGTTTCCATTTAATTAACTCGACTTGTTTACAATAACGACAGTTAATTGTTTCTATTAATAAAACTGATTAATGCAAAACATGGTATGAAACAAATATATTTCGGAGTAATTTAACAACCCATTTTAATTAAATTATAGTAAACCCGTAGAGCATCTTAGATGCAATCAAGACTTTTTTTCTTGTATATATCCCGGGCATATTAATAAATATAAAAGTGATCGCTTTTTTGTTACCAGTCTCAGTTTTTACAACAATTGTAAACACAATGATATTGCCATTAACTATTTTAAATGTAGTAGATCGTCGGATATAGGCTTTCCAGAATCATTGAACAATCATCATCCTCATTTCGTTTGTAATATTGTAGGCAGTTTATAAGATTCTCATTCAACAAATGCAATGCAATTTCTCATAAGTAAATTCACATCAACGGTTGCTAGAATTTTTCATTAGTATCTCAGACGTCGTGCTTCTTTATTTTCTTCATAAAGCAGTCTGCATCTTGAACTACGTCTCTAATGCAGCTGGGGGCTAAAAATAAGCTAGAATGGCGAAATCCTCTTAAATCGGTTCGGTGCCTTTTGAGATTAGCGCGGTCATGCGAGATTCTTCCTTTTACTTGTGTAGACTGTTACTAGCGATAGCAACACATAAAACCTCACTAAAATGTATACGTCATTAGAACTCCTTTGGCTGTAATTCTTTGTAATCTAAAAAGACATACGTGCGGCTAATAATCTATATTGCACACTATTATAAAGTTCTAAAATGAAATGTCTGTACATTGGATGTATTTAAAAGAAACTATTGTGACGGACAATTTGGAGGACACTGAATCGAAAAATATTTATTATTTTTTGTATATTTCTATGTGTCGTTGCGGCTTCAACTAATTTAAACGGATTTCAACAAATTTCGGTACATGGGTAGCTGGGTATCTTCAGATCGCTATAGGATACTTTTTACCCGACTACGTCGAAGACGAAAAAGGGGTTATGACTTTTTCTCCTCCGCGAACGAAGTTGCGGGCACCTTCTAGTGTAATATACTGTTATTACATAAACATAACTATGTTTCACGATTCTTAAATAAGATAGAATGGAATATTCATATTTTTGAACACTACCAATATTTGTAATCCACTCCAACTCTAGTGTTTTGCTATTAGCGGTTTCACAGGTGTATACAAATTGATATATAGTTTTATGTTAAAAGCTATTTGGTACATCGTTATCATATATATCTGCCACCTAATGTGCACTCTATGTAACAACGTGGTTATGCATACTTGCTTCCATCAAGTACACTGTACGCTACTGTTCTGAACAGATAACGTTCATTGTAGTTCATAGCGTGTTCGATAGATGGCGCTATAATCAATGTGTTTGACACGTGGATATTGCGTGATTTTGTTTTGGGTTCATGTTTCGTTTTATCATTGGACGATTACAAACAGTATTCACATAACTGTGCCAGCGCGATCTCGCTACCGGTAAGTGAATAAGATAACTTTATCTTTCTTTAATTTACATTCACTATTAGTTTTGCGACATAAAATACTGGTTAGATGTCGAAAAAGTAACTTTAAACCAGTTATGAGAATTCGAGAAGTTATCTCAAAAACTACATGATACTACTGTTATCAACAGATTTCTGAGCTTTACTATAAATAATCTCGATTTCCCAACTATTTTGTTATCTTAAGAAATCATTTTAATATCATGATTTGTAGATCTTAATTCATTCATTCCCTAATTATGAATGAATATAATTTTCGAAAATTGTTGCATACGCGGCATTGATGTTTAAGAATACGTGTCAATTAATTAAAGGCCATAGTCAGGTTTTTATAGTAAGTCGGCCCTTACATCAAATAGGCTCGGTATTTTATTGTAAGTAGGTAGGTACCTACCTCTCATAGCGAATAATATTTTTGCCGAAAATGAATATTTTACTTGTTATACTTTATGACTTTTTTTTTTTAATGTATTGTTTTTCAGGTTTTTTTTATTTATTTATTTAAACTTTATTGCACAATACAAACTGTTACAAATGGCGGACTTAATGCCTTAAGGCATTCTCTACCAGTCAACCATAGGGCCGAACGGAAACTAGTAGTTAGTGCAGGATTTATGCAAGCGATTTGCTTCAAATTTTGAAATGATGTTCTTAGACAGATTTGCATCAACATCCAAAAACCTAATACTAGTCATTATATAAGAAATAAAAGACAAACAAAAAAAAACAAATATGTGGTTGTGAAGTAGTGACACCTCCAGATTTTTTTCTCAAAATATATACATCGCACTATGGGACGAAACGAAGAAAAAGTGGTCATTCGTACTTTTTTGGAAAAAACGTAATAAAAAAAAAACTAGTCGGTGGAAAATTAAGTGCAGAACAATAATGTGTTTTACATTCTTTTCAAAATAAATCAAATTTAAAGCAGCAAAAAATAAAATGTGTTTTTTTTGTATGAGACCCAAATTTTGGTACCCTTTTTCAAGGAAACTAAGCAAGACCTAGAATTGAAACCTTCGAAACGATAAATAATCCAGTATAGTAGGTGCCAGTTTTTTGGGTTAGTCCAATCAAAAAGTCATCAAAATTTGATATTCTTTTAATGTTTTTTTTGTAAACCTATGACTGTTTTCGATATTTATGCTAAAAATAATAAAACAAACTATTAATTGAATAACTTATTAAAAAAAAAACCATTCCATTTTTGTCATTTTTGTAGCAACAAAATATCTCATTTTACATTAAAAATAGTAAATATTAATTGTGCAATAGTGCATACAAGACATTTAAGTAAATTAATAAAATAAAAATAACATTCATTTATTTAAGACCTTATTGTCCACTTTTTATTCGTTTCGCCCCATAGTGCATCGCCTACTACTACTTGCCTAAATATCAAATTTTCCATGCGGTACTTCCTACCAAAAAGTTGTATTCAATCGATGTTTTTCAATGTAGTATACAAACTCTTCGATTATGTTTGAGTTTTCTTATCAGTTTCTCGTATTTAGGAGTAAGGAGACTCAAACAGTACCGAAGAATTACCACCTTCTGATGTGTATATTTTAACTAAAGCGCCATTTAATGTTCCCAGCCCACCATGGCTCCTGGGACCCCCAACCCTGCGAAGATGTTGCTTCGCAACGAGATCTCCGCCCGGATCGCCGCGCTGTCGGCAGAGGAGAAACAGCGCCAGTCTAGGGTTGTCTACGAAAAGGTCTCTTCTGTCTAACCAATATAGAGGAATATAAAAAAAAAAAAAAAAAACAAATCTTAGCGTTCCGACAGTAAAAGTGAAGCTGTTCCATATTCACACTTTTAGCTCAAAATAGACAGTAGTCATAAAAACATCATATCCTTACAAATTGGAGGACCAAAAAAATTGCTCTGACTAAAACTTATGCATCAGAGTTTAGAATTTTTTTGACTATTCAGTTTCTGTATTTTTTTAAACACTGGAGAACGGAGCTCACAATTTATCCATCTATCAGCCACGGACGTCTACTGCTGAACATAGGCCTCTCCTATAGTGCGCCACAGGGTGCGAACCTGCGCAGACCGCATCCATCGATTCCCCGCGGCCTTACGAGGTTATCCGTCCACCTAGTCCGGCGCCGTCCTACTCTACGCTTTCCTATGCGTGGTTGCCACTCCAGGACTTTACTAGCAGGGATTTTAACCCAGTTTATTTTCCGTACCGGTTAGAGCTACACTCTGAGAGCCTAACCCATTATAAAGGTTACGCTCGCAAGAACATTGCTTTAACCGGTTAATATCTCGGAGCGCAAAACAGGGAGCGTAATCCATTTACCGGTTAGAGAACTGTTTCTCCGTGTGAGCGGAGTCTAGCGTGAATAACCGTTCGCTTAGACAGGATTGGTTTGCTTGGTATGGTATTAGATTCAATGTTTCATATATATATGGTATTAGATTAAGTGTCGTTGCGCCACTATCGGCGGTACAGCGCTCATTGATCCCGTATCCGAACACGGAGAAACCTGTTAAAGAGCGCTTCGAAATAAAGTTCCCAAAACAATTTGTCCTCAATAAATACCGGTTTATTTGTAACCGTTTACAAGCCTTGCACAAAACCACTAGTAGAGTCATTCTACGTTAAGAGGTATTCGCTTGTATGAAAACATGGCATACCAAACATTTTAGAATTTTAATCTAATTAAACAACATATTTTTTTAAACAACTTATTTGTGCATATCTGCAAAGTGGCCAGATTTTTTTTCAACTTTTTATCATTTTAGGACAGGCCAGGGGACATACTGTAGGTGTATGTACTTTCTTTATGTAACACGGGAGTAGAGTCTTTCCCCTGGTCCCTTCCTAAACGATGGAAAAGTAAAAAAAATACTGCAACCTTGCAGATATGAGCAAATTGAAATGTAATTATTTATTTAAACCACTATTCATACCTCGGCGATATATTTTAGCGAATTATGAGCCAGGTGAAAGATGCCAAGAGAGAGACTTTTTCATGAGAATTTAGATATAATTGTTTAAGTATTTTTGTACGTAAATAAAAATAGTATTATTGTAATCTATGCACAAATTACATTAAATAAAAAAATATAATTTAGTAGTTAGATAAATCATTATGAAATAGAACTGACCAGGGTAGAGAGTATGCTTTGTGAATAATATCCATAATTACGCACAGCGGGATCGAAATGACGGCCCATCAGTGCAAAAAGATGACTCTCGCAAGATTGGCTGTTGGTTTTGGGTCAATGGCATAACAATTCGATTCAAGATCGCAATAATTAAGATCATAAAGACAATATTTTGAGTTTATAAAATTCCAGGGGAGGAGACCTAAAATATGGGGGACAAAATTGAATTATTAATTTATGGAATGAAATTTACCGTCCATATACTATATGCGATGTATTAAGATACACTAACATAATTTTTCTTGAATTTTCAAGAACAGTGTGGATATATGTCATGAACATCGTTTGTACCTCTTAACTGAGAATCACCCAGTAATAGCGTGGTGAATTACGTTTTTTTTTTCAGGTGATCAACCACCCATGGTATAAGTCCTCGAGACGCGTGGCACTGTACATGAGTACAGACCAGGAGGTAGACACCTCCCCTCTTCTTCAGCACGTCAAGTCCAAGGGTTAGTAACACATATTTATAACGAAATAAAAGGCATGATGGCACGGTACGAAAATCAAGTGGGGGTGATCTGTGTTTTCCTTATAATATTTTTTACATTTCCAAGTTTAACATTTTGACCATGGGGACCTTACACCTCCAAGATTAATCTTTTGGCTGTTGAAATCATTTACATTTTCAAGTTTAATTTATTGATTGGATGCTGTTTATATCTATATACTTAAGCTGAAAAGGCTTGTTAGTAAAAAAAAAGGGTGCTTAATAATATAATTTTATTATCTTTTATCTTGATTTACTGTCTTCGGTAAGAGAAAGGCATCACTGTAAAAAAATGTTTAAAATTAATAAGAATTTTTCGAATCGCATTCAATATAGGGTACTTAATTTCGTACATACATTTGGTATAATTATCAAATGATACTTATAAGAGCGTTTCTAAGAATATTTATTACTCAAACTATTTTCATACCAAATTTCATCGAAATCGGTTTAGCGGTTTTTTTTATGTTATAGGGGTAAACGACCAGACGAACGAAATAACGAAGACGAACGAAGAACGTGTAACGTCACACGTTCATAGGCTAGTGTATGGAGCGTGTTTTGGGAAAGTCCAAAACTATAACTTTAACATTGTTGTCATCTCGGGAAGTTTTTGACGTAATAAGATAACGTCTTATAAATCGATGAAGGCCGGCTGCACGCACGATAAATTGTCACGTTTCGGTGTCACGTTCCGTCTGCCACGATCGGCATAAGCGTTCGCCTTGTGACGCATCTATCTCTCTTCCACGTTATCACATAAAATTATCGCCCGTAAACCGAGTTTACAGACAGCCAATTTTTTTATGAGGTTGCAGTAGTTTTTTCACCAAATTGAGAGGTTGTGCTATAACATACCACTGTGCGATAACGATAATAGTGGACTGTAATTTACGAGAAAAAAGGTGCGAGAGGGATGAACAAGAATATTGGTTCTATTAAAATGAATGTTTCAATGAGCTTGATGTTAGGAAATAAAAGTGGTTTGTCGATCTAACCTGGTCGGTTGGAGCTGAAGCACACAGAATCCTCAGCGTAAGCGGCAGAACACCGTTGTTGGAGTCTCCAGTTCACCTGACCAAGCTTACCATTAACTCTTACCCCAAGTGTCTACTTAGCCTCAGATATACACCCAGGTGTCCTCGGCAGCCTCCAAACACACTTCACTGAATTAACTAGATCTCTACTAAGTCTAGTGGTGGCCTTGAATTAATACTTACGGTAATGACAAATAATTGTATGTGTTCACTGTTCGAAAATCGAAAGCTAACAGAACGATTAACGGTTAGGGGTGGGGGAAGCAATGTGACCAGCACAACATTAAGAAATCTTATAAATACATAGTGTGATGCCACATTAAAAAAACTATTTTTTACCATAAAACTTATGACAAAAGTAAACACCACAGAAAAAAAGTTGTCAACATCCCTATTGAATTGCACCTCGACAGATAAGAACTTTTCCCACTAAATATGAAGTATCACTCACCTCGCTCTAGCACGAATCGAGTTTCGCTTTAATCCGACCTTGGAAGTATAGTATCTCCCTTAACTCTGGGATCTCTTTTCTCAAACGCTGAGCTGAGTATTTGCATTCCTGCGCTGTGTATCTAATTTGCTCCTGCCAGTATTTTAAATTGTACCTATCTAAACGAAAAAAATTAAATTAATCAATTTTTAATTACTACATTGCTTGTGGAACCGATTTCATCAGTCCACCTAGTAGGGGGCCTACCACGCTGCATCTTCCGGTGCGTGGTCGCCACTCAAGATTTGAAGTTCGTGTGGCGCCGTCTCACTCACTCAAACACACTATAACACGAAAGCAAAAGGGACGACAAGATATGAACTTCGTTTTTTGAACTTCGGAGTAACCTGATCTGATTAGGTTTTTATGATCTGATTAGGTTTTTCTGGGTTTCCCTAATCCTTGCAACAAATGTTGGATCATATTGTATGTTTCCCAGCAAAGACTTCTCTCATTGTAACTGACAATTCGGAAGTGCTTGTATCTAAGCCTACTTGAATAAAGGATATTTTGATTTGATTGATTTGATTTGATTTGACCTCTCAGTGTACCTTGTCCAGTGAGATCGGAACCGGTATTTTTTAAATCTTCTTAAATACACGCTATTTCTGGAATATTTTAAGACTGTATATAGAAAAAGAAAAATTAATCACAAAACATCTGATTCAAGTTCTAGAATTTTAATAAAATATAAGAAATGTCGTAATTGATCGAAAAAAAGAAGTCGTTATTTCCGATATTTTGTATGAAATAAATACCGGTTCCGATCGACACAGCTCGAAGAGAAGGGTAGATGCCGCATATCAAATTTTACAACCTAGGTTCAGTTACCAGCTTTAATATGTGGCACAACAAAGCGCGCATAAATATCTGACACGACTTCTAGGGGCGTTAGGACGTGTCAGATTGGCAGATATTGATGCGGGTGAGTGTACTGTATTAGTGATTTAAAAAATACCAATTCATTATAAAATGAAGAAAACAAACGAAAATAACTAAATGGCTTTGAAATATAGAACTTCGAAGTTACGCCAAACCTGTATTTTTTTATCCGAAATCAAATTTAAAGTAATTTTTGTAGAATCCTTACAATTTAATAAACAATAATTGTATTATCGCAGCCATGTAGTTAAACGTAGTTTTCCAGGACCAAAATGACAAAATACTATTTTGTTCCATATAAATTTAGTACGTCAACTCAAGAATGACGTCACACTTGAGTATCACTGCAGACTGGTATTTCAGCGCTTAGTAGGAATGCCGAACTTTAACTATCATTACTGACTACAGTATCTACTCTATATGTATTTAGTCCCGATTATAGACATTTTATTCTTAGGAAAAACAGTATCAATTGCCACCTTAAAACACCATCATCATTCCAAATACAAAAAGTGAAAATAATTTTTTTACAAAAAAAAACAAGCATTTAAAAAAAATACGTACATTGTCATTCATGGCAGTGACAATGTACAGTCAGCATCAAATAATCTGAAGCATCCAAAGCGGCAGATACGAGTATGAAGATACTGTGAAGGTGTTAAGCCTTCACGATAGTAGACGAAACAGGCAGGCCGTATTTAAAAAGAGTATATATTTAAATTGATTTAAATTAAGAACGTCAGCTGTCGAGACAGCGTTATGTCAGTGTAGGACCTTAGTCTTAAGACAGACATTGAATACAAAAGTTATTAAACGCGCTCCAGATACTTTTTATTGGCTCTGCCACTGAGCTCATGCCGTCACAGTATATATATCGGGTATATTTATGCCTACAAAAATAAAGATGTTTTTCGATATATGGGACACTTTGGATGCTATACAGACTTGGATGATGCTGACTGTACAACAGATACAAAAGATTACTATGACTAGCTGAACTAAAAACAAATCACGAAGTTTATATGTTTACACTCTTAAATACCTACCTACAACGTCCTCGTGAAGAACCCGCATAATTTTACCAGCGCATACCTTAGTTCATTAGGACCAAAAAATGGTGTATGAACCCCAGGTATATGTAGCTTAGTTTTGAAGATATTATCAATTTTCGTGTAAACTATTTATTGTGATTACTAAAGTGCATTAAGACGACGAATTGGAAATTTTGGTGTCAGAGATCTTAACATTTCTCAGCCATTTCAAAACATATGAAAGTGATATTTCATAACATGGTTCTTCATTTCATTTACTTTATTTTGTTAGTTGCAGAAACACGATTCTTTAACTTTTATAACAGAGAAAACAATATCAAAGAAACCTCTTTTAAAACAGAGATTCTCATTTTTCAGGCTAACCAGACCAATTTAAGCCTCAAAATTTTCTTAGTACATTAGTCTAACTACGCACTTTCGTTTGTTAGTTGGATTTTTTAAAATTATTTGTAGTTTTTAATTGAAACGAAAAAAGCCGTTTTGTCGTTTACGACCTTATGGTATAAGCTAGCGCTGGCGCGTATTTGTATGCCATCAGTCCCCCCCTCAGTCCGCTGCGGACCAATCAGAGAACGGGATGCGAACCATGTTTTTCAATTGATAGTTTAGCGATGCGTCGCCTTAAGCTCTTTTGGTCGCGACGTTGGCACATGTTTTTAAAGCTGCGTCCACATTTGTATCATTTGCCCGATCAGATCTTCGTCCCGTGGCATGATCGCGTGTCACGATCACGCGTTTGGACGTTGCGCCAATCCGATCGCTCGAAATCCATGTTGCTATGCTTATCAACACACTTAGATCGGACGAGCGTGGCGTGATCACCGCGCTGACTCTGAGCATCCATCCAAGCAACGCGACACGCAGTTATGCCACGCCACGATGATCGGATACGAGCAAATGATACAAGTGTGGACGCACCTTAAGGTGTCGTGTCGCTATTAACAGACATCAAAGTGACAGCTACGAGTCACTAAAGTCATCCTTATTTGGAAAAATAATCGTTACCATTTTACTAAAAGGCATAATTTTGATAGGGAAGCGAAAGTTATTCAAGATGTATGAATAAAAATCAAGAATACAAATTTAAAAAAATCTTTTTTTGTATGATGTGAATTTTACTTGGGCTCATATAATTTTTTTCTCTCCAAATGACCTCAGGAATGTGTATATATTTAAAAAACTTTATTGGCTGGGGTGACTGCTTAATATCAGACAGGCCGTACGCTTGTTTGTCACCTTAGTAGTATCTTAGTATAAATAAATAAAAATGAAACTTGCGGATTCCTCACGTTGTAGAAGGACAGAGTTAGTTCATAAGCGAAGCCCTCCTCCCTAATTCACTTTTAATAATGGTATGTACAATCGACTACAATGGGATATCCACTTTTGGAGCCTGTTATAATGCAATAATGAGAAAAAAATATACATCTTTTTGCAGTCCACTGTACTCTAAAAATACGTACTGTAGCGTCTTGAAAACAAGATTTGGGAATTATTATTCTGTTTATGTTCACTTTTGTCAACATTAGAAGCCATTGCAATGGATATCAATACTACACTGAATATTATTAGAATTTTCATGATAGCAAAGGAAAAGTACGCTTTTGAGATACTTTCACTTGAATGAACCAGTAGCAGCCAAACTCAAGCGTGAATAAGTGATTGTTTGGTTCGATTCCTAATAACGTGTTAGGGCTAAAGAGAAAACGGCCAAGTTTAGTGAAAAATGTTTAACTTTGTACAGAAAAAAGGCGGGCCACAATACGAAAAGACAAATCCTGTAATTTAGTCCCAAGGCTTAATTGCGTATACTATATTACCTATCGTATACAAGAATGATTTGAAAAATGGCTTCTTTGAAAGTTAATTGACACACAATTTTTTTTTTTTAAGTTTGTTTTTGAGACTGTTTTATATTTTATTAAAAATTTGTTCATTTCACGCTTTTAAGTTAATCGTTGCGTAAAAGTATACCGTGTGACGATCCTAACAAGCCCAAACACGTCAAGTATACTATAATTTATTAAATGATAAGAGGCGAACCTTCCGAATCCACCATAAAATGAGTTTCAGTAATACCATTGCCATTTAAGTTTGTGACTATGAAGTTGCTGAAATAACTTAATTTTATCGCCACTTGTAGTCACTTATTACTGAGTAGTTCCGATGACATTCTGTGGTCTCCTTCATCAGTTCCATTCCACCAATTTATATTTTCTGAATTATGCTTTACTTGTTTCTTAAAATACCAAAATCACTGATGATATTATTTGTGGAGTTCCTTCGATTCCTCGTAAATCCCATTATTATACTTTCACCAATATTGTATGGGACTAACTTGAAACTGCCTCCTTTGAAATTAAGAAATAATTTTCGAAATCGGTATAATAGGAGGTTGTACGAGTGCAGGTGGAGGTGTCGGACATGAAATCAAGGTTTGCAACGATTGATCAAGTGGAACAGATATGGGAAGAATTAAATAGTGCCCGGCATGCACCATCCGTTTTGGATTCATACTGCAACGTAAACACTCGGCACGGCGGTTATCTGGATAGTGGTCCGACCGGTATTCACCATATTGATACCAGTAATAACAGCTGTTTATCACGAACCCCATCACCTCGCAAAACATCATACCGGGACATAAGCAGTGGGAACTCAATCAATCAGGGAAATGAGTCTAATTGTAAAAAGTCGTTATCATTGCCGATCAAGACTTGCGAATCACTTCGTGAAGGAGTAAAAGTGGGTATGCCGGAGCCTAGCATTAGCCTCGGCGGCTCCAGCTGTGTTGACGTCATCGCGCGAGATAAGGAATCAGCTGAACGGTGCGTCGGGATTGAAATCGCCCGCGAGTATGAATATTGTTGTTGACAATATATGCACTCGAACTGTAAACGAAAACAAATCAACAAAGTCAATGGTTTGGTCTAGTGTTTGTGGACAGAACGTTACCAATTTGGAATGGAAACTGTGGAAAGTCGTAAGTCTAGATTGAAAAAATGGCTGATCGGTATGAGAGGTGTAGCACTGGAGGGTAACGGTAAAATCAAGCAGCAGGATATTGTTGACTACATCCGAGATAAGACACATGAAACTGTGAGCTTACATAAAATTTCTATAAAAAAGCATAATGACTATAATGCCTATAAGATATTTGTTTCGAAGCATAAATTATCCATTTTCCTGGAAGATAAACTTTGGCCTGAGGGTATAATATTTAGACGTTTTGTGAATAATAAGCCCAGGGAGAGTACCAGCCCTGGTACCGGAACTACATAACCATTATGAATATAAGTACTTATCGTTTCGTAAGTTTCAACTGTAAAAATGTAAAACGTACTCTTGAAAATATCAGAGAATTGTGCCGAGCATCTGACTTGATTGCGATGCAGGAAACATGGCTACTGCCAGGAGAGTTAGCAGTTCTAAACAGTATCGATGACGATTTTAGCAGTACTGGGTCGTCGGCGGTCGACACTACCGTGGCCATGCTACGCGGTAGGCCGTATGGAGGTGTAGGTCTTCTGTGGAGAAAAAATGTGTTTCGTGATCTGTCAGTGCTAGATTGTGGTAACCCGCGTATCTGTGCTATCAAAGTAGTGCTCGAGAAACGTCACTTTGTAGTGGTAAGCGTGTATATGCCAACGGACGACGTCAGTAATCTCGCGGAATTCACGGATTGTCTCGGAGCGGTGAGTGCCATTGTGGATGTTGCTAATTGCGAGCCTGTGTTTGTACTCGGTGACTTGAACGCGCACCCTGGGAGTGTATTCTACAATGAGTTGATGGATTTTTCCGGTGAGCACGAGTGGATTATTGCGGATACGGACGCTTTAGGTATGTCCTCGGGGACATATACCTATATAAGTGATGCGCATGGGTCAAGGCGATGGCTAGACCATTGTCTTGTGACTGATGCAGTTCGTCAGTCGATTGTGAATGTACATGTGAAGTATAACACGTTTTGGTCAAACCATTTTCCTTTATGTTTAGAAGTTAACCTAGGTGTAATTAGACCAAAAAATGATTGTAGTATTTTTGAGTCTTGTTTCGAAAAAGATAATCTTAAAGTTAAATGGGGGTACAGGGACGCGCATCAAGCTGAACTGTATAAAGAGAATTATCATAATATGTTGACGTTAATAAATTTTCCATCTGAACTTCGTGACTGTTGTTTGTCTGGGCTGTGTAGTAGTCATAAAGAAATTCTTAGTCAAATGTACTTCGATATTGTAACTGCGCTGAGGCAGGCAACCGAGTTGAGTTACCAAGGAGGAAGTTCAGACAATAAGAAGAGTAGGTGTGTTGGGTGGAATAAGCACGTGGGGGATGCACACCAACGGGCCAGGCAGGATTTTGAAACATGGGACTCATATGGGAAACCATCTAATGGTTGTTATTTCGAGGCAATGCGTGAAAGCCGTAAAACATTTAAGTCACGATTGAGATGGTGCCAAAACCACCAAGATCAAATTAAAATGGATTTGTTAGCGTCGCATGGCAAAGGATGTAACAAGGGTGGTAAGTCAAATGTCACGGGGGAAGTCACCCGGCCACGATGGCCTGAGTATCGAGCACCTTCGGTTTGCTGGACCGCATCTTCCATGGGTACTGGCCATGTTTTATTCATTATACTTACGTCATTCGTACCTACCTGTTGAATTAATGAAAACTATTGTAGTTCCCATAATTAAAAGTAAGACAGGAGATATGTTGGTCAAAGCCAACTATAGGCCTATATCTCTAGCGACTATTTTGGCCAAAGTGCTTGACGGCTGCTTGACGTTCAGTTGGATAAAAATATAATGCTACACGACAACCAGTTTGGTTTCAAGCCCGGACTGTCTAAATACTGAGTCTGCCATACTGAGCCTCAAGCACGTCGTTAAGTACTACACCACACGCAAAATACCTATATACGCCTGTTTTCTAGACTTGTCTAGTGCATTTGACTTACTAAGTTATGATCTGCTGTGGCAAAAACTTAGGGAGTGTAATGTGCCTCACGAAGTCATATACTTATTTAAGTACTGGTATAATAACCAAATTAATTATGTTAGGTGGGCCAGTAAGCTCTCTGAGCCATAGAAGTTGCAGTGCGGGGTCAGACAGGGTGGCTTGACCTCACCCAAAGTTGTTTAATTTATATGTAAACGCGCTTATCGTCGCGCTCAGCAGTCAGCATGTCGGCTGCCACATAGATAATGTATGTGTTAATAATTTAAGTTATGCAGACGACATGGTGCTGCTGAGCGTGTCGGTTTGTGGGGTTAGGAAGCTCCTGTGAGCAATATGCTGAGAGTCATGGTTTAATATATAACTCGAAAAAGAGTGAATTCATGGTGTTCAAGTCTGGAGCCAAGCTACCAGCAAATGTGCCCCCCATTATGTTAAATGGTGTAGAGTTAAATCGAGTCAGGAAATTCAAATACCTTCGTCACATACTCACTGACGACCTGAAGGATGACGCTGACATTGAGCGAGAGCGTAGGGCGCTGGCGGTTAGAGCGAATATGTTGGCTCGCAGATTCTCGAGGTGCACGAGGGAGGTAAAAGTCACGTTGTTTCGTACTGTACCTCGTTGTACACGTGCAGTCTGTGGGCCAACTATACTCGTAGGTCGCTCAGCGCCCTGCGCGTCCAGTACAATGATGCGTTCAGGGTGATGTTGCGGCTGCCGCGCCGCAGTGCATCAGGCATGTTCGCGGAGGCGCGCACCGCC
The DNA here is from genome assembly GCA_905404275.2 of Hedya salicella. Lineage (NCBI taxonomy): Eukaryota > Metazoa > Arthropoda > Insecta > Lepidoptera > Tortricidae > Hedya > Hedya salicella. Next base: position 5,177,369 of record FR990112.1, on the reverse strand, counting down.
TGCTTCTCCGCACTCTGCGCAGGCGGTGCGCGTCCTTGCTCTGCAGAGTGCGTGCCAGTCCCAACAGCATCTTGTCCTTGATCGCGGGTAGATTTGATTGCCCATACATGAGTCACTGCATGCAGATTCATGTACGAAGTAATGCATTGTACTAAACTAGTTTAATTTAATTTAATGAAATTTACTTTTAACGTTATTGAGGACCTGTGTGGTCTTATGAATAAATGAATTATTTTTATTATTATAGTCTCCGAGTAATCGGTGAACATACATAAAAAAAACTACGACGAATTAGAACCTTTTCCTTTTTTGAAGTCACTTCAAAATGGGATCAAAAGTTAATAACAATATAAACAGACAAATTAAATACCTGAGCGCTCTTAACAGAGAGTTGCTTCCGGGTTCCTTAATTATTTATTTATTTAAGAGCCTAGAGTATCCCACTGCTGGGCAAAGGCCTCCATCTCATTCTTCCACGTGTCCCAGTCTTGGGCACTTTCCCACCAGTTGTTCTGGAAAGAGTCAAGCTCGTCCCGCCATCTTCGTCGAGGCCTGCCGCAACGCCGGACTCTATTTTGTGGGACCCACTCGTGGCTGCTTTAGCCCACAAGTCACCCGCCATGCGAACGACAAGTCCAGCCCAGTCCCACTTCAGTTTGGCAGCTGTTTGGGCTACGTCGGCTATCCGGGTTTTGGGACGTAGTACTGTATTCTTGATCCGGTCAGTTCATTAAATTGCAATAAATTTTACCTACACTTTCAGAGGTGTAAGGGTCTCCGCTAACCCCGGGGGGCCCCGCTCCATGCTCTGTTTTGGACAAATATCACGTCACGGGGACACGCGCCGCCGTGCTGCTTCTCGGAGAAATAGCCCGTCACGTCACATGCGCCCGCGCTGTGCCCTCGCACAATGCACCGGACGCCGTACAGGCGACGAAAGTTTAATTTTCATAGATTACCGGGTGGAAAATTGCTTTTCCATCCCTAGGGTGGAAAGTATTTTTTTCAATTGTTGCCATTAGCCACGAAGAAGAAGAAGATTAGGTTATTAATATAAAAGCTTTTCATACATCAAAAGCTTTTTATAAATCTAATCTAAGCTATACATTAAACGGTGTGTTTATTAAGATCTATAGGCTGATATTAAAATCATTTTACAATTACATTATATTATATAATGTGCGTGCAGTATTTTTACGTCACACCAGGCCATAATAATGGCCAGGGGAAGACGTAAAATTGTGTACTCACCACGGGCAGTAATAAACTTTAAAACAAAAAAATAAAACCGACTCCAAAAAACTAAAAAGTAAAAAATAACGCCATAATTCAGTTTCTTCAAATTACTTACAAAGTAACCGTTTGTATACTAAATCTATACAGTATATACAATTAATCTTATTTTGGCGTCGGTGCCATATAAAGAATGTGTAAAATATTGAAAATTGACGATATTAGTAAGTTGTGACACGATGGCACCGACTCCAAAATAACATTAATTGTATATACTGTATAGATTGAGTATACAAACGGTTACTTTGTAAGTAATTTGAAGAAACTGAATTATGGCGTTATTTTTTACTTTTTAGTTTTTTTGGAGTCGGTTTTATTTTTTTGTTTAAAAGTTTATTTATTTTACACTTTTTAGTTAATCGTTACTTAAAAGTGTATCTCGTGACGATTCAAACAAGCCCAAACACGGCTAGGATACTTTATTTTATTACCATAGATCTGGTGCCTACCTTCCGGCTCCATCATCAAATCATTTCGATGGTACCATTCTCATCAGGAAAATTTAAATTTGTGACTATGAAGTTGCTTAGCTAAATTAATCAAGATATTTTGTCGCCACCCGTAAATCATTTATCATTGAGGAGTTCCGATGGCATTCTGTGGTCTTCTGCATCAGTTCCACTTTACTAATTTACACTTTCTGAATGCAAATGCTTATTATGTTTCTTATATTACCAAAATCGCTATATGTATGCCTACAATATTTGAGGAGTTCCTTCAATTCCTCATGGATTCCATCATCAGATCTTCACCAAAATTAAATGGGACCAACTAGAAAGTATCATCAATAAAACAAAAAAAAAAATTTTGAAATCGGGCAAATAGTCTTTGAGTAATCGGTGAACATCCATAAAAAAAAATAAAAAAAAAACATTCCGTCGAATTGAGAACCTCCTCCTTGTTTTGGAAGTCGGTTAAAAACGAAAGCCCTCTATCGCATATTTACAGAAATACCTGCGATTTCGGGCTTCCTTGCTTTTACAGCCCTTGGTAAGTAATGTACTATCACTTTCCTCACAGTCGAAATGAAAAGTAGAGTGTTTTACTCGAGTGACATAAATAACTTTCAACCCTTGGTTAACAATCTACTATTGGTCGCCTGCTATACTGTATCACAAAGACATTTCAATCGAAAGATGACCATGATGGCTACGGTTATCACAGCACTTGGCTTTTTAAATGACACGTTGCGAACAATTAGTGTTTTAATTACTCAATTAGCGACGGGATCTGAAACTTAATTAATAATTTGGTGCCTATAATCTATGATTAATTTAGTTTTCTTTGCGACATTTACGGTCAGCCAAGAAATTGGTCTACCACTTTTTGATTCTATTACATGTGTATTAAGGTTCCAATTTCTTTGTCAACCGTACTTATACGTAGAGTATTTTTTCTCAACGTCTCCCAGTAGCCAAAGGTTATCTGGAAGAGATCGCTGTTTAGCGACAAGGCCGCCTGTTGTTTAATTCTCCTTGAGTGTATTGTTTTTTCTGTGCTCTGTTTTGTGAGATGGGCAATAAACAGTTATTGTAATTATTGTAGTTTGAGAGGCATTAGGTAGCTCAAACTTTTAGTTATTTACTAGAAGGTGTGTAACAACTTCATCAGAGGGGGAAAAAATCTTGATCCTCATTTTTCTTTAGTTTAGTCAGGTAAAAAGTATTCTACAACTATCTGTGAAAGGCCAGCTACCCGTGTACCAAAAATAGTTGAAATCAGTTTAGCCGTTTTGGCGTGATGACGCCACAACGACACATACAAACATAGAAAAAAAAAAACAAAAATAAAATGGTCGATTCAGCGTCAAATAGTCCGTATCACTTATATTTTCTCTCCAATGTAAAGACATTTCATTTTCACAAGTTTATAATGGTATAGATTATAGGTACTAGGCTTGAGTCGGTCAGGAACTAAGAACTACAAGGAATGAAATCCCTTCACGGACCGAAAGGAACTAATTGCTAACTAACGATCTTAATCGGTCTTCGGTCCTTTAGTTCAGTATTAGATGTCGGTTAACGGATGAGCGAAACGGAACGAAAGAGTGTAAAGAACTACTGAATTGTTTTACATTTCTATACTGCGATCGTTGTGAACGAGACAAATGCTCTTTCAAAGCGTGTCCTGCGCAAGTGCGAGTGAGACCACATAATCATACAGGATAATTGGATTATAAATATAAAATACATACATGAAAGAAAATTATTTGTATTGAAAATTATGCGTAATATACTTTATTGAAATCCTTTAAAATTTAAAATTAAAGCGTTCATAAGAATCATTTAGTTTCGCGTCGTTCATAGATTGAAATGGATACTCGTTCACAGATCTTTAAATTTCCTCCTGAACTAAAGGAGCTAAAAGAGCGAACTAGTTCCTTTGACCCATTGACCGAGATCGGAGCGCTCCTTGTAAAGACCGACCGGGCACAGCTCTAATAGGTACCAAATTATTAATTAAGTTTCAGATCCCGTCACAGACTAATAAGAGATACTACGTATGATCCCGTCGCTATAAAATTCGACTTTACAGGGTCAGCCTTTGTACCTCAGTATGCCGGTGGGCACATGAAGATGCTGCACGTGGAGACGGGAGACGAAGCCAGCATGGACATCACTAAGCACGGTATAGCGCAGCATGCGAAGGATGCTGCTAGGGACGATGCTCTGGAGTCAGGTGAGGTTATCGTGCTACAAAACTATCACACAGCACAGCATCGAACAGCACGTGAAAGATGCTACCAGATGACGCTTTGGAGTCAAGTGAGGTTCAGGTCATCTCTCTGTCCTCCTGCCTACATCTTTCCATTGGAAAGGACACGAGGGACAAAAAAATTAGGCCCTAATTAATAAATACAATCTGAAAAAAGATATTCCAGAAAGTACCTATGATATGATATAAAATGCTTTTAAAGCTATCACACGATATGGAACAAGCACCCGAAGGAAAGCAGGGACAATGCTCTGGAGTCTGGTGAGGTTCAGAGCAATCATAAGGCACATAACACACCGAAGATGCTGATAGAAGATGCTCTGGAGTCAGGTGAGGTTCAGGTCACGCTACAGAGCTATCACACGGCATAGCATAGCACGTGAAGGATGCTACCAGGAACGATGTTCTGGAGTCTGGTGAGGTTTATCACGCTACAGAGCTAACATAAGGCCCAACACACGGAGGATGCTGTTAGAAGACGCTCTAGAGTCTGGTTAGGTTTATCACGCTACAGAGCTAACATAAGGTACAACACACGGAGGATGCTGTTAGAAGACGCTCTAGAGTCTGGTGAGGTTTATCACGCTACAGAGCTAACATAAGGTACAACACACGGAGGATGCTGTTAGAAGACGCTCTAGAGTCTGGTGAGGTTTATCACGCTACAGAGCTAACATAAGGTACAACACACGGAGGATGCTGTTAGAAGACGCTCTAGAGTCAGGTGAGGTTTATCACGCTACAGAGCTAACATAAGGTACAACACACGGAGGATGCTGTTAGAAGACGCTCTAGAGTCTGGTGAGGTTTATCACGCTACAGAGCTAACATAAGGTACAACACACGGAGGATGCTGTTAGAAGACGCTCTAGAGTCAGGTGAGGTTTATCACGCTACAGAGCTAACATAAGGTACAACACACGGAGGATGCTGTTAGAAGACGCTCTAGAGTCTGGTGAGGTTTATCACGCTACAGAGCTAACATAAGGTACAACACACGGAGGATGCTGTTAGGATACGCTCTAGAGTCTTGTGAAGTTTATCACGCTACAGAGCTAACATAAGGTACAACACACGGAGGATGCTGTTAGAAGACGCTCTAGAGTCAGGTGAGGTTTATCACGCTACAGAGCTAACATGAGGCACTACACACGGAAAATCCTGACAGAAGACGCTCTAGAGTCATGTGAGGTTCAGGTTATGCTACAGAGCTATCATACGGCATAGCACAACACGTAAAGGATGCTGCCAGGAAACGCTTTGGTTGGAGGCATCACGCTACAAAGCCATTTTGTGGAGAAGTGCCAGAAGATGCTTTAGAATCAAGTGGGGTTCAAGATCATCACGCTGTAGAGTTATCACACGGCATAGCACGCGAAGGATGCTGGCAAGGACGGCTCTGGAGTCAGGTGAGGTCTAGCTCATCACACTACAAAACTACGTATATCATCACTATCACCATCAGACATCGGTATTTTTGGTGTAAAATCAAATGACAGTTATTAAGAACCAATATCGCTATTCCATGATAGTTTTTAACGACTGATTAGACCTGACAATCTCGACCGTCAAAGTCGCTCAATCATTGGTCAATTCCATCGATGGATGGTAAAATTTATTGTTTGAGGTCGGTCGATACCTACCACATCGAAAGCTAGCATGCAAATCGATCGACGATGATGACGATGTGGTGCACACTAATAATCGTTTCATTGGTCGTTATGAACAAGCAGCCAGAGCATGATGAAAATGGGTCTGCGACAGGATCGGTTCTAGCCACAGAGTGCGATTCTGCGCAGACGGCATCCACTGCCTCCGCCGATCCTCACGAGTTTATCCGTCCATCTAGCGCGGCGCAGCCAATAGCACAGTATGGCTTGACGAGTTTATTTTACTCGAACCTCTCATTAGGTCTTACAACAAAATTTCTATTTTTCAAACTTAACACTTGGATTTCCCTTTCGGCTCTATACTTCCATTTACATAGAACCTCGATGCTTTAAGGCTAGAGTCAAAAGGAATTTTATGGGTAAGCGTGCTCCGTCATTATTACTTTCCATCGGGTGGGACCAAGATCAAACTGTTCATAAAAAAAATATCATTAGCCTCCCCTCTTTTCTATTAGAATTATGTTGATGTTGCAGGTGGCCTGGACCTAATCATAGCACCAGGGTTGGCGTTCAGCAAGTCCGGTAGCCGTCTGGGTCACGGAGGTGGATACTATGACCGCTTCCTCGCCAAAGTGAGGAGCAACCCTGAGACCGCTCCTAAGGTAAGTAAGGCCAATTTGTAAAAGAATTTCATTTTGAGGGTGTCGCACCTAAAGGGTGTTAACGGGTTCCTATTACAATGGCTCCACTGTTTGTCCATCCATCCGCCTGTCTGTCTATACTATAATAATTATTAGAACAAATAATGGAAATATTAACTTTTTAACATAAAATAAAACCGATTCCAAAAAGAAAACACTAAAAAGTAAAAAAAAATACTGCATAATTTAGTCTCTTCAATTTACCTACAAGTAACCGTTTTTCTACTCAAGCTGTACAGTACCTATATACAATTAATCCTATTTTGGCGTCGGTGCCATCGAAAGAAAAAAGAAGAAAATGTTGAAAATGTTTATAGGTTGCAGTGGCGCGGCGTCCATATAAGCCGATTCCCACTGAGTTGCCCAAGGAAAGGCTTATAACGACCTTTTTCTTGAAATATGAGTAAATTAATACGCTTTGGCTTCAATTGTAATTTTCCTACCGCCGCGCCTCTGGTAGGCCAAAACTATTTAACGGACTATATCGCGTATATTAAATCGTTTTATTTGAATGAGTAATAAACGTGGAAACACAAGAAAATATTACAATCTTCATAATTTAAGAAATCCAACATTCCGAATGGATTTGATTTGAACTAGTTCCTTGTCGGGGCGCACGCTCTGTCAACTGAGCTACGGAGTCCAGTCAGCTTGTCTTCGAATTTTGACATAACTTTTTACAAGGTCTTTACATGTTGCTATTTTAACCGACTTCTGCCTCTTAGACGTACATAATATGTATAATATAGTATTTGCAGATTTTTAACGCAAAATATCATGTTGTACTTTTTTTTATGTTTTCATTTTCCAGGTTGTGGCGTTAGCTTTCAACTGTCAGATGGTAGACAACGTTCCCGTCGAAGATACTGACCAGAAAATGGATGAAGTTATTGCGGCTGATTGATGTACTCGCATATTTCCATATTCCATAAAAAAACACTATAAACAAGGGAACGAAAAAAATTACAAGTACTACTAAAAGCCTTGTTGACATATAGTTAATTGTTTGTATTTCTTATCAAAGTAACTTTTATTATTTTGTTTATACTTCTGGAATTGTTCATTGCCAGCCTCTATTTTATCTACATGATGTGCTAAAAATCACGTTAATCATTTTCTCCGCCATTGCTTGATACTAAGGATTGATCGGATCCCTTAATCATCCTTAATAATAATCACACATTTTGCGAAATCAGCTGAAGCCAAAAGATAATCAATTTGTACCGTATACAATGTGTTCTACGTCAATATTTTTTGAGTTTACCTATATCTAGAGTGGTTCTCGTGTACGGTATATATGTCTAATGAAAGTTCAGACATACAATATTACGTTAGTATAATTTGCCCGCGGCTCCGCCCGTGTTACTGAGAACTATGTAACCTATGTTTTAATGATTGATTCCACATACAAACGTCCATCCCCTTTTTCCACCTTAAGTGCTGATTTACGGGATATATTTTTTATGTACAGTTGCATACACTAGTTTATCTACATCCCATATATTAAATTATTTTCATGTGTTTCATGTCCTCAAAGGCCTCGTCCACAAATTCCAGGACGCTCTGAGAGCTATGGAGAGGGCTATGCTCGGAGTTTCTTTGAAGGACAAAATCCGGAACCAGGATATCCGACGGAGAACCGAAGTCACCGAGATAGCGCTCAGAATAAGCAAACTGAAGTGGCATTGGGCGGGGCATAATTCTTGGAGAACCGATGGTCGATGGGACAGATGGACCGACGACCTGAAGAGACTGGCGGGAAGCGGTTGGATGCGCAGAGCTGAGGACAGGGTGTGGTGGCGTGAGTTGGGGAAGATCTATGTTCAGCAGTGGACGACTCCGGGCAATGTGTTTCATGTGCAATCATTGAGCCAGGAACCATGTTAACCATATCATGGCGGCCCGGATCTGGACTGTAATGATTTCATGACGGTCACGGCCTGCACGCCGGGTTATCTCGTATGTCATTTGTAGTTATGAGAATGTGAACATTTAGTATTGAAAAGCTGGTCGTTACCTATGGGTTTTGAAGATATTAGAGATGATTTAATATATGGTTGTAGATAAATAATTTTAAGTGTAAACTGTATGCATTTACTTATGATGTATTGTTAAGCTATATAACTTAAAATAAATAAGACAAAAATGCAATAACATTTTATTGAATATAAAACACATTATGCAAACACATCAGGAGTGCCAAATTTATGCTATAGGCACAAAGTTAAAGATCACAATTCAGGCATTAAGATAACTAAAATAATACAATACTTCTGACATTATATAGGGTGCTAACAAATTAGGTATACCAATACTTTTAGACTAGACAGTGCTCTTCGCTCTAGGAGATTATAAAACATTTAATTGTTTATGTTAGTTTTTGAGAAAAAAAGGGAAACAATTATGCTACGTAATAAGATAATCAATAGTCGTGTTACCAAAAACATCTTGTTGGTTAAATGTACAGGATTGTTATTTTTGGCAGAATTTTAGTTTATTTATTTTGTTCAGGAAATGAAAGCAAAAATATAACACAGAAAGTTTTCTTAATTTTTATTTCTTCTCTAAAACTATTGGTACCCGTGTTGTTAGGCTTTTATATAATATTAAGGGCCTATTCAGACGTACCACAACCACGCGATAACTATAACCACACGACAACGACAACCACGTGGTTGGGCGATAATTTATATGAACATAAATAGTTCTGTTCACACGGACCACATTTTGCCGTCAAACGCAACAGTGTGGTCAGTCCGACCACATTAAAACAACTGCAAGAAGCTGCAGCGCAACTATTCATACGTAACCACTGCGTCACGACTTTTTGTCGCTGCGTTGTCGTGTGGTTGTGGTCGTCTGAATAGAGCCTAAGATTTCACTGCATACCATCAACCACACACTTAAGTCACAATTGATAAACCTTATTGACATAAGGCCTACAGATGGGCACTTAAGTATATTGCTGTTTGTACCACCTTATCGACCTTTAACTAAGTCGTCGCTTGTGGTAAGAGAGAGGCGTACGGCAAGGCGTCAAAGGGGGTTTGAGGGGAAGCGGGCGCCACACTCCGCGCATCCCTTTTACCGCCAATGATGACTCAATTAAACGGTCGGCCTATATCAAGAAGATACATATAAAAAAGAGCGGCACTGGAATATATGCAACTTAGAGTACAAATTCATAAATACATGCCTTAAGGTGCGTCCACACTTATATCATTTGCTCGTATTCGATCACCGTGGCGTGGCATGACTGCGTATCGCGCTGCTTGGACGCTCACTGTCGGCGCGGCGATCACGCCGCACTTGTCCGATCTAAGTGTGTGATACGCGTAGCAACATGGATTTCGAGCGATCGGATCGGCGCAACGTCCAAACGCGTGATCGTGACACGCGATCATGCCACGGGACGAAGATCTGATCGGGCAAATGATACAAATATGGACGCACCTTTAGGTAGAATCGGCGCGTCGATCAAATGTCGGGTGACAATAAAATAAAAAATCTGATCATTAAATAATCACGATGGTATCATAATATTGTGTTGTCTCCAAACTTATATAAGTGTGCAAATTTGGCTCAATAGGAAACCGGGAAGTGGGTGATTATTTACTTGCAAGCTTTTACCCGGACAAACATGCATACAAATAATTGCAAGTGAAATAAATAAAAGGAAATCATAATGTTTGAGAAATGAGTTATGATAATTTAATAAGGTCATATACCACTAATAAAAATGAGCTATATATCCATCGGTAACTTACGGACGACGATTTACCTACCATATCAATCACACTAAAATTAAAATATCACCATTAAGAAAAATAACTACATTTTATTTAATTTTTTCAAATTAGTGTCTTCTCTATTGCACATCAAAAAATTACAATTAACATTTTTACAAATCTTGTTGAGAATTTAATTTTATCTCTAATTTATGTCTTAAATTTAAAAAAAATAATTGGTGAATAGGCATTACAAGCAAACAAGCTATATACTCATTTTACCTAATTAGGAGTGAAGCCCATAATCACACTATGCTTTGTTGATAAACCAATTATAATAATAATAATTCTACAATCGATTCCACTCACACAATTGTTCACATTTCGATTCATGGCAAAAATAACTATGCACCTTATCTATCGTAGTAAAACAAATGAAGCACCCTACCAGCTACATCTAAAATAAACAAAATAAACTGTGTATGTGTATACAACACTTTTTTTAAATCGCGAATCATAGCAATTCCTAGATGCTTTTGTAAATTTTAAAAGCTCTAGTTATATTTACTTCCAAATGTAATTTTTTAATAAATATAAATATATTGAAATAAAACAATTTAACGGATTATATCGCGTATATAGTTCCCTAAAATGAGATAATATACGCGATATAATCCGTTAAATTGTTTTATTTCAATGAGTAATAATCGCGGAAACAGAAGAAAATATTAAATATAAATATATTTTTAACATTAAAATCACACAAAAAAAACTGGTTTGTAAACAATACAATCGTGGTACTGATATATTTTATAAACGTCATTTTCAACATCACATTCATTTCATGTTTATTTTGTTTAAACGTTACGATTATTTTTAAAGACAATGAAAATTATAAATATTTACAATATATCATGAAAATGATACAATGAAATTATTTACCTATTTATCGATTTTACAATCCAAATGATAAATAATTTGTTTATGGCACCTGCTAGAAAGGTGGATCATCATTGAAATCACTGGGATTGAAAAGATTCTTCGTTTGTTTAAATGAAAAGTAAATTAATAAATAAAAAACATACAGATTTAATTCTACCTATAGCAACTTGTCTAGTTTACAAGCTTTCAGTTTTAGTAACTTGTAATGACAATATTTCACGAAACGCAAATATAGTAAGAGTATTTAACAAATACAATGTTCAACTATTTTATTAACAATCTATGTTACAATCGCAGTATTCCCCTGAAATAGTTTGATTATTTTCTAAATTATAACACTGCATATTATAAACTACAAATCTGTCTGATTGTATCCCACTATCAAAGTAAATATTTTTATTAACTATAATTAATTAGTGCAATTTTTAATATACAATAACTAGGATCGATTGATGTATTAATCAAAATACTTATTTACAAGTTCATTGGAAGTTACTCCACGTATTCTAAGTGCTAGGTAAATTCGATAGTGGAATGAAAATCATCAGTTTTATATCTTATTTATTTAATTATTTTCAAGTTACCAACTTCACATTTCAACAACTTTTCATATAGGCAGCAGACAGTGTTAATACACTACATTCCTACCACAAAAATAAGTTTTAACTAAAACCTAGTCTAAAAATAGTCATATTTATTGTATTTTTTTATTGGCACGTATTTTATACACTGTTAAATTTTAACAACTATCTGAATTTTAAATCATTTTGTATGAAACACAACATGTCGTATCGCACAGCTTGAAGAAGCAGAGTCCTTAACCACTCGAGTGATTTCCGTAACCACAAAATTAATAGTAGTTGCGAATCACCATTATTTTTCAAATATAAATAGACTTCAAACCGAAATCATAAACATGTGAGTGGTTAAAACGTACGTATACAGCAAACGTACCTAAATTCTGTATAATTTACTTTCTGCAAATTGACAGTCATACTCGTAACACTTAATTTTTTAACGTTCCGCTGTATTAAATGTTATTGTACGATTTCTGGGGTGGCCACGTTTTTCATATTTAAGACGTATCTGTATTTTTACTCTTATTGTACACAATGTATTTACATAAATACGTCTCCGATATCCAAGCAGTACATATATTTTAAAGATAAATACTATGTGACTCTGATAGAGCATACAAACATGTAACTTAGCTGTGTTGTCATTGATATCCTTGTCGATCCTTGTCGATATTTTCAAATATATACCTACGCATATGACATATCACAATTTTATTCCAATAAGCTGATATTCAGTATATTAACCTGCAAATTAATTCACAAACAACTTTATACTTTGTCGCTTTAGGTATCTAAAATAATGTAAACAAAAAACGACTCAGGTCATTCAGTCTACCTAATCCAAGTAGCACACAAGCTGTAGCTGTAAGGGCTTGTTCAGCCAGTTTGAGCGTTATAAGGGCCGTTTAAGCTCTAATACAACTTGTGTGTTACTTGGGAAGTCATATTTCTATACCATCAACGGATTGACCTAACCCACGTCGTTTTTGTATTTTTTTTTCTTAAATCAGGTCAGCTGCAGAAAGATATACACGACCAGCCCGCTATCTATATATTTTTTTAATATCCTCGCTCAACTCTATTGACCGGTTTTAGATTTTAGCAAATACTTTTGAACGGACTAATTGTATATATCTTTTTGTAGCTGACTGTACCTAATGGGAATAAGTATAGGTAATTCATTACATAATCATACTTTAGCGAAACAAGAGATGTTTTACTCTCTAATATTAAATACCGAAATGTATATGTTATAATTGCTGTATGCTTAACTAATATTATAAGAAACACTTCAGATAAAAATATACAGACTATTTCAAATTTTTCTTTGTTCTATTTATAATTGATCATCGTCACATTAAAATGAACTTGTTGCCATATTTCAAACGCCATTTTCGTTTCGTAGTGTGTGGCAATTAAGTACACGCATTTTCTGAAAATAAAACATTGAATACAAAATTAAGAATCATTATAGTTGTTTCTGGTCAGATAAAAAAATATCATAGACAATTCTTACACATTTGCCTTACTAGAATTTAAATCTAACATATTTTTTTTTATTATCTTGACGTTTGTGCCATTATCTCACTATGATCATATTTATATTAGTAAATGTACTGGATCTTTTCTGCACTTGCATTAATACCTTTACTACTACACAAGTATAACTACAATGGTCAAGGCGTACTCAAAATACTGTATTCGATTGACAATAGTTTTAGAACTCCCACAGCATTCTGTTACAGAAGATGGCGACGGCGGCGCGATATCGACGGCATCAGCGCTCGCATCTAACGAAAATGTCGAAGCTCCAATATTGCACGTCGCATTATCATAATATAATCCCAAATATATTCCCTCAGTAGACATAAGTAGCTTAGGCGGGCTTCGAGTTAAGACTTAACCTAGAGTTAATCTGACAGTTCTGGTATGAATCTGACAGGAGTTAAAATCTTACTGGAAGTTGAATTCGTTGACTCTGGACTGCGCAAGTGGCCCCTTAGCTATACAAACTTTACAGTGATGACCGGTGAGTAATCTAAATCTCCTGGACAGTTACTTAGTTAGTCAGTGAATATTAACTTTCGCTATCGCATCACAACGCCAAACACCCTATGTCCACTTTACAGAGCCCATGACAACCAGTAGCATCACATTCACAAGGGCAATCTACGCGTCGGCGTTGGTATCTAGCAGTGCTACGGGACATTACCTGGTGTTTATTAACTTACGCTATCATAACATAATTCCTAACACTTTTAGCTGCCTCGGTACTTAGTTGTAATTTTCATGGCTGTCAATAAAATGAGAAGGCCTATAGACGCTAAAAAGGCCTATAGATAGCTACGTACCAATGTTTCTAACTAAATGAAATAGCACGATAGTACTCGAATTTACGCTATCGCAACACAACGCCAAACAACCTCTGTCCTCTCAACATCAGCATTTCTACAGCAGCCACGGCGGCCACTAGCATCAAAAGGGCTATGATGCCAAGGCGGCGTCGGCGTTCACACCTATTGGTGCTTACAGGACAGTACTTAGTAAGCATTAACTTACGCTATCGCAACACAACGCCAAACATCCTCTGTCCTCTCGACATCAGCAGTTCCACAGCGCCCACGGCAGCCAGAAGCATCAGTAGGGCTATGATGGCCAAGACGGCGCGGCATCGACGGCGTCGGCGTTCTCCTCTAGCAAGGCTCTTGGACAACGCTTTGCCGCGTGCGCTGTCTAGCGTGAAGAGGGCGCTGGCAGCCTGGAATTTAAAGAATACTTCATGAAAACCTATTATGTGAAACACACGGCAGTGTGTGTCAGTCAAGTTCACAACACGAAAAGGCGAACCTTATGAAGCACTTTCTAATTAGATTTGAGACTAACAGAAATTGATATATAAAACAAGTTGACTTTTTTATAGTTCTACGTATAAAAGTGCTACCGTTACCTAATTTCGTTGTTAAAATCTTGACATACTTTGAAAACGAAGTTTCAATTAAAAGTATCGTTTTCAGAAACCTTTTAACAATAAGTAATTCTGACGTGATAACGTTACCAATAATGCTGCGTTCCTATTTGAGCGAACAAAAAACATATTGCAAGTGTCCGTTTTTATTTCTAATAGGGAAAATAATTTGTGTACTAGTCAATTTTGCGTGGTCTTTAAGTACGATAAGGGATCAAGCATGGATCCCTATATAAATGCAGTATTTACATAATGAGATAACCCCAGGCCGAGCAATTCAAAAAATAATCTTTTGAACGCTTTCTTTCTCGCACCAAAATGTGGAATACGCGTGAACATCTCAACTAGTGAGAAACGAATTTAAACCTTATCTGTCAACAGTAAAATTGCTTTGACAGCGTCTGCCGTGACCACTTTAATGGTCGTGGGCGTGGTAGGCACGACAGCACACGACCACTTTAGTGGCTCTTGGCGTTCAAAGGGTTAAGATAGAATTAGGTAAGAGTTAAAATATGATACAATAAAAATGTTACAGCCGAAAAATAAATAAATTATAAAGTATACGTGGTACATTTAATTTAGTAGTTGGTCGAAGGGGACTAAGACATTAATATAATGACAGTGCAATGTCAATACATTTATGAGAATATTATGTATGTACATAAAAATATTACCCACTTTAAGAAGAACTGTGATATACATAATATTAATACTAGAAATAAGCATAAGCTCGCAGTGCCTGCTACTACGCTCCATAAAATAAGGAGATCATCCATGGATAACTGTGTAAGGTTTTATAATAAACTTCCGAGCAGCGTAAGTGAGTTGTCTATTGGTAAATTCAAAAATATTGTGAAACGAAAATTATTTCTAACGCTTATTATAGCACACAAGACTACATGAATAATAAAGCCGCGTGGGATTAATGAAAATTATAGCGTCATGTAGGTATATGTTTGACGACCGGTTTGGCTCATTGGGAGTAACGTTGCCTGCGAAGCTGAGGTCCTGGGTTCCAATCCCGGTAAGGGCAAATATTTGTGTGATGAGCATAAATATTTGTTCCTGAGTCTTGGATGTTTTGTATGTATATAAGTAATATATCTATTAAATATATCGTCGTCTAGTACCCATAACACAAGCCTTGTGTTATGGGCTAGTTCGATTTGTTTAAAATTGTCCCTTAATATTTATTTTATTTATTTATATGTATAAATAATTTAACGAATACCTAAGGTATTATTATTATTTTAATCTTAATTGTTTTGTATACTATGTCATTTAGAATTTTATTCTAGACACATTCTAGATTATTATTTATTTCTTTTGTATTGACAATCCTTTTGGGATCTACTTGATTATTTTAATTTTAAAAATGATGATTTTATCAATAATATTATACTTAAGTTAAATGATCTGATTAGGACTTTTTGTTTTTACAAATATCATGATAATAATCACAATTTTTGCAATTTATTAGTGGATCACTCCACTAGCGTTATTATTATAAACAAAGATCAGAAACAAATGAAAAAAATTTTCGACGATACTGGACTTGAACCAGTGCCTTGAGCCAGACCGGGGCAGCACGCTCTACCATCTGAGCTAATCGTCCACACCAGTAGTCGACGAATTTTGTCATCTGTTCTTGCTTATGGATCTCTGTATGGTGCATCCGACTCTTTAGCCGTTAGCGCCGCCTAGTGCAGAACTATGAAGTTACTTTCACCCCGAGCAGATACCTTTACAGGTACCATTGCTCGGCGAGAGGTGGCGCTATTATCAAGACTGTACTTTTTGTTTTTACAAATATCATGATAATAATCACAATTGATCTGATTAGGGTTTTCTGCGTTTTCCCTAATCCTGCCAATGTTGAATCATATTGTATGTCTCCCAGCAAACACTTAACTCTCATGTAAATGACATTTCGAAAGTGCTTGTAACTAGGCCTACTTGAATAAAGAATATTTTTATTGATTGATTGATAAGTAAAACATTTTTTTTATAAAAATATCTAACTGCACAACTGGTTGTGCCGTGGGGAAAGGATGTTAGATTGGCATTCCCGACCGCACAACAAGTTGTGTGGGCTAGTTGGTCGCAGGGGAACAAGTGGCAATTTTTGAGTTTGTCTTGTCATTGTCACATGACTTTATATTTCGCAGGGCCTTTTGTTCGTGTCTCATATTCGTTTGTATAATGATTAGACAGGTAGTCTGCGTCACAAACTCACCCGCCGCTCAAATAGGAGCATTCCTTAAAACCGACTTCAATTAATTGCAGCCATTAAATTACTCAATTTATGTCCAATCAAACCTTACTTAGTTAAAGTGGTGATAAATTCGTACGAAGGGCTTCCGAACTGACGAAACAATTATAGATTTTAATTAAGACGAGGTAACTGCATGCAGTAAAAAGCCCATTGACATAGTTGCAAGAGCTAATGTCTGTGACACACTGATGGCTCGTTTGCATATTACTTATTTTATTTTAACAGACTTCCAAGTGTCAGAAAGGTTTCACGAATGACTTTTACATCTCGCTAAGCATATGATTATTATGAACTAGAAAGTTCCTGCAACTTCATTCGTGGAAGGAGAAAAAGTCATTACCCCTTTTTTCGTTAGCGTAATCGGGTAAAAGTATCATATAACCATCTGTAGATACCCAGCTACCCGTGTACCGAAAATAGTTGAAATCCGTTTAGCCGATTTGACATGATGGAGCCACAACGACACATTCAAATAGACAAAAATCCAAAAAATATATATTTTGATTTAGTGACCTCCAAATAGTCCTTACAATATATATTTTTTAAATCTTCAATGTTCAGGCATTGTATTATTACAACTTTATAATTGTATAGATAACGCGATGTCTAAGAAAACGAAATAATGTGCGTTGTTTTCTATGATATCTTCTTCTCTATCGTACCGCTCTTGGCAGAGCGGTCGTGGTCACGTTGAGGCGTCCACATCGGTGGTATAGGCGGACACAGCTCTCCGCACAATATCCCACCATCTCTCCCTGTTGACAGATTGTCTGGCGCAATCAGATACGCAGTTTCCTATGATATGATAATGCCTTAAGACATCCATTGCTGAACAAAGGCCAAGGCAAACACATTTGCGTATTTCTAATAAAGTGTAAGGATTTCGGTTTATGAATACATATATATAAATCATCAGATCAGAGCGTTTTCGGGTAGGCGTGGTTAGACCTTTAAAACGTTATGAAAAAACGATATAATAACGATATATTTCGTTTGTGTTTACAATCTCGTTCAAATAAAATCAATATTCCTTTATAACGTTATATCATATCACAACGGAATGAAAACCACAACATTATAAAATAGCGTTATAAATGTTTAAATAACGTTACGAACTACGCGCTGTTGCCGCTCCGTATGCACTTCTTTGGTTAGGCACACGGCGCGCCGGCGGCCGGCGCTGGATTAATGTATTGCGCAACGTTGCCAGCACCTTTTGCTTGGACGCCTTCTACCTACCGTTCGTAAAGGTGAAAAACGATTAAGGAGTGTTGTTAAATTTAGCGTTATGTTGTTTGTCATACAATCAATGAAAATTGGGATGCAAAAAAAGAAATGCTGTCTATACATACGTAGTTACGTAGACCTTTTAGAGGACGGGACGACGAAATGTTTAGATATTTGCCTCCTAGTAATAGCAATAAGTAATCCAAAACACTGCAATTGGCATTGGAATTCAAGATGGCGGACATCACTTTTAATCAAAAAGCCATCACAGGTGTCGTTTTCGAGGTTTTAGGGGTGTGCGGATTTGGAAAATGGCGTCCATTTTGGAATTGAAGATGGCGGACATCATTTTTAATGAAAAGGTCATCATAGGTAACGTTTTCTAGGTTTTTGGGGCGCGGGTTTGGAATATGGCGTCCATTTTGGAATTCAAGATGGCGGACATCATTTTTAATGAAAAAGTCATCACAGTTGTCGTTTTCCAGGTTTTTGAAGGCGCGGATTTGGAAAATGGCGTCCATTTTGGAATTGAAGATGGTGGATATCACTTTTAATGAAAAAGTCATCATAGCCGTCGTTTTATAGGTTTTTGATGATGTGAATTTAAAAAATGGCGTCTATTTTGGAATTCAAGATGGCGAACATCACTTTAATGAAAAAGTCATCATAGGTGTCGTTTTATAAGTTTTTGGGGGTGAAAAATTTCGAAAATTGCGTCCGTTTTTAAACTCAAGATAGCGGACATAACTTTAAAAAAAAGGTCTTCATAGGTGGCATTTCCCAGGCTTTTTGGGGTAGCAGATTTCATAAGTGGCTTCCATTTTGGAATTCAAGATGGCCGAAATCACTTTATGATTATTTCATCCCTTTTATAGGTTTTTTGATGGTGTAGAATTCAAAAAATCAAGTAGGATTAAGGGTAGGCATAACTAAAATAGACGCCATTATATATGGCCAAATCAAAATTCCCAGAAACCTAGAAAACGACTCCAATGTTGACTTCTCCATAAAAAGTAATTTCCGCCATCTTGAATTTCAAAATCTGCACCCCCAAAAACTTAGAAAACGACACCTTTGATGACTTTTTCATTAAAAGTGATAACCACCATGTTGAGATCCAAAATCAACGCCATTTTCTAAATCCGCACTCCGAAAAACCTAGAAAACGACACGTAAGATGATTTTTTCACTAAAAGTGATGTCCGCCATCTTGATTTCCAAAATGGACGCCATTTTTGAAATTCGCACCCCCAGAAACCTGGCAATGTATAGTATATTCACTGTAGCTTATTTTCATAACAGCAATTGTTCAAGTATTTTTGTAGGTTTTCGAGATAAAAGCAAATAACTGAAAAATTGTCATATAACCAAAATACTAACGTCAGCACAGCCCAGCCCCCACACCCGAGGACTTTTAGGAGGTTTATTAGGACACCTCAAGGAAACCCTGTACTAATTTTAAAAACTACACGAACTGTTTCGGCTGATTAGCTTATTTCTGGTAATTTTCTCGGGCTATAACCTTTTTACTCACCACTAGTTGCATTCGTATTTCCCCAACCCCAGCTTCTGACGTATTCTGTTTATTAAATCTGAACGTATTTTCAAATCACCGAGTGGCCGACAAAATCCGATCTGATACTACAAGTAACTAACGAATTATGTAGATTGTAGGTACACTAAGTAGGTATTCGTATTAAGCAAGTAGCATCGGCAAGGCAAAACTATGCGCCGTGAACCGCAATGCAGGAGCGGGCGAATATGAGTATAAGAAAGAGAAGGTCTATAACGTTATTATATCGCTAGCCAAAGTATCGATATAGATGTATAGGTGTTAGTTTAATAACGTTATGAAGGATACCGCTACGGATACGGCGTCAAAAACGTTTTTTATAACGTTATTTGTGTAATTATAATGGTATAAAAGATAGCGTTACATGAAAATAACGTTTATTAAAGGTCTGGGCGTGGTAGTTTCCAACAACCGTGATTGCTTTAGTTCGGTTGCAGGCGTTTCTATGCTTATATGTCTTATCTAATACGAACCGCGTTTCCACGAGCGGCTAGGGATAAAATATTCGAACCCAGCAGAGCCCCGCATGCCAGGTAAGGGTTTAGTCTTATTCTGGGGTCACTAGTCCCAGGGCAATTCGGCACGCTAACGACTAGACTCGCCTCTAGCCACGCATCCATCGGCACGGCATACCTTGGATTGGCGGAATAGGAGGCAGGA
This sequence comes from Hedya salicella, assembly GCA_905404275.2. Taxonomy (NCBI): domain Eukaryota; kingdom Metazoa; phylum Arthropoda; class Insecta; order Lepidoptera; family Tortricidae; genus Hedya; species Hedya salicella. Next base: position 5,157,102 of record FR990112.1, on the reverse strand, counting down.
TAACAGGGTAAAGAAGGAATTGTACGAATTTAGACAGGAAAAAGACCAGCGGAAGACCCGCGCTGCGACATTTCCCCGATGTCGCAGAATCATGCTGAGTGGTGGCCTTTTGTTCCGGACATAGCACCATTGTGTTGTATACTTATATTAAGTGTTATTGTCAATCTAGAGTTCAGGTAATTTTAATTAAATTATTTCTTTAAGCTTTCTTCTTGTAATGGTGTTATCTTTTTGCTGCAATAAATGTGTTTTCTTTCTTTTTTTCTTTCAAAAGTACTCTAAACAGACGAGCATGCATGAAGAGATAAATGAATATTGATAAAACGGCAGTTGTATATCAGAACCGTAGAAAGTGGTAGGAGGTAGTCTCTGACTACCCCGTTGGGAAAATGGCGTGATTGTATGTATGTATGTATAATAAGAACCGCTAAGGAATAGAACTCGCTCCCGTCGTGTCTGTTTCCGGAAAATTATACTTTGGGTATCTTCAAGGCAAGAGTGAATAGGCTATTGCTGAGCCAGCGAGCTACATTCTCGAGACCGTATAGTCACTTACTATCAAGCCTAAAGCATACCTTAAGAGCATTTAGTCGCTGAAGATGTCATACGAATACATTCCCCTCTGCCAAAGTAATCGAGATCTCCGGTTATTTTGGCGAATTGTCAGTGTGTTGGTGTTTTTTTGTTTGTAGATGATTTTTTTAAATCGTGTGCGTTTGTAGAAATATGAATATTTCCGTAGTGTGCTGTACGTGTTTACCTCGCCCCCCGCAAATAAAAACATGAAAAATACTGTTCGGTAATGACACGGCTTGTCATGCTCTTAGAGTGATACTGGGGACAATCGGTGGTCAGTTTATGAAATAAAATAAACGTACCTTATTTCTTCTACATATGGTGGAAGATAGCCTCCCTCTTACGTCCTATGTCTACTGAAAACGATAGAAAATAGAAGGGGGGAAAATGATTGGATACCTGCTAGCAACACGACGAATGCATGGAGACAATCATCGAACGGAAAATCGAAGGGAAGAAAAGGAGAGGAAGACCAGAACCTAGGAGGACTTACATAGACCAAGTGAAGGAAACAGTAAACTTCGTGTCGTATCAAGTTGTCAAAGAAAAGGCTCAAGAAAGACTCATGGAAATTGCTCCATCGACCAAAGCTATGATGATTACTACTACATACTACAGACGTAGTAGAGAGTATTCACTCCACAATATCCAGAGCCGTGTGTAGCACAGTACACACACCACACATTAACATTAAACCATACATAAAGTTATCGATATTAAATTATGAAACGGTGGCATAAAACGTCCGTTTTCGGCGTCACTTCTCATTCAATTAATGGTTATGCAACGCAATCACTTACTCAAACACGATTTACAATTTAAAACAATCACTGTTATGGAGTGTACGTGTTATAATTTAATTTAATTGAACGTTTTGTCATAAATAACTAGTTTAAAGCTTTCATATCGAATGACAAATATTAAAATCAACAACAATAAATAAAATTGTCCTTAGTTATGTGGAGTGCAGTGAAAAATTGAAGCGAAGCCAAGTAGGAGTCTGACAAGAATCATATTTGCAACAAAAACGTGAAAGCAAAAAATGCACGAATGCAAATTTCATTGTTTATGAGTTGTTAAACATTAAAATCATTTGCTATACATAAAAACCAATGCTGATAAGAAATTTTTGCTATAAGTAAATGTCCTAGCATATAATGAATTTCTGAAAACTGAAATCATCATCCAAAGTATATTTAAATACACTACGAAAAAACATTAAATAAAAATCCTGTCTCGTGCTTGTACATCAACATACTATAGGTGTCTGTAACTACGTTTGCGAAGGAGAAAAAGTCATAACCCCTCTTTTTACTTCAGCGTAGTCGAATAAAAATAATTATATTACTATCTGTGGATAACTAGCTACCCGTGTCCCAAAAATAGTTGAAATCCTTTTAGCCGATTTAGCGTGATGAAGCCACAATGACACATAAAAAACCCACAAACATATGTAGCTTTTAGTAACTAACTTAAATCTTCCACATTAGGTACCTTCTATGGAGGTTGCAGATTTTTCTCACTTCGTGTTCATCTTTTTTTTTATGACAAAGGAGGCAAACGAGCAGACGGGTCGCCTGATGGTAAGTGATCACCGTTGCCCATAGACACCTGCATCACCAGAGGAGTCACAAGTGCGTTGCCGACCTTTCAGGTGGGAGTACGTTCTTTTCGTGAAAGTTTGAAGGACACATCGGTCCGGAAATACTGCAGGCGGCAATTTATTCCTCAGTTGAGTCGTGCGAAGCAGCAAATTTCTAGAAAAACGCACAGTTGTGAACTGCCAACCATCTAAGTGGTGAGGGTGAAAATATTGTCGCGTAGGACGATAGCGGAAAGATGCAGCTGGGATCAAGCCGATCAATTCCTCGGAACACTCCCCGTTATACAAGCGATAGAAAATGCAGAGCGAGGCTGTATCTCTACGAGGTCCCAAGGAGTTAAACTGATCTGAAATACGCTGGCAACCGACGATACGAGTCACTCTCCGTTTAATGCGGTCTAGAGGGAGAAGCTGGTACAGCCCACAGACACATTTGTTTTTAAATTGCTGACAAGTTCACGTCATTAAAATACCTACACTAATTGTTTTACTCACAGACACGAGCTGCTCTTAAACTTTATAATGGTCGTAAACTACAATATTATCTTATATTATAACAATTGTAGTCTCAACAATGCTAAATCGGTCAAGAGCATGTGAAAATTGCTGCAACCATGCTTGTGATTGCATCTGTTTTGTTTTCCTCGCGGTTAAATATGGTCATTTGTGGATGTGTCTTGATGTCATAAAGGCAGGGCCGTATTTAGCTGAGAGCCACTGGGGCTAGAGCCCTGGGGCCTCCACAAGTTAAGGGCCCCCACAAATGACATTTATAAAAACATATGTTGTTGGAAAATTTGTAGATTTTAGAATAATGACAACCGGTTTAGCTCAGTGGGAATAACGTCAGTAACGTTGCCGGCGAAGCTGAAGGTCCTGGGTTCAAATGTGGGCAAACATTTGTCTGATGAGCATAATTATTTGTTCCTGAGTCTTGGACGTTTTCTATCTATATAAGTAAATATATCTATTAAATATATCGTCGTCTAGTACTCATAACACAAGCCTTATTGAGCTCACCATGGGACTAGTTAGATTTTTGTAAAAATTGTCCTGTAATCTTTATTTAAGGTGTCTTTTCTGGGGGCAATACAATCATTAATGGCCTGAGTATATATTATAGGGGAGAGTGGGGAGCAGTGGATTTCTGGGGAACAGTGGATCACTAGAGAAATAATAGATTGATATCTTCGTCGCGGGACGAATTGAAAGAATGACTAAATACGTTATCAAAGAGTAAACAACACAGATATGCATTACAATACTGGTTGGTTTTGAAGGTGGGATATGGGGAGGGTCAACCAAGAAATCGCGAAAAAAAAATCAGCTGTGCCATATATTTCCGATTAATAGCTATCAATTAACTCTTAATTAGCGGATTTTTTTCATGATTACGTGGTTAGCCCCATAATAAAAATTGCTCAGTGTGACCCTCTCCGTAACCCCTGTCACTCCCACTCATGACCCCAAAACCATCCAGTATACCTATATATTAAATTTGAACGAGGGTCCAAAATTAGTTCTGTTTAAGAAGATCACCTCAAATAGGTGAAAGCATCTAGGTCATCCCAAACCCACCTTGAACGCAAGCCAAGATACCATCAGTCCTTATTAGGAGCATCCATACTAATTCATGCAATCATATTGTACTGCAGTTATGGGTGTGACCTTTGACTAATCATTTATGAATAGAATTTATGTGACCACGGTAACAATAGTAAAGTACATAATATTATACACTGTTTGCCGCGACTTTATCTGCCTTCACTGTTAAAAATTATGTAATTGCAATTATGTTTTTTTACTTGCAAATAAAACACATAAACCTTTAAAATTTCCGAAGACGTTAGGAAACTTACCAAAAGTTGCGCAAGCATCTCTTGGAAAATCTTCAAGATTAAGAGTCTTAATAGTTTGGAAGCAGGTACCTGTACGTAATTTACTTGTATGTATTATGTTTATATACATACGATCCCATATTACGAAAAATTAATATCACAAAGCGGCTCTCAACTATCTGCCAGGAGAGAATCCTCAAATTCTTCGGGCATATATGCGATCTAACCAGCACAACCTAGAAAGGATCATTTTACTGGGCTAAGTCGAAGGCAAACGTTCCCGAGGTCGAATCCTGGCAAGGTGGTCTGACACCATGAAAAATGCTTGTTCCAAGCATAGGGCTGCCCATATGGCCCTTGACCGCGCCGAGTGGAGGGGCATTACTGTCATGCCATGAGGGACCGACTAAGAAGAAGTATTTACATCACGTATTATGTATTGTTTGTACCCATACGAGTACTAATATTATAAATGCGAAAGTGTGTCTGTCTCTCTGTCTGTCTGTTACCTCTTCACGCTTAAACCGCTGAACAGATTTGAATGACATTTGGTGTGGAGATAGTTTGAGTCCCGGGGAAGGACATAGGCGACTTTTTATCCCGGAAAAATACTATTTTCCGCGATAAATGAATTTAAGGCGGACGAAGTCGCGGGCAGAAGCTAGTAGTTTATCATTCAATACAAGGGTGTGACACTCACCCTTGTATTATTATTTGTACAAGTTTGATACCGATATCCCGCACCAATAATTTATTCGTTTAGCGTAATGATTGGCTGGTAGAGAATGCCTTTATGGCATTAAGTCCGCCATTTATACTTTCTTGTATTATGCAATAAAGTTTAAATAAATAAAATAAATATCTTAGAGTTATGAAATGATTGCGTTTTATGAACACATTTTAATATATCACACTTAAGCCGGTATAGTTCGAATTAATTTGGATCATAGTTTGGTGATTTTGAACTATACTTGTCTGGTTTTATACGTTGGTACGGACCCCTTGGTACGCAGCTCGGCTGGATTTTATACATATATTTACCAGGAATTGACTCCATCAATGGTAAATAATTCCTTGTCGGTGTCAAAGATGTAACTCGGTAGTTCAGTAAAAAAAGATTATCACGAAAATCCACGAGCTATGTTTTTTTGTCGTCGTTTTTATGAAATACACGAACATACAAACCATTTATTGTAGTAACTAGTAATACTTAGTAGCATTATTCATGAGCACTATTTAATATTATACTTAGACATTCGCTGCCAGCCTTATTGGATAACCCATGACGTCATGCACTCAGGGTGATAATAATCAATAATTCTTATTGATAGTTTTCATCTTGTTCATAATGTCTTTTAGCTGTTGGATAATACTGGCTTATCGAGACAAATAAGCAATGGGAACATGCATGAAATATTTTCATCGCTTTTGTTAACAAAATATCAAAATACCGTAAAAACTATCCCAAAAAGTGGAATTAAAATGAAAATCGGCCAAGAAATACGCATGATATTGGCATTTTAAACTACTAAGTAGACAGCGATTTGACAGAGAGGTCCGACATGTACTGTTACGTCACAGTCTACGACGGTCATATAAATTCAATATTAAATTCTGTTTTGCAAGAAAGAGATAGAATGAAATGTTTGATAGCTTATATCTTGGGTTTTTTTATAGTTATTCGAAAAAATATTTTTCTCCACTTTTTGTTACATGAATGAGTTTTAATAAAGCAAAAAGAAAAGATTATTGAGATGTTGTAAATTTTTTCCTATGGTATGTTATATTATAGATCGACTTCTCAATAATTGATACATTGGTGAGAAAACTACTTCAATCTCATTGAATACTTTCCCAAAAACGCTCCGTACAAAAGTTGTATGGGGAAATTAAGAATTTTGTTCTGCAGCTATGTTAAAACTTGCGTTTATCGATACGGTTTGATAACAAAAGTTACTATAAATTTCATAGGTTATTCAAAGGTATTATTAGTTATTCATGTATTCATACTTTAAAAATGGACTTTCCGACCCAACTTTAAAGGCTCATAAAACAAGCTACACGTAAGGTATCGAACAAAATTTCTTTTTAGGATTTTTATCACAGAAACTACCATTTTGCATCAAAAATATTTTAATATTTGAGTACAGTCAACATCCCAATTGTTGAAGGCAATAATTGATAGGGGCGGTGTACCTCTGTACGTCTAGTACTAAAAGCCTTACTAAATCTTAATTTGGGACTAGATCGATTTGTATAAATAATTTAATGTTTGCATTGATCACCGAGTTCAGTGACATCTGATACACTCAAATGAGAACGGAAATCCCGGAAGATTAAATATTACCACGTGTTCGGCCGATAATTTATACGAAAATAAATAGTTTTATTCACACGGACCAAATTTCCGACCGGATCCGATCACATCAAAGCAACTGCAAGAAACTGCAGCGCAACTATTCACTCGTAACCGCTACTTCACCACTTTTTACCGCTGCGTTGTGGTGTGGTTGACGACCTTGTGAATAGGCCCGATTTCATTATTCATCATCATCATTAAGCCATAGGACGTCCACTGCTGGGCACAGGCCTCCTCAATAGATTTCCACATGGGCCGGATAGAGGCTACCCGTATTCAGCGAGTCCCCGCAACCCTAGGGGGGTTATTGCCTAACGAATTTTTGACAATTGGTATCCGAATCAAGTCGTAGCGCATACAAAATCATAACACTTGATGCTGATTCCGAGCAAATGCGTTAGGCAATAGGAAGGCTAGTCGTCCGACCACTTCCAGGTGGCCTTCCCATGCTGCGCTTCCCGGTACGCGGTCTCTACTCGAGAACCTTTCTGCCCCAATGGCCATCGGTTCTTCGAACTATGTGCCCGCCATGCCCATTACCACTTTAGTTTACATGCCCAATTTACATGAGGCCATTTGAAGAGCCATTTCACTAAGTCAATCCAATATTGGCCTAATGTAAATATAGGCAGTCCACTATTTTTCCTCAAGCCATTGATGAAATCAGTCCATGTTATTACATGGACTTGTTGGGAAGGTAGACTTGGTGGAGAAGCGCAGCGAACAACTTCAAATTATTGGCTTAATGGATTGCCTTAGTGGATTGGCTCTTCAAATGGCCTCGTGTAAATGGGGCATCAAGCGACCTATTCCAATTAACTTGACGAATGATGATAGGGGGATATTTATGTTCAAACTTTCACCAATTTCATGGAGTAAATACTGTTAGACACAACGGTTTTAAATTCTAGACATCAGTTCGTGTCAAAAGCATTACTAAATCTATTAATAACAAGCGCTGGCTTGCAACAGAGTAATGATTTTTGCAATTGAAATGCAAACCCAATTAGTCCCAGTCTGAGACGTGCCTAGACAGACAGACTCGCCGTGCAATCCTATAGACAATATATTGATTGCTCTGTGTTTCGACATTCGTTACAATTAAATGTACAGTTTATAGGGAGTACTTGTTTATACCAAATATCATTCACACGAGAATGCTGTGAATTCCTATACAAAACAAATTCCTAAAAAAAACCGTTCCCCGATATGTACAACGCCACCAATGTATAAGAATGATTCAATTTTGCAAGCTTAACACAGTATTTAAATGTTACGAATGTCTATGCTCGCTTACACCGACGGATCAAGCGTTAATATTCTGAAATAAAATATTTTTTTATGTTTATTTACGCGTTACATCAAGTTCCTTTTGCTAAATATACTTATTTTGAAAATCTACACCAAGGATGACTTCCGATGTAAACACACAATGTATAAAATGAAAAGCAGAAACGGATTGATTCTAACGGCCATAAATCAATGTAAATAATGTTTACGATTTACGCATTATTAACTGTTTACGAACAAATTTTACTGAAAACAAGATTTTTTAACTTTCCACGCTTAAACTGCTAAACCGATTGTGATGAAATAAGATAGTTTGAGACCCATGTAGATTTTATCTCGTAAATCATCCTTTAACCTTTTCGACGCTCTGACAAGTAAAAGAGGTATGTCGTGGCGTATGAGTGATCATTAGGCATTAACGCGGATATTTCAGTCACTAGAAAAATAAAATAAAAAAATATAATTCAGCTGTTTATGAACACGGATTTTACATTAAAATTAAAAAAGAATACTTCCCGGCCTAGGCCTTCAATTTTGTATCAAATTCCTTTACAGTTCTCTCAAGTTGTTCCGCCCGAAACGTGATACTTTGAAGCCTGTTTTAACACACGTAATGACGACATTTCATTGTATGTTTGAGCAAAGAATATTGTAATGTATCCTATAGTATTCTATTGCAGTTGGAATAATTAAATCAGGTTCTGACTGCTCATCTGATAATGAAAACCGCGCACGCGCACTAGCAATTACAACAGTAATCTTTGGCACGGTCGGATCTCTTCCACTTTTCCCTCGGATCGGATCGTTGCGCAACAATCACTTGTCAGTGTCAAGTGTCAGCATTGTGTGAATAGGAAGTTATGTGATATGTACAGTCGGAATCAAACATTAATACGGTCCACGAGCACTGAGATGAGATATTTTCGTGTAATAGAACGACTGCGGTAAAATAATAATAAAGGAATTAAAGTCAATTGTGACCCCAAAATTTGGAAATGAATTGGTATGATATTAATACATTGTTGTTTAACTTTGACTTATTTACTTTTAAAAGTAAGTTATGTTAATGTAGAGTCGGACAGTAGGTACTATTATATTCGCGATCCTCCGGAAAAAACTAGAACCTACGTTGTCTGGAGCCCGAATTCTATCCTTTAATTAAACACATACAGTCTGTACCTGTTTTATAATACCTACTTCTCCAAAAATACTTCAATCAATAATAAAAAATGAATACAAAAATAAGGCTTATTATAAGGTCTATACAAATCACATGATTTTCACGGTGTTTTTTTTTTATTCGTACGATACGGAACCCTTCGTGCGTGAGTTCGACACACTTGGCAGGTTCTTTCCCCAATAGCACCGTAGACTGTAAGGACTTATGGAGGAGTAAGGAGCTACACGGGCGGTTCTACAAGGCCCTGATGTAGATCTGCTCACGTCGTTGAACTGGCTACGTTTCGGCGATCCCTTCGGGGAAACCGAAGGTTTTGCTTGTGCAATTGCGCATGTTCTTTCCCTAAAACTAAGTCACAAATCGACATGATTTCCGACATGGGGATAGCAAAGAGTGATTTTGACTTTTATCCCATCAAAATGTACGATTATTCAATAATTTTAGTCATACTAAAGAGCTACGGAAATAAAATAACCTAGCCTAACCTAAATACGACAAACAAGTAAGTAACAATCAACAAAAAAAACATAACCCTTCTTCTGAAGCAGTCAGGTAATATCATCTATTTTTGCCGCCGACTGTACTTGGAAATAAGATGACAGTAGACGTGTGGCGTTACTTGAGGAAATAAAATCGGCCACTGACCCCTTTACGGTTTAGTTTTTTTGATTGTAGACCCATGTTATAAAATATATTTTTTTAAAACGACGTTTTAGGGCTATATAGATTTTGTATCATTATGGTGACCTATTGGTAAAATTGATTAATTTCAGAAAATGTATATCGTTAGGTAGCAATGTTTATCCCCCAAAGCTAATGTCACCCCAGCGTACGGAACGGCGTTTCGTGAGTTTTCCTCTAATTTTGAATATATTTACATGTATAATAGTAGAATTCGTTAATTCTGGAATGATAACATATTCGGCTAGCTTGCTATTAATTACAGTTGCAAAACGCGCGTGCGCCGGCCGCGACCGGGCGACGCCGTGTCAAGATCTTGTGTTGCAACGTCCACTCTAGCGTAGGGTTGCCACTGCTTCATATTCGGACTTACCCCAGTTGAGGGTTTCGTCGAAAACTACCAGTCAGTTATTTTTCGATATCAGAAAGTCTTTGACATAATATGTTGGATTTAATGTGATATCTAGACCTTTTTTAATGTACACGTATCCGCGAGCTGGCGCATACAACTATGAAAGGTTAAGGTTAGAATTGTCTATTTTGTACTCAAATTTTGTCATTTAACATTCTGTTGGTTGTGGCGTAGGTTTTAATTGCTTTAAAAACATCTCATAAACAAGTACTCTATTAATAAAACTCTTTTTTAAATTGTCCTAGTTTAACTCACGTGATCATCAGACAAGAAAAAGCTCCCACAACATATCATTTAGATAATACACGACATATATTGGTTATATGTCGCAACCAGGCGAACGCCGTGTCAAGTTTTTGTGTTTCAACGTTCACTCTAGTTCAGGGTTGCCACTGCTTCATAGTCGTACTTATCCCAGATGAGGGCTCGCGTTGTGAACTACAAGTTATTTTCCGGTTTCAGAAAACCCTTTTTGACAAACTATGTAGTTTTAGTATTGATTATAGATGCTGAAGTAACTTACTCTGGGATGGCCTGTCTGTATGTACTTTTGTCACCGGGCGCAACCAGGCGACGCCGTGTCAAGAACTTGTATTGCAAATCCTCTCTGGCATAGGTCTGCCATAACTAATGGCGCTACTACACGTACGGACTTATCCACAACTATTACTAATGATTCTGTGAACTTTAGCCCTCGCGAGTCTTTCAACCCCCATGTCAGTGACATTTTGAAAAAAAAAAAACACTAAATCGACAAAACATCCATATAATTATGAACCCGCTCACTAAATTTGATGAGAATTGATTGAGACATGCGATAATGCAGAGGGGGGAACAGCCAGACATCCGCCGGACAGACATACAAAAGCATTTTTACCCACGCTGAAACGGAGACGCTTCACTCGCGCTCGCTCGGTCAATTAGTCCGTGATCAGAATAGGAATAAATTACTCAGCTTTTAAATATAAATACGTCAAAATTTACATAAAACGACAGCTGACGATGTTGTAAGAACCACATACCGTCAGATGGTTTAGTTAGTGTACATATTTTAGCAAAACAGCAAGAGCGGGTCACAAGATACTTGTGTTTGTAACGTTCACTCAAACGTAGGGTTGATCACCGGGCCTATGGTACGAGCTTCCCTACAAATAAGATGCGTAGACTTTGTTAAATATGTGCACCGGCTGTGACCGGGGAGACGCGACGCCTTGTCAAGAACTTTGTTGCAACGTCCACTGTAACGTTGTGTTGTGACTGGGCCCGCTGTGTACGAGCTTCCCCCTAATTAATTACCATGTGTGTCAAATACAAACCAGTTTAAGAGGGGGGCTCGTGACATCATAACTAATCTATATAGGACCGTCTAATAATTAAAATTAGGTAATGATCCCTATTGCATTATCATCTCATTTACATTCGCTCAATTTGACCACGGAAAATTTAATGTAAATACCTTCATAATTGAAACACCAAGATATTCTCGTGCGAATACGAAGTGAAGTGAAAAAACACTTGTAAAAGTTGTAAACCTTTTAGTGGTAACCCTAACTTAGTCCCTAAAACAGTATGCTAAGACAGAAGACGAGCCGCAGCATTTCCATACTAGACCTGCAATTAATGTTAACGATACACATTTCCGTTCGGCATTTACTAAACTCAAAATGTACAGTGTTTTATTACTTCATTACAAGGATCATTAAAACGAGACGACCGTAAATCGCTATACTTTGGATCGTGCGCCGACTGCAAGGGGATATCGAGTATTAAAACTAGATGGCACTTTAAAACTAAACATTAAGGATGCTAAATAACTGAGCAAAGAAACAGAGTACAGCCGGTCTACGCTTGTCGCGCGACATAGTATCACCCATCTTTGTAGCATAGTATTGAAAGGAAAGAGACAGACAATCTTTGTCGCGCGACAAGGAGTCGCGTATTACAGTTGTGTTAGAGGTACAGGAGCGATTAACTCGCACACAGCTACTTTGTTAAATTGTGTACACAGAGGGCTTCCAAATACCGGAAATTCCATAAAACTGGTATAAATACCGGAACTGCATTCGCCAATCGCGGGATCCCGGGATCCCGAAGGTTAAATAGGATAGGTAGTATCGTTATTGGAAAGCGAGCTTTGTAGTTTATTGGCATAGATAACCGACGGACGAGACTGCACGCTCAGATTCTACATTAGTTGATACAACTGACTGAAAGTCGTATATGCTGCCAGAAATATAATTTACGGCAACCTCAACTGATGTCGTAGACACAAATCCGTACTCGTGTAATAGAATCAAGATCTCTGTCTTTTTGTCCCGCAACGGCGCGCGACGCTCAAATTTTTGGGTGCGCGACTTCTATTAATTTCATTTTCCAGTTCAGACTCAATACTTTCCATTGTGTTTTCTTCATAACCTGAGCGTATTGCCAATATTATGTTGATTTGTTGCTACCTCTAGTGGTTCTGGTCCTGATAACATACAAGTGCCGCTTTTTCCTTGAGAATATGATGCAGCATAACATGCCAAGCACTATGAACCGATGGCTACTTCGTGTTCGATGTGGTAGCTTGGTCCATACCGCATTCACTTACTACATTGGTGGAGAGAGAGAGAGAGATCGTAGTAAAATGGTGAAGCTGCGTCCGGGATCCCGATATTTTTCTTACAATATCGGTAAAAAAGGGCCTGAAAAAGACGGGATCCTGGGATTCTGGGATCATAGACGGCTATTTCAAAAAAGAACTACAGTTGACTAAAAACCTTCCCTAATTTTAGAATAAATGACTGTATAGGGATATTACGTTAACGGTAATTGTTTTACATAACAGAAGACACTTAGTAACTCACTTTCCCATGACGAATACTAGAAAACCTGGTCCGGAACGGGCTCATGCGCAGTAACTGTTTACTACACGTACTGTGCCATCTCGCGGGAAAACGTAGAACTAATTCGTTGATAATGATATACCAGCACGTCCACGCCATCTTCTTTGCCCTACTGCTAACCGCTCCCAACAAGCCAGATACGCGATAACGATAACATTTTCGTAATTTGTTAAATATGTGCACATGTAATGATACCTACGACCCCCCCCCCCCCCCCCCCCCCCCTCCTTTGGGACTACCACTAGGGAGCAGGCACATCGCGCTCCACTATTGGCTAGGAGGCAGGATATTCATAGGGTAGTCAGTGTAAATGAAAACCTAACACAAATGCTCACTTAAAAAATATATATCACTTTGATTTAAAAAAGGACTAATTGAAACGGTCGAATTGAGAGACACCACCTAATAAACAGATAGATTAGCAACCAAACCAGGGTCTTAAATTATAATTAGGTTCAGCGGTTTTAGCGTGAAAAAGTAACAACCCAGCACAACTCTCCGCGACTATGCTTGTCGCGTGACATAGCATCACCCGTCTTTCTCGCATTGTATTGAAAGGAAAGAGACAGATAATCTTTGTCGCGCGACAAAGAATCGCCTATCACAGTTGTGTTAGAGGTGCAGACATAGTTACTTTCTCCGGGCCTATGATGGTCGCGTTTATCACGCGATAAATGATATGATAACGCGCCGGTCACTCTCGCACTCACATACGTGTCAAGAAGGTCACGGCCGCTATGTCATTTATTGATCGCGTGACAAATGCAACTATCATAGGCCCGCAGATTTATATAGGTAATATTAGTATGGATGGGCTATTTTTTATCTCAAATGATTCTAGAACGCCACGCAGAATATATTTACCATGGGCCGAAGCAGCCGGAAAATATCTAATAATTACTCTGCTCAAGCAAAAGTCAAACGCTTAGCATTTTATAACTTGCTAATAAAATTATGGAACGAAGTAAGATTTTAAGTTGTATCAGGTATTTTAAGTGTCAGCTATTGCTGCCATTATTACGGCTTGTTAAAAATTATGAACTCCGCGTATCAATGTAATCCGGAGTCCACTGCCCCTTAACGGGCTCGAAGCGAAAATGTTCGATTTTTCATGGGTTATGTTGTGAATCTAGTCCAAACATCGTGTATACGATAGTTCAGTTTCTATTTATTATTTGAATATATTTTTATGTTTAATATTTTCTTCTGTTTCCGCGATTATTACTCATTTAAATAAAACAATTTAACGGATTATATCGCGTATATTATCTCATTTGAGTTCCCGACGTTGCGGAACTTTGACAGAGGAAAATATATCTTTTCTCAGTCCACCCGTGACCATGGAAAGCTGAAAAGATTACGAACGTCGGGAACTCAAATGAGATAATATACGCGATATAATCCGTTAAATTGTTTTATTTAAATATTTTTATGTATTTAAGTAGAGGATGCCCGCGACTTCGTTCGCGGAGGAGAAAAAGTTATATCCCCTCTTTTGTTCTTCAGCGTAGTCAGGAAAAAGTATCCTATAACCATCTGGAGATACCCAGCTACCCGTGTACTAAAAAAAGTTGAAATCCGTTTAGCCGATTTTGCGTGATGAAGCCGCAGCGACACATACAAACATACAAAAAATCCAAAAAGAAAAGATTTTTCGTTTCAGTGACTACAATGATTTCTTTAAAAATATCTTCAATACAGACATTTCATTTTTACAACTTTATAATAGTATAGATTATGAATGTTTACATAGAAGTTAACTTACTCGTGACAGGCGATCACACAGCCAACTTCGTGCGTTAACAAACTATACTTTGCATTAATGCATTTGAAAATTATACTATAGACACGAAAAGAATCTTAAATATCGAGCCTTTATTTTTCGAATTGATGAAGACTTTATATATTGTGCAATGTTCCGTGCAAGCGAAACTGTTTTTTTTTTGTAATTTTCGTTGTGGCTACAACACGCCAAATCAGCTAAATAGATTTCAAATATGTATTTTTGGTACACGGGTAGCTGGGTGTCCACAGATAGTTATAGGATACTTTTTACAAGACTGCGGTGGAACAAAAAAGAGGGTAATGCCTTTTTCTTCGTTCACGAACTAAATAGTAGTTACTTTTTAACCGACTTCAGAAAAGGAGGAAGTTCTCAATTCGAACTAATTTTTTTTTTTTTTTATATATGTTTCTCGATATCTCCGAGAACCGTGAACCGATTTTCAATTTTTTTTTAATCGAAAGGGTATAACTCCGAGTTTGTCCCATTGGCACTAAGTCGGGATCTGATGATGGAATCTTGGAGAAATCGAGGGAACTCTTTAAATGTTATAGGGACATGTACGACGCTTTCGGTAATTTATTGATAAAGTCAAGAATTTACATTCAGTAAATAGGATTTGGTGTAAGGAAACTGATGATGAACACCACAGATGGCCACTAGAACTTTACTTCTAAACGGGCAGTGTTTCGAAGGTAGCCATTAGATGTGCCGATTCGGATAGTTAAATTACTACGAGGAAACAAATGTACATGGTGCTATTGAATACGGTACCATAAAACTGGTCTGATGCTGGAACCGGAAAGTACCCTACAGAACACGGTAACCAAACAACGTAACCGAGTCGTGTTTTGTGTTACTGGAATTGTCCTGACAAGCATTCTGAGTACAGAAGACTTATTTTTTAATCGACTTTATAATCGATATTTATTACATAATAACAGAACAATATCTACATAAGAGTTCTGGTGCTTAGACGAAAGTATTACAATTTAACACGTACCTAATTATGTTTTATTTATTTACAATCATTATTTATGCTTCTGGGTTAATTATAGAAGGCATCTCCTTAATAACAATACCTATGTCACCTATGTTATATTTATATAAATGTTTCAATATTTAACAATAATGTTTTATACGCGAAATGTTATGTACCTACACTAAAGATATAATATCCTACCGACTACTTTTGTTTATTTATCGATAATATTGTACACGTGAATCAAATATTATGTACGTACGCTAAATTATTACTTACCTAAAAGATGTATTTACAATATTTACATAACAGTTCGATTATTTACCTATAAGAGATATTTACAATATTTTTTTTATTAATTATATATTTTTTTATGCTCCGATTGCTTAAATCAAAATCAAATCAAATCAAAATATTCTTTATTCAAGTAGGCCTAGTTACAAGCACTTTCGAAATGTCAGTTACATGAGAGTGAATGTTTGCTGGGAGAAACACAATATGATCCAACATTTGCTGCAAGGATTAGGGAAACCCAGAAAAACCTAATCAGATCATTTACCTTAAGTGTAAAATTATTGATAAAATCATCATTTTTAAAATTAAAATAATCAATAAGATAAATCCCAAAAGGATTGTCAATAAAAAATAAATAATCTAGAATGTGTCTAGAATAAAATTCTAAATGTCAGAGTATATAAAACAATTAAGATTAAAATAATAATAATAATACCTTAGGTATTCGTTAAAATAATTATTCATATACCTACATGACGCTATAATTTACATTAATCCCACGCGGCTTCATCATTCATGTAGTCTTGTGTGCTATAATAAGCTTTAGAAAATAATTTTCGTTTCACAATATTTTTGAATTTACCAATAGACAACTCAGTTATGCTGCTAGGAAGTTTATTATAAAATCTCACACAGTTACCCATGAATGATCTCCTTATATTATGGAGCCTAGTAGCAGGCACTGCGAGCTTATGCTTATTTCTAGTATTAATATTATGTATATCACAGTTCTTCTTAAAGTCGGTAATATTTTTATGTACATACATAATATTCTCATAAATGTATTGACAATGCACTGTCATTATATTAATGTCCTTAAACTTATCTCTAAGCGACTCTCTATAGTTCATTTTATATATCGAAAGTTAGGCAAAAGTATTATAATTTATCATTCAGAAAGTGTAAATTGGTGAAGTGGAACTGATGAAGAAGACCACAGAATACCATCGGAACTCCTCAATGATAAATGATTTACGGGTGGCGATCTTGATTAATTCAGCTAGCAACTTTATAGTCACAAACATAAATGTTCCTGATGAGAATGGTACCATCGAATTGATTTGATGATGGAGCCGGAAGGTAGGCACCAGATCTATGTAATAAAATAATGTATCCTGGCCGTGTTTGGGCTTGTTCGAATCGTCACGAGATTTAAGTAACGAGTAACTAAAAAGTGTAAAATAAATAAACATTTTAACAAGAAAATAAAACCGACTCCAAAAAGAAACTAAAAAGTAAAAAAATAACGCCATAATTCAGCTTCTTCAATTTACTTACAAGTAACCGTTTGTATACTCAATCTATACAGTATATACAATTAATGTTATTTTGGAGTCGGTGCCATCGTGTCACAACTTACTAAAATCGTCAATTTTCAATATTTTACACATTCTTTATAGGGCTCGGACGCCAAAATAAGTTTAATTGTATATACTGTATAGATTGAGTATACAAACGGTTACTTGTAAGTAAATTGAAGAAGCTGAATTATGGCGTTATTTTTTTACATTTTAGTTTTTTTTTTAAATTTGTTTTATTTTTTTGTTAAAAAGTTCATTTATTTTATAATGTTAGCTGTCACGAAACACGCTATACCTGTGAGATCGGCCAACAAGAGCAGTACTCGTAGTAGGTAAACAAGGCATTGTAAAAAAATAACGATTATGTAGATGATTCTTCAAATGATGATGATTTAGCAAGTTCAACTGGGATCAACTTCCAGAGCCTCGAACATCGCCGCAAAGTTGCCAGCTTATCAGTTTTCTATAGGATATATTTTGGAGAGTGTGCGCTGGAATTGCACGATATAATCCTGCCATCCCCGTTCCACCATCGGACATCCAGGCGTGGGAAGCGACTTTATCCTTTACGTTGTTAATTTACCATTCATACGCACGACACGATTTGCTTCGTAATTTCTAATGCGAACCGCGGGATGGAACTCGCTCCCGTCGTGTGTATTTCCGGAAATTATAATAGGGATGATGACTAAATTATATTAATTAGTCCTCATGTATATTAATAAAAAAAATGGAGACGTATTTTTCTTTTTTTACGAAATCAATAAAGGCATGGCAAATACATTGAGTCAAATAGTCGCGTGACGTCACTCCTAGGTACAATTTTACCTAGGAGTGACGTAACGAGCCCCCACTCCTAAACTTTAATTCAATTTATCTGAGTATTTTTTTTATTATTTTGAAAAAGCAAAAAATACGTGTCCTAATCAGAATTTTCACTTTCATACCCCTTCATCATGCCTATTTGGGTATGTTCAAGGCAAGAGTGAATAGGCTGTTACTGAACCTGCGAGCTACACCCTCCACCCCGTAGTCACTTACCATCAGGTGATACTGGGGTCCATCGCTGGTCAGTTTATGAATAATAAAAATATATATATTACTACTATAGTGAAACTGAGATTAAAAGTCACAAGCGTAAGGTCAACTGGGACAATTGCGTCTATGGGACAAATGCGTATTTAAACATTTGACGATATCCGAACACTACCCCTAATGTCCCCGCTCAATTTTTTTTTATGACAGGAGGCAAACGAGCACGGGTTACCTGATGGTAAGCGATCACCGTCGGCCATAGACGCTTGCATCACCGGAGGAGTCACAAGTGCGTTGCCGGCCTTTCAGGTAATGTTTGGCACTGTTACTAATGCAAAGAGAGCGAGGGTAGATGTAAAGTGTTCAGTTTCTAAGACGTCAACAAAAGACTCATTTTCCAAATAGACGCAATTGACACAGATGACTCCAAAGATGACAGATTATCCCAAAAGGGACGCAAAAAGTACCAGACAATTATGATGTTATTACCTCCAGCCAGTATAGTTAAACAAGTAACATTCGTTGTAAACGATTATTCTGGAATGGCTCCGTTCGCCGGCCTTCGTGCTTTGTGGATCCGTTCTCTGTCGATTGTAGTAATTTACTGTAATGCAGCTTATTCTGTATTTTGTAATATCTATCACACGACATCAAGTAATACCACTCAAGCGACGGTGCACAGAATGAAAACAGCGTGCAAGAACGAGAAAATTAGTCCATCATTATCAAATCATATCGATTTTTCTCGTTCTTTTTTGAGTTACGTTTTTTATTTTAATCCAGACTCTAATCCGTCATTCTGATGAATTGATGATGAATTCTGATGAATGAAACATGAGATGTCGTCTGTGTAATCTAGTAGGCATACTACAATCACGGCGTATGACATATTGTGTAAGGAAAATTGGAATGTTCACACTGTAATTCGCAATTTGCACTTTTGTACCCTATAAAGTAGTAGTCCTCGAAAATCTATTAAGAAACAATATACTAATTATGCGCTGCTCTCTATTAATCTGTAATAAACTCTAAAACCACTCAATTTTAATATGCATTTATGAGTATATTATTTATCTATTTATGAGTATATTATTTATCTATTTGTAATCCATACGAAGCACGGAGCGGGTCGCTATATTGTTAAAAACTAATATGCTAATTATGTATCACGACAGTACTGTTCGTCATGATGTCACTGTGATTGTATGCATTTTCCGATAGAAGCTGAAATTTATAGCGACTGTCGGTTATTACTGCCGTCGGCCTCCGCCACCTTGACACCGATCATTTGACATATTGACAGAGGATGGACTGTCTTAATGACATGCATGCACGCCAACAACAAAGGATTTTGACCACCGTAAAACTAGAGAGTAATTCAGTGTTATATTCTACCTGAAATAGCCTGCAACTGCGTTCATGAAGGAGGAAAAAGGCATAACCCTCTTTTATTGACTATACGAGTTATCTATTTTATATATCAGCCGCGGACTTCTACATAGGGTCTAACTATAGCTGGGTCATAAGTCCATTCCTGCGCAGACCGTATGCACCGACTCGCTGCAACCCTAACGAGGTCATCCGTCCACCTAGTCGAGGGCAGTGCTACGCTGCGCTTTCCTATACGTGGTGGCCACTTCAGGACTTCACTGCCGCTACGACCATTCGTTCTCCGGGCTACACTATAGCTTGCCCATACGACCATGCAATCCTGTGAGCTATGTCGGTTACTTTGGTTCTTCTGCGAATGTCCTCATCACATCCTACGGCCAAACTTCGGGGGTTAAGTAATTGTTAATTGATGGCGTCTCTTTCGTTTTCTATTATAATAAAAGAGAAGCATTCGCGAACCTGGGGCCGAACCCCCGAAGTGTGGCCGTAGCAGCGGAGATACTCCGAGCATAGTCCTTTCCACTGCACTTTGCGTGACTTTGGGGCCCCTTATGAGTTCCATATTAACGACCATGTCTCAGTTCCGAAGGTCATCACTGTTTTCTCTGTGCCTGTATAGAGCTATGGTCATTCAAGGCTTCAAGATAGGCAGTTCTTCTGTGGCTGTATTGAGCCATGGTCATTCGAGGCTTCAGGGTAGGCAGTTTCTCTGTGCCTGTATAGAGCCATGGTCGTTCAGGATAGGCAGTGCCTTTATGCCTATATGGAGCGCACGCTACAGCGTCATGTTATTTTTTTAAATCTTTCTTTTACATATCATCTTTCACACTCACTGAGGACGCAAGCGGGAAAACGCTACGACGATGATGATGACGTAAAGAGTAAAACAATAATGACTTGGTATTACAATCAATCGTTACCCCAAATACTACCTCCAAACAGAAACAGTAGTCGTAGATAGTCATAGTAATATTACGTAAGGTAACATAGGAGGTATCTTTAAACAACAATCTCGCCCAGACAAGGTTTTACACCGTATGTATTTATTAGAGGTATGATTTCCCATAATTTTAACAGGTAGTACCCGTCAATGCGAACAACTTTACCTATGAGGAGACATATCGGAAACGAAAAAAGAAATCTGCCATTTCATAGGTACAGTCAAGGGTACCAATATTACACCAAAAAGTTTCAAAAATATATATACAGATCTTATTATTATGGCAGTAAGGTTTATGTATACATATTTTGAAACTTTGTGTGGATATTTATCTTTGCCCTTGACTGTACTATGTGTTAGTAATAACTTAACCAAAATGAAGGTAATGACAAATTTGTCTCCCCATAGGTAAAGTTGTTTATATTGACGGGTACGAGCACCTGTTCAAATTAAAGGAAAACAAAAGAAACACGGTGTATATATGCGGTGTATACAACGGCGAGGCACCAATATTTTCAGAACAAAATCTCGTATATTTTTTTACGAACGCCATTTTATGTTTGAAGCAATTAGCTACAAAATACTGCATAGTTTAACTTAATGATGCGTTAAGATAAACAATCAACTGCCGATCCGTAACTATTACAACACATATTATGAGCTATTGTAACATAACGTATCTCATGACGTGATCCAAGTGTTACGCGAGTTTTGTAACAATTGCATCGTTGTTACAACCAGTTAATAATTGTTTTATGGTAGAAATATTAGGCTAATATGAATAGCAATGATAATGCGGTTCAGCTACCCGAACCGCAGATAGTTATAGGATACTTTTTACTTGTCTACGCTGAAGAAAAAAAAGGGGTTATGACCTGATAATTTTTTTTCTCGTCCACCGACTCTAGTCTAGTATTAAATATAGCAATTCATGGTGGCGTGAGTCTATTCATTATGATACAATTTGACCCCTCTGGTCTTGAAGAGGAAGATTGGGTATAATACACTCGATTCCATCTCGCAGATTATCAATAAAATGTTTAATTTGGATGTTGACTCTCGTCAAATAAAAAATACATTTTGATACGAAATGGTGGTTTCTATGACAGAAAACCTGAAAAACAATTATGAGTTCGATACCTTACGTGTAGAGCCTTTGAGTATATATGAGAAAGTCCATTTTTAAGGTATGAGAATAATAATAATACCATTAAATAACCCATGAAACGTATAGTTTTTTGTGAAAGCGTTTTTTTAGTTTCGATAAACGCAAGTTTTAACATAGCTGCAGAACAAAGTTCTTAATTTCCGCATACATACATAGTATGAAAATGAAGAAAGTCAAAAAATGAGATTTAAACATTGTTGAATTTTTATGAGATTAAAGCACCTACTTAGTTTTTTCACCAATGTTTCACTTATCACAGGAAAAAGTTGTAAAAAATTAACAACATCCCTATTAGATAGTTAAAAATAATCGAGCTGTTCGTTGCGTTTGGCCCATATTCTATCGCTGCAACAAATGACGTCATAATACTGCTCTATAATTGAGTGAAAGAAGGATACACCAGTAAATCAACAAACACACTTTCGCTTTTATAGTATGGGCAGAATATATGGACATAAGTACATAGTATTATATTAATAATTCGTTTCACAATTACTTGCCTAATAGTAACTATATACACGGTGCCCGCGGGGAATAGGAAAGATTTTAACCACATATTCCTTAGGTTATTAGGAGCTAAACATGTTTTATGAATCCCAGGAAAATCCGGTTTAGTTTTGAAGATATTATAAATTTTCATGTAAACAATTTATTGTGATTACTGACGTACATTGATCGCGACGTCGCCACATATGTGCCCAAGTTTCGCGTCGTTATTGACAGAAATCAAAGTGGCAGCTATTTCTCACTAAAATCATCCTTTTTTGAATAAATAATTGTTACCATTTTATTAATAGGGATAATTTTCATAGAGAAGCAAAATTTATTTAATTACTAAGTACAAAATCAACTAAACCAGATTTTGTTCATTTTTTTTTACTCCTAATGACCTAAGGAATGCGTGGTTAAAATCTTTCCCATTACTCGCGGGCACCATGTATAGACAGACAGCAAACATATTTAGGTGGCATAAGTTTTCAATTTAATATTACTGCAATGAGCCCTTTAACCTACACCAATAAGCTACGATATTTGTACTTAAATATTATACCTTAATATCAGCTGAATGATAATTTTAATTGGTCAATAAAATAGCGAATTAAAATACCTTCGGCCCACTACAGCCTTATAATTATAATTAAGTTTATTGAATAAGTCGATGGCCGCTGGCATTTCAGAATAACTAAGTTGATATAAGGAGTGGACTGCGGAATATAATTAGTTTTCGTATTCAATATTTGACTCGGTATTATATTTTAACACCA
The DNA here is from genome assembly GCA_905404275.2 of Hedya salicella. Classification (NCBI taxonomy): domain Eukaryota; kingdom Metazoa; phylum Arthropoda; class Insecta; order Lepidoptera; family Tortricidae; genus Hedya; species Hedya salicella. Next base: position 5,134,115 of record FR990112.1, on the reverse strand, counting down.
ATATGTGTGTTTAACTGTCTGTTTGTGGCAATTAGAGCAATGAAAGGTGATCTTAGACCGTTTTAACTAGGAAACTATTGTTACTGTAAACCACTGAAATTTCCTGCCTAGCACGACTGAATTGTGGAATAAATTGTTGCCTGGAATTTTTCCGGACCAACGTGACCTTAAAGCCTTCAAGAAAAAAGCGTAGAGGAGACCGGGTAAGGTTGTACCTCAGGTCGGTTCTCACAGCGGCCATAATAGGCTCTGAACCGGTGTCGAAAGATCGCGAGAGCAATATCTCCCTCCAGGATAAAGCTCTCGCGATCTTCCGACACCGATTCATTAACTTATTCGTTCGTTCCGTTTTTTGGTATGGGCGTCGTGTGACAACCAACCCGTGAGACAACCTTACCTGGGGCTTATTGCCTGATAATATTTTGACAATTGGTATCCTAATCAACTGTCATAGCCCATACAAAATGATGACACTTGATTCTGATTCGGAGCGTCAAACGCGTTAGGCAATAGGGGGGCCGGTCTTCCCTACTCCCACTTGAAAAGCCGATAACGCACTTGTGACTCCTCTGGTTTTACAGGTGTCTATGGGCGACGGTGATCGCTTACCATCAGGCGAACCGTCTGCTCGTTTTGCCACCTATAACATTAAAAAAAACCATCCTGGAACTATAGTTCAGAATAAGTAATAGTACAAGTCCAGAAGGCACTCTCCTTTGATGTTCACAGAAGCCGCCTTTTTACGCGTCTATACATAAAAGTAAACAAACCGTACGCGGGTAGATTATATTACTCTGCATCTTGTCAAAATAACGAATTAAAGAAAAAAAAAATTTAAAAGTTTAAAGAATTCAGGACTTAACGGTCGATGATGTTAATACGAAAGAAAATTTTATGAATACGACCATAAAACTATAGATTTTTATAGTACAACATCGTCGGTTAAGTCTTGAATTTGTAGCACTTTTTAGCAGCGTTCTAGAAGTTATTCTGTAGTAGTAGTATAAGGTATATTTCCCTCATAATAGAATATTGAGAAATTGAGAACTAACTTCTAGGAACTAGTATTTTTGTAAAAAACTTTCATATCGATATGCTGTCAATATGTGCTAGTTTTTAATATCGAAGAATGTCACCTCGACTCCTCAGGAAACGATTATGAGACCATGGCCCTAATACAAAGCGTACCAAACCAGCAATTTATTGCGTACAAATAATTAAAATAATCATAGATAATGGCACAAAGGTTGGCCGCTGTGCCCTTTGAGGCCCTTCGAGCTTTATCTAACCCATTCGTCAAATTGCTATTATAACATAGCTGTAGGGTTTTTGATAATGTGTGTGAACAGAACTGTAATGCCTCGTAGGTGTAGATGCCGAAAATGATTGATTGTTTGTCAAGTATTCCCAACTAAGCCTCGATTAAGAATAGGTCGCTTATTTAACCCTCCACAAAAAAGTGGGGTGTTATAAGTTTAACGTGTCTGTGACTCTGTGTATCTGTGTATCTGTCTGTGGCATCGTAGCGCACATACGGATGGACTGATTTGAGTGTGTTTTTTTTGTGTCATAGATAATTTTATCCCGAGTGTTCTTAGCTTTGTTTGATGAAAGTCGGACGCTCATCTCCAACATATTCAGCTTTTAGTGGAACAAGTCGGGGGTTTTTAAAATTTTATTTCTTTTTGTCAGTTTTTTCGTTCCCCTAATGGGGATGTTGACTGCACTCAAATAATAATAAAATTTTGATGGGAAATGCTCAAAAAAAATCCAAAAAAAACTTTGAGTTCGATTCTTTACATGTATTTTGTTTTATGAGCCTTTAAAAATTGGTGGAAAAGTCCATTTTTAAAGTATGAAAATAAATAATAATACCATTGAATAACCCATGAAATGTATGATAACTTTTGTTATTGAACCGTTTCGATAAGCGCAAGTTTTAACGTAGCTGCAGAACAAAGTTCTTAATTTCCCCATATAAGGTAGGATGGTGTGACGTCACGCCTTCCTAGGGTTTAGTATGGAGCGTTTTTGGGAAAGTCTAAAAGGTGATTCTACTGTTGTTGTATCTCGTGGAGTTTTTATAACATTGAAGTACTTTTTTCACCAGTATTTCTATTATTGAAAGGTCGTTCTATAACATTCCACAGAAATAAGTTGTCCATTTTTTTCCGCGGCTATGGACGTGTGGTAAGTGTATTATGCTTATTCGTCGGGGATCATGTATTTTTTGGGACAAAAGTAAATTAGAAACACTTTCTGGCCTATATCCATATATAGAAGGTCGGGAAGAATGGAGCGCAGTCAAACGGGACGCTCAAGACCAATTGGCATGGAGAGTCACTGTGGATGCTCTCTGCCCCATCTAAATAGGCGACATATGATCATTAAGTCAAGTTAGTCAACTCTCTGGCCCATATGATACTTATCTATGGACTTATATATCTGCGGATCCATTCTCTGTTTAGATAACAGAATAGCCAAACCATAAATACAATTTTGCATTGTATTAATGAAGATATGATTTCGAAGTAAATTCCTGTCCTGAGTTCAAATCTTGGTAAGGGCTAATATTGTTGTTGTGTGATGAGGATACATATTTATTCCTACTTGGATGTCCTCTATGTATATACATATAAGTAATATATCGATTAGTTAAATATATCGTCGTCTAAATGAGGGGAGGAATGAGTGATAAAATAGATGAAGTATGTCAGATTTTGGATGCGAGAAATATTGATATTCTGTGTGTGAATGAGACAAAGCGAAAGGGTTGTGACAGCACAAAATGAAGAGAATAATGAATGTTGATGAAACGCCAGTTGTATGCAAGACCGTAGCAAGTGGAAGGAGGTAGTCTCTTGCCTACCCCGTAATGGGAAAAAGGCGTCATTGTATGTATGTATGTATCGTCGTCTAGGGCTCGTAACATAACACATGAATTATTGAGCTTACCATGGGACTAGTTCAATTTCTGTCAAAATGGTCCCTAATATTTATTTATTTATAATTTATTTATAGTACCCTCCATTCCCCTCTGCCAAAGTACCGGCGAAAACGCGGGTCGGTTTGTACAATAAATTGTGGTGCCACTCGGTGTGGGTGTTTTTATGTTTGTAGGTGATTTATTTTTATTGTATACGTTTGTAGAGATAGGAATATTTATGTAGTGTGCTGTATGTGTTTACCTCGCCCCCCACTAAATAATGCATAAAAAATTTGTTCGTTAATGACACTGCTTGTCATCTCCGGTAGTTAAATGCAAAGTGAGTAATTGTACTAAAAAAACCGGCTAAGAGCATGTCGGACCATGCTCAGTGTAGGGGTCATAAAAAAATGCACACTGCATGCGACATGCCATATTGCACTAGCAAAAGAGCGTATCTCCACGGCACTAACGTCCGTTCGTTGAGAAGCGCCGTTTTTCAGCAATAACTCAAAAACAGTTACAGATATCCGATCATGTTGAAAACAATTTGAGTTGAAAGAATTAATTAAGCTTTATCTTTGTATTTTTTTTCATATTTTTGGACATACCGTTTAGAAAATAGAGAGGGGGGGAGGCACAATATATGCGACTTTTGGAGCGATTGTTTCCGAAAATATCCCCTAAATCAAATATTTTTTTGAAACCTCAAAAAGATATGTCGAAATATGTGCCACACATTGATATTTGCTGAATATTTTTTTCAGTTTCGGTTACATGTATGTAGTCCCTCAGATTTGTTTTATTTTATTAACCATCATACTAAGTAGCGGCTTATACAAGACACCCATACTCCAAATGCCGGTGACATATGGACCGACGGACGGACATGACGAAACTATAATGGTTCCGTTTCTGCCATTTTGACTACGGAACCCTAAAAATGGGATAACAGAAATTGGGGAAATTCATAGGAAAAAATCGACGTAATCGCAAAGTGCACGCGCCTGATAATACTTGCTCGTCCGTACGTGACTTTTTGATTGGCAAACTTTACGAGCTGTTTTATAAAAGACGGAACATGGAATACTGATGTGAATCTTAATACTGCGGTCACGTCAGTTCCCAGCATTGACCGAATTGGCTTTATGTACGGTACAGCTCGTTCCGTATTCAGGTGTAGTGGCATCGCATTGGCATTTTCCCAGTCAACAGTTGGCTACAATTATTGAGTATTGGTTCACTAGAAGGCAGCTTCTTTCGCCGAGGGGAAAAATAGGTAAAAGGTTGACCGGGATTATTGCGTACTATTATAAAGTTGTAAAAATTAAATGTCTGTACATTGAAGATATTAAAAAAAAACTATTTTAACAGACTATTTGAAGGTCATTGAAAATGAAAAAATGAAAACAAAATATTTCGGTTTCGCACAGTTTAGTAACTTCGTTTGCGGAGGAAGTAAAAGTCAAAACACTCTTTTTTGCTTCAGCATCGGTCAAAAAGTATCCTATAACCACCTGTGGATACCCAGCTAACCGTGTACCAAAAATAGTTTAAATTCAATTAAACAACGGCACATGCAAACATATAAAAAATTTCATATTTTTCGAATCAGTGGCTTTTAAATAGTCTGTGTCACTTACTTTTTGAAAATTATAATGTACAGACATTTCATTTTTACAACTTTATAATAGTAAACTCATTATTGAGTGCACCTAAAATCATTGGCCTCATCTGCCAATCGATCATGACCCTTTTAATTACAAAGCCCTTAAAGTACCATTATATCTCTCATACCTACACCAACTTCTTATCACAACGCAATAAAGCGTATTTCTACCATGATCAAGCTAGCTTAAGTTTGTAAGCTGGTGAGGTGCTGACGGACAGACAGACGGCTAATGAAACACAGACCCAAATTGTATTGACATGATTGTGGAATGATCGCGCCGATAATGATCTAAGAGTTCCTGTCAATTCTGATCGACATTCACGGCTAGCCGGGTTAGCACCGACCAGATTGCTTGAAATGAATAAATTAAATGATGTATTTGTTTAGAAGAGAGAAGAAGAAATATTTATTACCACACTCATACATTTAACATTTCGTTATACACAATAATGTTAATAATATACAGCATGTATCGTCATTCGTTAATCATTACATTATATAAAATATATCATTCGTAATACTATTATTTACAAATTTTACTGAATTAAGAGTTTTACACACTATTCTTATTACTTACCATGTTATATAAAGTTTATAAGTTGTTATTAAGAAATTTAGTGTAGACGGAAAGCTTCTGGAATATATGTATTTCGAAATTTGTTATGTCAAAAGTTTTATACTAAACAATGAACAAATAATATTATATTACCTATTACTATTTATTGATTTTATCATTTCAATGTCAATGTGAGCATAATCATTATTAAGGTATTCCTTGATACTGTATTGTGTCTGATCCAACAACAGTGTTCTCAGCATTTAAGCATGGTGTTTAGGTAATGTCATATAAAGCATTGTTTACAGTGTTACATTTTTAGCCAAATGGCATACGCAATTTTGGAGTGAATAAATCTAATTACCTAACCTAATCTCCTTTACTATCATGTCATGAACGGGCATTTCTTCGAGTATTTTTCAACTGCTCTGACTTCGGTGGTAACATTTGTGTCGGAATCCCATAAGAGCGGCATCTTTTTCTACGTTATTTGGCAGAAATTGCCGTCGTCTACTAGATAGCTAAAAAATGTAGGACATCTCACCGGATCCCACCAATAATGCGACCACCGAATTCAGAGTTGTTGAAACGCTCAGAGATATGCCCAAATTTACATATATCCATATAGTTATGATTATTTAAACGTCCCGTGTGAATGTAATAACTATAAGTAATTCCCATAATCAAGAAATTCAATTAAAGAGTAAAAGCATTTATCTTTAAGCCAATTCCTTAATTCCACAGTAAATATTTTACGGATTGGGAAAGTTCGTATGTTATGGGGTATTTTATACAAAGTATACTCATGTATTTTTTTAAGTAATAGGGTTTTCTTATCTGGGCTTTAGCAACTTATACTTGGTTACTTGCTAGCAACTGACTGTTCTTATAAATCCCGCTCGATGCGTAAAAGAATTCAACTTTTCGCTTTAATATGTAAAGATTTTTAGATGGATATTTAATATAATTTGTAAATTTACGAACAAGACCCGTTACAAAGTAATAGGTACTAGAACTGTCTAGTATATAACTACAGCCCACCTAAAGTAAGCAGTCCTAGCTTATGACAGAGTTCTATAAGAGTCTCTTGGGCCAACGCCACGAACTGCCCTGATACACTTTTTTATTTTATTTTTTTATTTAAATATTTTTAAACTGAAGTACCGCTTCAATTTTTATTAAAGTTGCAGTCTTAACTACAATAACCTGAACTATTTTGTTTTAAGCTGTAGATAGATCCTATTTTTTTAAAGTCTATTCACTGAGTTCGACGATTGTACCTACTATAATTATCAGAAATTATATTCACAAAGCTCGACACATTCTTACTGAGCACTGAAAATGCTCCATGCTAATTCTTATGATCGTCCGATACGTCCGAGGTGAAACAAAGTAATATGGAAAATAAGTAAGTTTCGAAAATAAATGTACCTATGTAACGATATGGTTACCCTACAAATGTTTTTTAGTTATAAGAAAAGATTTCTAAAATGCTTTTAACTTGCTTTTCAATGCGAAAAAAAAGTATTTTTTTTTGTAATGTAACTAACTGTTATGTAACCTCGGTGGCCATTTTCGCCAGAAACTTTGAGTTATGTTATCAATTCGCTCAAGCTGAGTATGTTCTTGCACCGAATCTTACAGGAAAGCGGTAGGTGTAGACCCGTCTACAGCATGCATTGTGATCATCATGTGTTAGACTTATATTGTAGCATTTAGTTACATTTACAGTGTACTTAAAGTGCTTGAACTTTAACTCTGATTGTTACATGATTTGTGAGACTATCCTATTGTGATATTTGCCTATAAGGATATGTCCCGATTTGAGCCTTAAATGGCTTCGCTATTAAATCACTCACTTATCTTACACGTATCTATAAAATATATTACAAACGACTCAATTGACACGGAATCAAACTAGATCGGCAATCAAATTGGCAGGAAGATAGCTCTTATAGCACAACCAACGACAGAAAATATAAATTTTAATAATTTATGTCTATCTGTCTATGTGGGGTCATTCTATGAAACCACCATAAAATGACACCACGCTGCATATATTTTCCTGAGGAGCTCTTCTACCAATGGATTTTATGTTTTTAGGGTTCCGTAGCCAAAATGACAAAAACGGAACCGTTATAGTTTCGACATGCCGTCCGTCCATATGTCACAGGCATGTTACTCAAAAACTACTTGATGTGTATTAATGAATTTTGGAGGATAGGTGTCTTGTATAAGCCGATACTTAGACTGATAGTTAAATCATAATGAAATATATTTCTAGGTGGGGCACTTCATACATGTAACCGAAACTGATTTTTTTTTAGCAAATAACAATATCTGGCGCATATTTCGACAGTTATTTTAAAAAGACTGAGGCTTCAAAAAAAAATGATTTAGTGAATATTTTAGGAAATGATTGCTCTGAAAATTGCATAAATTGTGTCCGCCCCCCCTCTATTTTCTAAATATTTCGGTATGTCCGAAAAATGTGAAAAAAAATACAAAGATAAAGCTTAATAAATACTTTCAACGCATATTGTTTTCAACATGATCGAATATACTGTTATTGAGTTGTTGCCAAAAAACTGCGCTTCTCACGCACAAAATGGGGAAAATTCCTCAGAGCCGATGCAAACTTAATTTATTTTTCATATGTTACATTTGTTCATTCATAATTACCGGGCATAACCAATCTTAATAGTCGATGTTATCTCTAAAATTAAGAACAATATTATTATAACAAAGAACGCTATTTGTTCCGCAATGCTGATGCCAGGACGTCCTGAGTGCCGATCTGATGCTAGATTAGAACATTGTTTTATTGCGTTTGTCCTTGCGAATTATATGCAAAATATGTTCTGCAAAAGTAGTCTTTGACCGCGCTATTCAGTGTATAAATAAATTATAAATATTAGTGTACATAATTTCCCAAATCGAAGTAGTCCCATGCTGAGCTCAAAATGACTTGTGTTGTATTATGAATACTTACTAACGACGATATATTTAATAGATATTATGCTTATGTACATTGAAAGCATCTTAACCTGGATTTGAACACAGGACAGGACCGCCAACTTCACAGACAGCGTCCTACCACCAAGCTAAGTAAGCCTGTTGTCATTGTCAAGCATTTCCGCACAGGTAAATGTATATCAAACGGTGATTATAGAATACTTTTTACTACACGGAAGCACAAAAAGGTTACCTAATTTACCTGTTACTTTTTCTTCCTTAGTAAACCACATTTATTGAAATAAAACAATTTAACGGATTATATCGCGTATATTATTTCATTTTAGTTCCCGACGTTCCGGAAGCTTTCCAGCTTTCCATGGTCACGGGTGACCATGGAAAGCTTAAATTGTTTTATTTCAATGAGTAATAATCGCGGAAACAGAAGAAAATATTAAACCACATTTAATTGAAAAAGAGGCACTGAAACTTGGATTAGGATCTAAATACATTAACATTATGATCTAAATAAAGTATCAATTTAAAGTTTAACTATAGTCTTTTTGGTGAAGAAAAAAACAATCAATTAAGGTTTTCTTTCGTATCTGTGGTACGACACAACTGGTTGAATAACCCAAGTCACGTAGGGTTCTTTGTTTAGTTTTTTTTTTGTAATTAAAATAATATATTATAAAAAAATAACCAAATAAAAAATATATCGAAAAAAAAGAGGGGTACTGTAAACTCGGATACCTTTGACCCACATGAAAACCTTATTTAAAAGGGTCTAATAAAAAACACAAAAAGTTAAAGGCTTGCTAATACCAATCTCATGGCATATGTCCATACTGTCCATAATTATAGTGCAATAATAATAACCTGGATCGAGTAAATTTCAATGGCCAAAGTTACCCTCTAGGGCTAAAGTAACCCGACTTTATGGTAATGACTTTTGTCTTCTGCGAACGAAGGGCACCCACTAATATGATACAAAAACTATTGTATAGTTTCGCAACATCTACTGGTGTATTTAATTGCCCGAACGAAGGGTTCGAAGGGCCAATTGCCGGCCTTTATCGGAAATCGGCCATCAATCAGAAATGGGCGGGGAGGTTCCGATCGCTGAGGAATTAGTTGCACAATACCCTAATAGGCTTAGGCTTAATGTGATAATTGGCCTTTGTAATTATACAGTAGAAAAAACTTACCAAGTGCATCGGTGTCTTGAGGTTATCATTACAGATTCAGTTCAGAATTCGTATAATGCTTATGCCCGTGGCTTGGAAAAGTTGATTTTAAGGTTTTGTACCCATGATTAGGGATGATGACTAAAGTTTAATAATTAGTCCATCTGTCACATACATTAATAAAAAATATTGGAGACGTATTTTTTGTGTAATCAAAAATAAAGGCGATACAATTAAGGATTAAATAGTTCCTTTACTTTTGCGCGAATTAAGTGTCTTGGTTAGATATGACAATAAACTATGCTCACATGCGCATATTTTCATGCATTTTCCACATAAAAATACGCATGCAAATACAACAAGCCACCAGACAGTATAATCCTCAAATGGTGGTTTTTTGTATCCTCAAATGATGAAATTTACTTTCACATCTAACCATGACACTATTTCGCGGCAAAGCAAAGGAACTAATAATCCATTAATATAGAATTCCGCAAAGTAACGCCTGTATCTATCAGCGATACATTGAGTTAAAATGTCGCGTGACGTCACTTTATCAATTTGTAGGTACCTAAGTGACGTCACGAGCCTCCACTCCTAAACTTTAATACGATTTATCTGAGTATTTTACTATTTTTTGACAAAGTAAAAAATACATGTCCAATCTTTTTCTATTGTCTAACTAATAGACTTATTATAATTTTGATTTTGATACCCTGTCATCGTGCCTAATGGAACACTATTACTAAGCCTCCGCTGTCGGTCTGCCTGACACAGGGCTGTATCTCTTGAACAGTAATACGAATAGGTACACTTGAAATGTTCACCGCACCGCGAGTCACTCTGACACCAACTTCGTACGCGGAGAATAAAAAGTCATTACCACTCTTTTTTCCGCAGCATAGTTGGCTAAAAAGTATGCTATAACCGTCTGTGGATACCCATGCTACCCGTGTACCAAAAATATTTATAGATTTGGCGTGATGGAGCCACAACGACCACAACACATACCAACACAACAATTATTATTGAGGGACCTATCACTTCTTTTTTGACAATATCTTCAATGTACAGACATTTCATTTTTACAATTTTACATATCGATCGATGTTAGGTAGGTACATACGTTGTTGGTTAGGGGGCGACGTGGTCGAATGTTCGCGATCCCATGGCGCCCCCAATTTGTGAAGAGAGCAGCCGCCGGTGTGGTTTTGACTAAGGAAAGAGGCCCACATAATCAAAACAAAAAAAAAGGTACGTTGTTGGTAAAATATTAGATATTTAGATACACATTTAAATAAATGATGTAACATTAGTCAATTTTCAACATCATAACACTAACATTCAAGTGCTCCGCAATTAAGTAAGACACAATTTTAATTTTTTGCGATAGTTTCAGCATTTCGTAAGAGACGACGCATAATAAATTAGTATGTGCATTATATTAAAATTCCTTTAACAATTACACAGCCTCAATGCAAGTTATATTTAGTCACAATACAAGTGCTAGGTTTGTAGTAATTCTTAGATAAATTATGTAACTGTTAATTAGCAAAAGAAGAGTAAATAAGCTCAGAGTACGTACTGTGTAAATGTAAATTGTAGTTGTTAAGTATATTTTTTCGTGCAGTCCTGTTTCGCTCAATTTTCTTCTCTGATTTGTGGTTTGGCATTATGCTCAGTGGACTCCTTTTTCGCACAATGCAATTTTTTCTCTTTCTTTTTTTCTTTCTAAATGTCCACTGCTGAGTGTAGGTCCACAATCCCCCCCCCCCCCCCCAAGGATTCTACAACCACCCGTTAAAACCTATAGCATGCCTCCGATAGGGCGGTGCCAGAAGTGGCCAAGCACAGCAGGAATGTATGTCCCAAAATTTTGTATACAAAAATGTTTAAGTAAAGGTTCGAATGTATAAACGATTATAAGTTAAATATCATCATCATCATCTTCGTCTGCCTGGAGTCGTCCACTGCGGAACATAGGCCTTCCCCAATTCACGCCACCATGCTCGGTCCTCAGCTCTCCGCATCCAACCGGTTTCCGCCAGTCTTTTCAGGTCGTCGATCCACCTGGCGGGGGGTCGTACCACAGGGCGAGTCGTTCCAGGACTCCACTCCAGAACCCGTCTTCCCCATCGACTATCGGCTCTTCGACAAATATGCCCCGCCCACTGCTACTTCAGTTTGCTTATTCTGAGCTATGTCGGTGACTGTGGTTCTCAGTCGGATATCCTGGTTGCGGATTTCATCCTTCAGAGAACCTCCGAGCATAGCTCTCTCCATAACTCTCTGAGCAACCTGGAATTTGTTAAATATGCTAAAAAATAAAGTTTCTGAAAGAATACAAAAAGTGCATTTTTCTGCAAATCAACCAAAATAAAAAATCAGTGTTTTTGAATGTTTGATATAATGTAAGATAATTTATTTTGACTATTGTTAAATATATTATTCTTGTAAACAAGCACGCACACCCATTTCATTATCATGTGCTCAATTCCAAACCTTGTCAATGTTTTTAATTCTGTCAACTTTTTGACTGCAGATATCCGTATGACTGGTCGCCATCCTGTCGTTAATGCCAAAACGGATGCATTTAATGTACTAAGCATAGTGAATGTAATAAGTAATTGGTGACTAACAAGTATTCGGACGTGAGTCACTTTCCGGCGACAAAACAGAGACTATTCAAGGCACTTTTGTTTGAAATATAGGGTAACTAGCAATTTACCCACGACTTGTCTGCTTTATCACGAATTAAGTAGCCTATATTTTAATCCATCTCCTGATCTATCTATCTGCCAAGTTAAAGATGACTTCATCATCATCATTTTAGCCATAGGACGTCCTTTGGCTTAAATGCTGGACATCCTCGATAGATTTCCACATGGGCCGCATAGAGACGACCCGCACCCAGCGAGTCCTCTCAACCATAAGCAGCTCGACCGACCACCTTGCGGGTAGCTCCCCACGCTCCGCTTACCGGTACGCGGTGTATACTCGAGAGCCTTTCTGCCTCAACGGCCATCCGGTTCCTCAAACTAACTATGTGCCCTGCTCATTGCCACTTTAGTTTGCTCACCCGGTTTGCTATGTCGGTGAGCTTGGTTCATCTACGAATCTCGTCATTTCTGATTCGATCTCGTAGAGAGATCTCGAGTATAGCCCTTTAACAACTTTTTAATAATATAGATTTAATCATTACAATATGTTTAATCGTGGTTTTATCACATTTCATGTGACGAAAAAAAAGAGAAGAGTGTCGTTCCTAACGATTTTAGATTATTTCTGTCAACAAGTTTTATGTTCACTCGCCATTTATGTCCGCAAAGACATCGGAATGAAGAATAATTAAAAGTAAAATGAATAGTCAGTATCTCAGTAATAACATACGTATTAAATTCAGAAATTCCAATGTACTTATTTCTCTCGTTATGTCTCGTATCGATAAAATCGTGTTCAAATGTATGTATAAGGATTAATATTCAACACTTTATTCATTGTCCGTGAATTTTTACCCGGTAAGTTCTTTGTTCGCAACCTGTCATCGTTTAATATTTTAGTACTCTGTTACTCTCGTCATGCCACGTTACCACAATTTTAATGTATCAATTTAGTACATAAATAATAGAAATTAAGTGCTTACTTAATTAATTTCCTACTGCCAGCAGTTGTACATTATATATTAAGTAAATATTTAATTAAAGATGTATAAATATTGCTGTGCATCTTTCACCTCTTTTTTCTCTCCTCTATTTTGTCTCTAAGTTGCAGGTACCTCCTAGTAGATATTAAAATTGGTGGATTAGAGAACCTCTTCCTCAACACTGCAACAAATATTTACTCAACACTGCCCTACTAATTGGCACCTTCAAGTCCTTCAACCACCTCAATCCAACAATAGTGAGCACAAACGTTACAAATACAGTGTTAATTGTTGAAAGTAGGATATCAAACATCATACACACCTTATTCTTCTATGAAAATAAAGTGCAAGAAAATAAAATATCAAAAATTCGGGACGCATTTTAAACCATAGTCAAAATAGACTGAAACGAGAAGATTCTTATACTCTATTCATCCATACTTGTCCTAAATAGTAAACAGCATTCTATTCTCACCTTAAAATATGCATTTAACCCGCTGTTTTCTCGCAAGGGAATCAATTTAATGTATGAAATTGGCAAAGTGGCACTAAAATATTAATTCTTGCTACTTTATTTACGAGAAAATGGGAGTTTAAAACAAAATAGGTTTTTTTTTAGGTTAAAATGTTGTTTACTATTAAGAAAAGTAAGGTAACAGTAAAGTTAAGAGTGAACAAAGTATTACAACGGAGCTGAACAGACACTTTATTTAGGGTAGAATTGAACGTCTATAGACGACATGTGGTCAGTTAAGTTTCATCACAATACAACGCCTACATTTCGCGATACAATCAGGACGGCTTCAAATACTCTTACATAACTTTTGTAGATATCTCATTACATTACGTTTGATACTTCATTATCGGCTTAAAATCGCGTCTATGTGTGATGTATGATACAATGTTTGCACGACCATGTTGTGAATATGACCTACTTTTTAAATGGAAAATTAGTGCTATAATAAAGAGAGTTTTATTAGAGCACTTCATTTCAGCGACCATTGCTGCCGTGCTCATCATAATTTCTTCTATCGCTATCTAGAACAGAGTTTTTCAAATTTGGAGGCGCGTCCTCCGAGGAAGCGAGGAGGAACTACAAAGAGGGACGGGGAATAAAAAAATATCTAGCTGGGCGAAGTTGTACAACACATTTTCATAATTATCGTTCTATCTTTGTCCACTGCATGACATAGGGCACTAAGCACCATCTGCGGCCAATAACATCCAGCTTTTGTAGATTAAATCGCTCTAACTCATCACAACAGTCAAAACCTTGTCGGCGTGGCTAATGAACAGCCTCTTTGATTGCGCTTTACGAGATGACGTCTCCCTCTTTTTATTTTTTTCGGGTTCCCTTTGTTACCCATTATCATTGAAAGCCATAATGTATTGTTTGTCATAATTTTGAGACCGCTAAATTTTCAGGATCTTTGAAAACCTGACCTTTAGCTTGGGTTAGTTTTGTTTTGTGACAATCCTGAAAAGTTAACAGTTTCATAGAAAAATGCGATTATGAGTAATGGAAATTCAGACAAACTGGAATTTATGATAGTCAATATAGACCCTCCGTCTTCATGTATCCTGTCCTTTGTCTAAAAAAGGTGAACTGAAAATTCTCACTTACCAGCAAAGACATCTCCGTGGTCTTCGGCATCATAGTGACGTCACCAGGTCTAACGCCGGGCCCGCAGTACGGCAGCGTGGGTCCTCGGTTGGGGATCCTTGGCAGGGGCTCGTGGAGTGCCAGGAGTGCCGCATGGAGCCTCGCTCGGGCTGCGCTGATGCCCCCGGCGCCTTTCACTGCGGCCTCTACGACATCGCCGACATCTTTCTCCCATCTAAAACATTTTGGTACTTTAATGTCCAGCTTATAAGTGGGTCTTGGATAGGGTTGCCAGTTCTTAAAACCGAAAATCCGGACATACCAGCCACTTTAGCTGGACATTTGGGTAAAAAAGCCAGAAATCCTAATTATTTAGTCTTAGTTTAAACACGTAAATTCTTTTTTAAAGTAAAACAAGGTTTTTTTTAATCATTTACCATAAAAACTTCTTAAATTAAAAAAAAACCCTAACAAAAGCCGAATACCGTCTGATTTGGCCGGACACGCAACTAAAAAGTCTGACTGTGGCTTTATCTGCACATCTGGCAACCCTAGTCTTGGAGAACAGATTTCGGAGAAGATACCACTTTGGGTAAGAAGGCATACAATATCAATATTTCTATAAGAACATATTGTAAAAGCGTCTCGAGATGCTGTTTGTAATTGTTGTTTTTTGTAATTCCTTATTTCACACTCAATATAGTGTTTACATATCTAAAAATTCGTTTCACACTTTACGAATTAGGCCACCACACCGGCCTGTTATATTAGTAACTTCAAATCTACCCTACTTAACTATATAATTATGTCCTGATATTTTTTGCAGGCTATGCTACGCCATGGTCAATTTTCCGACTTTAACATTTTATGCACCTTTCTAGCTATTATTGACTTACTAGAAAATATAGGGATTTTTTCTTTAACAAGCAGTGATGTCTTCTTGAAGCAGACCTATGTGAGATTAACCAATCAGATTTAAACTGACATGAGCGAATTTGAATCTGCGAAATGTGATTTGTTAATTTCGGCGTGAGATTTTTTTCCGTTTTACCTATAGTTTTACCGATATATTTACACGTAGTAGACACGCTGTGTCAGTCAATTCATCTCCGGTCTTCAGCTACAACCCTGTTTACGGTATATCTCACCTGTCTTACCTGGGTCTTAAAAAATAAGATTCGATGAGTTACTAGTGGCAACACGAAAGCACACGAACACCATGAATGTAAATAGTGAAAACGGTGACAACGCCAAGAAATTCCAACAATTTATTCAAAAATGTATAACTGACTATTTTCCTAGAACCACCTCAGCAGAAAATATTGTACCGCCTAATGTTATTTGTTTTCGAAACGAATGAAGCTCTCTTCACTATATTACATCAGAATATAGCAGGGTTAATTTGTAAAAAAGAATTGATACAACTTACATTACATGAACTGTGGGAAAAAGATATCCAATTAGATGTATTATGTTTTAGTGAAACATTTATCAAAGCCGGAAATGAAGTAAATGCACGGATTCCCGGGTACCGCTTGGCAAGTTCTTACTCAAGAACCCATCAGAAAAGAGGCGGAGTTTGTATATTTTGTTCGAGTAATATTCACGCACGGGAATTACCTTTCTTAAAAGAATACTCTGTGAATTATGCATTCGAATGTTGTGGCATAGAGATAAAATCTATAAAATGCATTGTTATCTGTATATATCGAACACCCACAGCAAAAAATTTACCTCTTTTTTTCCGCATGTTACAATGCCTCATATCTAAGTTAAAGGCTAAAACAAAATACAAAATAGTAATTACAGGCGACCTAAACATAGACATCCTCAAAACCACAGAGAGCTCCACTGAACTCAAAAGAATCTCAATAGCGAACAATTTCCGCTTACATATTCTTGGCCCTACTCGAAAAAAATCCTGTCTTGATCAAATTATGTCAAATATTTCTGATTGCCAAAGTAATATTCACGAATTGGGTTTGTCAGATCATGAGACTGCACAAAGTATTAGCTTCGCTTGCACAAAGAAAGTGAAAACATCTTCATTTTGGTATATTTTTAGAAGGAATTATAGTAATGAAAATATTTTAAAATTCATTACCTGTCTTAATGCATTAACTTGGTCAGATGTGTATGGTGAAAACGATATCAAGATAGCCTTTAACAATTTTTACGACAATTTTGTATTGTTTTATAATTTATGTTTTCCGATAATTAAAATTAAACATGTCATTAGACCAAAAGCTAATAACTGGTTCACAAGGGGTATCAAAAAGTCTGTAGTAACTAAAAGAAAACTTCGTTTTTCTTATTATAAAAATTCAAGACATAAAAGTTGCAATAAGTCTAAATATCAGTCCTATTCCAAAGTGCTTAAAAAATGTATAAACCAGGCTCAAAGATTAGCAAACTGCAAATACCTAGCTCAGGCCAAAAACAAATGTAAAGCTACATGGGATGTAATCAAAGACACATCGGAAAAGAATCCCAACGATACAAATATTAAGGAAATCATCTTCGATGATAGAATTCTAGAAGATCCTACAGACATCGCTAACGCCTTTAATGATTACTATATAGATATGAATAATACCGTTGGTAATAAAAATCAACTACCCGAAATATCCCTCATTAAATCGAATTTTGTTAGTTTGTTTCTGGTTCCGACAAGTAGAGACGAGATAATTAAAATTATCAATTCACTAAATCAAACAAAATCTACTGGACATGATGGTAGACAAACGCATATATTGAAAACATGTAACCTACAGATCTCAGGCGTTCTAAGCTATTTGATAAATCTTTCATTCACAAGCGGTACTTTTCCTGAACCCTTGAAAATAGCATTGGTTAAGCCTATTCATAAAAAAGGTAATAAAAATCTTGTCGAGAATCATAGACCTATCTCTCTGATACCAATTATTGCTAAAATATTTGAAAAGGCAATTCATGAACGCATTTCACATTTTCTTAGTAAATTCAGTATAATTAAACCTGGACAGTATGGATTCCAGAAAGGAAAATCTACATCCCTGGCTGCTTTCTCCTTAATGAATAATATCTCTAAGCATCTAGACAAGAGCACGCCTGTTACTGCGATCTTCTTTGACATGACGCGGGCTTTTGATTTTGTGTCCCATGACATACTTCTGAGAAAGTGCGAACTTTACGGCATGAGAGGTTTGGTAAATGACTGGCTTAGAAGTTATTTACGCACGAGGTTGCAATTTGTAGAAATTACCAAATTTGATGGAAAAAATACCGTAACTTCACATAGGTCTTCCACGAAAATAAATAGTGTAGGGGTACCACAAGGTAGCATCTTGGGCCCACTACTATTTTTAATATATATTAATGATCTTCCGTATGCAACAGAATTTGATTGTACTCTGTTTGCTGATGACTTATCTATTGTTGTACCGTGTAAAAATGCTAATTTATATAATGCTGATATAAATAATACAATTTCTAGAATAGTAACTTGGATGACCCTAAACAATTTAAATATTAACGTAAATAAAACGACATTTGTACAATTTTTAAATAGAAATGCTAGTAAATATAACCTAATAGTCACGTCAGCTGATGAAATAATAAAAGAATCATCACAAACGAAATTTCTTGGCATCACGTTGGATGACAAATGCTCTTGGAAGGATCACATACACACATTATGCAATAAATTAAATTCGTTTGCCTACGCATTGTGGCGATTGACAAAAACTTGTACGAAAGATGCCGCGATGCAGGCGTATCACGGTTATGTATCTTCTTTAATTAGATATGGTATTCTGCTCTGGGGAAACTCACAACATGCAAATCGAGTTCTTATAGCACAAAAGCAATGCATCAGAGCAATATGCAATGCAGACGTTATGACCTCATGTCGTCCCTTGTACAAGAACTTACTTTTACTTACTGTGCCATCGACGTACATCTACGAAATCTGCCTGTTTGTAAAAACCCACCCGGACTTCTTTAAAACAAATAAGGATGTTTGTAACTTTAACACAAGGTATCCAGACCGCCTTGTAATGCCGGCTAAAAAAACCAAACTGTACAGCAGAGGCACTTACTGTATGTCCATAAACATATACAATAACCTACCGGATGTACTTAAGAATATGCCCCTAAATAAGTTCAAACGAGAACTCAAAAGTTGGCTTACACAGCAATGTTTTTACTCTGTGGATGAATATTTATGTCATGATCTATAAATTAATATTTAATAAAAAAGAACATGAAAGTCTGATATATTTAGCGCTGTAATATATAAAGGATAGTTGTTATTGACCATTATGTTGCTTTTGAATGTGATATCTATTAATTAAGATCATTATTACTATTATTACCATGTAACCTAACTTCATTAAAGCATAAGATTTATATTTTACGTGTTGTGTTAACAGCAAAACATGTGAAACTGATATTTATATTTTATAAGACCTATTATTGTACACCATGTTTTTAAGTAAAATAAATATTGATTGATTGATTGATTGATTGAACGACAAACGATCTAAAACGGGCTGGAGAATATAGGCATAGTACCTGCATCCTCCTAGACAAGCCCTGATGTCCTCTTTCAGGCTCCGAGACAGCGTGCACCCTGGACTATCGGAATCCGACGAGCTCTGAGATCCTTCGTGCTTCGAGTCGGGCAGCCCCGCCTCGATCTTTGGTAATGATGGCGACACCCGGCCATGGCTGCCGGCGGCGCTGCCGTATCCTGAGAAGATATCATTTTATTAGGGCTCCGTACTTCCGTATGAAAAAACGGAACCGTCATAGGATAACTTTGTTGTAAGTCCGTCTGAAATGAATTACAAATAAGTCCTCAAGTCTGTAATCCCTTGAAGCAGTGAAGAAAACAAACTTCTAAGTCAACGGATTCAAAGATACGGCCGTTTCTGCTCCGTTTATGACGCATATTTTAACGCTCGCAAGGAAATCAATACCTATAGGCTACTTCCCGTTTACTTGGAATGAATTTTGGCAATAAGCAATGCCATGTAGCACAAGTAAACAGACAAAGTCCGAAAAACGTATATTTGTAGTAACAACATTAAAAAAATGACATATAATCGCAATTATATGCTTATTTGCAGTTGATTAACTAACCGGGTCCTATATCAATGTGTGTGGACAACATGTTTTTTTTTATAATCCCGGTATCACGGGATTTATTGCTATCCTATTAGACTATTCGATTCAGCGTAATTCCTTTATGTTAATTAGCTGCATTGCCTGAGTTATGATATATAACATAAGTTAATACCAGTAAATGTCTACCAAATATCGCATAAGTTATTGGTTATGAAAGGATTACATGATCAACAACAGTTAACAAAGGAAAGAAAACTAAACATTTGTTTGAAACTATTATATTATGACGGCAATATGTTCAATCATGCTACAAATAGATAAATGACACAGCACACGTCTCTTTCTGACACGTATGTGAGTACGAGATGCATATATTAATCACGCGACAAACGAATGCAACCATCATTAGCCCGCATGAAATTCCATACGCATTTTATGAAACGCCTCCCTAACCGCCGTTTCATGATTTGACTAGTCATAACACGATATTCCTAATTGAAAATAGGGCACATCCACTAGAACCACTTGTTCGTCGATATTCCCACTATTCCCAGTCAAAGTACTGGGCACATCATAAATAGGTGAGGTTTGTTGGGTAGCTTCAAATGCCCAAAGGGGTTCTGTCGAAACTGCCGCATTGCAAAAATAGATGGTAACAACTGGTTTCGTACACTCTACATAACCAAGTGTTACTTGGCTAAGCCCTATAAATAGATGACAGAATTATGTAGATTAGAATATTCAAACCATAGTTCCATTTACCTGAAGAGGTGGATGGTGCTCGACGGGGAGGGTGCGGGGCGGGGTCCTCCTCGCCCCCCTCCTCCAGCGAGTCCACAATGATCACTACCTCCTGCTCTTCCTCCTCCGTATACAGCGGGTTAGATCTGAAACAAATATAATTCGAATCCACCTCAAGAATCTCGATCAGTTTTTCTACCATATCTGTCGAAAAAGCGATAGCGGTAAACAGGTTCTTAAAGGGAGCTCTCCACCTAGGTGTAGTAACGATTTTTGAAAGGTCACTGGCACAAGCTGGAAGCAACAAACAAGACAGGACAGGGTAAATGGTGTGTATTGCAAGCCTTTGGCCTAGTAGATGGCTATAAATAAACTGGTGATATTATGATGACGACGCCAATCACCGCCATATAGTGGCATTCAATGTTTCATGTAATTAGTCGTAATGGCAATCAAGACTACCAGAAGTGGCGCGTGCACAGGAGTTTTGGCCAACGTAAGTAGTTAAAATATTATGATCACATGGCTAGACTCTGTGCCTATATATGGAACCATAGTCGTTCTGGGTAGGCAGTGTCTTTGTGCATATTATATAGACTGCACGTCACTGGACCAGTGACCTAATGGAAAGAAGTCATTTTCAACTAAATAGTCATCCATGAATTTTATGCAACATCTAAATAAGACTACACAAAGGTGTGGAACGGTGGATGCACTGCACCTCTTGTAACTTATTTTCTCGATAATTTACAAACTCTCTATCTTCAAGGATGAAGTTACGCACTTATACAGCCTGCAAGTTTGCGGAATAAATAAACGTGGTGCCCGTTTTTTGGAAGAGGCATCAGGAGATCATGACAGAACGCTTAGCGTTATTGATGGGTGTGAGGAGATTGGCACCCTGATTTAATGATTGATGTGTACATAAATAATCTGCAACATCTTGTAAATGACCAAACTGTAGATTTCTACTCATTAGGACTGAAATCCTCATAGTAGTTCGTAATCAAATTCTTAACCAACTTTTAAAGAGAACACAAAATGGCGTAAATTCACTAAAAATATTCAATTTAACCTTATACCAACCGCTAACGCTTCTCACTTCTTTTAAAATCCTGAAATTGTTTTCGACAATTATTTAACGGATGTTATTATGGTACAACATGGGTACAAATGTACGCAGTATTAAATTATTCCACAGTGTAATTTTCCACATTACAAAGACATTACTGCGTCAACCACGCTTCCACGCATCAATTACAAGTAGAAAAGAAACTTCAATACAAAAATGCCATACCATTATCTTTATATTATTACAAAGGAAATTCTCTGATTCATCTGTCCCGTCGCTGCCACATGACAGTACACTTCCTGGGACTTTAAGGTAAGGTATTATGATTCAGATTGGGTTAAAAGATGGTGGTTTTGATTTGTTCTTACATAAGGTCAATGACTTGACAGTGACTTAGTCATTTTGCATGCGTTGCGCGTGAGTGAGATTATGTAAGGGATAATAAAGCTTATATGGACACTGGTAATATGCACTTGTGCAGGCAGACATGCGATGTTTATTTTAGTATGTAGTAAACTTTAAGAGTGTCTGTGGGTAAATCTCGAGCAGATAACGAGTAAATGCCCATGAGTGCCGGTTTTACTTGCCATTTTCATCGCCTCAATTGTTAGCTAGGATGACAAAGAGGTGTGAAGGGAAGTGAGACACAGGACGCTTACGGCGCCCCTGCCGTAGGATACAGCTTCTTACATAGAACTCCACAAAGAGACTCTGCAAGGTTCGGTTGAAGGTTGTTCGAGGGTCTGGTGGGCACTCAACTGTCTGAACACATGTTAGGGAGACTAACAGTTTAGTATGGGATAATAGGTTACTCTCGATTAGGTTATGCAAAAAAAGCTTAATAGTAGTCCCGCGCTCGGAAGGAAGGAAGAAGCTTCGGCAGCTTGAGAGGGGTAGAAAGAAGTTGGGATGTTGTATGCGAGGTACAAGGACTGCGACATGGGAGAGAGAGAGAAACGTATTGAATATTTTATTTATTTGCAGCATTTCTTGTCTCCTCGGTAAGCCTCATTTTGTGAAATGCTGTAATTTAATTTTTGAAAAAAAAAGAGTTCAGCCCTTTGGCACATGTATAACTTTCTTTACAGATAAGGCCCGATAATGGGTAGTTTGCACAAATTATAACTTTGACAGAGGAAAATATATCTTTTCTCAGTCGACGGTGAACACGAAAGCTGAAAAGCTTCCGAAACGTCGGGAACTCAAAAGAGATAATATACGCGATATAATCCGCTTAAATTGTTTTATTTAAATGAGTGATAATCGCGGAAAGAGACGAAAATATTAAACATAAAGAAAGTACGGGCTGGCCGCCCCCGTCGGCGATGTCGGCGCTAAGACATCGTCCGAAGAGTTCGCAGCTATCCTTCCTCGTTCTTGTCGATTTTTTCATTTAGATCAGAGAGCACATCCCTATGATGCCGGGTATACTGACCTCTTGGGAAGCGGCTTCAAGGAAATGGATCCAAGAAGGGATCGAGAATTATCGGAAGGTGCGGCAGGGTGTCGTCCAGCGCTACTCTAGAAGCATGAAGAGGTGCAGGAAGGGAAGAAGAGGCTAGTTTTAATAATATTTGAGCAATGGCGGTGGGGTGTCGAGCAGTCTTAGGTGGGGATAAAGGGTAACGGGAGGGTAAGAAAGGGGGTTAATATTAGGATTACCTGAGCAACAGCGGTATTATCCTCCTTTGTTCGGAATGGGTGACGGGGTACAGGAGGTGAATTGGGAGGGGGTAGTTTTGGAAATACCTGAGCAACGGCGGCGGGGTGTCGTCCAGCGCTCGGAGGGGGTGAGGGGGCGCGGGCGGCGCGGGAGGGGCGCGCCAGTCGCACGCGCACCGCCCCGCCTCGCCGCACTCGCGTCGCCCTCCACCCTGGGGAAAAAGCGAAATAACTATAAGAAATAATCCAACTAAGTAAAACTAAGTCCGTAAGCCTCCCTGTAACTAGAACCTTTCGTGAAGTTCAGGGGTAGATAACGACGGGGGGGGCAGCTAAAAGTAATTTTCATACATTATCACATCAAAAAGGAAAACGGGAAGAGTCCCTTCGAAACATGGACGTCGAAGTAATAAAATAAATGATATGTATACGGGATTATGTCCTATTTTGTCTGTCGTGCTTTATCGCAGCAACGGCAGGCGCAACGCACTATCTCCCTACCTAAAAGTACCTTCCGGTAGTCTCAGTTGCGTTAATCGGTATTAATGAGGGCTACTGTTTCTGTTCGTTCTACACGTGCAGTCTGTGGGCTAACTATACACCGCCAACTTGACGACCGGTTTAGCTCAGTGGGAGTAAGTAACGTTGCCTGCGAAGCTGAGGTCTTGGGTTCAAATCCCGGTAAGGGCAAATATTTGTGTGATGAGCATAAATATTTGTTCCTGAGTCTTGGATGTTTTCTATGTATATAAGTTATTACTTATAATATAATAATAATTAAATCTTTATTTATTGGTACTAGACGACAATATATTTAATAGATAAATATATCTAATAAATATATTGTCGTCTAGTACCAATAAGACAAGCCTTATAGAGCTTACCATGGGACTCGTTCAATTTGTGTACAAATTGTCCTGTGATATTTATTTAATACTAGCTTCTGCCCGCGACTTCGTCCGCCTTAAATTCGTTTATTGCGGATAAGGGTATTTTTCCGGGATAAAAAGTAGCCTATGTCCTCCCCCGGGACTCAAACTATCTCCATACCAAATTTCATCCAAATCGGTTCAGCGGTTTAAGCGTGAAGAGGTAACAGACAGACAGACAGACAGACAGACAGACAGACACACTTTCGCATTTATAATATTAGTATGGATTTATTTATTTATACACAGCGGGGGTGGCGTTCTGCGCGTCCAGTAAAATTATGCATTTAGGATGCTGTTTAGGCTGCTGTGGTATTGTAGTGCCTCAGCGATATTTGCTGAGGCTCAACAGACTTCTTTTCCCCCTTAATGAGGAAACGATTCGCGTCACTCCTCAGCCGCAGTCGAGGCAGCACAAATAGTATCCTAAGTACGCTGGCCCAGCGTTGGGACTCTGGCCGAAAAATTATACATGTTTTGTTTTGTTCTGTTCTGTCTAAATTGTATTACTAACACTGGATATAAAAGTTATTGTATTACATAACCCCATGGATCTCAAGTCCCAAATAAAATATTTGAAATTGTGTTTACCAGTTGGCGCCACTCTAGAGTAAGGTCCAGAAAAACAGATCTAAAATTTGCGCTATGTTTTAACATCTTTTGCTGTTTTAAACCCGCTTAATTTTGAAGTGATGCAAACATTTTTGGCACTTTATTAAAACCGCTGACATTTATTGGTCTATTCTGAATGTCATCATGATTAATCAAAGGCGGCACAATATTTACCACAGTCATAAATAAAAAGTGAAAAAGTGTGTAAACCGCAAAAATTCAATATATTTTTGCTTTGCGCCATCTACTTATACGTACAATTTATTTTTCTCAACCTCTCCCACTACCCAAACATTGACTGGAATAGATTGCTGTTTAGCGTTAAGAACGCCTGTTGTTTACCTCTCCTTGAAGTATACATTTTATTACATAAAAGTAATTACAAAAACATTAAATTAAATAAGAGCCTATTATTATTATTTTATTATTCTCATAAATAATATAAACATAAACTTAAAATTAAATTTAAAATTATCCTATAAATTAAAAATGCACAGAAAGGTCGGGACCCCGAGGTAGGGTACCCAAGACACAGGCAGTCAGTATTCCCGTGCTGAATAGCAATTAATGTATTCTGTTTTGTGAGGTGTACAATAAAGAGTTATTGTATTGTATTGTACTTACATTTGTCATTTTTAAAGACCTCGCTAGGAGCGCTCGTCTAGACTAGTGACCTTAGGGGCGAAATCAAGCACCATTGCCCTGATAGTCGTGCATCGTGCGTAAGTGATGTGCCGTTAAATTTTAGGTAATTTCCAAATTAGGTATATACAATCATTTGATATTTTTATGATAAAATATTGCATCTACATAAAAGTCACTTACGAAATGCATAAAATAGATATAGGTTCACTTTTGAATTAAATTTCCAATGTTACTGTGAATAATCCCAATGTTTGGAAATTTACTGGCTAACATTAGGAATATTCGTGATCATTTTATCCATGAAAAATGTGATCATAAAAGGTCCCAAAGATAATATCAATATTACCCTTACCTCGCCGGTCAAAGCGGGAAATATCCAGTAGGTTTTAGAACCGAAAAACAGCAATCAGTTTAAGAGCAATTAATATTCAATGAGATCAGATTTCGTTAATAAAGAAGATAACAAGGAAAAAGCGATTAAAAATACAAGTATTAATACCAACTAATT
The DNA here is from genome assembly GCA_905404275.2 of Hedya salicella. NCBI lineage: Eukaryota > Metazoa > Arthropoda > Insecta > Lepidoptera > Tortricidae > Hedya > Hedya salicella. Next base: position 5,108,295 of record FR990112.1, on the reverse strand, counting down.
AGATATTTACATTAAATAAGGAAGTACTAGAGACAAAAAAGAATTAACATATGCAATCATGGATTATTGAACTCTTCCGCTGAAGGTCTTTGCAAAAATAAACGTAAACATGTAAAAAAACAGTTAAGGGGGATCGTGTTGTTTCACTTTTTATAATATCGTAATTCGCTGATTTTAGAATTACTCTAGTATCCAAATTATCAAAATGAAAAAAATCCTTTTGTTACAAAAATAAAAATTGCGAGAATCTTTCTTGAAACTTTAAGGTGCGTCCACATTTATATCATTTGCCCGTATCAGATCATCGTCGCGTGGCATGATCGCGTGTCACGATCACGCGTTTGGACGTTGCGCCGATCAGATCGCTCGAAATTCATGTTGCTACGCGTATCAAACACTCGAATCGGACGAGCGCGGCATGAACGCGACGGTGCCACGTCCACACTGGCGATCATGACACGCGATCATGCTACGCGGTTATGACACGCCGCGATCCATCTCGAGTCGGTTTTTGCCCCATCATCTTCTGTCTCGTCCATTGCAACTACGCGTAAAAGAGATGGCCGAGAGGCGTGGCTGGTGTCGCTGGCGCAGGTGTGTTACGGCGAATTTCCAAAGTACTGTCATTTTAAGTAACTACGCGCGCGGTGCCGCCGACGCATGGGCGCTGCTGTCCACGCTGGTGCTCGGCGCTCGCGGCTTTTCAGCTGTTGTGATAATGATATTCAAGTTTCTGCACTGGTGTTAACCAATTTGATGTGCGATCGCAGAGTGCAACAGTTTTACACGTAACACAACGCTACTACAGAAGAACGATCACGAGAAAAATGATGATCGGTGAAATGCCAAAATGATCGGAGCGGTGAAACGATACGGCTAGCGTCCAAACTGCAGCATGCAAAATGATCGGCGCAGTGATCGGATACGGTGATACGCTACGGCTTAGTATGGACGCGTTTTTTCACGCGGCGGCGCAAATGATACGGAATGCCGACAGTGAGCGTCCAAGCAGCGCGATACGCAGTCATGCCACGGAACGATGATCGGATACGAGCAAATGATACAAGTGTGGACGTACCTTTAGATATTTATACGAATAAATTGGGAGACATCGAGTAATTGCATTTTTCTAAACTGAAGAAAATCAACACCAAAAATAAATCGGTAAAATTGTAATCGACCAAAATGAAAAAATAATATATACAGTCGATTGTCGTGATAAAATATATCTGAAAAACCATACGACATAAAAAAATACTACCTATATTCTGTTTCCATGTAACGTATACCGTGGCCTAAAAATATAAAATGTATCTGTAAACTTAGTGTTTCCAATAAGGCCATACAAGTTTACCTACACGTACATTTTAGACAAAATATAAGGAATGTTTAATGCACTCGCGATATCGGTGTTATTCCATCGTTTTCGAGGGAAAACTTAAAAAATATATAAATACAAATTTATCGAATTACCGGAAAGTTGTATCACAGGCCCTAAATTATTGACATAAGGTAACAGGTATGAGTTCAAAACATATGAGGGTTTATCAGCAGCCCTCACACTAGGTCGAGCCCGTATCGTGAGGGCTTATGAACACAGTTTATGTCTCAAAAACAAGATGTTGCGTGTACAGCCAAGGTTGCTTACGTACTTACGTACAAGATGATTGAGAGCATTTTAAATATTTTCCATTATTATAACATCTTAAGACGTAATATTAATGGTTTTTGAACTGATGCAAAAGGTTACTGGTTATGAAGTATTCCATCTAGTTTTTTTTTAAATTTCGTTTCAATATAATTATTGTCATGAATTTGATCTAAGCAAGTTAGTTATAGTTCAGATATAGCGTGTTATTGTATTTTCTTTCTTCTGTTCTTACTGTAAAAAGTGAAATGTCTGTACATTGAAGATATTTAAAAATATATATTGTAAGGGACTATTTTGGAAGTCACTGAAGCGAAAAATATTTTATTTTAATGTTTCTATGTGTCGTTACGGCTTCATCACGCAAAATCGGCTGAACAGATTTCAACTATTTATGGTACACGGGTAGCTGGGTATCTCCAGATGGTAATAGGAATAGGATACTTTTTACCCGACTACGCTAAAGAAAAAGAGGGGTTATGACTTTTTCTCCTCCGCGAACGAAGTTGCGGGCGCTTTCTAGTAAACATTAAGTATTTAGTCATCTAGAAATCATAACACAAGCCTTATTGAGCTTACCATGGACTAGACCGATTTTGTGTAATATTGTAGCCCTCATATTCATATTATTTATTTACTGCGACACGCCTACAAAGAGAATAACTGTAAATAATATTTTTTTATACATAGATGGCGTTGTACTGATCGCGGAACGGCTTTTTGTATAGAGATTGACAGTCCTCTTGTTTTAATGGTCCTTGATGCAAATCTACAATATTAACATCTATAATTAGAGCACCATATCTGGAATCATGAACAGAGACGTAATCCATTAAATTTTTCGCTTATTACCCAGTTTAAACCAAGGTCCTAAATAAGGCAATGCAATTTAAACATCTTGATCTACACCCAACAATGCGTTACATAATGAAGATGGGCTCAAATATAGATGCGAGAGTGCAAGTTAATACGTAGTTAGACTGCCTGTGGATATGTCGCACGGGAATAGTCAAAACAGAGTTTTAATAAATCCCTAAGGGATATGGGATTTTATCAAATCACTAAACAAATCTGGTGAAATAAAAATGCGAGTGGCCTTTTCTGGCTGATTTCATCATTTCACTACATAGATTCAGGGATTTGATAAAATGACTGATTTTTTCTAGGCAAATGATAAAATAGATTCGCCATTTTAACATCGTGCGTGATTTGGTCATATCCCTTAGAGATTTGTTAAAATCTCTGTTTTGGCAATTTCCCTGCGACTGCGACAGACACAATCCTTACTTATATTATACCGGCGAAAGTGGGTTTGTTGGTTTGTTGGCGTGTCCGACTTTAAAGGGATGCATCGAATATTTAAGCTATTTTTTAGCGTGATTTTTGTTAAATCTAGTATATGAAACAGTCTGCTTTTTAAATATGTGTTTTTTGTCTATATAACCTATTCAGTGATTAACGTGAAAACATGTTTGTTGAAAATTTTCTCGATAGAAAAGTTATCCGAAAATGCGTCATCATTTTCCGTTTTTTGTCTAGTTTGTACAAACGACAGATTAATAAACGGCTAAATTATGTTAAAATGACATTCTTTCCTTTATCTTTTACGCGATTGAACTTAAATGTTAACAAAACATAATAATATCTTCGATTTCATTGTAATCTTACATCTGGCGCTTATGCCAAAAAACCCCAAGCATGTAGTATGTTTTCTCTTTCTTTGATGCGCGCGAGCAATAAATTCGTCCCTTATTTATATTTATAGGCGTGGTTTTGCAAATAGGCATTCCTTGACGATGCAGGCCCTTAATGCGATAACGGGGAAATGGATTGACGTAATTTTCGCATATAGGGGAGAGACGGCGATATCGTACCGTTGGTTAAATCGTACCACTGCCACTGCGAGATTTCCTATAAGACAAACTTTTAATTTACACTTGGGTGCACCAAATACTTCTCCGTTGGTATCACTATCTATAACCTGAATCGAAAATAGCATATAATTAAGCATGAAAGTGAGAGATCAGAAAAATATTTCCGTCGGACTTGATGTAATCTTTAGTATTATTGTGTAACGACATCACTGATGATCAAGGTAAGTTAAAAATGCGCAATAAATGGTACTTAACTATAAAATATAAATGGATTTATTGGGTGGTTCTTAGATATAGCCAAATTTTATGGTTATATTTTTATATTCGTTATTTCAAAAAAATACCTGGTCGTTTAAATCGTACCATTGCTTACTGGCATAGGTACGATTTAAACGATCAAATACTTTTTGATTATACGAGATCAATTTAAATATCTGACAGTAAATAATTTGTATTAATACCTAAATTAAACAGTTTACATGCGAAATGCTTCCTAAATCCTGATGGTACGAATTAACCAACTCGTCGGCTAAATCGTACCGATGGAAGGCCTTTTGAAAAAGTAATTTGAGGATGTTAATATAATCCCAGAATGCTCATCCTGCTTTTTAAAGAAGCCGAAATACTAAACTTTTATATGCACTGTCAGCCATATACGTTAGTACTTTCACAAATAAAATAACCACGTATGAGTAAAAAGTGGTACGATATAACCGACTCTCCCCTACATAGATAGTATAGAGGCTGGAGAGTGACATAAGCTTTTTCCGGAAAATGAACTGGTCCCAGGTCCAAAATACAAAGCTAAGCGGGGGAGACCTCAGAATAATCCTACTAAGACATGTTTCTGCCAAGTTCCACCGCTAGGCGCCACTAGCGCATTCAATAAATAAAGTAATATTGGCATTTAGGTATATTCCCAAATTTGTTCCAGAAGGACCATCGCTTTGGTGACCGGGGACCTTAAACTTAGACAGTGTTAATCTATACTATTATAAAGTTGTAAATATGAAATGTTTGTATGTGCCGTTGTGGCTTCATCACGCTAAATGGGCTAAACGGATTTCAACTATTTTTGGTACACGGGTACCTGGATATCTCTAGATGGTTATAGGATACTTTTTACCCGACGATGCTATAAAAAAAGAGGGGTTATGACTTTTTCTCCTCCGCGAACGAAGTTCCGGGCGCTTACTAATGATGATCTAATAATGATCTTTATTCTGTAAGTAGGTCGCAAGGGCACTTTTACAAGGCTGACTCTACAGCATTTCCCAAGAGGAGACCACTGTGGAGAAGAAAGCCGAAACAATTTTTCAGTTGTGTTTAAGTTTTAGTTAAATTAATAAATACATACATGTACATAACACACATGTGTATGTATATAACACTCAACAAAAGTTAAATTAATTTTATGAATTATATAAAAATATTATTGTTAGCTTCGTGCTACTTTTACTCGTGGGTTTTATGTTCTGAGTTTTACATTGATTACAATTTACGCACGAATTGATGGAAGACAACGATTGAATGAACATCATTAAAGTAGCACAACTATTATTAATATTATTTTGTAATGAATCTGAGGTCGAAGCCTTTATTCTAGTCGAATTGCAATCATCAATCTTGGTCCTTTGACGTAATCTTACGAAAATTTATGGATTATTTTTTATTAGATTGTTGCGAATTGCTGGCATAATGTTAAGGCGAACGTGTGGTAACAAATTATTTGATGAGTTTCATTAATAATGGAAATACTGTGGAAATACGATGATGAAATTTCGCATACTATTTTTGTTCCAGTAAACTGTATCCATATATTAATCTTTTACGCGAAAGTAACTCTGTTTGTTTGTTTATGACAAAAAATATTTTAATTTCCTTTATATCGTAACCAATAGCAACGAGCTACAGAAAAAAGTTATTAACCCAATTAACGCCTTTATGACGCCTTTCAAAAGGTTGACATCAATGTAATGAGTACTAAGTAATTTTACAAACACACATCATCTCCGTTTTGAGTTTTGAGTCATTTTCGAGTTAGAGACATCATATTCTCGGTTGTCATCTTCTCAATAGTACATCTTTCTTTTTACGTCAATGTCCAAGTCCGTCATGATCTTGGTGAGGCATCTTCTCAGAAGATTTTTTTTTTCTCTTTATTAAGGAGCTTTATCGCATAGCAATTATGTCGCTCCGTTGAGCCATCAATAACAATTCTACTACTCATCGATTAGCGAGACCCAGTCTCACTAGCTTAAACAGCGCCCTGGCATTGTCCGACAAAAGAGATGCCAGCGCGCTGTTGCCTTGTCAGAAGATAATATTCGTTTTGAGTCAATTTAATAATTTCTAGCTCATCCTGTAAATTGCACGAATAACTCGCTTCTGCGATACAAAAATAGCATGTATGTCAGCCGCACTACCCCATAGTAAGATTCCATACGACAAAATGATATGGAAGTAGCTAGAGTAAATGAGTCTAGCGGTTTCCACATCTGTTAATTGACGGATATTACTTACTGCAACAGCTGCAAAACTGAGTTTAATCGCGAGATTACTAATGTGAGGAACTGTTGTAGCTTTATAATCTAATGTTGTACCTAGAAAAACTGCACTTAACCTATTCCTCATATTTGACTTTTACGCTTCTTTGTATGGTTTTACATTGATAGTGACAAACTTAACACATTTTGTTTTTTCTCATCAAGTAATAAATTATTGATACTGAACCAGTTTACCACTTTCTAGGTAAGACACTTTACCTGTGGCAGTGGCGTACCTACCGAAGAGCTAGACGGGGTTGTGCCCGAGGCCCAGAAGCTCACGGGGCCCTCGGACCCTGACCAGTGGCGTATATACCGAAGGGCCAGACGATGCCGCGCACCGGGGCCCCTAATATTTCGGATTCCCTTGGTCCCTAACTATCAGAACCTCGAAGTGACATGGGGCCCCAATCTCTTTTTTTGCACCGGGGCTCTTGGTTACCTAGCAACCAGAGGCGTCGCGTCAGGAAAATTATAAGGGAAGGCGAAGCGTATTCCTTTATTCATATTTAAAGAAAAAGGTGGTTATAAGCCTTTCCTTGGGCAACTCGGTGGGAATCGGCTTATATGGACACCACGCCACTGCTAGCTACGCCACTGCTAGCTACGCCACTGCCTGTGGGAATCTGCCTAGTCACAATACTCCTTGTCTACAATGAAATATATCTAATACCGACGCATGTAAAACATGGCTTTGTTTCCATTTCAGATAGCATCACGTTCATTTAAATAACGATCCGCGCATAATGTCCATTTCTTTGTGTTTTCTGCCAATCAGCTCACCATGCGTGAACGCAGATCTCCCAGCAACAGAACTTGCACAATTTGGTCTAGGTATCAGTAAAACGAAGAGTACAAAACATAAAATGTTTTCTAGTATATTACGACAAAGAACTATATCTGTATACTCTTATTATAAAACATAAATATGACGGGTCTAACGCGATATGGTATGTTTTTTATTATTGTTATTAAAGTACATCCACATTGTATATATGTACATCATTGTATATATTGACATTAATTGTATACTACTCAAAGCAATATAGGGGCCACAGTTGCGCGGATAATTTCTGTTCAGTTTTTGTGGTTACAATAAACTAATCTTATCTCAATTAAAACTAATAAAACTATTGACTTTTTAATAATTCGATTATGAACTAAACAAAAATTAAAGCCTTTTTAGCTGCAGTGTGTAAAAATTTTTTTACCAATACATTATAACGTTACGATCAATTTTTTTTGTGGCCCCTATATGTTTTGAACAATATATTATTCTTATAGGCATCTACTCTGATATACACATATATATCAAATCCAGTGGTTAAATGCTCTAAGCTAACTACCAATACGATGAATATGACCCCTAGACACGTGTAAACTATTCGATTCCATATATGTTGGCTTTGTTTTCTTCTTCCACCGAAATACGAATATAACTGAGTTCTTTGAATGGTCCCGCTATCAGTGGCGTGACGTCCGTATAAGCCCATTCCCGCCGGGTTGCCCAAGGAAAGGCTTATAACCACCTTTTTCTTTAAATATGAGTAAATGAATACCAACGCTTCAGTTTCCCTTGTAATTATCCTGACGCCTCTGGTAAGTAGCTATCAGAGGCGTGGCGTCAGGAAAATTATAAGAGAAGCCGAAGCTCAACTCAACTCAACTCAACGTCAGTTAATAAATAATGGTAATAAGGAAAGAAAACAAACATTAAAGTAAAGTAAATTAACATAATAAGAGATAACTGAGACAGTGCGACGGTGCAAGAAAATGTTGTATATATTTTATTTTCCATATCTCTGTTTTGTGGTAACCATGACAATCACCGGCTCAACCGCCGTGAAGCGGCGCATCACGCATTTTCTCGATTTGTACAATTTGTAAGGTAAATATTCCCTCCCTAATTCCAATAAAAGGCTATTTAAAAAAAACTGTGGTATGTCAGAACGACCTCTCAATAATAAATATTGGTGAAAACCTACTTCAATCTAATGAAAACTCCCCGAGACACAACATTAGTGGACTTTCCCAAAACGCTCCATACTAAAGCCTATCTACTACTATCTTAGTGACGTAACACAGTTAGTACCTTGTATCGAGACATTAAGAACTTTGTTTTTTATTTTTTAAACAAAGAAGTTACATAAGTCTTAGGTATTTCTAAGACAGTACCCTGCAATACTGTATTGTACAGTTTGACTGCAGGCACAAGTCTTTATACTAATAAATAATACTATAGAATATTTATTACATATTTATATACAATATTAATATCTGTGTATTATAAGATATACGAATTCTGCAGCTATGTTAAAATTTGCGTTTATCGAAACGGTTTCATAACAATAGTTAGCATACATTTTATGGATTATTCAATGGTATTATTGTTATTTATATTTCCATGCTTTAAAAATTAAGGGCCCTACACGATATCGTACTCAAAATTAATGTAGTTCCTTATTTTGCTTCTTTTATCAGGATCTTTAAATATGGAACTTAGTATATTACATAGATGACTAAAGCTAAAAATTAAATTATATCTAAAAAGCGCTCCCGTGGCATGGTACCAAAAATACTGGCAGCATTACCTCGCTGTATGGCGATACTGATACGCTGAGCAAGGAAGCTGCCCTTTGGTTGCCATAAGTGTCATCGAGCCGGTTTGATAGCTCCTTGAAAAGGAGCCAGGCGCATGGACCCCACGGGCCCAGGGTCTTTTATAATTTTTACGAATTTTGAGATCAGGCAACATCCCTATTGACACCCCATTCGTCACCTCTATCGCCATGAAAGGTGCCAACTATAGGGACAGTGTCGAACACGTTATAGCACTTTGCATAATGAAATTTACTTTTTAAGAAACTCGTGTATCGCGCTGTTAATATTTTTGTAGGATTCATGGCCTTTATTATGAATTTTATAATTGTATTGATTTACTTAACTTATTCTTCAAGTTCACTTAACTAAAATCCTTACGGTACATATAAATACGAAAGTGTGATGGTTTGTACATTGATCGTGTTTACTTGTATCGAGTGTAACGGATTAACAATTTTTTTGCATCTCTATCTATCAGCCATGCTGAGCATAGGCCTCCCCTATAGCTCGCCACAGGGTGCGATCCTGTGCAGTCCACATCCACCGACTCCCCGCGACCCTTACGAGGTTATCCGTCCATCTAGTCGGGAGCCGTCCTACGCTGCGCTTTCCTATGCGTGGTCGCCATATTTTTTGCATACTGATAGAATATGGTCCAGGAAATGACATACTTCTTTTTTGAGATATGAAAATGCATATGCAGTTCCTGAAGTAAGTTTAAGCAACACCTTGAATGTATGACCAATCTAACTTACTTTTTTCTAAAACAATGCCCCTACAGATAAAGTCCTAATCTTATTTCATCTGTCATCTGATCGCTACGTTCAATTATGTCTTAACATGTTACTTAACACCACAAGCAAGTGGGGCGAGGGCGACGCGGTCGGCTGCGCACGCGACAGACGCACGCGTGCGGACGGACTAACTGTACAACTGATATGTATACGTAGAGATTTTTCTGGCACGAACGTCAGGCGGCTTGACTTAAAAAAAAACCGCCAAAAATATACGCGGCCGTATTTATGAAAATCCAGTGCTAGCAGAGCCCTACTCCTAAGCAAAATATACGCGGTGTTCGATCTTTTTTTTTCTTTACAAATATATAAATAATCAGGGACAATCTTACACAAATTGACCTAGTCCCAAACTAAGCAAAGCTTTTAAACACCTTGAATGGGTACCAGGCACCGATATACATAATATATAGATATATTGTAATACTTAAATACATATAAAACACCCAAAACCCAGCAACAAACATTCGTGCTCATCATACAAACACTTGGCCTGGCCAGGATTCGAACCTGGGACCGCGAGCTTCGTAGGCCGTTGGTATATTGGTTTCTGACATAGACAGAGAGACATAAAATTATACTGTTTTTAGTATTTGTTGTTATAGCGGCAACAGAAATACATCATCTGTGAAAATTTCAACAATCTAGCTATTATGGTTCATGAGATACAGCCTGGTGACAGACGGACAGACAGACAGACAGACAGTGAGACAAACAGCGGAGTCTTAGTAATAGGGCCCCCTTTTACCGGCAAACGAAAAAAACATAGAACGCGAGCTTCATACAAAATTGCAGTACAAAACAGGGTAAATATTCTAAATCCGCATGCGCGTTGTGCGACCAATAAGAGTTGGCCAAAATATTAGTCTACTTCCTAATTCCCAAAACAAATAATTGTGATTTGCCAATTTCATAATAACTGGCTGTGATTGGCTTCTAGCGCTGACGTTTTATAGTATCAACATGACGGCGACTATGAAAACGCATGCCTAGTAGATGGTAACATGCAATAAAAAGTAATTTTGTAGGCAGAATTGTCGTATTATTTAAATTTAATTTTCAGTCTTATTTTAATTTTAAATAATCATAGAATAACCTTACGTTACGCAAATAAAACTAGTCTCCAATTAAGATGTAACAGACTTATACTGTGAATACTAGACGACCATACGAGTATGCATACTTTATAGCTTGCTAAATACTTAAATACAAACAGATAATCCGACACTGGCAATCATATCTTTTGTAGGACGTTAAGACAACGCAAAAATGGAGCTTGCCTACTTTTATTGTTGCCGTGTTAGTTTGTTTTTATGGGTCAAATCTTGGAAGCTAAATTAGAACCATTTGCCGGTTTCTGATTGTACAAAATTTTTGCACACTTTTGTAAGTTTTATGACAATGCAATATTATGATAATATCGACCTGATATGATGATGGAGGCGGAAGGTGGGCATAGGAACTCTGTAATAAGTTACCGCAATCCTACCGAGTTTGAGATCTTTAGAATCAACTCGATGAGTACCTAATTGATGGATCAATGGATTATAATTCCACAAAAAGTTTTTTTTTTTTCTCGGGTGGACGCCGGACCGTCAACATCTCCTGCATCTCCTGATGATGCCTCGTAGAGAGGCAAAACACGTGTCGAGGATTATACTGTTTGGTGTTGGTTTGTTGTATTTTTTTGTGGAAACTGCATGAAAATATGCGCATGTGAGCACAATTTATTGTCACATCTAACCAAGACACAAGTTCGCGGAACAGCAAAGGGAACTATAATCCATTGATCTAGTATGGAATTCCACAAAGTAACGCCTGAATCTATCAATTAATTGATGGATGTTTAAAGAAAAGTTCCGTCCCCAATAAAAGCTTGTCACAAAATATTTTATAAAGAAACTTATGAACGTTAAAAAGGTCCATCGAGATAACTCGCCCTGTAGGTATAGCAATAAATATTTATAATTATACATTATTTTACTATGCTGATCAGGTGCCTACCGTCCAGCTTCATCATCATCAAATCAGATCGATGGTACCATTCTCATCAGGACCATTTAAATTTGTGACTATGAAGTCGCTTAACTATCTTAATCGAGATATCTTATCACCATCTACAAATCACTTATCGTAACATGCATTGGGGAGTTTCGGTGGCCTTCTGTGGTCTTCTTCGTTAGTTTACTTTACCAATGCATATTTTTGAAAGCAAATATAAATATTACAGGACAAATTTTTACCAAAATTATATGGGACTAGGTAATTTAAAGATAACACTTTTTAAGCAAAAAAAATCTTCAATCGGTCAAAGCCGTTTTCAAGCCGTTTTTTTTTTGGAGTCGGTTAAAAGACTTAAAAGTAGATATGCCGGAGATCACGAACCATACAGTTTTTTAGTCTAATCAAAATCAAAAGTCTAGTTAGGATGAACCAGATCAGATGCAATAACCATTGGTAACATTATATTCCTAAAGTGTATGATAACTTTTAAATCAAATTGCACCTTTTTCGAACACTGTATAAGTAAAATAGTTATGTGCATGAAAACATGTAGCTCAACAAATAATATATCAAATATTTAATAGCTCTTAATACCTTTTCATTCACATATTTACATTTGATGATGTAAGGTGGTATAACACCATCCCTATACAAAATCTCTTCCGACTAAAAAAAATAATATTTATGTTTACGGTATTTTTTACATGTGAAAATTGATTCCATCTTTATTTTTGTGTTTTCTAGAATGATTAATACACTATTTTGCAGAACAATAAGGTATATTTTGTCACTTTTAGAAGTGAAATAATACGACAGTCATGCAGCGCCGCCATATGCAACTGACAGCCCATTTAACCCCGTTTAGACGCCCCGCCTTTTTCGAAACATTTTTCGTGGGGTCATTTTGCGACGCTAGTTGTGCTTCTATGTTTTTTTCGTTCGCTGCGTTTACCCTTTGGGTACGGAATCCTAACAACACTAACTTTGAGCATTCACAAAATGTGCGTCAGCGTCAAACGCAGCAACACCTAGACACGTATAAATTAATTTAATTTACGTATAGGTCTCGCCCATGGCGTCGTTTTCTTGAGTCAGTTTTGACAACCTGCTTCACGGACCATTATATTTTGACCTATGATCTGAAATATGTTCCACTACTTCGCGTGTCTAATTATATCGGGGGCGAACTGTCGATAACGCAATTTCAGAACGACACCTCTAAAGTGTAACGCATACATACGCATTACATAAATCGCTTGTGAAAAGACATACTCGTAGACTTATTTTTCGTTACGTCATATTTCAAATTATCTTATTAATCAAAATATTTGCTTTACTCCATTAATTGACCACGAAAAAATAGTTCGATAAACTTATAAAATGGTCGAATCCCACGCTCGAGTGCGCATGTCAATATTGATCGATTAAAGATCTATTTGTTCTACTGATTGTGCGGAAATATACAAACATTTATTAGGCAAACAGTATTGGATAATATTATTTTCTTATATTTTCGCGATAATTACTCATTTAAATCAATAAAACAATTGAAGCAGATTATATCGCGTGTATTATCTCTTTTGAGTTTCGTACGTTTCGGAAGCTTTACAGGTTCCATGTTCACGGGGTAGACTGAGAGAAAAATGCTTTTCTTTGTCAATTTTTCTGCTTTACCCTAACATTGACTGGTAGAGAATGCCTTATGGCGTTAAGTTTGCGTTTTGTACAATAAGTTTTCTTTTTTGCTATAAAGATTGAATAAATAAATAAATAAAATTGTTTCACACAAGCCTTGGCTTACTGAAAAGAAAGAAAATTATATTATTTTAAAAACAAAAACTCAAAGTAAACTACTTTTTACCCGATACTTTTACACCTTTCGAAATTAAGGTTTTGCAGTCTTCTGTCTTGCTTGTACCTAATAAATAGTCAACTTATTCAGTTCACCAATGTGTTAAAACTTTTAAATAAACATTATGTACTTAAATAATATTGCAGCAGAAAATCAGCAGAGTAGAAAATATTTAATAATTCGAGGTTCGAAGTAGTAGAATATTTAAATACATATATTTAAAAATATACATAAATATATATTACTAGCATTTTCCCGTGGCTTTGCTAGCCTGGCTTATTTTATATTTTGCAATTTTTCCCTAAAAACAAAGTCCTTTCTAAAGTCTTGAACTAATCTACATACCAAATTTCATTTCATTTTTTCCAGCGGCTTAAGCGTGAAGAGGTAGCAGACAGACAAAGTTAGTTTCCCATTTATAAGATTAGTATGGATTTTAAACGAATTTTTTGAAGAGAAGTTAGTTTAAACCACGGATATTTTTTTGGGTTCCGTACTCAAAGGGTCCATAGATAAAAGGGGACCATAGAATTAACGTGTTGTGCTCGCTGTTATTTTGTGTACGGGACCCTTCGTGTGTGAGCCTGACTCACACTTGGTCGATTTTTTCACCTTTTTATATGACAATGTGCTAGAACTATTTCCTCATCTTGAAGGTTATATGAAGGTACAGTTGATGCCCATAAAACTAGGCCATGGACTATTTAAACCATAAAAGACATAAAATGAATGAAATACGTAACTATCTTCATATAAACCATAAATCACACGTCTTGGTAATTTGTACATTTACATATCAACAATTTTTGATAACATTTTACATCTGAATAAAACAATTTAAAGGAAAAGGATTATATCGCATATATTAGACAACCCGTGACCATGGAAAGCTAAAAGCTTCCGAAACGTCGGGAACTCAAATGAGATATAATATACGCGATATAATCCGTTACATTGTTTTGTTTAAAATTGGACCAGGATTCATGGAAGACTGTTCGAGGCCTATGTCCTAAGACATACGACATAAAGGCTAATGATAATGATTAAAAAAATATAAAACCCATACAGAAACAAGAAACAAATGAATTCATCAGTTAACGACAAGTAAGCAAGGACCAAGTAATTTCTTAACACCAAAAGTAACACTTCTACAGTTGACATTTCAACTCGTTTGTATGAATAATCGTCGTGTGCCTTCCAAAATTATGAAATGTTGATTTATTATTATGTGCGATATGTTTCAAGCACGCAACAAGATAGATAACATTAAGATTTAGATTCGTTAATGAACGAATGGTACTTGGAAGTTTACGCAAACACGTGGCGGTTTTTCACCCCAAAATCTGTGTATTTGTGGATCAGAGTTTCTGTCAATATGACATCATAGCGCTTATCGCATACACTACCGACCCACGCCTCCTAAGAATATTTTTTCTGGAATAAGTCAGGCCGAGTCACACCGGACGCGTGTGCGTGACGTGCGCGTGGCGTGCGCATTGTAAAGTACGAATCCTCATAAAAGATGACACACCGTTTGCGTAACGTGTACGTACTTCAGAATGCGCACGTCTACGTGCACGTCAGGTACACGCTTCCGATGTGGCTCGACCTGTACGCACGTATGCATGCGTTATCGCCAGTGAATGTGTTATCGTATGGGCCGATTTTGATTTTAGTTTTTTTTTGTTTAAAGGTGTTTTCATTCTCGAGCATTTTGAGCTACTTATGAGTATTTATATAAAAATTTGTATAAAAATATGTATGTGTCAGTTCATGACATGGTTGCGCTTGAACGTATGAACCGATATTGCTGTAGATTTTTGCCTTTGAAAGTAGTTTTCTTCACTCTCTAGTGTTTTATCAGCTCTTTAAAAATTATCACCATTTTTTTTAATACGTGTTGAACGTTTTTTATAGGTTCAACGATAAATTGTTTAGCTAAAATGTCGCACCGACACTTAAGCATGTATTCGAAGCACAGAAGATATTTTCCTTATAAGCTACAAGCATTTTACGGGCAGATAAATTAGATACGCAATACTTATGCTCTGAGCGCGTTTAAATTTTAAATTATTCATATTTTATTAACATTGCATAAAATAAGTTCATAGGTTCATCGTTGTAACTCGTGCAAAAGTACAAATATACATCATAGCAAAAAATATGATCTGAATAAATACTATAAGGTTTAGTTTAAAATCTATGTATATTTTCTTTCATTTTTAACCAACTTCCAAAAAAGGAGGAGGTTATATGTTCGATAGTTTGTATTTTTTTTTTATTCTTTTTTTTATGTATGTTCACCGATTACTCCGCCAATTGTGGACCGATTTTAAAAATTCCTTTTTTTATTTGAAAGTATATACTCTCGAGATAATCCCATTGCCACCAAGTTGGGATCTGATGATGGGATCTCAGAGAAATTGAGGGCAATCCTCAAATTTTATAGGGACTTATAACGTTTTTCATATATTTTCTTAAGCTATTTAAGTATTTGCATATGGTAGTCATCATCTCATCATGCTGAGCTGATGACGGAAGGTACAACTCCTTAATAGTTACGAGTTACAGGATAATTCTTAAAAAAATCATCTATTATAGGTAAATACGTTAAGACTGTTAGTCGTATTCTTTTTAGTGTGTCCCTGAAGTAGTCTCCTTATCACCAAGTCAGGATTAGATGATGGAATACCAGGGAAATCGAGAGAAACCCGCAAATATTATAGGCACTAACAATTTTTTGTATATATTTTTCTAAAGTTATCAGTTGTTTTCCTCTGGTTGTCATCATTTCATGCTGAGCTGATGATAGAAGGTATAATGAACTAACCAACTTTTACATTTCTTACTTCCAAAGACTCGAGATGCGTGCAAAGTGCCTCCTCAATCTTCCCATTCTGGGCTCTAAAAATACTTTATATCACTACTAAAATCCATCACTAAAAAGCAAAAAATATTTTTTTTACAAATAAAAAAAGAACCGACTTCAATATAAACTAAAAAGCCATTAATAATCTTTTATGTACGGTACGGAACACAATTGAATCACCTTTTGAAGTCGGTGCGAAACCTGAAGTAAATATAATTCTTTATTCAACAAAAATACGAATTACTATGACTGAATATATATGTAGGTAGATAATAACTAAAGGCTCGCCGCCGCGGTTCTTAATAGTAATAAATGAATGATTTGGAACCCACTTCAAAAGGTGATTCAAATGTGATCCGCACCGTACATAAAAGATTATTTATGGCTTTTTAGTTTATTTTGAAGTCGGTTCTTTTTTTATTTAAAATTTTTTATTCATTTTATTTTCTTGTGTGTGTTTTATACAGTTCTGGGGTTCTATATTTTGTATGAATAATGCAAATCACTTTCAACGACTTTTATAACAAGCACACACATTACAACATCGGATTAACTTAAAATTTCATATTCTGCACAAAGGGCTGATGAGTAATGAGATGATATCAGGGACAATCTTACACAAATCGACCTAGTCTCAAACTAAGCTACTATGGGTACAAGGCGACGATATACATAGCACATACATAAATAATAATCCATAAACACATACAAATATCCAAGAAGAAAGATATAAATAATTACAAATTTTCAACAAAATCTTTTCCTAATACATAAAAGAACCTCCACGTCTATAATTAAATTAATCACATTATTTTTCTGGTAGCGAAATCATTTGCAATTTTTATCTACTCATCTTAAGGCCATCTTGCAACACGCATTCTTCGATGTGTTACGATTAACTATCGATTAAACTCACAATCGATTAGGCCAATCGATTATTCGATTGTTGATTAATGATTTTATTAATGCACTTTCCAATAAAAAAAACGTAGTTACTAGCTTCAAATGCAGCAGCAGTTGAGACCTTTTAGATTGAAACTGCAGGGCAAATATAAGGTCGAAGTGAAGATCATTTGTTCATGAAGATTTATTGCAGTGATATATGGTGTTCAATGCTTTATAGGGTCAGTTTGTAATTTTGACGCCTCTATACGTACAGTACAGTCACCGTCAATCTTGTTGAATGAATTCTGAATTAAATTCAAGATTGGGCCCTATAATATCTGGGCAAATTTGAATTGAGACAAACTTTTCGTTATTGCTCCTTAAGGATATAATAAACAATATAAATCAGACTTTAACTTTGATTTCTGGCATTTCTAATGCTTGATATCCTGTTGGTTCCATTTAATTTAGAACACTAATGGATACTGTTATAAATGTCGTAAAAATGAAATTTACATGGGATTTTTTTTGTATGTGTCGTTGTGGCATCATCACGCCAAATCGGCTAAACAGATTTCAACTATTTTTGGTACACGGGTAGCTGGGCATCTTCAAATGGTTAAATAACACTTTACCCGACTAGGCTAAAGAAAAAAAGAGGGTTATGATTTTTTCTCCTCCGCGGACGAAGTATAATATTATATAGTATAAAATATTATTCTAGAACGTTCCCTTCTAGAATAATATTATATTTGTTATCTATGATATGAGACTTCAGAATCTACGGATAGTTTACTTTTATGTGATACCTATTGTTTTATATGTATACTTATAAAGTTGTAAAAATAAAATGTTTGTCTGTGTCGTTGTGGCTTCATCACGCTAAATCGGGTAAACGGATTTCAACTATTTTTGGTACACGGGTAGCTGGGTATCTCCAGATGGTTAAAGGATACTTTTCACTCGACTATGCTAAATTAAAAAGAGGGGTTATGACTTTTTCTCCTCCGCGAAGTTTATTCGACTTAATACACAGATTAAATAAGTTCGTTATAATTTACTGATTTTAATACGTATATAATAATGAGAGGCCCAAATTTACTACATCTCGTAATAACAACGGCTATAACACATAACCTTTACAAATAAAATGTGTTACAGAAATATTATTCCCTAAAACAATTTATTTCGAACATCTAAGTCACGAGTTAATCAAAACGCGGTCATTACAGGTCGGAATCATTTGTTTGGAACAATATAATTTGGATTGGATAACTCAATTAAAATCATCGCACAAGTAATTAGAGTGATTCGGGTCAAGTCTCAAGTATGCGCACTTTGGTAAGGACTCATCGCGTTTATAATATAAAAGTAAGAAATATAAAGGCAGGCTGATATGATATAAGGTCAGGTGGGGTAAGAGAAACACCGGGGTAAGAGAAACATTGTAAATGTGATACTGAAAACTGATATATGTGTCAATGGAAATAGAGTTGGGCCAATTGCATGGATTCTCTTTCCCCATTAAATAAATGATGTTTCCCTTCCCCACCTGACCTTATTTAGGTTCTCAATTGAATTTAAGACAAAGCCGGAAATCATTATAGATTTTTATTATTATCATTTAATTAAGCAAAGTCGATATGCGCTTACTTAACCCTCGTTGGAGATAACTGTGCGCACCCGAATGGGGTAAGTAAACGCACATTGATTAATGTATTAATAGTAAGAGGTCAGTTCATTTGTTTTAGGAATTATTTAGTGTGTAATAGAAACAATACTATTTTAGGAATCTTCAATAAAAGTATCACATACAAAGACTAATGTTATCAGTTTATTTATTGATTTCATAGTTACATTGGAAGATGGTACATTTTATATTTTACCGCTGTGAAATACCTCGTGCCATCAATCATTGCGATACATGCACTATACCATTCCTCAGTTAGTGCGCTCTGTATATGAGCCATTAGCATATATAGAGGACAAGTCTCGGTAAAAAATTTCTCCATCAAAATTTTCTGCTTAGGGGTATAGGAGGAGACCGAAATGAAAAACCTCTTTTTTCTTCAGCATCCTATAACTATCTGTAGATGACCAGCTACCTGAGTACTAAACATAGTTTAAATTCGTTTAGCCGTTTTTGCGTGACAAAGCTACAACGACACATACAAACATACAAAAATTAAAATATATATATATATATATATATTTCGATTCAGTGACCTCCAAATGGTCCGTATTACTTTGTTTTTCAATATCCTCAATGTACAGACATTACATTTGTACAAGTTTATAATAGTCTAGATATTTTTATAGTAGTGATATTATAGGCTACTTAATGTCCTGTAATTCAGGCGAAGTCGCGGGATATACTACTAGAATGATATGCAAAATCACTCATATAGGATTTAGTTAATCCCTCCAATACTTATTGAGTCGATAAGCTCTTAACAAAGGGCTGGTCCGTAGCTTAACGGAGGGCAAGGTCGGAGAGATCTCGGGTACCTGTGAAAAACAAACACATCACACTCTCGTGACCTTTAGTTACGTGTAGCATAGATCAAAGTGTGAAACAGTGAGCATGAAATAATAACGACCAAAGTAACCAAATACACGGTGTTCGCGAAGAATAGGAAAGATTTTAACCACGCATTCCTTAGGTCATTAGGAGCAAAAAATGTTATATAAACCCCAGGCACAGTTTAGTTTAGTTTTAGGCTTAGTTTGGAAGATATCAATTTTCATGTAAACATATTGGTGGGTATGAAGTGTGCGCGCGGCGGAGCACGATGACCCTGCCGCGCGCACACTTCTTACTCGCCCCAGCTGTCTTTCCCCCCGTCGCCCGAACATCATGGGAGTGTCACGAAAGAAATTGTCAAGCTATATTAATCTATGTTGTACAGAAGGGGCGTGTTTTGAAATTTGGCGGCCTGGGCCAATAAGTTTCGCCGCCCCATAAGTTAAAGAAAAATCGGCCAAGTGCGAGTTGGACTCGCGCACCGAGGGTTGCTACGTCGCCCCTGGCTGTTTTCCGCCCCGGGCCATGGCGGCCCCTTGGCCCAAGGGTAAATACGCCCCTGTGTACAGTTAGCAATAAATAGATAGTGACACCCAAATAAGTCACCAAATATATTTAGTTTGATACACAATCTTGTTCCAACTGTCATAAAGACGTGTACTGATTGTACAATCAAGTGCACAAATATGTATCGAATTAATCCTTTCGTAAATATGTAATATACGTTGGGGTAACACGGGAGTAAGGGACCGACTAAAACTTTACCGAAAATGTTCTTAAAGGCATTGAAATAAAATTAATCTTTCGAACACATTGAGACGTTTCAAAGAGCCCAAACTCCGTAGGATTGCGCTATTTTATTACAGAGTTCCTATGATCACCTTCCTGCTTCATCATCAGATCAGCTCGATGGTATCATACTATAGCATTGTCATCGAACTTACATAAGTATACAATTTTAGCTCAATGCGGAAACCGGGAAGTAGGTCAAATTTAACTTGCAAGATTCGACCCGAACATACATTTAGTTACATTGCAAGTTTAATAAAACCTTGTAAAATATAGTAAATGGGCATTAATTTTACTTCGTCATACTTTTAAGTGTGATAAAAATAAATTGTTTTCTCATAAGTTTTACGTTTCTGAGATCCGAAAATTTGGCAGCAAAGTAGAAAAAGTTATAACTAATGAATGTAAACTAATATTACAACGGAGTTCGTTAGAGAATCTCAGTAATCTTAATCTAACACTAAATCTTCAACCTTAATTATAGAAAACTAGACGGCGCCCGCAAATTTGTACGCCGAGGAGAAAAAGTCATATCCCCTCTCTTTGCTGTCGACTGCGTAGTCGGTTCCTATGACCACGTTCCTGCTCCATCATCCACCGACTTACATAAGTATGCCAAATTTTACCGCAATCTGGAACCGGGAAGTAGGTCAAATTTAACTTGCAAGATTTTACCCGTACAAATATACATACATTACATACATACACATCATGATTTTCAAGAATTCAGTCAATTTTATAGTTAACTATCCGGTGACTTTAGTAACCACACAAACATTCGAAAATACAGGAAATATTGATTTTTAATTAAACATGATTACATGACCCTTTCTCGAAAGTAATCTGATAAAAATTAAAGAAAGAAGGCCGTTTGGCCATCGAATAATGTGACGTCACAGAAAGGAATTTAGTGGACCTACAAACTTCACAGCCAATTTAACCTGCCAGTCAAACATGTATTATGTTGTAATTGTAACTTAGTATAAGCGACAAATTTTGTAAATGTACACACTGTTTATATTAAAAAGAAAGGTGTGTACTTCAACCTGAAAGGCCGGCTACGCACTTGTTACTCCTCTGGTACTGCAGGTGTCTATGGGCGGCGATGATCGCTTACCATCAGGCGATCCGTCTGCTCGTTTGCCTCCTAAACTAATTTTACATATCTTACTAGTAGGTATAATATTAGGGGACAATTTTACACAAATCGAATGAATCCCATGGAAAGATTAATAAGGCTTGTGTTATGAGTACTAGGCAACGATATATTTGTTTGTTTGTTTTGTTTATATATATTTTATTGTACATAAACATAATGAAAAAAATACGGCAAGGTATTAAATGTGTACATAAGCGAACTTATCCCTTTAAGGGATCTCTACATATATTTTCTTATATATACATTGAAAGAAAACATCCAAGACTCATGTACAAATATGTATGCTCATCACACAAATAATTCATTTGTTCTCTACTTGCCTAAAACGTAATATAAGTACCTATGTGGCTACATAGTCTAATTCGCACATTGCCTAAAACGCAAACTTCCTAATAGGGTTTATTCATGAATTCTAATTTTTGCTTTATTAAAAGCTCATTCATGTAACAAACAGTAGACAAAAATATTTTTTTGGAATACCTATAAAAATAACCAAGATATAAAGCCATCAAACATTTAATTATATCTCTTTCTAGCAAAATAGAATTTAATATGGAGTTTATATGGCCAGAGTGCATGATGACGTAACAGTGCATATTGGACCTCTCTGTCTAATTAGTAGTTTAAAAACTGAAATAAAATATAAATGAAATATTTCCCCTTACCGGGATTTGCACACAGGACCCTCAGCTTCGCAAGCAGCGTCACTCCCGCTGAGCTAAACCGGACTTCAGTGCTCAATATAACAGAATATCACCAAAATATTACAAAGATAACAAAACAACAACGTGACGTATATGTTTACTTCAAGCCTGAGGATACACAAAAATATTATGCATTCGCTATTGTAAAACATAACGAAGACATAATCCAAGGTAAATAGCTTGGCTTAAGTGATTTAATGATTTAGCCGCCCACCTACTGAATATATATGAATTAAAATTACTTTAATATGCAAACGATTTTCGTTTGTTTTTTTAAATAATGTTTTTATTTATATGTCTAAACCTGGTAAAATAGACATCACAAAGTTTAAACCCTAGCGAAAGCGGTCAACATCTATGTTCCAAAGAGTTTTTCCAAGTTAAATAAGTTATTTATCTGAGTATAGTTGGTTACAAAAGTAGTGTACTCATACTTTAACCCAGGTCTAAGGCTTGACTTCAAAAAAATAGTTTTCTAACTCTATGGACAGAGAACAAGGACCATTAAAATAAGAAAACCGTCAATCTCCATACAAAAAGCCGTTCCACAACGCCATCTATGTATACATAATAATCATTATTTTCAATTTTTCAACTTTGCAGGGTTGACACAGTAAATGAATACGTTATATTGTAAGTAGTTACAGCATGCAGTTCATAATTTATCGACAATTTACAATCTTACTAGGTGGATGCTCGTAAACTAACGATGTTCACTAGAGATGTAGACAACTTTTTTTTGAGGTATATTATAGAACGACCTTTCAATAATAAAAATGTTGGTGAAAAAACTACTTCAATCTTATAAAAACTCCCCGAGGTACAAATGTTAAAGTCACATTTTTGGACTTTCCTAAAGACGCTCCATACCGTATCCTACTACTACCTTGTATAAAGGTGCGTCCACATTTGTATCATTTGCCCGTATCAGATCATCGTCGCGTGGCATGATCGCGTATCACGATCACGCGTTTGGACGTTACGCCGATCGGATCGCTCGAAATCCGTTTTGCTACGCGTATCACACAGTTATATCGGACGAGTACGGCATGATCGGCGCGCCGACAGTAAGCGTCCAAGCAGCGCGCTACGCAGTCATGCCACGGCATGGTGATCGGATACGAGCAAATTATACAAGTGTGAACGCACCTTAAGGAAATTAAGAACTTTGTTTGGCAGCTATGTTAAAACTTGCGTTTATCGAAACGGTTTCATTTTCATAAAAAACCATACATTTCATGGGTTATTTAATGGTATTATTAAATATTAATATTTTCGTACTTTAAAAACAGACTTTCCTACACAACTTTAAAGGCATTCATAAAACAAGCTACACACAAGGCATCGAAATCGATTTTTTTTAACCGACTTCCAAAAAAAGGAGGAGGTTCTCAATTCGACGGAATGTTTTTTTTTTTTTATGGATGTTTACCGATTACTCAAAGACTATTTGACAGATTTCAATTTTTTTTTTTTTGGTTTTATAGAAGGTACTTTCTAGTTGGTCCCATTTAATTTTGGTGAAGATCTGATGATGGAATCCATGAGGAATTGAAGGAACTCCTCAAATATTGTAGGCATACATATAGCGATTTTGGTACTATAAAAAACATAATAAGCATTTGCATTCAGAAACTGTAAATTGGTGAAGTGGAACTGATGCAGAAGACCACAGAATGCCATCGGAACTCCTCAATGTTAAATGATTTACGGGTGGCGACAAAATATCTTGATTAATTTAGCTAAGCAACTTCATAGTCACAAATTTAAATGTTCCTGATGAGAATGGTACCGTCGAATTGATTTGATGATGGAGCCGGAAGGTAGGCACCAGATCTATGTAATAAAATAATGTATCCTAGCCGTGTTTGGGCTTGTTCGAATCGTCACGAGATACACTTTTAAGTAACGATTAATTAAAAAGGGTAAAATAAATAAACTTTTAATCAAAAAAATAAAACCGACTCCAAGAAAACTAAAAGGTGAAAAATAACGCCATAATTCAGTTTCTTCAAATTACTTACAAGTAACCGTTTGTATACTCAATCTATACACTATATACAATTAATGTTATTTTGGAGTCGGTGCCATCGTGTCACAACTTACTAAAATCGTCAATTTTCAATATTTTACACATTCTTTATATGGCACCGATGCCAAAATAAGATTAATTGTATATACTGTATAGATTGAGTATACAAACGGTTACTTGTTAGTAATTTGATGATACTGAATTATGGCGTTATTTTTTTCTTTTTAGTTTTTTTTTTGGAGTCTGTTTTATTTTTTGTTTAAAAGTTTTTAGGATTTCTATAATAGAAACTATAATTTATCATCAAAATTTTATTTTTATTTGAAAACAGTCTACGTCCCATACAATGACATTATACACTGCTTTCCCGTACTAAAAGTTACAAATGCAATAGTGTAGGTATCTGTGTGCCTACCATGAGCTGAGTTTACGATCGGCGCTAGCGAGTATCTCGTATGAAGAGTCAGTGCACCTCTCTCGCACGCGCTAATAGTGCGAAAGTGATAGACCGTCATCGAGCGCTCCATACTCGCTCATGCCGAACTCATGGTAGGCGCACTGTTAGATGTCCGTCTTTTACGCCACAATAAAGCTACGGATCGACATGATTTACGTATACCTGCCTGTTATCAGTATGGTTTCCTAAGGGTAAGAAAGATACGTGTATATGTCCCAGAAAACAAACCGTTCCCAAAGGTTAAATACCCATAAACGTTTCTCACTCGTGAAGCTGTTGGATAATTTAACAAATTCAGTGAGAATTTATTCCAAATCCTCGGCTAGGTAATAAACATGCTAACTTATGCGATGACCCAAATTGCCTCCTGTTTACTATGTCATCAGACGACGACGGGGCCTTGAATAGAAATCTTTATCATCTATACTATTACAAAGTTGTAAAAATGAAATGTCTGTATATACATTGAGGATATTTTCAAAAAAATGATTGTAACGGATGTCAGTGAATTTCTGGATTTTTTGTATGCGTCGTTGTGTAGCATCATCACGCCAAATCGTCTGAACAGATTTCAATCATTTTTGGTACTCGGGTGGCTGGGTGTTCACAGATAGTTATAGGATACTTTTTACCAGACTAAGCTATAGACAAAAAGAGGGGTTATGACTTTTTCTTCGCCGCGAATGAAGTTGCGGGCGCCGTCTAGTTCTTTGTAATTAAGGTCCGAAGATTTATTGAGACTCACTGACTAACTCTGTTATAATATTAGTTTAGATTCATTAGTTATAACTTTTTTCTTTGCTGCCAAATTTTCGGATCTCAGAAACGTAAGACTTATGAGAAAACATTTTATTTTAATCACACTTAAAAGTATGTTAAAGTAAAATTAATGCCCTTTTACAATATTTTATAAGTTTATATTTAACTTACAATGTAACTAAATAATATATTATAGGGGAAGGGAAGGTAAGACGGACCAATTAAGGAAAAACCGACATAAAAAAAAATAACAGCTTATTCTCGTTTTTTTAACGTTACATAATTGAGCATTTATTAATTGTACCTATATTAAAGGAACAAATCAATCAGAACAGACATGTAGAAAATATTGCATGAGTTTCAAAATCCTCGTTTTGGTTCGTTTTGCCCACATGTTAAGGCAAAATGAACCACACATGAAGGTAAAATGGACCTATTGCTACATATGAAATAAATGAAATAGTTTGTGTACTTATTCAAAAGCACACCTTTCACAAATGAACCAAACATCTTCATCGTCATCTTCAACACCGGAACAACTGCAGTGTGCCCATAAAGAGCATGATGGACACTAAATCCAGCCTTCTGTGGACTCAGAAAATAGATGAGTACAATAAAAACAACGGACTCCTTCTTCATCTTCACTAGATGATTTTCTTTCTCTGATTGATGATTTTACGTCTTTGGTAGTTTCATATTTAGTCAGTCTTATCAACAAAGTATTTTTTGGAACCTTATAAGTGGTGGCGGCCTTGCTAACTCTCATTTTGCGAGTTGCCACCTTTTCTATGGCATTTTTCATGTCCTAGTCACGCCAACATTGGCGATCCGACTTTCTCTTATAATTATTAACCATCTGGAATATATATATTTTTTTTAATTATAGAATTTCTAAAGTAAAATCCCAAAGAAATATACTTGAAGGCAAAACGGACCACGTAGTCCATTTTGCCCGTTCCATTTTGCCTTTTCGGTAGGTACCTACGTAAATAATAAATAATTTTAAGGTCGTAAATAATAAGTTGCCTGCGAAACTTTCTTATTTTATCGTAGAAATAAAGTGAAATAGAGAGTTCGTATAACAAAAAAACTTAGAAATTTATATTAGTAACGTAATAAAAGTGAAGGCTGATCAAAATTTGCTGTTTTTACATCAAAATAGACAAAAATTTACTAACCTTACTTTACTAATCGCGTGCCGCCGCATGAGCGCTCCAAGGACACTGACTGAAAAGGAGTAAGACGCGACTACTAAGATGGTGCAAGTTGGCATTCGATAGCGGTAAGAGTTTCAAAGTTATAAGCTAGGTCCGTTTTTCCCATACGGTCCGTTTTACCTTCCTTTCCCCTATGTTCTAAGGAATCTTGTAAGTTAAATTTGACCTACTTTCCGGTTTCCGATTGAGCTAAAATTTTGCATAATTATGTAAATTTGATGACAATGCAATAGTATGATACCATCGAGCTGATCTGATGATGGAGCAGGAAGGTGATCATAGGGACTATGAAATAAAGTAATGCAATCCTACCGAGTTTGGGCTCTTTAGAATCGTCTTGGTGAGTAGTTGGATGTGCAAGAAAAGTACAGTCGGCGATAAAAGCTTGTCACAAAAATGAAATTTTGGCAGGAACTTATATTTAATAGTAACCAAGTTAACACCTTTAAAAGGTCCTGCCATTCATTTGCAATGTATTCCCAGAGAATGTAACATTGTGTATTGTTTTTTGGGTTACGATTAAAATACAATCAATATCATTAAACAATAGGTTTTGTAAAAAAAATAATGTAAACAGAAATGTTTTATGAGGAGTAGGACTAAATACATTTTAGTCATACAAATACAAATTGACGACACGTTTGGCTCAGTGGGTTGTACAACGGCCTACGAAGCTGGTGGTCCCGGGTTCGAATCCCGGCCAGGGCAAGTGTTTGTGTGATGAGCACGAATGTTTTTTCCTGTGTCTTGGATGTTTTCTATGTATTTAAGTATTATAATTTATCTATATATTATGTACATCGTCGCCTAGTACCCATACTACAAGCTTTGCTTAGTTTGGAACTAGGTCGATTTGTGTAAGATTGTCCCTGATATTTATTTATTTATTATTTAGAGAAGTTTTCTGCGTAAATGTTCTCTATTTCACCTCCTATTGTTATAAATTCTCACCTACCAGAACATAGTTAGTTTCAACGACACCTTATTTAAGTAAAAAACCAATAAAAATGAAGGCACGAAACTAACAAGCATGCTCAAAAACCAATTGCCTACTTAAAGTAATAAACACCATTGTGTAACAGGTTGTTTCGGCAAATCCGAGATTACCGCTTATAACCAAATTATAGGTGGTCATTATGACGTACCGACAACAAACAAAGAGAAAGTTTACGTGCGCAGACGATGCAGCAAGACTGGATGTGCGCATGCGTGAAGAAACCAGTTGGAATTATAAAATGCTCGTACAAATCACTAAAACAGATAACGTTGTATGCACATCATTCGCTGTTTGCATTTACCGTTTTTGTTTGGGTATTATTGTGGTTTCGGTTAGTTTTAGTTTAATTTAGCTTATTGTTTACCTTATTTAGTACAGTTGGATTTTTCTAGCAACAACTTTTTGACAGCTGTCATCCCAATACAATCGCAATGGCGCGAAGGCGTAAATGTACTTGGATGTCAAAAATTAATTGTCTGTCAAAAAGTCGTTGCTAGAAAAATTCAACTGTAGTTACTATTTAAATAAAACAATTTAACAGACTGACCAGTCCACCCGTGACCATGAAAAGCTGAAAAGCTTTCGAAACGTCGGGAACTCAAATGAGATAATATACGCGATATAATCGGTTAAATTGTTTTATTTCAATGAGTAATAATCGCGGAAACAGAAGAAAATATTATGTAGTTACTTTTTATTTACTAATGATGAAAAACGTTTTATTTTATGTATTAGGTCTGCCAACCGGTCTGCAAAGCGGTTACAATCTTACATTATTACAAATGCATGTATGTTATGCTTAATAAGTTATTGCACATAGGCAAACACGACATGCATAAACAATCTTAATTAAGCGAAATTACGATTTTAAGAAGCTAATTTACTTAGCTAGAAGTCTTAGATGCCAATTCATGGATCTGAACAGTTTTTGTGAACCTTTATTTGTAAAAATAAATAACTGTTACTGTTGTAATCGTTTAGGATGTTGTTGTAATTAAAGGTAATACGTAAATCTCTGTCAAGAATTTCATTTTTGTGATAATCTTCTATTACTGCCTGTACTTTTCTGTGAACACCCGTCAACTCCTCATTGAGATGATTCTAAACAGCCCAAACTCGGTAGAATTGCATTATTATGTTATAGAGTTCCTATGACCACCTTTCCGCTCCATCATCAGATCAGCTCGATGGAGATATGCTGAATCAGCTCGAGAATCATACTATTGCAGTCCACCGAACTTACATAAGTATGCCAAATTTTGTCTCAATTGGAAACCGGGAAGTAGGTGAAATTTAACTTGCAAAATTCCACTCGAGCATACATAACATTGCAAGTTAAATAAAAGCTTGTATAAAAACCAACAACGCTGATCATTACTTTATTTCTTAAAACATATGTTTTTTTTGATGCCAACAAATATAAAAATCTGCAGTTTCTTTTTATTTTATTAACTACTTACTAACTTTCTATTTGCGTAATATCAAAGAAAATGTCATAAAATTACCCGTCAAGGTCACTAGCGGAACTTCGTCTAGATCTGACTTGCTCCTGTTGCATACCGCCGTCCTGCGCTGACGCAACGCGACTTTTCACTCGGTTACGGCACATTATACAAGCGACATTGAAACCGACTGACCGCGATTCGACCCTAAAAAATAAACGAGATTGGCGTGTGTGTTTACCAACTGATCTGTCAACTGAGGCCCAATTCTGGGATTTTCTTAAACTAGGAATTACAATTAGACAATTACATATCTACCAGCACTTACCGATATCCCCCATGTAAAGTCCTACCCCTTCTCATCCTTTTAAGGGATGATTTCCGGGAACATTTTATGTCCTCCCCAGGGTCTAAAATTGTGATGTTGACTGTACTCGAATAAAAATGAAACTTTGATGCGAAATGTTATTTTCTATGATAGAAATCCTAAAAATATTTTTGAGTTAACGAATAGCTTATTATATGCCTTTAAAGTTGAGTGGGAGAGTTCGTTTTTAGGGTTCCGTACCCAAAGGGTAAAATGGGACCCTATTGCTAAGACTCCGCTGTCCGTCCATCCGTCTGTCTGTCGTCTGTCCGTCTGTCTCCAGGCTGTATCTCGTCAACCGTGATACAGTTGAAATTTCCACAGATGATGTATTTCTGTTGTCGCTATAAATAACAACAAATACTAAAAAATGTATAATTTTATGTCAAAAACCAATATAAAATGATCGAACACCGCGTGCATTTTGCTTAGGAGTAGAGCTCTGCTAACACTATCCAGTGTTAGCAGAGCCATTTGCATAGATACGGCCGTTTGTAGCGTATATTTTGTACAGAACCCTCGGTGCACGAGTCCGACTTGCACTTAGTCGGTTTTTAAAGTATGATAATATTAATAACGAATAAGACCATAGAAACTCATGTAATGTATAGTAACTTTTTGTTATTCTGGGCTTTAATATGGAGCGTTTTTTGGGAAAGTCAAAAAATGTTATTTTACCGTTTTTGTATCTCGGTGACTTTTTATGAAATTGGAGTAGTTTTTTTCAACAATGTTTCTATTATCAAGAGGTTGTTCCATAACATATACCACGAAAAAATGTTAACATCCTAATTATCTCCACGCCAATGTGGTTCATCGGTTTAAGCGTGAAGAGGTAACCGACAGACTGTGTTACTTTCACTGTATCTATAGGTACTATTATAAATTTGTAAAAAGGAAATGTCCGTTAAACATTAAAGATATTTTCAAATATATACTGTCACTGAATCGTTTCTTTTTGCATTATTTTTATGTTTGTTTGTATGTGTTGATGTGGCTTTATCACGTCAAAACCAATAAACCGATCTGAATTTTGGTACACGGATAGCTGGGCATCCACAGATGGTTTAAGGGATACTTTTGACTCGACTACGATGAAGAAAATAGAGGGTTATAACTTTTTCCGCTGACAAAGAATGGATGGATATGGATATGGATTGAAAAAGCCTAACCTAAATGCTGCCGCATGCAGCATCGCACAGTGGCGGTCTTCCCCTCCCCAAACGTAAGTATGGACTGCTACCATTGAAAAATCTCCTAAACATATCAAATTTATAAAAAAAAACATCTTATTAAACCTGGGTATTGAAGTGCACCTGGGGTCGCAGGGCTTGAGTTACCAGTGCTTAGTGCTGCCAAGAATAATAGCTGCTAATAGTTTAATTGACAACATTTTCAAACCAAGTAATATTAAATCAACACCCATTCTGTTAATTCATTATCAAGGAACTCGAAAATATAAATATATTTTGTTGCAACTCGTTTCGAAATTATTCAAGGAAATATCTAGGAAGCATACGATTCTCTAGATGACGTCACTAGGTGGATATGGCACAGTAGTTATACTAAATCCGTAATTAGTAATAGTGCTTCTGTATGATTTTCTACGCTGTGTACGTGTTCTTTTAGAATGAGGAACCTTTGAAATTGATTTTTTTATATGAAATCGGGACATTTTCGAAAGTTTCATAATGTGGTTATATTTATTATTTTATCTTCTATTTGATTTCATCGACAAAAAGCCTGGTTACAAAAAATGTTTTTTGTCAATTATTATGGTAAAATGTTTTACTAACAATAATATATAAGTACAAATAATGTCCTAACACCATGATCCCAGTTGGTCGAAAATAAATAATAATAATTATTATTATTATTATCATCTCGGCTGGATTCAGACTTTAGATTTGTTGGTCACGGTGACATCTATAGTATTATAAAGTTGTAAAAATTAAATGTCTGTACATTCATGATATTTTCAAATAAATGATAGTAATAAACTATTTGAAGGTAAGTTGAATATATTTGTTTTTTATTTTTTGTATGTTTGTATGTGTCGCTAAACCGATTTCAACCATGTTTGGTACAGGGGTAGCTGGGTATCTCCAGATGGTTATAGGGTACTTTTTACCCGACTACGCTGCAGAAAAAAGAGGGGTTATGACTTTTTCTCCTCCGCGAACGAAGTTGCGGGTGCCTTCTAGTATAAAGATAAGATAAGATAAAGATATAACTTTATTGACAAAAAGGTATAAACATTAGTCGAAGTCCCTGACTTTTGAGCTAGGTAGAAACCTGTGTGACAAAAGTCAGTGTCCTCTCCCATTCAATTTCTGTTACATTTTGCCTTACTACTGTACTTAAAAGGTATAGAGGTAAAAGGTTTGTGTGTGTATACATAGGTATATAAATATATGTATATATGTATATATATATATGTGTGTATGTGTATATAATTATAAGTATTTTTATATATATAGTCATCGCATAATTTAAACATAAGATTAGGGTAGCAGAGCTTCAGTTTTACAGTAATTCAGTAACATTAACCAATTTTTTACTTTATAGTATACAATAGAAATAGTTGTTCATATTGACGGATAATACTAAGTGTTAAAATTAATGTAAATCAAAATAACACGGTGCATATAAAGACATATTTTCATATAGCACACCTTATTTCATATAGCACAAGATATAGGTATGCTATAATTATTGCACACACAAACAAATTTACAGTAAAAACGCACATTAAGTTAAGTATCAAAATATTAAGTTGCAAAAATGTATCCTTCAATCTCAACTCTAGCTAGAAAGTGCCTAAATAAATAGTGATGTGATGTACAGCGGTTGAATTCCTGGCATCACCTGATTCCACGTTCTCCATTTCGTCACTATGGGACTAGACGTGGATTTGGATTCCACCCTTTTGTTGTTGATATGACAACGACTCGAACAAAGCGATTTGCTTCCACATTCCTCGTTAGGACGGCTAAGGAGTGGAACTCTCTTCCAACATATCTTTTCCTGGAACAATATAACTTGGATCTCTTCAAGACGAGAGTGAATATACTATTTACGTAAGCATGCTCCATCTTCAGCTTCACCGTCGTTTAGCAACAGGGGATTGTATCAAAATGCTTGCCTATCTTACATTAAAAACATTTAAAAAAAAACAAGTACTCTCAAATTTTTCGTCTACAACTTACAAAATGTTGCGAAAACCGCTAAGCGCTATCACAGCTAGAGCGGTACCGGTTTTTACCGTGAAAAAGATTTAATTAACCACTTTGCACATTATTTGCGAGTGTAAAACTGCCAAGTGACTAGGCTGCGTAAACGAGGCCACGTTTCATAACTCTGGTAAATATTATTAGTAGTTTGACGAGAATTATGAGTGGCAATTTCTTCTCTTGCGGTTGTTTTGTTTAACTCTCGGTTAGTTAGGAAATGGACGAGATGGTGGACGTTTAAGGACTTAATAGCTTAGTGCCTAATAAAGCCTATATAAAGCTAGGGGTCTCGGGTGCAAGTCCCGGTAAGAACGATTTTTTTAGGGTTCCGTAGCCAAAATGGTAGAAACGGAACACTTTATAGTTTAATCATGTCCGTCCATCCATCCGCATGTCACAGGCATTTACTCAAAGATTACAGAATAATCCATACTTGTTGTAACCAAAGTACAATCGCTCCATAAATACATATATAACTGAAGCGGATTTTTTTTAACAACGATCACCATGTGGTACATATTTCGACAGTTCTTCTAAAAACAATTTTTTGATTGAGTGAATATTTTCTGGAATAATCGATCCGAAAGTTGCGTAAATTGTGTCGTCCTCCCCTCCCTCCTTGACCTTCCAACCGTATGTCCAAAATATGAAAAATATAGAAAAGAAACTTAATAAAAACTTACAATGAAAATTATTATCAACTGCGATTCTCAGCAAAAGGACGTAAGTGCCGATGAGATACGCACTTTTACTGTTCCGCTTTCTTAGTAGTAACGGCCACGGAACCCAACACTGAACATGTTCCGACATGCTCTTGGCCGATTTTTATGATGTGCAATTATTATTTTTTTGAGTCCTACGGGGCTATGATGCTCGTTCATTGCGAGAGAACAAAATAAAGATTCTTACCCAATTTTCAAGAGACAGTCAAGGTTAGCGATCAAACGAAAAGTATCATTCAAATCGGTTCGAAATTGGCGGAGATACGATAGCATTTTAATAAATAAAACCAAAGTCGAACTTTTTATGAACTGTTTCAAGTCTTTACAAACGAATTAAGTTACTGTCACTTAGCTCGCACCAGCTGGTGTAAGCCTTAATGATTTCTTGTAAGTAAAAAAACGATTTTAGCGGTCCTTAAGTTGACGCTTACGAAGTGTAAAAATACATTGAAAAAGGCATTATACTGCAATCAAAATCTACTTAAGGCTAAACGTAGAAAATCAACAAATCCACTTATCAAGTTAAAGTCACAAAATCGCCCCGTTCACTGGAAAATAACCTTATTATCAATGGAACAAGGCTACATTTCCAAGAGCAATGCTACGCGACATACTAATTTTGGACGGCGTAACTACCTACTAAGGAAATTTGTCTTTAAAAGAAAAGTGTCATACAAATGTACTATACAAAAACTTGGTTGACCACTTTTCGATTCTATTTTATGTGTTTTAAGGTTTAAAAATGGTAGATCAAATGCTTGGCCGACCGTACAACCAACTTTATACACTCGTCGAGACCGAACGAGGCTGGCATGCTCTCCTTTTCTAGCGCATGCCGTTCAAAAAGAACGGCATGACTACCCGTATGAACTCGGTGAGAGTCTATAGCTGATATACGAATTTCTTAGTTACTTACTACCTTTTAATTTTAGGTGGCATCACCATGTGTTCCAGTTACCAATAGGGTTGGCACCCGAGCTATAATATTTATTGGTATTTTTATGTTTGATAAAAGTGGCGTGTAGAAGTACTTTGGTCAAACACATATAAAACATTAAATGTATTTAAAAAAGCTAGAACTCATCATAAGGAAGTAAATAGTGGTATAGAACCAGTAAGCTACATCTTCAGTCCTCTAATTTATGCAGTTACAATTGTAAATGTATTCATTTGAATTATCGACATAATACGTAAACATGGAATTCGAACATTTAAATGGTGTCAAGTTTAAAAATTTTCAACAACGTCAAATTATAGATAAACAAACAAAAAATAAATTATATATTCACCTTCTTGTCCTCTTTACGTGAGTTATTTACTAAATGTATAATTATTGTAGCGTCATTACTACCAAAAAAACTTCGTCGTTAAACAATAAGAAAATTGTTTTGAACGTTTAATATAAGAAAGAGGTGGCAACCCTAGTTACAAGTGACATGTACTTACGCCATTACCGGTGACCTTGGATTTTTTATACTTTTTTGAACGCGTGCGCATTCCTTTACTTTTACTCGCGATTGCTATCAAATTAAATGGGTGCCAGCGATCGTGTTGACGCGTTGAAGTCTCAACTGATATGACTTGAGGTTAGGTTAGCTGTCAGGAGAGTGATGTCTGAGGTTCGTGTCTGATTTAAAACAGACTTTAAAAAAGAGGTTATAATTTGAATGTATTTTTTTGTTGTAATCTAGATTACGATGGTAGCATACGAACGCTCCAAGGACGTTCAATGTCGTTGTAACATTTTTTTATATAAATTTTCAATTTACTCTAAAAATTTGAAGAAAGAAAGAATTTAATTCTGCTTTGCTCTGAAGCACAAACACATAAGATAAAAATTTATGTAATAAACAACATGTCGTCACACGGAACGCCAAGATGAGAAGTCTGTCAAGGGACATGGACTTTCGAATAATTTGAAATATCCGGGACATCGGCCCTTCGAAAAATCAGACATTTCAGGGACATTGAACATTCGAGTAATTAGAAATTTTATATACTTTAAATAAACTTTATTATTTGAGATAATCAGTTTTAATGGGATGTAATAAATACGCGTGCATGAAATCAGACGATACCTACGTATTTTCATAACATTCATAACAAGCACACGTCAAACATTAAAACCGAAACATTTTCCTTTGTTTGATGTAAATTAGGAACCGGGTCGAAATTTAATCGTCGATACGATCGATTATAAACAGAACCATAATTTTACAACAAACCATGGCGTTCAACAATGTTTACATTGCTGAAATTCTAGTGTAAACTTACAAGAAAATACATATTCAATTATATTTTTTACTTGTTATGAAACATAATTTTTAGTTAATTGACATAATTACACTACTTAAATTAAGCGAAAGAAAAAACCGGCGAAGTGCGTGTCGGGCTACGCGCAATATAGGTTTACTTTACTTAGGTCCATCACTCACAGTATTGCGGACTGAGTTGTTCATAAGTCCTGAGTCTTGGATGTTTTCTATGTCTATCTATATATACTATTACTACCGGCCGGCTGCGACTTCGTCCGCGTAGATTTTAGGTGAAAATATAGGTGTAAATGAGGTCAATTTTTTCTGTCAGTTGTCCGATGCCGTTAATTTTTGCAAATAAATATTCAGAAGTTATTCAGTGACCAACGGATTTAGAGTAAGAAAATGGGGATCTTGAATATTATTCCACAAGAAGGCAACACTGGCACTTTTAACGCCGGCCAGAGAATAGGCTAGAAAAATATGAGAAGAAGAAACAGGTGAAGTTTCCGTCACTGGCCTTCTGTTGTCCGTTGTTCTGAGTCCAAACATTTTACGTTTCCCATACAAACTTCCAACCCTTGTTTTACCCTCTTAGGGGATGAATTTTGTAAAATCAAGAATTTAAGTTGCTTCATTTAAAGCATACATTTTTATTACGAAATTTCGAGTTTTCAAGTCCAAAGATTTTACGTTTCCCATATAAACTTCCAACCCTTGTTTTACCCCCTTAGGGGATGAATTTCGAAAAACCAAGATTTTTTTATTTCTTCATTTTTAGCATACATTCTTATTACAAAATTTCGAGTTTAAGTCCAAAGATTTTACGTTTCCAATATAAACTTCTATGCCTTGTTTTACCCCCTTAGGGGTGAACTTCGAAAAATCAAGAAATTAAGAACACATAATCTTTTTGCGAAATTTCAAGTTTCTAAGTCCAAAGATTTTCCCAAACAAACTTTCATACCTTGTTTTACCACCAAACGTAAGGAATGAATTTCGAAAAATGCGTTCTTATCCCTTGCCTACGTTATAAATGTAACCGACCGTGCAAAAATCAATTCTCTAGCATTAGTAGTTTCGGCTGTTCGTTGATGAGTCAATCAGTCAGTCAGGACTTCTTTTATATATATAGATACAGTTGTAAAAATGAAATGTGTGTACATTGAAGATATATAAAAAGATGAAACGGACTATTTTAAGGTCACTGAATCGAAAAATATTTAGTATGGATTTTTTGTATGTTTGTATGTGTCGTTGTGGCTTCATCCCGCCCCAACGACTATACGAATTTTAATTATTTTTGTCCTGGGCATCCACAAATATACCACAGATACTTTTTACCCAACTACGCTGACGAAAAAAAGATGGGTTATGACTTTTTCGCCTTCTAGTCTATACTACCTATTATAAAGCTGTAAAAATGAAATGTCTGTACATTGCAGATATTTAAAAAAAAATACGTGATACAACCTGATGAAGACCCCGAGGCTTATTTGTTTACTTAATTTGTAACAATAAAACGGAGTGTATAGGTGGGCACTCTGCTGGTAGTAAGTTTTGCTACATACGCATCTTCCCAAGTTATCGGCTACGCGCCACGAAAATCGCGGTCATGAATGTGTTAATTCTAATAATACTTAAGGCCCGCGGAGGGTCTACTTTGCTACGAATAAAGGTTGCTGGTGGATTCTTGTCGTCTATCTTGGACGGGCGACATGAATCGATGTTGATCTTTTTTTTATATATAAAACCGTACTTGGTTTTAAATCTTGACGCTGGCAAAAGTCCTAATACACAGAAGCAATTAACCTCTCGTATACTTCGACACAGATCTGTGCAAAACAATTAAATTCTATATTAAAATTCCGTTTAGTTTCAATTTTAATGGCAAATTTTTGACATCACATACGAGGGGTTAAACTTTATAACTAAACTATATAGCTTGACAAGTTTTTTCGTGGCACTACCAAGATCTGCGGGCGACGGGGGGAAAGACAGCGGGAGCGCATAGCCCCCCCCCCCCGCGCAGACCACCAGTGGTGTCACGAAGGCAGGGTCGGGCAAGTGCAATTTATTTATTTGGGCGCGGTTTAAGATGACTACTAGAAAAAAGGTGACGCAGCAGAATCAAACTATAAGCCCGTTTCATCAGTAATTTGTACTCCGTGATGGCGGATCGTGACGTTTCCTTGCCGCTCAGATTATTGTTGCGCAAGGCAAACAGTAAGTACTAATTTTGTAATAATTATTTACACAAATACCCCAGGGTACTCGCGGCATAATTGATGCCCAGCACAATCGAGGTTTTCTTCCATTATATTTAGTATTAAATTGGGATACCTAGTAAATAGATCAACTTTTTCTCGTTGTGGTTCTGTCCCATAATTCTTGAGACAATAGTACCAGCCATTTTTAAAAGTGTTCTTAATTTAGCTGCATAACAGCAGCGAATATAGGATTATTGGTCTGAGGTATAAACGATTTAGTACATTGACGTTATTCCAAAAGTGCCGCAATCCTTGTTGCATTTGAAAACGGTAATGTATCTCGTCTTCGGCTCCACTTGCACGAATGTGTATGCGGGTATTAGACCTCAACTAGATGCTAATACGAATTTCACAATGCAATAATCCCTGAGGTTTATCTGTCGTCAGCCATGTTTGGAGCTCATTATGCACTGTTTAATATTAAGTAATCCTTGTAACAGCTCATATTTCCGATTGTTATCGGGTTAATAGATTATTGTCAAACCGTACGGTGTTAGGGAAATACGTTTTCAGAAATGGTATAAGTTTATGTTACATCTAGAAACTTCGTTCGCGGAGGAGAAAAAGTCGTAATCCCTCTTTTTTCTTCAGCGTAGTGGAGTAAAAAGTATCCTATAACCATCCGAAGATACTCAGCTACTCGTGTACCAAAAATAATTGAAATCCGTTTAGCCGATTTGACGTTATGAAGCCGCAACGACACATACAAACATAAATAAAATCAATATTTTTTTATGATTTAGTGACCTCCAAATAGTCCGTTACAGTCATTTTTTTGAAAATATCTTTTATGTACAGACATTTCATTTTTTCATATTTATAATAGTGTAGATATCCAGGTACAATATATCCGAAACCGGTTACTGTTGCAAACCCTCTAACAAACCGATAAACAGTTTAATTTTCGCATTTATTAAGTACGAGTAATAAATATTTGTATGTTTGTAGTGTGGTAAAAAGTGTCCTATAACTCTATCTGTGGATACCATAAATAGTTGAAAATTAACATCCGCTTAGCCGTTTTGACGTGATGAAGCTACAACGATACATAAAACATGCAAAAAATATTATTTATCAGCGACTCTCAAACAGTCCGTTACACTTATTTTTTTCAAAATACCTTCAATATACAGTCAGCGTCAAATAGTACCAAATATATCGCAACACATCTTTATTACTAAAGGCATAAAGATATATATGTGACGATATATTTGGCACTTTGGATGCTACAGACTATTTGACGCTGACTGTACAGACATTTCATTTTTACAATTTTTTAATACCTAGTATAGAAGTATGGATTGGGAAGCTACAAGTGAAGTCTCAAACGTACATTCTAGACTCTGAGGCATCGCATCCGCTCGGAACTGTATCAAGCATGGCTCAGCAAAAACCGACACCCGAGTTATTGCCGTGTGAATCTCGCAAGATAACTCCGTCAATTATAATTGTTCCTTTGTACGACACTAGACCAGAAGTCTACAATCAATGGTAGAATAAGATAAGAAAATACTGGCTTGCTAGTTCCAGAGAGATCTTCGAGATGGGAGTGAATATGTTTTTAAAGGATCGGCAAGACGCACGTAATGCTTCTGGTGTCCATCCTTAAGGTGCGTCCACATTTGTATCATTTGCCCGATCAGATCTTCGTTCCGTGGCATGATCGCGTTACACGTTCACGCGTTTGGACGTTGCACCGATCCGATCGCTCGAAATCTATGTTGCTACGCGTATCACATACTTACATCGGACTAGTGGGGTATGATCACCGCGCCGACAGTGAGCGTCCAAGCAGCGCGATACGCAGTCATGCTACGCCGCGGTGATCGGATAGGAGCAAATGATACAAGTGTGGACGCATATTTAGGCTACGGTGAATACTTAACATCTGGCAGGCCACCTGCTTGTTTGCCACAGTAGTATAAATAAGTTTTTGTCAGAAATTTAATTTTTGAGACAAGCTTTTATTGCACTTTTCTTTTTCACTCATTGATACTTTTCTGAAGAGCGTAAACTCGGTACATGAATGCGTTATTTTGTTACAATGAAAACCTTCCAGCTCCATCATGAGATCAGCGCGATGATATCATCATATGGCAGTGTCACCGAACTTACATAAGTATGCCAAATTTTAGCTCAATCAGAAACCGGGAAGTGGATCAAATTGAACTTGCAAGATTTGACATGGGTCAAAACAAACATACGTATGTTGCAAGTTAAATTAATAGCTTGTAATAAAAACTACTACTGCCCCAGTAATTCGATCCAGAAAATAGAAAACAGGCCAAGAGCATGTCGGACCATGCTCAGTGAAGGGTTCCGTAGCCGTTCCTACAAAAAAATGCACTACAGATGAAGAAAATACGATATGAAAAAGAGCACAAGGAAAAGAGCGTATCTCCACGGCAGTTACGCCCTCTTGCTGATAAGCGCAGTTTTTCGGTAATAACTCAAAAACAGCATATCCCATCATGTTGAAAATAACTTTCGTTGAAAGTACATATGTATAAGGTTTTAGCTTGGTAATTTTTTTCATATTTTTTGGACTTACGGTTTAGAAAATAGAGGGGGGGGACAAAATGTATGCAACTTTCGGAGCGATTATTTCCGAAAATATTCACTAAATCAAAAAATCGTTTTAAAAACCTCAAAGTCTTTTTGAAAGAACTGTCGAAATATGTGCCACACATTGATATAAACTGATTGTTTTTTTCATTTTCGGTTACATGTATGGAGTGCCCCCCTAGAATATATTTTATTATTATTTAACTATCATACTAAGTAGCGGCTTATACAAGACACCTATCCTCCAAATTTCATTAATAAACATGTAGTAGTTTTTGAGTAAAATGCCTGTGACATACGGACGGACGGACGGACGGACATGACGAAACTATAAGGGTTCCGTTTTTGCCATTTTGGCTACGGAACCCTAAAAAGTGTTCGTATTTTTTTTCATCGTGTTTCGTTTTTTAAAACTGTAAACACTATTATTAATTTAATTTTTTTGTATTTTAAAGGTTGTCTGGAAGAGATTGCTATTTAGCAATGAGGTCTCCTGTTGTTGACGTCTATTTAATCGTAACTTTCGTCTTTCTGTATGTCTGTGTATTTGAGGTGTCCAGTACGTACCTACTTGTACGTACGTACTCTTATGAGTTTTTTATTCCTGTCCAAAAATAACCAAAAAAAATCTGTTTACGGTTTAAAAGGCCAAGACCCTTAAAAGAATCCCAAATAAAAATACCATTTCGGTACCAAAACTCACATTTTGTGAGGACGTTGAACCAAATTCTGGCAAAGTCGGGCGATGCATAAATTAAACCTTAAGGGTTTCACAGATAAACAAGATTGCGTTTCAAAAAAATAAAAAGTCGTTAATTTTTAATGCACACTTATACGAATTACTTTGTACCCGATTTACGAGTATAGCAGAAATTATGTTCAAAGATACTTTATAATTATTTGATTCTCATGACAAACACATAGGTGTGTTTTATTAAGCTTATTTAAGAATTAGCTTCTGCTCGCGACTTCGTCCGCCTTAAATTTGTATATCGCGAAAAAGTAGCCTCGAACCCAGGACTCAAACTATCTCCATACCAAGTTTAAGTGTGAAGAGGTAACAGACAGACAGATAGACACGGATTTACCAAAAAGGTATTAATTTTAGCGCCACCTGTCAGTTTAGCAAGGTACTCGATACACATGTTTGAGAGAAGTTTGCACCTTCTTCCTAAGTAGCGCGATAAGATTCAGGTGCAAACTTAACTCAATCAAAGTAGTGGCTAAAAATTCAACCCTTAAAAGGGGGGCCTTTTAAGGGTTGAATTTTTATAGCCTATAACCTGGCCGGGGATTTTTTCGACCGATTAGTAAAGTTTGCATCAAAATCTGTTCAGCCGTTTTCACGTGATGCGCGCACAAATAAACAGACAAACAGATAAACAGACAAACAGACAAAAATTCTAAAAACTGTTGGAACGTGTTCTGTTATCGATTTGAAGTATCTCCGGCCAAATTATCAATTATCAGCAAGCATCAAAGTGGGGAAAATATTTCGACAGTTCTTTTAAAAACACTGACGTTACTTAGAATTTTCTTATTAAGCGAATATTTTCGGACATAATAGCACCGGAAGTAGAATAAATTGAGCCCGTCCTACTATGTGCAAAATTTACATATGAAAAAAATTACAAACTCTAAAGGTGCGTCCTCATTTGTATCATTTGCCCGTATCAGATCATCGTCGCGTAGCATGATCGCGTGTCACGATCACGCGTTTGGACGTTGCGCCGATCGGATCACTCGAAATCCATTTGCTACGCGTATTACACACTTGTATCGGAAGAGTGCGGCATTATCGGCGCGCCGACAGTAAGCGTCCAAGGAGCGCGATACGCAGTCATGCTACGGCACGGTGATCGGATACGAGCAAATGATACAAGTGTGGACGCACCTTTAGTAAATTTTCAACATGATCGTACTTATATACTGTTTTTGAGTTATTTCCGAAAAACTGCGCTACTCAACAAAAAGACGTGATTACTATGACGATATCCTCTTTTGCTGGTGCAGTTTTTCACATCGTAGGTATTTTTTTCATCTGTGTAGAGTGTGTAGTGCATGTCTCTTCTGTAGTAACGGCTACGGAACCGAGCGTGGTCCGATATGCTCTTGGCTGGTTTTTAGGGTTCCGTAGCCGAAATGACAAAAACAGAATCCTTACAGTTTCGTCATGCCCGTCCGTATGACACAGGCATTTTATTCTAAAACTACATGATGTTTGATTATTGATGAAATTTTTAGTATAGGTGTCTTGTATAAGCCGCTAATTAGTTTGATAGTTAAATAACAAAAAAATATCTAAGGGGGGCACTACATAGATGTAACCAAAACTGTTTTTTTTTTTTCAGAAAATATCAATATGTGGCACATATTTCGTTAGATCTTTTAAAAGACTTTGAGCTTTCTTAAAAAAAATGATTCAGTTAATATTTTCGGAAATAATCTCTCTGTTTTCTAAACTGTATGTTCAAAAAATACGAAAAAGATTATTTAAATTTAAAACTTAATAAATACTTTCAACGAAAATAGTTTTCAACATG
This sequence comes from Hedya salicella, assembly GCA_905404275.2. Classification (NCBI taxonomy): domain Eukaryota; kingdom Metazoa; phylum Arthropoda; class Insecta; order Lepidoptera; family Tortricidae; genus Hedya; species Hedya salicella. The sequence continues at coordinate 5,065,187 of FR990112.1, read as the reverse complement.
ATCAGATATACCATTTTTGACTTATTGCCAAAAAACTGCGCATCTCAGCAAAAGGACGTAAGTGCCGTGGTTATACGCTCTTTTGCTAGTGCACTTTTTCATATCGTATTTTCATCATGTGTAGTGCATTTTTTGGTCTTTTTAATCTGTACTCCTATCACACAACACTCCTGTTCTTTTAAAGCCCTAATATTTCTAATTTATTACTTTACCTGTATTTTGGGTACCAGGAAGATAATCTTTACCCGAATACTTAACGTTTAAGTTAGGTATCTCGGTTCAAACTTAGGCATTTTTTATTTTCTTTGGGATGCAAACAGCGACCTCATGGCAATAAACACGGATCATGAGATCTAAGTAAACAAATAATATTGAAATGAGGCAAGTATAAAATACTTTTTTATTTTTTAAGATCCTTATTAATGAAGGTTGCCACCCTAAAGTTTAATCATATTGCTCGTTATAAGTAGGTACCTGAACTTTATACCTATTCATCAAGGTTACTTGGAATCAACCATCGTCAACGTATCTTGCCAGATCTGCAGCAGGAACCATCGCCGGTATTGATTTAAATTGAAATATCATTATAAGTTTGATAAATTAAAAATAAACCGGTCAAGTGCGAGTCTGACTCGCGCACCGAGGGTTCCGTGCAAACTCACTTATTCCGACTTAACTTGCCACTTGAGTTAAGTTTGCCTCTGGTATCTATGGTGTCACATACAAATGAGGGGCAAACTTAACCAAACCGGGTTATTCAATAAACTTTTAAACAAAAAATAAAACCGACTCCAAAAAAAACTAAAAAGTAAAAAGTAACGCCATAATTCAGTTTCTTCAAATTACTTACAAGTAACCGTTTGTATACTCAATCTATACAGTATATACAATTAATCTTATTTTGGCGTCGGTGCCATATAAAGAATGTGTAAAGTATTGAAAATTGTCGGTTTTAGTAAGTTGTGACACGATGGCACCGACTCCAAAATAACATTAATTGTATATACTGAATAGATTGAGTATACAAACGGTTACTTTTAAGTAATTTGAAGAAACTGAATTATGGCGTTATTTTTTACTTTTTAGTTTTTTTTGGAGTCGGTTTTATTTTTTTGTTTAAATGTTTATTTATTTTACACTTTTTAGTTAATCGTTACTTAAAAGTGTATCTCGTGACGATTCGAACAAGCCTAAACACGGCTAGGATACATTATTTTATTACATAGATCTGGTGCCTACCTTCCGGCTCCATCATCAAATCAATTCGATGGTACCATTCTCATCAGGAACATTTAAATTTGTGACTATGAAGTTGCTTAGCTAAATTAATCAAGATATTTTGTCGCCACCCGTAAATCATTTATCATTGAAGAGTTCCAATGGCATTCTGTGGTCTTTTGCATCAGTTCCACTTCACCAACTTACACTTTCTGAATGCAAATGCTTATTATGTTTCTTATAATACCAAAATCGCTATATGTATGGCTACAATATTTGAGGAGTTCCTTCAATTCCTCATGGATTCCATCATCACATCTTCACCAAAATTAAATAGGACCAACTTGAAAGTACTTTCTATAAAACCAAAAAGTAGTCTTCGAGTAATCGGTGAACATCCTTATTAAAAAAAATAAAAATAAACATTCCGTCGAATTGAGTACCTCCTCCTTTTTTTTGGAAGTCGGTTAAAAATGATTTTTGGTGATTAAAAAAAGTAAGATAGGCAGATGGTTATAATTTTCGTGTAATATTCATTTTAAATTATATAATTCCAGAAAAGTCCAATTTTTCCCTTTGAAAATTTCGTAAATAAAGGGGGGGGGGGGGGTACTTTTTCCTCATTTTGCTTAATAAAACAAAATTTAAGCACAGTTAAAAAAATGGTTCAAAAATGTACAGATCAAGCCCTTTCATATGATACCCTATTTGACCGAGTGACTAGACTTTTCATTTTTGCCCCCCCTCATATTCATAATTTCTTTAGAAAATAAAAATATATTTTTAAATATTTCCTTTGCAATACATGTGGGCTGACCATGTTTATAAATATTCCAAATTTCAAATAGATATTATAAGTAGTTTTTGAGATATGGCGCTTTTAATAGTCGGACAGACAGATAGACAGACAGAATCGCACCATAAGGGTTCCTTTTTTACCATTTTTGGTACGGAACACTAAAAATACATTAAATGGTGATGAGATGATACTGAATTTTTAAATTGGGAACATTAAGTTTATGACATAGATACAATATATCACTGTAAAGTGCTCGCTGGGGAGTTGACACGCTCGATGCGTAATCGAGAGGTACCGGGTTCGAGTCCTGGTGTGACCACGTGCGAGAGCAATCGTATTTTTCCTTGCGCTTTGACTTGTATCTATGTCACAATAGATAATAATGTTGGTGTTAGTTTTCCCACATAAAAAACACAGAAATTTGTGTTTCATAGAAACATTAAGCTTTTCAGATTTGTGCATTTTATATTTTTTCCCGATAGTATAATATATGTAATGTGCACTCAGAGTCTACATATATCTTATTTTTATATCTGTCTTAAGTCTACCCATTACTAAATAAATTAAGCACATAGTAGGTGTTACATAGTGTGATTAACATTAGATAAAAATTTGGAAACGCTTACCTAATAAGTTATACTCAAATAAAAACTGACCTGCAATTAACCACAGTAAACATCTCATTGTAGGTAAGTATTACAGAATGGAAGATGTGTAACTCACTGGCAACTCCACTCGCTAGTTCAGTAGCACCCTATTCACCATCATCATTCGCGTGTCCTTGTCCCATTTACTTGGGGTCGGCGCAGCATGTTTTTTTCTTCCATACCTGTCTATCACTCGTCATCTCGTCACTCACATCCTTCCTGTTCATGTCATCTCTCACGCAATCCATCCACCTTTTACTCGACCTACCCCTCCTCTTACATCCCTCCACATGCATATCTAATACCCTTCTTGTCACATGACACTCATCCCGCCGCATAACATGTCCATACCACCCTAGGCGATTTGCTCTCAGCTTATCGACTACGGGTGCTACTTTCAGGCTTCCTCTTATATACTCATTCCTTATCCGATCCATTCTCGTCACGCCACTCTTGCATCTCAACATTCTCATCTCCGTAACATGCAATCTGCTTTCATCCGTCACCTTTGCGGACCAATATTCCGATCCATACATGAAGACAGTAGCACCCTATTCACCATAACCTTAAAAATACTTAAGTTATAGCTGTAAAGAAATGCAGATCGACAAATTACAGAGTTCTATGTTACATTTTCAGGATAGTTAAAATTAGACTATATATCACTATGACAATGTTCAAATTCAAACTTCAATTCTTTAAAAGTGAAACATAGAACCCTGTAATATTGATCCAGCGAAAAGTTACCATCTAATTTTCATTTCCAGCCAGACTGCTATTTTTTGTTATCATGAAGTATTTATTTAAACTCTTTCGAGCGCTTACGACTTCCTGTGTTATAAAACAATTCGTTTATAATTGGGTACCTACGTGTGTTACAAAAATATCTTTTTGATGTATACTAGGACCCATAAAAGTCTTCTCTCTTGCTCAATCGGTGAATTTACAGTTGGCAGATGATCGTCATATAACAAAATAGTTATGAAATCTGTAGCTAGTTGTATAGCCCGGGGCAGAATGTATAATCAAATCAAAGATATTTTACATATTTTTCTATGAACACTTACCCACTTGTCTAATTGAGAAATAAGCAAATTTAAGATTAGAATCCGTTTCACGCAATTAAATAATTGCGAAACCCTTTTCGCACTTTTATTACTTCATCTGCAAAATCTAGGCTAAACTAAAATCTTATATGTTGCTCTTCAACGTGTACTAAATTAAAAATGTATAATTACCAAGCAAACTTCATAGGTTCTGGTTATTTCGATCCAATTGTACCCATACTTTTGAAATAGTAAAGATTGCCGAAGATAAGACGAGTCAAACATACATAAAAACACACAGTTAAATAATCGATGCACTCCTCCTTTTTGAAGACATTTGAAATGCAGTCTGGAATTATAATTCGTTTTTTTTTTCATTACTACAAGTACAAAAAGGTTTGCGTAAAACAAACCGCATCATAAAATCATCGGAAGTAAAAAGTATTTTTATGGGGAATAAAAGCTAATACTTACTTTTCGACAGATGGTGCTTCCGATAATATAACTTCACTGAACAAACACATAACGCATCACGCAAATAAAACACTTTGTTCTCCACATAGTTCCAAATCACAAATAAAAAGTAACACAGTAACCTAAATTTCAATGTTTTATCAAGCACGTACCGTCTATCATAAAATACCCAACGATTAATTACTCAACTTTTTAAATTTCGAAACGGCGTGTCGGCGAAATGGCGCGAAAACTTTATGCTGAATCGATTATTTATGAATTTTCGAACGCAACTTTTACAATGATTATTTATTTATGAAATTATTGCGTAATTTTTAGACGTCAAATTTATTATTTGACCGGTATTTGTGTCGTGTTGATAAAGTTTGAATATTAAAAGTATGTCATTCGAATGCGGGCCGTCAGACCGGGTTGGCTGTACAGAGTGGCGTGCGCTCAGCTCGGTTGTGCCATAGAAACTGAAAGTGTCTGTGGCCCCTCCTCGATGCTACCGGCGTTAGGTAATACCTTTATTACCATATTAATCCCTGATCATAACTTGGTACATCCAACGAGTTCTCGTTACTTAAAAACTTAAGATTGTCAAGTGATTTTGCGTTGCGTGACATTTCATAGATATTTTGACAGACGCGGTAAACAAAATACCTCCTTCTTATAAAATGATATGCAATTAGAGAATTCAAAAATCTTTCATAATATTACTTAAAAGTAAACTACATATTTGAGAAATCTCATTCACGAAATAAGTAAACATTTAACTACCTATGTAGGTGTGTAATTTAAAATATATTAGATATACATTTGAAGATATTTTTTAAAAAATGTAAGGGAATATTTGGAGGTCACTGAATCGATAGTGTTTTTATTTTAATTTCTTGTTTGTATGTGTCGTTGTGGCTTCAGCACGCCAAAACAGCTAAACGGATTTCAACTATCTTTGGTACACGGGTAGCTGAGTATCCACAGGGTTATGTATAGGATACTTTTTACTCAACTACGCTGGTAATATATTTTTGATTGAGTGACCTTCAAATAGGCCGGGATCACGTTTTTTAAATATATCTTCAATATACAGACATTTCATTTTTACAATTTTATAATAGTGTACCTAGATATTAAGCATTTAAATAGTGGAACGAATGTTAACATTAATAGATTTTACGGTTTTTAATTATTAAAATGAAAACTAAGGCCTTGCGACTTAATAGGTTAATAGATGCGACACGGAAGGTTGAATAAATAGATGTCTATTTTCATAATATGTCGTTGCAATTCCAGCAGACGGCATATCCTGTTGTTTGCGGACTGCAAAAAAATGCATACGTATTAGTTAATTTGAATACCAATCCGTAGTATCTTAACATACGTTTTTGCGTATTACTTCCTTGTTTTAAATTCGCGCATATATAGAGTCTTATTTTCCCAGAGGCCACTCCCTGATAAACAGTACCTATCATTTCCTTACTGAGAGCTCCAGCTTGCTCCGTATCCAAATTCTTCTTTTCGATGATGTGGGTGGAGTCCAAAAAGTTGGACACTTTAACTCTTGTAATTAAATTTTCTATGAAAGATTCCGTTATGTAACGAATAATTATAAATATAATAAATATTATGGGCAATTTTTACACAAATCGAACTAGAGCCATGGTAAGCTCAATAGGGCTTGTGTGATGAGTACTAGATGATGATATATTTAATAGATACACGCTCATCACCAGAATATTTGCCCTTACCGGGATTTAAACTTCAGATTTGAGCTTCAGCGTCGCAGGCAACGTTACGTCCACTGAGCTAAACCGGTCATCGGAACAATTAACCAGCAGTATTGAATATTTTCGTCGGTAATATAATATAAATTAATAGTTTAAAACCCACTAGACAAACACGCTTTACAAGTCTTTTCTAACAAATCCAAACACAGCTATGATACGATGTTCCATCATGAAGTTCCACTTCATATCTTCCGGCTCCATCATCAGATCAGTTCGACAGTACCATATTATTGTATTGTCATCAGAACTACATACAGCTGCCATCCTTGGAAGATGGTAAAATTAGTTACCTTAGATCCCATTACATAGTTAGTTACATACAGGTCGACCTAATAAAAGCGTGTTAATAATCTTGCTAATAATAAATAGTACTTTCTGATTAAAAAAAAGTAATCTATAGAGCCCTAGCTTCATATCCAAAGTTCGCGAGCCGCAAGTTGCCGACCCCTGGAATATTCGAATATACCCTCTTTAGAAAGAAATTAAAAAAAACTGACAGACATAACCCATATTATTGTCATAATATTTGAAAAAATTACTGTCTTTCTTTTTTAATGGAACACATTTGTTCTGATGCAGGGTGTTAGCAAAGATGGAGAAAATTTAAGTTCGTGCCCTAATTAAATATCTGTGCTTGAAAAACTTTACCACGGAGCAGGTTTGTTCACAAGAAACCTTAGGGGTTCGTGCTCCCCTTATTTTACGGTTGCACGGTGGTCTGCTGTTGAAGAGAGGAAGAACGTTTACCAATGAGGACCCGCGCTTGTTGCGCCCTACCATAGCAGTAACCTTAAGGTGCGTCCACATTTGTATCATTTGCCCGATCAGATGTTTGTTCCGTAGCATGATCGCGTGTCACGATCACGCGTTTGGACGTTGCGCCGATCCGATCGCTCGATATCCACGTTGATACGCGTATCACACACTTAGATCGGACGAGCAAGGCAATGATCGGCGCGCCGGCAGTGAGCGTCCAAACAGCGCGATACGCAGTCATGCCACGGCACGGTGATTGGATACGAGCAAATGATACAAGTGTGGACGCACTTTTAGAGCATTTAACTATGGAGATGACATGTCATTACCGAACAAATTCTGCATGCATTTATAGCAGGGGATGAGGTAAACACTACGAAAATATTCCTATTTCTAGAAACGCACCCAATTAAAAGAAATCATCTACTAACAAAGAAACACCCACACACTGACAATTTACCGTATAAAATAAACAAACCAGAGATTTCGCGATTACCTTGGCAGACGGAAATGTATTCGTATGGCATTTCCATTAGTTAAATGCTCTATGGCAGTAACCGATCAAATAAATAAATAAAAGCGGCCAAGTGCGAGTCAGACTCGCCCATGAAGGGTTCCGCAGCCGTTTATACAAAAAAATGCACTACTGGTGACAAAAAATACGATATGAAAAAAAAACACTAACAAAAGAGCGTATCTCCCCGGCACTTAATTCCTTTTGCTGAGAAGCGCAGTTTTTTGGCAATAACTTAAAAACGGTGTGTCCGATCATATTGAAAACAATTTTCGTTGGAATTATTTGTTAAGTTTTATATTTGTAAATTTTTTCATATTTTTGAACATACCGTTTAGAAAATAGAGGGGGGGACACAATTTTTGCTACTTTCGTAGCGAATATTTCGGAAAATATTCACTAAATCAAAAATTGAATTTGAGAAACCTCAAAGTGTTTGTTAAAGAACTGTCGAATGATGTGCCACACGTTGATATTAGCTGGAAAAAAATGATCGTTTTTGGTTACATGTATGGAGTGCCCCCCATAGAAATATATATTTTTTTTATTTAACTATAAAACTAAGTAGCGGTTTACACGCGACACCTGTGCTCCAAATTTCATCATTGTACATCTTATACTTTTTGAGTAAAATGCCTGTGACATACGGACGGACAGACAGACAGAAAGACAGACAGACAGACAGACAGATATGACGAATCTATAAGGGTTCCGTTTTTGCCAATTTGGCTACGGAACCCTAAAAATCGTATTTCTTTCATAACAGATCGTCGTGTTACTGTTCGTTTTATAGCTAACGAATATAGATTTCTATAAGTAGTGTTCATAGCATTAATATATTCGTGTTTTACTTAAAATATTTCGCCCCCTAGTATTAGTTATTTTTCAGTTTTAACGGATTATATCGCGTATATTATCTCAATTGAGTTCCCGACGTTCCGTAAACACGGAAAGCTGAAAAGCATCCAAAACGTCGGAAACTCAAATGAGATAATATACGCGCTATAAATATAATCCGTCAAATTTTTTTTATTTAAATGAGTGATAATCGTGGAAACAAAAGAAAATATTAAATAAAAAACCTATTAATATTTCTTTTATTTGCATACTTAGGCTAGCCATTTCCATAACAATTCCTAATTTCAGATGGATAGCACAAATAGTTCCTGAGATGTAGCGCTGTAATAGTCGAACGACCAGACAGACAGAGTCGCACCATAAGGGTTCCTTTTTTACCGACTCCCAAAAAAGGGGATGGTTCTCAATATATCTCGATTCCATCCCCTGTTCCATCTATCCCTACCGCTATATCCCCCTGATAGAAATGGGTGGAATATTTTTCCTTTCTTACCCACCAGTAGGGATATATGGACATAATATGTCCACTTATCCCTCCTAGGCCCTACTGATAGGGGTAGATGGAATTTCTTCTATCTTTCTCTACCACGGTACCCCTTAGTAGGAACACTTGGAATTGCTTCCACTCATCCCTACTAGGTAGCTTAGCACCCCTACCAGATTACCGCCTGGTAGGGAGCGTGAATTTTTTTCCAACCACCTCTACGAGATTGCCGCCTGGTAGGGACTCGTGGATTTTTTTCCAACCACCCCTACCAGATTGCCGCCTGGTAGGGACTCGTGGATTGTTTTCCAACCACCCCTACGAGATTGCCGCCTGATGGGGACTCGTGCATTTTTTTCCAACCACCCCTACCAGATTGCCGCCTGGTAGGGGCTCGATGACTTTTTTCCAACAATCCCTACCGGTAACGGGTTGGCTTAAAGTAATGAGAATGTTTTTAAATAAGACTGGCAGCATGAAAAAAAACATAATAAAGAAACAATTACACCAATATCTGTCAAAAACGTCTGTTGCTCTAAATATCATCCGAATAATTATCATATTTAGTAAAAAAATGTCTGTAAAGCAAGTTCTTCGTGAACGTGTCTATCGGCTGCTTGGACAAAGGAAAAAATCAGACGTAATCGCTCACTTCAAAAATGAAAAAGTTCCCATTTCGACTATTTATCGTTTGATCAAACGATGGGAACTTGGTGTTGGCACTAAGGATTTACCAAAAACTGGTAGACCTCCTATCATTAATGCATCAAATCAAAAAAAAGTGGCTAAATTTGCACAAAACAAGGTTGGCGTGTCGCAAAATAAATTAGCCGTGAAATATAAGGTTTCCCGTGGCTGTATCAGAAATATTTTGAAAAAATACAACATCGAATATTTCAAGAGAGAAAAAGCACCAAAGTACACCGAAAAACAACTCGAGGAAATTCCAAAATAATGCAGAAAGTTGCGGCGAAAGTACTTAAGTGAAAACACTTCAATAGTTATGGATGACGAAAAATACTTTACATTCACCAATGATAACATGCCTGGAAACGACGGGTATTACACAGCCAATAAAAAATGCGTTCCTGAAAAGTTTAAATGCAAACTTAAGTTTGAGAAAAAAATCCTCGTCTGAGTCGTGATTTCGGAAAAAGGGATTTCGAGGGCAGTGATCAGAGACTCGTCGGGTCCAGCAATAAACGCTGAAGTGTATCAACGTGAGTGCTTGCCCATCGTTCGCCAATTTATTAATAAGCACCATTCTGATGGTAAATACATCTTTTGGCCCGATCTAGCTAGCTCTCACTATGCTACGAGCACAAAGAACTGGTTGAAAGGCCATGGCGTACATTTCGTACCAAAGGACGCCAACCCTCCGAACGTCCCTAAAGCTAGACCGATCGAAGATTTTTGGGCAATCTTGAGTAGACACGTGTATAGTGATGGGTGGGAAGCAAAATCACCGCAACAATTGAGACGAAGGATACAAAGTCAATTAAAAAAAATTGACTTGAATGTCGTTCAAAGTATGATGCGAACGGTGAAAAGCAAGCTACGGAAGATCGAAGATGCGGGGCCTTTCGCTATATTGTAATATTTACTTAAAACATAAAATACGATTGAATTTACCATAATAAAATCCATAGACCTGTAGCAGTTGAGTTTACATTTATATTTTTGAAAATAAAAATTCTCATTACTTTAGGCCAACCCGTTATATGACCACCCTTCCTTAATTTTGTGAAAGGGTATAATGGTAAAGCTGCTTATAACGATAATAACGTAGCCAAAATGGCAAAAAAGGAACCCTTATAGTTTCGTCATGTCCATGAAATTTGGAATATAGGTGTCTTGTGTAAGCCGCTACTTAGTTTGATGGTTGAAAAATAATAAAAAAATGCATAGGGGGCACTCCATACATGTAACCGAAACCGAGATTTTTTTTAGCAAATGTATTTTGTGGCACATATTTCGACAGTTATTTTAAAATCATTTTGAGGTAGATAATAAAATTAGATTTATTTATTTTCGGAAATAATCGCTCCGAAAGTAGCATAAATTATGCCCTTGCCCCCTCTATGTTTCTAAACCTTATATCCAAAAATTTTTAAAGAATTACAAAAATAAAGCGTAATAAATAATTTCAACGATTTTTTTTCATCTGTAATGCATTTCTTCGTATGGACGGCTGCGGAACACTACACTGAGCATGGTCCGACGAAATCCACGAGTCCCTACCAGGCGGCAATCTGGTACGGGTTATTGGAAAAAAATCCACGAGTCCCTACCAAAAAGCTAGCTAGTAGGGATGAGTGGAAGAAATTCCAATTGTCGTGTCGCGAACCAAGTCGTGAGCAAAAGCAACACATAAAAAACCATTTAATATACCACTCAAATCGCTGAAAAGTTGCGAAATGACGTGAAAGTTGCAAAATGCGGTCTGGTTTGACAATGGCCGAATTATCCAATTTGGAATCTGGCGAGAATCCGAGAAAGGCAGTCGCATTCCGAGGGACTTTACAGCCGCGCTTTAGAAAAAGGTTGTAAGTAACTACAAGATTCATATATACTTAATACGTATTATCTAGGAAGTTTGGCGAACGCAGTTCCACAGATTAGATAATAGGTATAACTAAATACCACGCGTTTTTTTTTTCAAAAAACGGGAATTCCCACGCTAGTAGAAAGTAACCGGTAATACTAATACTTGTTGCAACCAAGTCAAATTGAACGCTATTACCTATACACAGAGTCGAAATTATCCCACTGCGGGATCACGCAATCGATCCCTACACTAGGGTTGTGAATGTGACAAGTAACGGTAACAGCCTGCAGCCATGGTTTCAAAGTATCTCTTACATTATACCTGTAATCTAAGGCATTAACAAAACCGGCCAAGTGCGAGTCGGTCTCGCGCACCGAGGGTTCCGTACAAAATATACGCTACTAACGGCCGTATCTATGAAAATCCAGTGTTAGCAGAGCCCTACTCCTAAGCAAAATGTACGCGGTGTTCGATCAGTTTATATTGGTTACTGACATAGACAGACATAAAATTCTCCGTTTTTTTACCCAACTGCGCGACGCAAAGGAGGGTAATGTGTTTATCAGTCTATGTATGTATTAATGTATGTTTGTTTGTTCCTATCTGTCTTAATTGTCCGCATGTCACTAAAGACATGAAAATGATGAAAACTCAAAATGGCGATAATGAGACTCCATATAGTGAAAAAGAAAAAAATGAAAATCGACGTAGTATGACGAGTGGGGTATCATTGAATAGGGATTTTAAAATCATTATGTTTCTTTTGTCATTTTTAATTTTGAATGACCAGTTTGGAACTATAACTATTTAAAGTTGGTTAGCAAGCTGTTCTCACTTTCATTTAACTGTAATAAATGTGCAAGCTTCTCAATAACCTAAAAGTATACAATAAAAATATAATAATTAAAACAAGCAAAAACCCAACTGCGTAAAAAAACTAAAAAGAATAAATAAGGCCAGTACCCTAGAAATGTGTTAAGTTATAATGGAAATGTTTCATAATTCATGATCGATAAAAAAAAAAAATTAAAATTCATTTATTTCAAGCGTCGATGGCTCATACTCACATAAAACAAATATTAAATTCTAATGTAGAACATAGCGATTCAAAACAGTCGCGACCCATTGTTCGGAAGATTTGCGCCGATCTAGATTTATTATTCTGAATCCGTTCAAGATTCCTTAAATTTTCGTAAGATAAGCCTGACTATGCTAAAGAAAAAAAGGTGTTATGACTTTTTTCCCTCCGCGAACCAAGTTCCACATATCTTCTAGTATGTAAAAAAACTTTCTCACCTCTTTATAAATGGCCTGTAGGCATGTCCCACTGCTGGGCAAAGGCCTCTCCGGAAGAGGCTGCCCCTTAGTTTTCCACCGTTCCATTCGATGCCACTTCTGGACAGTTGCTGAGGATTCAAGTCGTCCCGCCACCTCCACCTGGGGCTGCCTCGTCTACGTCAACCCGCTTGGTGGCTACTTTTATAAGGTTGTAAATATGAAATGTCTGTACATTGAAGATATTAAAAAAAAACTTGTAAGCGACTATTTGGAGGCCACAGCAGCAAAAATATTTTTTGTATATTTCTATGTGTCATTGCGGCTTGATCACTCCAAATCGGCTAAACGGATTTCAACTATTTTTGGTACACAGGTAAATGGTTGTAGAATACATTTTACCCGACTACGCTGAAGAAGAAGAAGGGTTATGACTTTATTCCTCCGCGAACGAAGTCGCGGGCGCCTTCTAGTAAAATTATTAAAATTAAATGTCTGCACATTGAAGACATTTAAAAAAAAGTATTGTTTGAAGGTCCACTGAACGGAAACATATTTATACTAGCTTCTGCCCGCGACTTCGTCCGCCTTAAATTCGTTTATCGTGGATAAGGGTATTTTTCCGGGATAAAAAGTAGCCTATGTCCTTCCCCGGGACACAAACTATCTCCATACCAAATTTCATCCAAATCGGTTTAGCGGTTTAAGCGTGAAGAGGTAACAGACAGACAGACAGACAGACAGACACACTTTCGCGTTTATAATATTAGTATGGATTTATTTTTTGTATGTCTTTATAACGCCCAAACAGCTTCAACGGATTTAAACTACTACCGCTAATACTGCCGCTGTGTTGCTGATGTACTGATGATGACAGTAAAGGACATTGTCCTGTTTATATTACCCTGAAGCCCTAAACGACCATGACTCCATATAGGCACAGTAAAACTGCCTACCTTAGCGAAAAAGCCTGTGCACGCCACTGGTTGAAATCCGTTTAGTCGATTTAGGGACGAAACTGTCGTGGTTTATATGAGATGGTATACAAACATACAAAAATCCAAAATATTGATAGATTCAGTGACCACCAAATAGTCCATTACAATATATTTTTTGAAAATATCTTCAACGTACAGACATTTCATTTTTACAACATTATAATCGCATACATAACTGTGGCGACGAGGTTAACATCGGGTAATAAACAAATACATTTTGATTCAACATTTTATTTGTCGCACATTTTGACAAAATATATCGCCGTCTATCTTCACAGATAAATAATCTTATATACAATTTTACGCCATCAATAACTGTTTCAGTTACTTGCCCCCATCATGTTCAGTTGTTAGCGTCGTTAATACAATCAAATATGATGTGTCAATTATTTGTGAAAATTTTCGGTATATCATTTTTAGGTAACCATACTGCAAATATTACAATGTACACAGATGATAAATCAAGATGGACGCATTAAAATGCGTGTAATTTCATTTACACCAAGCATGTTCACATTTAAATATCGCAATGTGTGTTTACTGGCCGACAAAAAAAAGTATAGTTATCTGTATACAAACACGCTGTCGCGTATTTCCGGCACAAGTAAATTGGCATTGATGGAAAAAATCCCAGCTGTTACCAGTGGTAACAATTTGGCGGTAACAGGTGGGAAAACCCTAAACAAGGTATGTAAGTATAGCAGATTTCAAGGCAGTATGATTCCCTATTATACAATTTTATAACTATAAGACAAGATAAATTAACGCGATGTACGGCTTTTTAACCATAAACCATAAAATAACGAACACATTGCATTAGTCGAAAGGAGTGTACTTTGAATAACATTAGTAAAGCTATGTCAAAACATTTTATTCTAATTTGGCATGTGACGGGTTTAATTTAGCGATAGGAATTAAAGAGAAATAATCGAACCAAAACTCACTAAAATATCAGTTGCTACTCTTCAAAACCTCGTATCTCGCCACTGCATGGTAACCGAGATATGACCTTTGTTCTGGGTAGGTACTACTTAATGCCCAATTAAACCATACTATTATTTGCTAATAGAGATGCATTATTTTTTGCAATGATTAACTAATCGATCTGGTTTTTTGAAAATTAAACACTCTACCGTATAATCGAGATTTAAAGTCGGAACAACGGCTGGGCGTTAAAACGTCCCATACAAATCAAGCGACACGTGTGACGTCACAAGCGTATGGAGGAGTGAGGAGTGTACGAGCATTTTTCTTATATTGGCCGTTAAAAAGTGTGTTTAAGTGTATCGTTGTCATATATTTTTTCTTTCGTTGAACCGTAAAGAATCACAAGGTAACTTTTTAACAAGAAAAAAAAGTTCCGACGAATTGAGAACCTCCTTTTTTGAAGTCGGTTAAAAAATACTGTATTTTAAGTAGTTAAGATTAAACTTTTTCTTCTTTATTTCACAGTTTTATGCTCAATTTAATGTTTCTACGTTTATTAAATACAGAAATTATGAAACAAAAATACTAATCACATCTTCTCTCTTGCTCACTGACAGGTGACACCTGTCAAATGCTCATCACTGGCAACCGTAATTAGCTGCTAAAATTAACTGAATATGGTGTAATTGGCCTTAGTGAGTTTTAGCTTTCAACAGCCGAAATGTCATTTCAGATTTTTGTAACCAGATTCAACAAACTTGTTATCAGCAATGAGTACATTATTGAACCATTTGTGCGCCACTCTGCTTTTAAAATTAAGTTTTTACAAATATGGTAATAAGCTCTGTTGTTCAAAACTTGACAGCTTGGCACATGAAAGAAAGTCTATCAAAAATTTATATTTAATACTTATTTTCGTTTTACATGATTTAGGTCCATTTACACCATACTGTGTTAATTTCTGCCGATATCGGGTATTTGATACTTGCAACGTATTTGTGATTAGTATCGTGAAATGATCTGAAAATTGTTTCTATATTGATTACTTATTTGGGTTTTATCTATTAATTATTTTACATTTTAAGACAAACAGGTACCGCAATTCTGATAAGTACGATATTTTTCAAGTGATAGAAAAATAGTGAATGCTGTAGAAAAATAACTTCCGTAAGTTAAATAAATGTCATGTTTTTTTTATTTTGATAACAGACAGTAACAAAATATTTTAGTATTTACAGCGAAAAAATATAATTAGACGTTTACATTTCAATGCGTATAAGTGATAACACTAAGTTTTGACTAGAAACGATAAGAAGGCCGTGAAGATTTAAATTTTAGTTGTAAATGATAATTTGTCTTCTGTTTCCGCGATTATTACTCATTGAAATAAAACAATTGAACGGATTATATCGCGTATATTATCTCATTTTAGTTCCCGACGTTACGGAAGCTTTCCAGCTTTCCATGGTCACGGGTGGACCCGTGACCATGGAAAGCTAAATTGTTTTATTTCAATGAATAATAATTTGACCAAATATTATTTTCGAAAATTGTTAGAGACACCTTACTGCTATTGAACCAAAAGAGACCTTCTCTAATTATTTTAATTATTTAGTTATTTGATTTTCATTATTTGTCTGATGCTGAACTAACTTTTTCATTCATAAATATACGCAAATAAAAGCTACAATTACAGTGAAAACAGATCATTTTTTCTTTAGTATTTTACGGTAATACAAATAGCTATTTAGAGGTCCCTTTTGGCTGTCACTAAAACATTTAGCGACACAATATTCAATTGACTTGAATTTCCTTCATTTCACATATACTATAATTCAGTAACATTCAAAATTACTTTTCTTTGAACAATGCATCAAACAGGTTAGGCCTGGTTTTATATATATATTATAAGCATTTAATCATATATTGAATATTTCATGATATGATATGAACCTTACACATATAATAGTCGCTTCTGTGCGTTTGTTGTCTAATAACCAGCTAACATCAAAACTATAGTAGATTGACTCTTATATATACACATTTTATTGTTTACATCGCCTCATATGGTCGATCTGTGGGAGAATATCAGTTTTTATTTATTATTACGTGTCAAGTAAATATTTTGGGCATATTATCTCAATATTTTTAAAGACAAATTTGCCTGGGCTTACCCCTCTATATGTATTAGTTTGTCTGAAAATAGAGTGAATTTGTGGAGATCTGTATGAGGCAATCTTCTAGTTTGGAGTAATACAGAATCAAGTTGTATGTAGCTATGAATATATTCTATACATGCTGAATCTATTGTACTGAGAACATTGAGAATTCTAAAATGTCAGGTGGCATGTATCATTGTGGTGCACTCGTATGCATATGTTTGAGTTATCTTCGATTTAATCTCATGGAGAGTTAGATGTGTGGGTGCGGCGCAGGAGCGTGTCAACCTCTGTGTTTTACTTGAGATTTTTGACAGTTATACGATTAAAAATGGCGACGGTTAAGTGGCAAACAACATTAATTTCTGAGCTCACGCTATATGCAATTTGTACAAGACCTTAAACAATAGGCGTTCATAAAACAGAAACGGGCGTCTAAAATGCACCTGAGCCACACCCGTAATGTCTAGATATGGGTACATCTCATGTTTTATAGAGCTGTGACGTCATAGAACTGTTACAATTTCTTCGTTCTGTTACAATGTCTTTTCTGTGCCGCTATATTGGGAAACATACTAATTAATGGCTATGCCTAACAAATGACAATCACCCACCCATACTTGCCTCGTGTTTCTTATAATACACACAAGGAGGAAAGAATTAGTTTCAAACTTTAAAAAAAACTTTAGCTATTATGCACGCAGCGGAACAAGTGACGACGACTTTCAACACCGCGGTATCTAAAGCCACTTCGATGTCTAAGTGTGCGTGTCGCAATATGTACGCACACATTCAATTCATTTACCTCTCCATGTACTCAATCAAGCGAATTACTGTTTATACTGTTCCACCCACAATGATACATGACCTAGGCGCAGGTTTTCTATGATCGAAACCAAAACCTCGTCCTGTTAAACATTACCGCACTAGAGCTTACTCTAAATATATCTACATTATCACATGTATACTTGACCCCTACAATTCGTTTTAAATTAAATTTGAGCCACCGTTTGAAACACATGAACACATTCTAACCCTGTGTTCTATAATATAACTATAATTTTATATACAATAATTATTATTATACATAATTCCGAGATAAATGCTTTACATCGGACAACATAATGGACGAGACGCGGGACGGCGTCAACATATTAAAAAAAGTCGTTTATGCAACTGTTTCATAATGATAAGTGTTTTAATACCAAATTATGCACAGATGCATACTCATATTATAACTATTTATAATGTGTTCAGGAACCAAGTTCATATATTATAAATTCAATATTTCAAGAAATCAAAAAGCAAATACCTAAACAAAATACATATATTTTACAAAATTTTAAGAGAATAAATCATAATAGTATCAAATCGATACTTTAATGAAAAAAAATAATTTAATGAAGACTTCCTGGAAATATCACACAATAACTGACTATCGTGCTATGTGGGTCATTATCACCGGTTTCTAAACGCATTATTGATATTTTATGATACGAGTCTAGGACAAATAATTATACACGTCAATAAATTCATTAATTTTAACGTTGTTATCTTAACAATTCCATTTAAGATATCGTTATTAAACGAGGGTATTTTTGAGTGCCAGCACAATATTTACAATACGACACAAACTATAGTCTATACACATTGTCAAATCATTGTCGACTTTGCCTTTCCACAAAGTACAATTTTTATTGTATATGCCGGTTAAAAAGTACATTGAAACCAGAATACCAATTATACTCCGCAATCTTCGTGTTTTTATGAAACACGAGTGACAAATATATTGTCCGGTGCGAGTGGGAGAGGGACAGCAATAAATAGCAGCTGTACCGCGTGGTATACGGGGGGCAGAGCAGCTGATTCGTCACTCCGCCGTCGTCTGTCCCCCCGTCTCGCCGCTCGCATACCTAGGGCGTGGTACAGCGGTAGTGGTCACACTATAATAATACTTTGAATTTACTGTACTTTCTCCGAGGCGTCTTATTTTTGCCTTCTGGCTATTATGGGATTCTTTTCACGCCCCTGTTATAAATTACCCGACTGCGAAGGTTATGTTTTAGTTATTTTTCACAATAACGTTTCCGTAACTCCAGTGTTGCGATGTAGATACCAAGATCAAAGCAGCAAGAAAAAAAATAAACACACGTGGTCATACCAGGAATCGAACCCGGTACCTTTGGATTACCGGTCCAACTTCTAAACCATTCGACCAGTGAGCACTCTACCCCTTGAATTTCCCCATCCGCATTGACCCCCGCACCTACTTTAATTGAAACATATTTTACTTTTAATCTATATCAAAATAGACTATAGTCAAATATGTGGTAATTTACCCACATACAAAACACGCAGAAACACAATATGTGTTTACTAAAAAACATAATCCACTGCTCTCAGTCAGCATGAATCAATTCATTGTATATAACAATAATATGCTGTCCCACTGGACTCGGTTCTTGTCACAAGAGTTTTATAGGTTACCAGCTTCAGAATTATAGTGATCTGGGATCCGTTTTACAAACACTTGTAACATGTGTTAAAAGCGCAAATCTCTTTTTAAAAATGTGAATTAAAAATACCCTTCCGCTTTTAATACAAGTTTAAAGCCTTTGAGAAACGGGCCCCATTTAAAAATTTTGTTTTATTAATAAAGACCTTCTTTCTGCAAGCGAAATTTTCCAGTAGGTATTTGAAATTTTCAGTTAGGTCACTATAATTCTAAAGCGCGTATTACACCTTCCTAATTTCGAGACGTAGCATATGTTGGTATGAGAGCTGTGCACTGCATCTCACTCCAACATATTGCTGCGTCCCTGTCATCAGTGGCTAAATTGGGAAGGTGCAATGTGCTTTAGGGTGCGTACCGTGTAACCGAGTCGTTTCTTGCGGTAAGAGGCCCTGGTGTGGCAGCAAAGGGATTAGAAGCCTTCCGCCCGCTACCCGCCTCTCCCCTTCGTCGCAAAACCCCCACGCCTCTTACCTCAGGAGACGACTTGGTTATACGGTAGGCCTGTATTAAGATCATTTTTAAGTCGTTGAGCTTAACGTTTGCAAAATATTGCATCGTTATTGGATTTGTCTCGATTAACAATAATTAATATTTTAGTGATACAAATGTCGTCTTAGGGTATGCTCAGATTCTTATTTCCGTATGTTACGCTTGAAAACATTTCAACCATTTTATACGTACGAAATAAAGTATTTTTAACAGAAAATAATGGGGTATTATCACACGAAACTATCGCACGTCCGTTTAGAAATTTGGTGGATCATAAATATTTTACGATTGACATAGAATTCCCAAATGTTGCCTACTTACAAACTTACTTACAGCGCACCTTCCAAATATTAATTGCTTTTTTAATGTTCCCGAAATGTCACTAAGAGAGAAAGTTTAGAAATTGTCGAAGGTAAGTTAAAAAAAATTGTACTTAAGTGTACAAATCAATAAAATTGAAATTTCTTTGATAAAAGAATTCTAAATAGAACACTAGTTAGTATACCGGCAAACCGTCCGCCCAACAATCCGGTATTTGTGAACAGGATGTCTATTTGGTACACTGGGAATGAGTGTACTCAATAGTTTCGTATTTCATAAGTGGCATTTCTAAAGGCGAAAGATCAGTGCAAAAACGCCCTCACTACATAAATTTACCTATAAGAATCATCGCATATAATATACCCGGTCCGCCGGTACAGTATCGACTCGAATATACACCAGAAGGGATACACGCAGGGCGCTTCCCTCTGGGGGTCGTGCACTCAACACTCCCTCATGGGCGTGACGCCGTGCATGTCGAGGAAGGCGTGCAGCACTTGCGGCACCTGCGAGGGCGCGTACTGGCGGCCGTGCAGCGCCATGGTCGCCGCCGCCAGGCACGCCAGCCGCGGCGCCAGCGCGGCGCGCACCACGCTCTCGGCCGGCCCTGCGGGCCGCGATATTGCTACATTACTACCGAGGCCCCGGCGAAACCAGGGTGTATACTCAAACATGCAATCAAATAAAAACCAATATTTTATCAATAATACATTTTTTTTTCACCTCACTCGCTCGGAAAAGTTCCATTTAAAGCGCCAAATCCGCGTGGAAAAATCAATTTTGCACGCTAGCGTGCAAAAGTGATTTGAAGTTCGAATTTATATTTTTTCTTAAAACCGACCTGTACGAAGATTTAAAATGAGAGTGCGAGAAGGTCGTATATGAATTCAAAAAAATTATTAATCATCTTAAAACGTTATTTTCTGTACGATAAATATGTTATTATTTAAAATTGATTCTTTATTTTTAATATACACACGAGTAATTCTTTTTATTACTAAGTAAGACTGCTTTTTTTTAACGAGAAATAAATTTAAAAGAGGTTGACAGCCTTGGCAGATAAAAAAAATACGATTAAATAAAAACAATTTGCCAATGACGTTTGCGCGGAAATAGTTTCTAAGCTGCGTTTTGTTCATAATTAAACCGTGTAAAATAGCAGAAACAAGTCGAAATTAATGTTAGTATTTTGGGATTGTATTATTTATATATATTTTTTTAAAGTATCAGTTATTATATGAACATTATTTCTGAAATAAAAAAACATTTTTTACATTAAAAATTTGAATCCATTAATAAGACCATGAAAATAACTAAACGCAAAGTCCATGATAAAAAAATATTTGTGGATTAAGGTAGGCTTAGTATATTATTCAAAAATATTTTTAAGTTAAATTTTTCAGAAAAAGCACTATACATGCTTCGACTGTAAATGCCATTATGGCCTGGTATTATGTTAGCCTACGGCTCGGTCCGTCCAGTATCTCATACTCGACCAGTATGGCTTATCTACTGATCTCTGCCTAATGTAACTAATATGTTTCTTTGTTTGTCATGTTATAACTATTATTAGTGTGTTTCGTAGGTTCATTGTTACTAGTTTTCAATGGATTTTTTTTTTTTTGTTTTTTTTTTAAATATATTTCAAAATTTTATTACATCACACATTTCCTCGCTTTAGTGAGGTGAAAAGTTGTGTATTTCGCACGGCTGCAAAATTATTTGGCCTCTCGTGCCTTGAAAGACTCGCTACGCTCAGGAATCTAAATTTGAACCACTCGCTCCGCTCGTGGTTCAATCTTAGCTTCCTTCGCTTGCTCGGCTTTCAATTGAAGCGCTCGCGCCAAATAACAACTTTGCAGCCTTGCATAACAAATAACTATTTCTCAAACATGCAATGAAATGACGTCATTACGTGCGGTAAAACAGGCATCAAAGTATCACGTTTCGGGCTGAACAACTTGACAGAACTATAAAGGAATTTAATACAAAATTGAAGGCCTAGGCCGGAAAGTAATTTCTTTTAATTTTAATTTAAACATGGCGTCTGTGTTCATGAACAGACTAAACAGCTGTTTTTTATTTCGTGGCTGAATGGTTATCGGATCAAAAATATCCGCGTTAATGCCTATTACACACGAACTGACATTAAGAATACAAATCTGTATGGTTCATATGTTGATGAATAAATTTAAAATATTGTCTATACGTTCGTAACCAGAGACCATAGACAATATTTAAAATCCTCTGCATTTATTGTATTTAGTATGGAAATTAAGATTCTTATTATGAGGTTGTGTATAACGGCCCTAATAGGGTCTACTCGAACACTACACACGCGAAAGACGACTTCCGTAAAAAAAAAAAACATTATGGAGGAATTGAAGTGAAAATTGAAAAAACTTTTGTCGTGTAGTTTTTTGAGTGGTGCTTTTTTTATTTCATTGCATATGTTTGCGAAAAGCACTATACATGCCTCTGGCCGTGAAAAGTGCTTGCCGGCTTCGCATCACTATCCGGCCTCCCTACGGTCGGCCGTCTATACCTACTCACCCGGCAAGCCCTACTTTCCCGGCGTCTGCAGTAATGTAGTATTTCCAACTAAAACGTTATTTTACATACATAGTGTATCGTTCTCTTCGCCGCGCCCGAAATTATATTATGTGCCCCTCGTTGCGCCGCACCCGAAATGTGACACTTCGGGGTCTATTAAAAGGAACACAACGTTAACATTTCATTGCATGTTTGAGAAAACATTATTTTTTTATGATTGACAAAATGCAACTCGCAAAGACGCCAACAAAAGCATGCTACTACTCACCAACGCTCATCCCCAATGCTATATCCGTACTCACCTGACTGCCAATATTGGCTAAAGGTTGCATAATCGGTCCATTGTGGTCGACGGGTTGTGGCTAGTTAGGCCTCGCTTCCCATCCCGGAGCATGTCACTCGTCATACATCTGTACCCTCTGGTGCATCCGGCTTGTCTGCGTAAGTTGTTCATATTCGTTCATGAAAGTACGGGTCAGGTTTCATCCTGGCTGGGTGTTGTACCTATGTTCATGTTCATGAAAGTACAGGTAAGGCTGGTCCTGGCTGGTTGTGGTACCTATGTTCATGTTCATGAAAGTACAGGTAAGGCTGGTCCTGGCTGGGTGTGGTACCTATGTTCATGTTCATGAAAGTACGAGTGAGGCTGGTCCTGGCTGGGACTGGTACCTACATTAATGTTCATGAAAGTACAGTGAGGCTGGTACTGGCTGGGACTGGTACCAACATTCGTGTTCATGAAAGTACAGGTGAAGCTGAACCTGCCTGGGACTGGTACCTACATTCGTGTTCATGAAAGTACGGGTGAAGCTGGACCTGGCTGGGACTGGTACCTACGTTAGTGTTCATGAAAGTACGGGTCAGGCTCCGTGCTGGCTGGGAGTGGTGCCTATGTCCGCGTGGGCAGCAGTTACCTCCGATGGCGGCGACGAGCGGCGTGATGCCTTCGCGGTCGACGGCGTCGGCGTGCGCGCCGCGCGCCAGCAGCTCGAACACCACGCCCCGCAGCGACTCCGCCCACTGCGCGCGAGTATCTGGGAAACATTGTCGTCTTCAATTCACTACTACATGTAATACTAGAAGGAGCCCGCAACTTCGTCAGCGGAGAAGAAGAAAATAATAACCCTTTTTTTCTTGAGCGTTTTAACCATCTGTGTATATCCAGATAACCGTGTACCAAAAATAGTTGAAATCCGTTTAACCGATTTGGCGTGAAGCCACAACGACACATACAAACATTCAAAATATCAAAAAAAAATTTGTTCATTTTAGTGACCTCCAAATAGTCCGTTACAGTAATTTTTTTGAATATATCTTCAATGTACAGACATTTCATATTTACAAATTT
Organism: Hedya salicella; assembly: GCA_905404275.2. NCBI lineage: Eukaryota > Metazoa > Arthropoda > Insecta > Lepidoptera > Tortricidae > Hedya > Hedya salicella. Next base: position 5,041,486 of record FR990112.1, on the reverse strand, counting down.
ATTAGGTGATACACACTACAGATAATGTGTATACACTTGAAATTTCAACATACTGTTTTACCTACTTAGTGTTGCCTAACCAGAAATACAAAAAATATAATACAGGGTGATCAATCCAAATGGGTCAGTATGGGGAAGTCAGAAACTATGAGAGATAGTGAAATCTGTTCTTAGGAACCATGGCGTCAATTTTCAATTTAATAATAATGGCATTCAATTTTTTTGACTTTGGAGGTATGTATAGTGCTTTTCTCAAACATGCAATGAAATAAACAACAAAAACATCAAAGTTTTATTTTTTAATACGCATAGTGGCAGAATGTCATGATGCCTGTGCCACAAATTTATGTGGAATGGAAAAAACTTTTAAACAAAAAAAAAAACCGACTCCAAAAAAAACTAAAAAGTAAAATATAACGCCACAATTCAGTTTCTTTAAATTTCTTACAAGTAACCGTTTGTATACTCAATCTATACAGTATATACAATTAATCTTATTTTGGCGTCGGTGCCATATAAAGAATGTGTAAAATATTGAAAATTGACGATTTTAGTAAGTTGTGACACGATGGCACCGACTCCAAAATAACATTAATTGTATATACTGTATAGATTGAGTATACAAACGGTTACTTGTAAGTAATTTGAAGAAACTGAATTGTGGCGTTATTTTTTACTTTTTAGTTTTTTTTGGAGTCGGTTTTATTTTTTTGTTTAAAAGTTTATTTATTTTACACTTTTTAGTTAATCGTTACTTAAAAGTGTATCTCGTGACAATACGAACAAGCCCAAATACGGCTAGGATACATTATTTTATTACATAGATCTGGTGCCTACCTTCCGGCTCCATCATCAAATCAATTCGATGGTACCATTCTCATCAGGAACATTTAATTGCTTAGCTAAATTAATCAAGATATTTTGACGCCACCCATAAATCATTTATCATTGAGGAGTTCCGATGGCATTCTGTGGTCTTCTGCATCAGTTCCACTTCACCAATTTACACTTTCTGAATGCAAATGCTTATTATGTTTTTTATAATACCAAAATCGCTATATGTATGCCTACAATATTTGAGGAGTTCCTTTCCATCATCAGATCTTCACCAAATTGAAATGGGACCAACTAGAAAGTACCTTCTATAAAACCAAAAAAAAATGTTGAAATCGGTCAAATAGTCTTTGAGTAATCGGTGAACATCCATAAAAGAAAAAAAAAAAAAAAACATTCCGTCGAATTGAGAATTTCCTCCTTTTTTTGGAAGTCGGTTAATTAAAAAAGAGGACTTTGCCGGCCTAGGCCCGCATGATTTGTATTAAATTCTTTTAACGACCTCTTGTCCTAGCCGCACCAGAAACGTCATACTTCGCAGCCTATTATAAGGAACATAACATCAATATTTCATTGCATGTTTGAGAAAATAACGTTAGTGGGAACAAAATATTTATTATAAAATTGTAAAAATGAAATGTCTGTACATTGAAGATATTTTCAAAAAAATGATTGTTACGGACTATTTGGAGGTCACTAAAATGAACAATATTTTAGTTTTTATTTTCTGTATGTTTGTATGTGTCGTTGTGGCTTCATCAAGCAAAATCGGCTAAACAGATTTCAACAATTTTTGGTACACGGGTAGCTGGGTATCTCCAGGTGGTTATAGAATACTTTTTACCCGATTACGGCGAAGAAAAAACGAGGGGTTATGACTTTTCTCCTCCGCAAACGAAGTTGCGGGCATCTTCTAGTTATATAATAAAATAATGTTTTATATTTCATTGCATGCTTCAGAAAAGCGCTATACAACCTCGGCGCGAACAGGGATTGTCGGCTTCTTATCTACTCGGCCGGCAGTCCCCTACTTCGCAGCCTCTGCAGTAATGTATACTACTCAAAGCAATATAGGGGCCACTAATAATTTTGATCGTAACGTGAAAATATGTATTAGTTAATAAAAAATGTTTTACATAATCCATAGCTAAAGAAGCTTTTGTTTTTGTTTAGGCTATCGACTATTATAATAATCGATTAATGAAATTGTTAATTGTTTTAACAAAAAAAATTGTTTTATCCACAAAAACTGAACAGAAATTCTCCGCGCAAAAGTGGCCCCTATTTTGTTTTGAGTAGTATAGTATTGTCACAGTACAATAAAGAGTACTACGTACAGTATGGACACTCCCTGAGAGTGCCGCCCACCCGCGCTCGGTTACCTCGCAGCTACCGGCTGAGGTAACTGAACTGTGAGCGGGGAGAGCGCGGGTGGGCGGAGCTTGCGGGCGGCGGGCGGCAGGGAGTGTCCACAGTGTGGTATTGTGGTACCTGGTATGAGCTGGTAGGAGATGAGCGCCACGTGCAGCGGCGTGCGGCGCGCGTCGTCGGCCGCGTCCACCTCCGCGCCGCAGTCCAGCAGCAGCCGCGTCGTGCGCATGCACGGGAACCTGCAACACCAATATCCATTACTATTCTGTCCTTCCATTACATCGACTAATGTTCCCTAGGATGCTTTATTTCATAGAATGTTCATTGCATCGACAACTTTTTCCAATGAAACCGTAGAATTTTCATGATTTTTGAAAAGATCATCGACGATGACGACGGCTTACTTTCGACTTTCGAATCATACCGTGGTTCTAAAATCCATGGAGCCGCCTTATATGAAATATAATTTTCGAAGACAAAGTCAAAAAGTATGATTTAATATTAAATATAATGATTTATACTGGTCCCATCGTTACTGAGTTCGTTCGCTCGTGTCTGCGGCCAAGTATAGGAAGGTCCGTCCGGTTCGCAGCTCCGAGTCTTGCAGCCTGAATATCGCTTTCAATAGATTATAATAGATCACTCACTGGCACACGTCGCTGGTGTGGAAGTCGTCGACAGGCGTCCGCCTGTCTGCGGCCAGGTGTAGCAGGGTCTGTCCGGATCGAAGCTTCGCGTCTCGTAGCCTGAATATCGCTCGTCTCACTTCACTTGTCGTTTCCTGGATAAATACAATAATGAATACAAAGCTTAAAACATCTTGAGATATTACTCTCACCCAATAGGGAATATGCATGAATTTGTGTTTTTGCTTTATTGAAAGCATATTGATGTAACAAACAGTAAAGAAAAATATTTTTCGTATTACTATAAAAATAACCAAAACATATACGTAGGTCACTCGATAAGTTTTGAGATGCTCGAAATTCGAAAATGGAACGCCAGGTGCGATTATATGTTTTTAAAAAGAAAATTTATTTAAAAATAGAACACAAGTTGCCGATTCGCTCCAATTTAAAAAATGAATATGTTACAGTCATTTTTCTAAAACGGTTCCAGCGTTTTTTTTTTTGTAACGATGGAGCTCAACCGCGAACATTTGCGTGCTATGATATTTTATAATTTTAAATTTGGTTTATCTGAACAATTGTGTTTTCAACGATTACAGTCAGCGTTAGGAGATTCTGCTCATTCACGGGCAACAGTTTTTAGACGGTTCAACGAATTTAAAAGGGGTAAATCCAGCCTCGAAGATGACGTGATGATGTCGACCGCAAACAGCAGTAACTGCAGAAAACGTGTGGACTACTGAAATGTTGGTGCGAGAAGATCCACGAATAACATACAAAGACATAGAGAATATCTTAGGCGTCAGTTCGGGGAGCGTTAGCATCATTCTACATCTAACACTACACCTTGGAGTAACGAAGCTCTGTTGTCGTTGGATACCACGTTTGCTCTCCGATACTGAGAAACAGGCTCATGTAGATTGGTGTCGTGAGATGCGTCTACGATTCGACAACGGGACATCGCGGCGTGTATCGGAAATAATTACAGGTGACGAAACATGGATTTACCAATATGACCCGGAAAACAAGCGGCAATCGTCAGTATGGGTCTTCTCAGAGGGAAAGTTACCAACAAAACTACAAAGACCTCGTAACGTAGGCAAAAAAATGGTAGCTATACTCCATCCACGGAAACTAGTTAATATAGCGTTCTCTCTATTGCACTTTTGTAAACAAATGAAAGGGACAAAAAAAGACAGTGGGCGTAAACATTTGTGCCTCAATGGCTGGACAGGCTTACATGCCGCCGTCCGGAGCATTAATATTTAAATTTCATAACGATTTATGTTGGTGTTCAGATTCTCAAATTAGACAAATAAATTACAGAGATATTATAGTTATAAACTAATAAGTTATTAGTAATAACCATATTTAAAATTACTCGAGTATTTTTACAAGTCTATAATAATAAAAACAACTTATGTTCACTGAGTATACTAGAAACAGTCCAGTAGGTACAAAAAAGAGAGAGAGAGAGAGTGAAGAGAGATAACGCGTCCGCACCGTACAAGAGACAGATGTTGACTGAATTTCGACCATCATGTAAACCCATCCCTTGTGCATTTGTTAGCTTTATCTCTAACCAATAGCATGGTTTCTCAAATTTCTAGTACTAACTCGTTTCCGTGGATTGAGTATAGTTTCTTTTCCCGGGGCGGACATTTATCAACATCAATGCTGGAAAATTATAGGTCAGTCAACTCTGATTGGTATACTACAGTAGCATTGCCGCAAGTTTTCAAAGCAGTGAGAGAGAGGAGACCAAAGACTTCGGGGAATCTTGCTGTATCACGATAACGCCTCTTCACATACGTCCCTCAGAACAAAGGCGTTTATTGAGAAAGCTGGGATAGAAACCTTACCACATCCACCCTACAGTGCTGACTTATACTATCCTCAAACCAAACAGACGACTGAGGCAATAAACGCCGGCGGCCGTAGGGATGGCGGCATGTCGATACTGGATTTATTTAAATGTCGATAAGATTGATTATATTTTTTGCATAGCTTAATACTGTAACTTATTTTTATGGTTTTATTCGTTTATGTTATTTTCAGTATCGTGCTGATACCGTAGGTCATTAGACTATCACACTAATTATTTTACATATAATAACACAATGACAGTCATTAGGGTACGCCGATTTTATTATAGTATAACTATTAAAGATGACAATTAGTAGAAAAGGATTACAAATGGAGTACCTACATGATTTCTTAATCACCAAGTGATTAATACTTTCTACACGCAATACCGCAGGTCATTAGATTATCGCACTAAGATTGTACATTTAATCACACAATGACACAGTCATTACAATATTTTATATTATTTCATAATATAAAATATTGTATGCATTACTTTGTTTTCATTTTTGCATGTTATCTTATCGACATGCCTTGTACCGTGTGCTTTCTACCTGCCCTATGCGGCCCGGCTGATAACAGGCATGCTGCATAAGGGCGTACGGGTGCGAAAGAGACAATACGATGCTAATTATTTTACGATCCCAGTCGTCTATTTGGTTTGAGTATAGTATAGCTCCCTGCGATTTCTTTTTGTTCCCGGTGTTGAAAGAAAAAATAAAAGGGAAGTTTTTTTCGAGTGCTGAAGAAGCCGTGGCTGCATATGAAGAAGCAATTTCGGACCTATCTGATGAAGACTGGCAAAAGTGCTTCCAAAGTTGGTTCAGACGAATGGAACTTTGTATAGAGAGTAATGGAGAGTATTTTGAAAAAGTGTAAAATAAATAATACTAATATCTTCAGTAGTTCTTTTTTTTTATCTCAAAATTATCGAGTGACCTACGTATAAGCCATCAAACATTTCACCCCATCTCTTTCTAGCAAAACAGAATTAAATATGGAGTTTATATGGCCGAAGTGCATTATGATGTAACCGTACATGTCGGACCTCTTTGTCATATCGCTATCTAATTAGTTGTTTAAAATGCCTATATCATGCGTATTTATTTGCCGATATTAATTTTAATTTCAGTTTTTGAAAAAGTTTTCTACAGTATTTTGATATTTTGTTAAGAAAAGCGATTAAAACATTTCATGCATGTACCCTATTGAGGTACCTTTGAGAAAACCCTTCGGGTTCAGGTAAAATCAGAGACATTTGTATAACACACCACTTAAGGCCGAGGCGTGACCGCCGTTAACACTACCTGATCGAGTACCAGGAAAATACAGGCTTTATATAATAGAGGACTCTAGGTCTTATGCTTTATATTTCAATTTTAACTGAAAAATTCTGCTTATTTAAATCATGATTATGAAACAACATCATTATATTATTGTTTGTCAGCAAAATAACTGTATCTTCTTGAGCTAACCACCGATATAAGGTTTATTTTGCATAGATGTTTATTATTTACGTATTTTCTGCAATACATAAAAAAAAACAGTTTACACAAAATATTTTATACAATTTGGCGTTGAATTCTTGGTCAGATAATAATTTTAATGACGGTGCCAACTTAGTATTAATATTGATTCACATATATATAGGTTATTATATTCTTAGGTACAATTGGGTAATTTCTTGTAGTTTATATAAATTTAAATTTTATTTAAATTAAAGCAATTTTTGAAATTACGTAGAAAAAATGGTTTACGCTTTTTTTACGCTTTTTGTGATTTCAAAGTAAACAAAAACTGATAATAAGAACGCAATTTGATCTTATAGCATTATGATATGACGTCATCATATAATTATTTTTGTTCGACACTTAATACTCTATGAATGTTTTGACAGTTCATAAAAGGGCCAGTCAGGTACCCAATTGGGTTATCCCGAAAAAAATGGCCAGGTATTTTTCATAAAAATAGGCAATTTTAAGATAATAATTTCATGCGTTTTACATTTCGATGCGTTTATGTTTTTATTGCCTAGAAGATATATGGAATAACGTCACTGCTGACTGACGTCTGTCCTAGGGTTTGGTAAGGACAAATAAAAGTCAAAATTAAAAACACCAATAACTTATCCCAGAAATCATATTTTTGGAATGTGATAATTGAAACCGGTTTATTGTGCCTATTCCTCGAAATGGTTTTTGAATGACCATACCTAGTAATAAAAAAAACTAACCTCGCTATTGCCCTCATTCTCCAGCAGCCGGCCAGCGACGGCGACGAGGTACAGTGCCGTCCGCACGTTGCTCTCGTACTCCTCCTGCAACACGTATGTACGACACAAGCTCTGAGTCACGCGTGCGGCTGACTGTACCCTAAGAGAGTTAGTACATGCGGTGCCGTATTATGCACACGTGCGTCCGCCTACGCGATAGGGAAGCAGTGTATGGGGCAGAGTATGGACTGATCGGTTTTGTGAATTTGTTCTTTAGTGTTTTTTTACCTAATTGCAAGCGCAACCATGAGTAGTTATCGAGTTACACGTAAGTAGCGCCGTGAAACGTGAGTGGGGGCGGAGTGTGACTGATTTGTTTTGGAACATAATTTTTTGATGCGGTTTAGAAAAGTGGTTTATATATTAAATCTTCGGTCTGTACGCAATCTAAAAACCGAATCAGTATAGTTGAAGAAATATAATTGGAGCCGATTCGGCTTAACGCTTTATCTTTCAAGTACAATAGGACAAAAGAGCCACCCGTCTCGGTAAAGCACTTGCCATCCTTATGGTGCGAACAACCCATTATGATACTTTTCACTTCTCCCGCTCAAAAAGTACGTCATATTAGCTTCGCGAAGCGAGACTAAAATACATCTAGCCCCTAGGGTTTAAAAGAAAGCCATATAATCCCATACAAATTTCTATGAAACTGAAAAAAAACTTGCGGCCAGCTACATACTACTTACGAATAATTAAAAACAAACCAACCTGATCAGATTGGCCATAATTTTTGATCGAATTGCTCAAACTGTACTTTTAAGTTTTCATGAAATATACAATTTTAATGTTGTCTTTTTTATTTTCGCGCAGTCCAAGTAAAAAGCAGAGTGTTTAACACGTGGCTAAAAGCCATTATGACACTCAGACATATTTGTCCTCGCTGACTTCGTGAGCTCGTCTAAATAATCACTTCCTGTCATAATGACAGCCTTATTAGCCTGTGGTGACCTGTTTGTTACACATGCATGTTTGACGTCCGCCGCCGCGGCGCGGCAGAGCACAGCTCACGCACCATGACAACGAGAGAAAAATAACAACTCTGTCACAGCTTCATACTAAACGGTCGTGCTACTAATTTAATTCCATGTTTGTATATATTGTAATTACAGTTGTAAATATATATATAAGTTGTACATACGCATTTCTATTTTTATCTTCGTGGTTGTGCATCACCCACTACCATAAGCCCCTTGTCGAACAATCTACTATTGTGTTCCTGGCATACTATAGAAACGTTGAAAAAATAAAAACAATACAATTTGGATATTTTTACAATGTTATAAAACTGATGGCGTGAGAAACTGAGACTTGCCTACCTACGTAACGAGACTAACCGTTAATCCTAATTGTACAAATTCGGAATTTTACAATATATTGTTACCCAGCGTGGAAACCGCAGGTGACCATGACCATATGAGAAACTGAATTATTGAGAAAAATATCGGTAGTCGGTATATTAACAAGTACCCACAATTTTTTATTCAAAAACAATGATTAACAGACTATAAATAATTCAAAATATGAGTTTAGAAAAATAATTTGGCATACCTGCACTCGTCAACCGTAAGTCTGATCAAGATCGTTTAATCCAAGTACGCTTTAAGTAAAGTTAATGGTTTTATTACCCTCTTGAAATACAAAAGATACGTCGTTCCAAGCGTTACCATTCATCAGCTCAAATTATATGTCGTCAACTATACAGGTTAATACTACTAAATGAGAGATAAAACAGTTATAAAGAGGCGTACCGCCTATTACGATACCTTACACTATGACTATGGTGATTATTGTTCGAAAAACTAACTCTCTTTGTTGTTTTTTTTTTTTTTTTATTAAAAATAAAATTAATAGTTACAGCAATTTTTGGTATATAATAAGAGCCACTATTGAAAACCCGGAGGGTTTATGTAGTGGTGGCGAGAAGAGTGTTGTAGATGTGGGTTCCTTGAGTTTCAAAATTTGCTGTGGGAAGGTTTGTTTCAATTGAATAAGTGTCTAGTCTAGGTGGGCTCGCCCAGAGGGTCCTTGGGCTCGCGTTGGTGGAAGCCGGTCGTGACGCTCCGCACCGCATATTTATTACGATTTTCGGCTTACAAACGGATAATTTGTCGCCAGTCACCGCGGGCGGTATCTCAATTAAGCGGTACGCTTATAATAAGCTTAATGATCAAAACGCGCGTTATTTAAACGTTCATTAAGACAGCTCTGGTCTACCAATGGAAAATTTAATCGCCTTACCATTAGTAATATGTTGTGTATCCAAATATCAAAACTGACAAAACAAGACATTCGTAACAATAAATTAAATTCGTAATCACCATGCATTTACGCAATACTATATTTACATACACTAACCGACAAACAATTTCTAATCTACAGAACTGTACAACATTTAAAAACTCTATACTATTCATAAATTTAGCCGTAAAAGAGCATACAAATCATAATATCATCTCAGGAGATAGACATCCAATGTTGGGTAGAGGCCTTCTCTTGGGATCTCCACGATGCCCGGTCCTCGCAAGATCGTCAGTCAATCGTTATAAATAAATGAACACAACGAATTTGTTTTATTTAGAAACTGAACAGCGAATGAACCCCCGTATTACCAAGCTAAAGGCCGGTCCCAAGTGCACAGTAACATTGTGCGAGCGTGAGGGCACTATTACTGTGCGTGTGGGACAGAGACACAGCTCGTTTTTCGCTGCGCTTCGCGACAGGCCTTTAGCACAACTTACTACGACTTCGACGCGACGTAGCATCACCCGTCTTTCTCGCACAGTATTGATATTTTCAATATTAAACCATCATCAGTCATAAGAACGCGGTACGATTGGAATCATTGAAAAAAAAATGCATCTTGTCTATTATAATAATTATTATCATATTATGGCCACACCACACTTAAAAGTGTTTCAATATTGATTTATCTGCTCTTTCCCAGCTGCAACGGACACAAATGGTATGGGAAGATGACACAACAAACAAGACAAAGGACTCACTATTAAAGAGTCGGGGTCGTGGTTCGGCTGGTGTGTCTCCAGCCTTTTCGTGCCCCGTCGGAGTTCCTCTGCACACGCCTCTAGGACATAGCATACCTAAACGAGGAAAACAAATATTTAATTTACAAGTATTACCGAAAAAAAACCTGCATTTAGGTAGTACAATTTACTGGGTCCATTTAAGTACGGAACCTAAACGTAACATGAACAGAGCTGTTTTGCTAGCACCTCACTGCGCCGTATGCGCCGAACAATCGTGTTGTATCCCTTTCATTTGACATAGAAAACGAAAGAGATGCGAAACAAATGTTTGACGAATATGGCGCAGTGGGCATTAAAGACAGAAAATTTGACGTTGAATTTTGTACATTACCGATCTAACATGTTATCTCTTTCTTCGGGATGTTAGAAATTAATTAATATCCATACTAATATTATAAATGCGAAAGTGTGTCTGTCTGTCTGTCTGTTACCTCTTCACGCTTAAACCGCTGAACCGATTTGGATGAAATTTGGTATGGAGATAGTTTGAGTCCCGGGGAAGGACATAGGCTACTTTTTATCCAGGAAAAATACCCTTATCCGCGATAAACAAAATTAAGGCGGACGAAGTTGCGGGCAGAAGCTAGTATAATATATTGTGATCTATCTAAAAACAACTTTATTTTGAAAAAATAAACAGATAATTGACACTGGTCGACAATAGAACCTTATCACACTCGCGCATGGATGGTCGTGCACATAATACTTACTACAAAATATTTGGTCTGCTAGTGTCTCTCCAGATGAGATCAAATCACTGTTTCGAAGAAACACTGATAGAGCTCAACATCCATCTGATTCTTAACTTTAAAATTGAATTAAAGTATAGTAATAATAATAGTACAAAATATATTCTTACCCGTTCTAATGGCAATTCAATTCCAATGTGGATCATCTGTGAAAACACCTGTGCAAACCTAAGCAAGTCCTTTACAACTGAGACCTGCAACAAGAAAACAAAAATCTTTTTTATGGTATAATAATAAATTTAAGAATAAGTTATATGACAAAATATCAAATTACGTATAGAGACTTCATTTGTGATACGGGTAACAAAATTAAAAGATTAAAAGCGGAAAAATGGTTTGTATCCATCATACATCCTACCGACTACGCCAGTAAAAAAATATTTATGTAACAAGTGTCAAAGAGGCAGCTAATGAGGCAGTACCGACACCGACAGACGCGATAATTTCATGTATGTACAACGTGTAGCTCCACGGATGGTTACAGGATACTTTCCGCCAGACGCTATCAGTAATAATGTCAATTTTTTGTACCAGTCTTACTGTCATGTCATATAATAGAATAGGATGGGTAGCGGAAGAGTGTCATTACTACTGATGTTTAAGATGTGAGAGTACTGACCGAGTTATGTTGCCTCAGCAGCAGCGCGTGCCGCCACAGCGCGAGGCAGCGGTCGAAGCGCGCCTCGTCCGCGAACACGGCGCCGCGGAACACGATGGGGTGCGGCAGGTCGGGGCAGCGCCGCCCCAGCACGCGCTCGCGCACCGCCAGCCCCTCCATGTGCAGTACTGACCGAGTTATGTTGCCTCAGCAGCAGCGCGTGCCGCCACAGCGCGAGGCAGCGGTCGAAGCGCGCCTCGTCCGCGAACACGGCGCCGCGGAACACGATGGGGTGCGGCAGGTCGGGGCAGCGCCGCCCCAGCACGCGCTCGCGCACCGCCAGCCCCTCCATGTGCAGTACTGACCGAGTTATGTTGCCTCAGCAGCAGCGCGTGCCGCCACAGCGCGAGGCAGCGGTCGAAGCGCGCCTCGTCCGCGAACACGGCGCCGCGGAACACGATGGGGTGCGGCAGGTCGGGGCAGCGCCGCCCCAGCACGCGCTCGCGCACCGCCAGCCCCTCCATGTGCAGTACTGACCGAGTTATGTTGCCTCAGCAGCAGCGCGTGCCGCCACAGCGCGAGGCAGCGGTCGAAGCGCGCCTCGTCCGCGAACACGGCGCCGCGGAACACGATGGGGTGCGGCAGGTCGGGGCAGCGCCGCCCCAGCACGCGCTCGCGCACCGCCAGCCCCTCCATGTGCAGTACTGACCGAGTTATGTTGCCTCAGCAGCAGCGCGTGCCGCCACAGCGCGAGGCAGCGGTCGAAGCGCGCCTCGTCCGCGAACACGGCGCCGCGGAACACGATGGGGTGCGGCAGGTCGGGGCAGCGCCGCCCCAGCACGCGCTCGCGCACCGCCAGCCCCTCCATGTGCAGTACTGACCGAGTTATGTTGCCTCAGCAGCAGCGCGTGCCGCCACAGCGCGAGGCAGCGGTCGAAGCGCGCCTCGTCCGCGAACACGGCGCCGCGGAACACGATGGGGTGCGGCAGGTCGGGGCAGCGCCGCCCCAGCACGCGCTCGCGCACCGCCAGCCCCTCCATGTGCAGTACTGACCGAGTTATGTTGCCTCAGCAGCAGCGCGTGCCGCCACAGCGCGAGGCAGCGGTCGAAGCGCGCCTCGTCCGCGAACACGGCGCCGCGGAACACGATGGGGTGCGGCAGGTCGGGGCAGCGCCGCCCCAGCACGCGCTCGCGCACCGCCAGCCCCTCCATGTGCAGTACTGACCGAGTTATGTTGCCTCAGCAGCAGCGCGTGCCGCCACAGCGCGAGGCAGCGGTCGAAGCGCGCCTCGTCCGCGAACACGGCGCCGCGGAACACGATGGGGTGCGGCAGGTCGGGGCAGCGCCGCCCCAGCACGCGCTCGCGCACCGCCAGCCCCTCCATGTGCAGTACTGACCGAGTTATGTTGCCTCAGCAGCAGCGCGTGCCGCCACAGCGCGAGGCAGCGGTCGAAGCGCGCCTCGTCCGCGAACACGGCGCCGCGGAACACGATGGGGTGCGGCAGGTCGGGGCAGCGCCGCCCCAGCACGCGCTCGCGCACCGCCAGCCCCTCCATGTGCAGTACTGACCGAGTTATGTTGCCTCAGCAGCAGCGCGTGCCGCCACAGCGCGAGGCAGCGGTCGAAGCGCGCCTCGTCCGCGAACACGGCGCCGCGGAACACGATGGGGTGCGGCAGGTCGGGGCAGCGCCGCCCCAGCACGCGCTCGCGCACCGCCAGCCCCTCCATGTGCAGTACTGACCGAGTTATGTTGCCTCAGCAGCAGCGCGTGCCGCCACAGCGCGAGGCAGCGGTCGAAGCGCGCCTCGTCCGCGAACACGGCGCCGCGGAACACGATGGGGTGCGGCAGGTCGGGGCAGCGCCGCCCCAGCACGCGCTCGCGCACCGCCAGCCCCTCCATGTGCAGTACTGACCGAGTTATGTTGCCTCAGCAGCAGCGCGTGCCGCCACAGCGCGAGGCAGCGGTCGAAGCGCGCCTCGTCCGCGAACACGGCGCCGCGGAACACGATGGGGTGCGGCAGGTCGGGGCAGCGCCGCCCCAGCACGCGCTCGCGCACCGCCAGCCCCTCCATGTGCAGTACTGACCGAGTTATGTTGCCTCAGCAGCAGCGCGTGCCGCCACAGCGCGAGGCAGCGGTCGAAGCGCGCCTCGTCCGCGAACACGGCGCCGCGGAACACGATGGGGTGCGGCAGGTCGGGGCAGCGCCGCCCCAGCACGCGCTCGCGCACCGCCAGCCCCTCCATGTGCAGTACTGACCGAGTTATGTTGCCTCAGCAGCAGCGCGTGCCGCCACAGCGCGAGGCAGCGGTCGAAGCGCGCCTCGTCCGCGAACACGGCGCCGCGGAACACGATGGGGTGCGGCAGGTCGGGGCAGCGCCGCCCCAGCACGCGCTCGCGCACCGCCAGCCCCTCCATGTGCAGTACTGACCGAGTTATGTTGCCTCAGCAGCAGCGCGTGCCGCCACAGCGCGAGGCAGCGGTCGAAGCGCGCCTCGTCCGCGAACACGGCGCCGCGGAACACGATGGGGTGCGGCAGGTCGGGGCAGCGCCGCCCCAGCACGCGCTCGCGCACCGCCAGCCCCTCCATGTGCAGCCCGTGCGCGTTGCCGTGCAGCCGCTCTACCTCCTGTGGGGAATGACGTTATTAAATACCCTCCCAGTCGTGTCATGAAACTATAGGGAATATGCAATGCGGTTATTTCGCATTGTGACTGTATTAAACAAGCATAGAAATAGTGATATAGATACAAAGATCAATCGCAAAGAAAAACACTATTCTTAACCCTATACAATAAATCAGTGTGCAAATAGTTAGGGCCGATTCGGCGCGGCGAGCACTTAAAGTGTGAAACAATTTATCTAAATACTTTAAAAGACGAGTGTCGTTAAAAAGCTCGACAAGGTCTGCCGGCGGCCGACTGCGGCGACGCGAGGCACATTTTTAAAACACAAATTGTTGTACTGTGGCAACAAATAATGGACACTGAAGAGAAGCTAATTACTATGGTACAGCAATATACAATACGAAGTGGAAATATTATAGTGATGTTATATCACTCCAAACACGTTTCCTTGCCGAATGTAGACACTAAACTGATCAAGAGGCGACTAGGCGAGCGGAGTCGAGAGGCGGCACGCGGCGGCGTCCTCCGAGGCCGGCCGCTACCCGCCGCTGGCCATTCCGGTGTCAATCAGCCTATGGTGCGTTTCACTTATGATTATGAACACCCGATCGATATACTAGATGCAAAGATCGAAGCGCAAATGAAGAAAAGGTTGCTCTCGTATTCGGTCACACCAGGAATCGACCCTTTGGATTACGCGTCCAAAGTGTTCCGTCAGATACAGAGATCTGATAACTTTTAACGTTATACATTTGAAAGTCACCTATCTAACGTGAAATATTTTTTAACAATTTAATTACATAGTTAACAGACAGTGTTTTGAAAAAACTTCACACAAAATATTAAAATACGCCAAGTTCTCCATGGCGAAAAACCAATGCCTTCACAAACTTCTGTGCAAACTATTCTTCAAAATTGAGAATTTTATACCTGTAAAGTGGTGCTCTCCTTCCAATTATCATAAGCCGGTATAGGATCCGCAGGTTGCTTCAGAAGCAACCCGTATCGTGTGTCGTATCGCATCGCCATCGCTCTGCGCAGGTACTGATACGCCATCTGTTAAAGGAGATGACGTAATAGTAGATTGTTTGACAAGGGGCTAAAATAAGCCATTATGTCACGAAGTGCTTTTCACTTCGACTGCGAGAAAATAAAAAAGACTTAACACTAAAATTGTATATTTCATGAAAAATAAAAAGTAAAGTTCGAGAAATTCTTTATAGTTAAATTGACAGCTTATCTATTTTTTTAAACTAATAATGGCCATAGACAATGTTTACTTTTTAATGTGAAGGGCTGCAATACGATCAGAAATTTTGGCCAATCTGATGAGGTTGGTTTGTTCGTTTTTAATTATTCGTAAGTAGGATGTAGCTAGCCGCAAGCTTTTTTTTTCAGTGTCATAGAAATTTGTATGGGATTATATGACTTTCTTTTAAACCCTAGGGGCTAAACGTACTATTTTAGTCTCGCTTCGCGAAGCTAATATGATCTACTTTTTGAGCAAGAGAAGTGAAAAAATATAAACCTTACTAGAAGGTGCCCGTAACTTTGTCAGCGGAGAAAAATTCATAGTGTAGTCGAGTACAAAGTATCCTATAACTATATGTGGGTGCCAAGCTTACGATAAAACGTTTCTATATATTACTAGCTTCTGCCCGCGACTTCGTCCGCCTTAAATTCGTTTATCGCGGATAAGGGCATTTTTCCTGGATAAAAAGTAGCCTATGTCCTTCCCGGGGACTCAAACTATCTCCATGCCAAATTTCATCCAAATCGGTTCAGCGGTTTAAGCGTGAAGAGGTAACAGACAGACAGACAGATTTCGCATTTATTATATTAGTATGGAAGAAGGTGCACCGCAACTTCATCAGCGGAGGGGAAAAAATCATAACCCCTTTTTTCGTTATAAAAAGTATGATATAACCATCTGTGGATGTCCAGCTACCCGTGCACGAAAAATATTTGAAATCTGTTTAGCCGGTTTGGCTTGATGAAGCCACAACGACACATACAAACATACAAAAAATATAATAATAATACTTTTCCATTTAGTAACCTTTAAATAATGCTACATTTGACCCTCCATTAGGCCGCAGGTCTGACACGTCCTCTCAACGAGTTGCTGGTCAATTTTCAGGCTTGGACAGTATCTATGATACTGTATTTTTTGCATATGGCGTGATTTCCAGGGATTGCCGCAGCAGAAAAGAGGCAACAGTCGTCGTCGTCGTCGTCGTCGTCGTCGTCGTCGTCGTCGTCGTCGTCGTCCCCCCCCCCCTTGAACATTAGATATTTTTCTGACCCCACCCATAAACAATCACATCATTTCTGGACGAGCCCTAACGGGTATCATTGTCAGGGGTGCACGTGTAGGGTCAACATGAGGACGATACGCACCTTGAGGCAGTAGTACTCCTTGTCGTTGGCGAAGGAGGCGCCCAGCAGCTCGTAGGCCTCCACGGCCTGCGCGCGCGCCACCTCGGGCCGCGCCGCCAGCAGCTCCACCACCGCCGCCCACTGTAGGGTCAACATGAGGACGATACGCACCCTGAGGCAGTAGTACTCCTTGTCGTTGGCGAAGGAGGCGCCCAGCAGCTCGTAGGCCTCCACGGCCTGCGCGCGCGCCACCTCGGGCCGCGCCGCCAGCAGCTCCACCACCGCCGCGCACTGCAGGGTCAACATGAGGACGATACGCACCCTGAGGCAGTAGTACTCCTTGTCGTTGGCGAAGGAGGCGCCCAGCAGCTCGTAGGCCTCCACGGCCTGCGCGCGCGCCACCTCGGGCCGCGCCGCCAGCAGCTCCACCACCGCCGCGCACTGCAGGGTCAACATGAGGACGATACGCACCCTGAGGCAGTAGTACTCCTTGTCGTTGGCGAAGGAGGCGCCCAGCAGCTCGTAGGCCTCCACGGCCTGCGCGCGCGCCACCTCGGGCCGCGCCGCCAGCAGCTCCACCACCGCCGCGCACTGCAGGGTCAACATGAGGACGATACGCACCCTGAGGCAGTAGTACTCCTTGTCGTTGGCGAAGGAGGCGCCCAGCAGCTCGTAGGCCTCCACGGCCTGCGCGCGCGCCACCTCGGGCCGCGCCGCCAGCAGCTCCACCACCGCCGCGCACTGCAGGGTCAACATGAGGACGATACGCACCCTGAGGCAGTAGTACTCCTTGTCGTTGGCGAAGGAGGCGCCCAGCAGCTCGTAGGCCTCCACGGCCTGCGCGCGCGCCACCTCGGGCCGCGCCGCCAGCAGCTCCACCACCGCCGCGCACTGCAGGGTCAACATGAGGACGATACGCACCCTGAGGCAGTAGTACTCCTTGTCGTTGGCGAAGGAGGCGCCCAGCAGCTCGTAGGCCTCCACGGCCTGCGCGCGCGCCACCTCGGGCCGCGCCGCCAGCAGCTCCACCACCGCCGCGCACTGCAGGGTCAACATGAGGACGATACGCACCCTGAGGCAGTAGTACTCCTTGTCGTTGGCGAAGGAGGCGCCCAGCAGCTCGTAGGCCTCCACGGCCTGCGCGCGCGCCACCTCGGGCCGCGCCGCCAGCAGCTCCACCACCGCCGCGCACTGCAGGGTCAACATGAGGACGATACGCACCCTGAGGCAGTAGTACTCCTTGTCGTTGGCGAAGGAGGCGCCCAGCAGCTCGTAGGCCTCCACGGCCTGCGCGCGCGCCACCTCGGGCCGCGCCGCCAGCAGCTCCACCACCGACGCGCGCGCGCGCTCCGCCGCGCACTGCAGTGGCGTCATACCTGCAACAAACTATCATTCTAAAGCTGCGTACGGAGAGCGCGTACATTGGCACGCGTAGTCGGTTACGCGTGTCCTGAAACACCATGTCCGTACGTGCAGCTACGCGTACACTCTTGGAGAACGCGTGCCGCGCGAACTGGGTCGCGCGCGAACCACCGGCAGTCTGTTTTTGGTCGCGCGTCAAATTAAACGCGCTCGTTCGTACGCTATATTTCGTTCGACGATTTTCGATAATGAAATACTATACAATTCAACTTTACGCATTTCTCCGTGTTTTGTGGGATAGCACTCTACTTGACTATCGAAATAACAATTTACGCGAGGATGAATGGAAGGCAATTTCAAAAGAAATTGAAAATTTCAAAAGAATTATTAAGTATGCTATGTTCTGCGACATTGTGAATGACCGAACTCGCGTAGCTCTATGGATCGATTCAGTTCGCGTTTAGGTTCATCGAGCGGGATTCGACCCCACGTCTCCAACGGCTCTCCGGGCCAACACAGGCGACCTACCAATTGGTCCATCGATGTACCGAGCTCAGGCGTCGAATCTTTCAACCAATTGTTTAATTATTCTAATACGCCTTAAGGAGGTTTGATTCACCCCCTCGTATGCGAAGTAAAAAATTGTCCAATAAAATTGAAGCTCAATTAAATTTTAACATAGAGTTTAAATGTTCTGCACGGATCCGCGTCTAAGCATACGAGGGGTTAAGGGGGCCTCCACATATTACGCCCCAACGATAGGGGAGGGGGAGGTCATGCCAGACGTGACAGGACGTGTTAAATAAATAGGAAGAGACAAGCGACGGGAGGCCCAAAATGTCAAAATTGATGTAATATGTGAAAGGCCCCTAACGGCCTTGGTGGATGAACTTGTATAGTTACCGTTCTCGTTGGTGAGTATCTTAGCGTTGTGTTCTATGAGCGAGCACACGACGGCCGCGTGTCCGCACTCCGCCGCGAAGTGTAACGCAGTGGCACCACATAGCGCCCTCTCGTCGACTCTGGCGCCACTGTCCAGGAGGAATTGCACCTGGAAACGATAATACATGTCAACAAATAAGTTTATTGCCGACTGTACTTTTCTTTGAACATCCATAACTACTCAACGAGACGATTCTAAAGAGCTCAAGCTAGTAGGATTGCGTTATTTTATTAACACATTCATGACCGCGGACCCGCACGGCGGGCGCTCTGCTCGTAGCAAAGTTTCGCTACATACTGTTTTTCCCATGTTTTTGGCTACGAGAGTAGCCTACGAAAATGTTGGTTGCGAAAGTGTTAAAAACTTACATAATGTTATTATGGGCAGTATCCCGGGCAGGCGTGTTGCTTATTTTGTAGACCGTTTATATCTCCAAAACATTGTGTTGACCATGGAGATTTTGCTACATCTCCTAATTTATAGTTTTGACCACGAAGACTCTCTAGTCGATACATCTCCATTAAACTTAGTATAAAAGCTTTTTTTATATACTGTCATTTATTATTATAATTATTACTTTTTTTGACGTGGATACCCTTTACATCTCTAAAAGTTTAGGTTAAGTTATAATAATCTAATGGACCAGGGGTCTTTATACCTACATCTCCCTGTAAAGTGTGCCCTGGTATTTGTTTGTTGCATTATTATTGTATTTTATTTCAATCCATACTAATATTATAAATGCGAAAGTGTGTCTCTGTCTGTCTGTCTGTCTGTCTGTCCGTCTGTCTGTTACCTCTTCACGCTTAAACTCCTGAACCGATTTGGATGAAATTTGGTATGGAGATAGTTTGAGTCCCGGGGAAGGACGTAGGCTACTTTTTATCCCGGAAAAATACCCTCATTCGCGATAACCGAATTTAAGGCGGACGAAGTCGCGGGCAGAAGCTAGTGAGTAATAATCGCGGAAACAGAAGAAAATATTAATTATGTAGATTGTAAAACGTGTTCTGTTTATTGTAAAATCAGACATGTAAGTGTCTTTGAGGCCTGCTTGCAGGGTAAAGTTTTGAATTTAAGTAAATACTTACTTTTTAGCTCAATTGAAAACCGGGAAGTGGATCAAATTTAACTTGCAACATTCTATTACAGACACCTGGACAGGTGAAAACTAAATAAAAGCTTGTAAAATACAATGCTTCTATATTCAAGAATTTAAGAATAAAGACGATGTCGCAATCATGTATGGTAAATCAAATAATTATCGGCACATGAAAATTATGTGAGATCCGTAAAGATTAAACAACGTCCCATATAACGTCTTTATGGCGTGGTTAAGGTTAGAGCATGCGCGGAGCATCTTTACTGTATCGAGATGTCCGGCGTACCAGGCGCAGCTAAAGAACTCACCACATCTAAGTGTCCTTTGTACGCCGCGATCATGAGGCAAGTGTTATTGTACTTGTTGGCCTTATGTATGTCCGCCCCGTGCCGCACGAGGTACTTGACTATGTCGAGTCTGCCGTCGAAGCAGGCTGCGCGTAGCGGCGTGCTCAGTGTCTTGGTGGCATGGTTGACGTTCGCGCCTGCGCGGACGAGCCGCTTCACTATGCCGAGGTGGCCGGCGCCGGCGGCGCACCAGAGAGCTGTAGCACCTGGAATAAGAAGTAATATTGAGGGCCTGGTATGGTTGTAGGTAGTCAGAGACCTTGGAGTGTTTTATAAAATTGCTAGTCAGTTCGCTTGCATTTCACCGGCATTATAAATTGACTGAGACTCGAAATAGAAGATTAAATGTATACTAGTCCGGAAATACAATTGATAATTTCGGAGTATAAATCGAAGTTAAAGGCCGACACACTGCTTGTGTGACGAGTGTGCACGCCGCGGTGTGTCATCTCTTATGAAGATTCGCACTTTACAACTCGCACGCCACGCGTACGTCTACGTGCACGTCACGCACATGCATTCGATGTGGCTCGGCCTTAAAGGCGAATCGTCCATTATTGACAGTTGTTAAGAGCCGAGATGACTCAGATCATCATGAACCGGAACACGCTGCGTGAGTCGGCCTTCCACAATAGGGATCAATCTGGTTAAAGTCACTGGATGCTAATACCGAATGTAGAATGCGTTTGACCGTTCGTCATGGAAATCCATGAGGGAGACCTATGTTCAACAGTAGCTATTTATAGGTTGGAAAATTGAGATAACGATGATAATAAATTACACCATGTCGCCATGAAGTTGTATAGTTTTGTATTATTTTCCTACTACATATTTCACCTGATTTGTTCAATTAAAACTGACATATGCACCTGACAAGCCCAGCAGCTGATCCCACGTCACTCGAGACCACATCCCATACATTAATTCCTGTAAATCATCGTCCGCGCGAACAAAGAAGTTTCTGGAATCCAGCCAAGCCACTTTGGAACAAGTCGATTGGCTTAAAATACAACTTACGCTCGTTTTAGGGTTAATAGCAATTAAATAAAGATATTGCGAGTCATGTTAAGTTTATAAAATTAAGGATTCACGAGGTGACCAATCGTCACTCTTTGAAATAAACTTGTATCTCATTCTACTTCAACAAAACTTACGGTTTTAAAAACCTTACTTGGCACTGGGTAGGCTTCTGTGGCGTTGCGTCTATACAAGCCGATTCCCACCGGGTTACCCAAGAAAAGGCTTATATCCACCTTTTTCATTAAGTATGACTAAATGAATACGCTTCGGCTTCCCTTATAATTTTCCTGACGCCACGCCTCTGGTAGGCCTTCTTACCAGTAACCGGATTCAGTGGGTGAGCGCAAACCCACACACGAGATACTGACTACAGCATATAGGGTTGGAGACCATACCGAATAGGGCGGCGTGAGTTGGTACTCCTAAATTAGACTGACGACTTGATTAATATAGTAGAAACAGAGAGCCAAGGTCTCTGCGGAGTTTCAGACCGTCTGTTAGTTCGGAATCATCGGTAATACATATTGTCGTTGAACGGAGTCCAAAGGTAGAAGTTGATATTGACACAGCTACCCAGAGATGAGAGTAACATCCCCTATGGGATTGTCCCCTGTCGGAAACGTCAAAACTTTTTTATCGGGAACTTAACTCGCGAACCTGGTCCTAGCTGTCTGAGAAGAGCGGGGTTATTTGGTATTTCTAGCCTCATCAGATCGCATGCACGGAGAACTCCAGGATCTCAAAATAAACGCCTCGGAGTCCTCCTCACATGAACTAAAATGGCCTGTACTTGTGTGATACGGTGTTAACCACATTCAATGGAGTCGTTTACCGAGTGCCGAGGCCCCCGCTTCGAGAAACACTCGCGATCCCGTTAACCCCTTCTAGTCGCCTTCTTTCGACAGGCAGAAAAAAACCGAAGGTCTATCATATACTAGACCTACATGGGACCATACATATTTAGGTTTATTTCAGTAGAATCAGCAGCTCCCAGTCATTGACATTTAGTTTATTGTTCCGTTGAAAACGTTCACACACGTCTCGAAATGAACATCTTTGTACACATATTAACTTAAATTGTATTTGCCAAACAATGCACCATGTAAATGACGTTTTAGTGAAATCCCGAGTGTAACAAAGCCGTTGTTCCGAGCATTTCTGTTGTCAACACGACCGTTGACTCGAGACAGCACATGGCCGCTATAATTAGACACGAGATGCCTAAAAAGAAGAAAGGAAAAGAGACTAAGGATATATTGCAATGTAATTGGTTGCCAGAAGATTTGCCGAAACTAAAGCGACATGATCGGAATACATCGCGCGTAAAACCAACGGCCGCTGGGGCCGAAAACCGTGACCACCATCCGGAAAACGCTGCATGTGCTCCATACAAGAAAGACCGATGTTGCGGGAATGCAACGATGCGGTTGGCGTAAAAACGGCTGTGGAGGTTCTAGTCCAGAAGAAAACTAAGCCTAGCTATAGGAGAATGAATCAGCAAGAACAGACCAATCACATGTGACGGTATTGTGAATCGACCCAAACAAAGACGTTCGGCACATTTTTATTGTAAACACGGCCGTTCCGGCGGCACGTGGCTTGTTATAATTAGACTTTAACAGCGCTAGTTCCCAAAGGAGTTAAGTTTGTAGTGTTTCCTAGTTAGGTACGACCACCTGGGCATGGAAAGAGGAAATGCTACAAGCAAGAACAATTTAACGCTTCACATTGATGAAATTTGAGTGTTTTAGTAGTTACGTAAAGTAGCCAGGCAGAGACTACTATGGTAATAAGAAAACCTATGATATCATCAAATTGGCTGGTCTGATTTTCTATAGTTAGGAACCACCACAAAGAAGTCAATCCAATAAAGAAACGCTGCCAAAATATCTACCACAGGCAGACACATTATACTGTTACGCCGGTGGCTTAGGTGCAAAAACGATCGAGTTTTTCTGTGCCTTGGAGGCGTTTTCAGTAGGCTGAAATATCGTTTCAAGCCGTTTTAGAGGGTTCTCTATGACATACCAGTTTATCGAAATTTCACCGCAGTTGCCGTTGTTTTCAGGCGCCTGAAACATGTCTTCATTCTTACTTTGGGACTCCCAAGCGATAACATCGGAAAGTAGCAACTACGACTGGAGCGTTCAAGTGTGAAATAAGTGAAAAGTGTTTCAATTGTGTTTTAAGTGTGTTAAAGTGAAGTGACTGTGTGGAAATAAATCCTATTCTTGCTCATCGGTTTAAAAGTGCTTTTCAATCACGTACCGGTGGGTAGAAGTTCCCCCTAGAACGTAAAAATACTTACAACACACCTCTTTTATATTGGTGGTTAAAAAGGTGGAGAAGCCTTGTCGCAGAGAGCGTACTGGTCTGAGAATGTCGAACCTCAGAAGCAAAAAGAGTGCTGTTATCAGTTTCAAGCATGTGTCTTTCTGTGATCCGACTTGGATGCAGTTTTTACTAGACAATTACCTATGTTTGATGATTGCTGAACCAAACAACCGGAATGGTGGCCGGAATTTGACCAAGAGGATTTTGACAGCGAACCCCGTGCCACGCCGATGAATTGAGCCCTCCTAATTTCGTGACTTCAAGACTTGCCTTCAATGACATATTCCTGGAATCTGACAGGGCCTCCGGTCTCCAACCGGATTGGGGTCAGAATTATTCCAGCATGATATTGACAGCAACCCCCAGACAACGCCAATGCAATGAGTGCTCCTAGCTCCGTGACTACAAGGCTTGCCTTCAATGACGTACTCGTCGTATCTGACAAGGCCCGTGGTCTCTAACCGGATTGGAGTCTAATTATTCCAGCAGGTTATTAACAGCAACCCCCATGCCACGCCAATGCAATGACTGAGTGCTCATAGCTCCGTGACTTCAAGAATTGCCTTCAACCGGATTGGGGTCAGAATTATTCCCTATAGCGCCCTCCCATGCCGCGCCTACATTGACGCAATTGACTCTCTAAGATAAAGACTTGCCTCCAATAACGTATTAGTCGAATTTGACAAGGCCCTCGGTTTCTAACCAGACTAGGGGCTGGATATTTTTCAAGTGGATCCTGACAACGCCCTTCCCATGCCACGCCAAAGCGATGAGTGCTTCTGACTTCGTGAGATAAAGACTTGTTAGACTTACATTCAATAACGTACTCGTCGAATTTGACAACGCCCTCGGTTTCCAACCAGACTAGTGGCTGGAAATTTTTCAACTGGATCCTGACAGGTTCCTCCACGGCAAAGCGATGAGGCTCCAGACTCCGTGAGATAAAGACTTGCCTTCAATGACGTACTCGTCGAATTTGATAACGCCCTCGGTTTTCAACCAGACTAGTGGCTGGAAAATTTTCGACTGGATCCTGACAGCGCCCTCCACGGCAAAGCGATGAGGCTCCAAACTCCGTGAGATAAAGACTTGCCTTCAATGACGTATTCGTCGAATTTGACAGTGCCTTCGGTCTCCAACCGGACTGGTGGCCGGAATTTGTCCAGCAGAATTCTGACGGCGCCCTCCCGCCCGTGTCTCGCTGATGCGATGAGGGGTGTGCACTTGACTCCATCGCAGCAGACATCCTGGAACCAACAATGTTGTGTTCTATACTTGGTACTATAGGCCTGCAGCATGACTGTGTCAATTCCTGAGGCATGTGAGCGGTACGGGAGGGGTGTCAACCGACGTTTATGTGTATAGCTAGACAGGACACGTCATGTCACGTCACTTGTCATCCCTCCGGTACCGCTCCCGAACCTGAGGAACAGACTCAGCGTCAGACCTGTAGCCCCGATGCATAGGCTTTCGTCTAGCCAGAGCAGTTTTTTTAGGTTCTCTCATATGTAAGGAAATAATGTTTTAGATAAAAAAATTATACCGTATAATACCTAGTGTTATAATCAGGCATCGGATAAACGGATAGATATTTACCTAAAGTTGCCAAAAATCCGGCAAAAGTTGGGCAAATATGGAGTCGGCTACCTAATTAAATTATTTTTTGAAAATAAAAGTTCCGGGATTCCGGGATTGCATAAAACGACACGAGGAGGTAAAAATAATGACCCTAGAAGTTTGAAATAAAGATGATTATTATTATTATAAAATACACAAACATGTTTAATTTTTGGCTATTTATGACTAATTTGGTAAGCAGTAAGCACGTACATTTTTATACATATGAAGGTAATGTAATAATGTATGTAAGTATTTGTTGTAACCGCGGTGTGAATTGATTTAATTTCGAGGTATATGTAACATAAGAGAATAATAAAACCAACATTGTTTTTTATAAAACATTTAGAAGTTTATTAGGAAAATTAAATTGAGTCCGTCTCCATACCGTTCAACATAGACGCCGCCGCCAATAGGCAAATATCTATCCGATTATCCAATACCTGGTTATAATAGTTCCATTTTTACGAAAATATTCCACACTAACAAAATTAAAACAACGATACCACTTTTATGAGCAGAAGCAATTATTAGATTTTCTCTTCTCACTATTTCGGTTACGAATGCAACAGGCGTAAAAAGGGCCATTACTAAGTTTTTAAGAGCCCTTTTTTTCTACAATAAAAGCCTTATAGAATTTCTATTAAGGAACGAAAATAAACTAGGTACATTAAACATTACTATTATCGTTTGATCTAAGCATGTAATAAATATCAAAATAAATGGGACAGTTGTTTAGTGCTGGACGAACTCTTCTGCATCGGGGATAGTATAATAAGGTTGTAAAAGAACGTGAGAAGCTATTTTAAGGTAAATAAGTTATTTTTTGACGTGATAACGTCTTATAAATCGATGAACGCTGCTGCATGCACGAAAAAGAATGACTCATTGTCATGTTCCGCTGTCACGTTCAGCCTGAGCCGAGCGTGCAAGCGAGTGCGCGGAACAAGCGATAGAGAGGCACAATCGGCCTAAGTGTTCGGCTTGTGAATTCATAAAAGAATGCAATTTTTCATTAATGTTTTCTTACGATGTTATCACGTAAAATTATCGTCTGTTATCCGACTTCACAGAAAATCCTTTTTTTTATTTCAGTTTCAGTGTCTACGGATTATGTTGCAAAATTTTGACAATGCGGAGAAGCAAAATTTTAAAAAGTTACTTATATTTTTTATAACTTTTTCATATTCATTAGATTCTTTAGTGATAAAATACTTTGTTTTAAGCAAAATTACCTTAACTTTTGAACAAAAACGTGAAAAAAATTATAAACTTTAAAAATCACCCTGTCTGCTCATACAATGTCTATATAAATTTTGAAGTGTATCCGGAGGCAGAAGTCTATTCCAAATGCTATAAAAATGTATACACTATTTAATGTACTTACATCAATCTATCAATTGATATTTTTTGTGTAACTTGTAATTTATTTATTATAAAATGGCTACATTATTTTAGCATAATTATACGAATCAAAATTATATATGGATAATATTTGTACGCCAGAAATGGTTGAATGGCTATAAAATCAATTATGTATAAGATCACCATGTAACCCGTTCAACGCAAATAAATGACTTTGACTTTGAATGTTCATTTAAGGTAAAGAATTTTCGCTATGCAACATAAAAAAAATAGACTTTTATTTTTCTCCACACAAGATTGGCCCAGCCTAGTGCCCATGGCCCCCAACCCCACGGACGCCCCAAAAATCTTATGCAACGTTTTATTTTACAGCCCAACAACTAGGTCTTGAGTTTTATTATTGAATGCCCCAGGCCCTCAAATTTTTGACTACTCCAGAGCCCCCTATTCCTGAATGCCCAAGGGCCCCCCCGCATAGGGTTACCACATGAAAAATTCAAAAGCCCGGAGAAAAGGCCTGATTTCCATTGAAAAATCCTGGGATTTTGTTGCAGTTTGAGATTTTTCTCTTTTAGGAAGATTATTTGTAGTCTCTTTAAGTTTTTATCAAAAAGATCTTTAAAATGTAACTGTATTCTATTGAGAATTCAAAAATACCGACATTTCCTGAAATTTGCAAAATCCGGTCGCAATCCTGAGAAGAGTCCAAAAATCCTGAAATCTCAGGACAAATCCTGAGATATGGTAACCCTACCCCCGCATGTATAAAGGCGGTCTTGTCGATGGCGCCTCCGAGCCGATTTCCGGTAAGATAATCATCAAACAGTGTTTCCTATCGTGAGATTCACAGCAAACTCTAATAGTGTACTCATAATTGTACTAAATTATCAGCTGTGATCGTAAAATTGGTAGCATTTTAGGTGCACCGATCATGTAAATTTCAACCGAAATGAGGATTAGGGTACTGTCAACAATTTTTTTCATGTATTTAACTTATAAAAATAACATTTTACAAAGTAATTATTACTCGCCAAACTGTAACATTTAATGGCGAGAAGCGCTCAGTTTTCAAACAGTATAACTTATATTATATGCTAGATAATATACAAATGAGCAGGGTAGAAAAATCTGCATAAGAGTCATATTTATTATGTACCTACTTTACCCTCGACGACAGCGCGTCAGCGTGTTTACGATGACACTGGCTTATCTTAGAGGAGGATGTCCTTCATTTTTGATTTAAAAACAGTTTTACTTATTTTACAGGTGGTGTCGAAGTAAATGAATCTTCTTAGGTACTAAATATAAATAATATATTACATACATACATACATAAAATCACGCCTTTTTCCCATTACGGGGTAGGCAGAGACACGGGTGGGCATACAACTGCCGCTTCATCAACATTCATTAATCTCTCTATTTCTCGCATCCATCATCTGACATACTTCATCTATTTTATCATTCATTCCACCCCTTACATTTAACGTAGCAAAGTTGCTCTCCATAGCCCACTCTTCGCTCTCGCTGGGACCGAGACGTGATGGGTTGCGAACCACATCGCCGCCATTACGGTTTTTAAAATTATTGAAACTCATTGCGTTCCCACGAGCTGCTGGGGATAAAATATTCGAACCCAGCAGAGCCCCGCATACCAGGTAAGAGTTAAGCCTTATTCTGGGGTCACCAGTCCCAGGGCAAGTCGGCACGCTAAACGACTATACTCGCCTCTAGCCACGCATCCGTCGGCACGTCATACCTTGGATTGGCAGAATAGGAGGAAGGATAACAGAGTAAAGAAAGGAATTGTACGAATTTAGACAGGAGAAAGGGTTAAAGGATACTACTGTCCCGGAAGACTATCTATGAGCCAGTATAGCAACTCGGGGAGCCTGGGTCGCATACCCGTATACCATAACAAAAATGCCGGAAAAGCAACTTCGTATGAGTAAATCCTGACTTAATATATTAACTAGGTTTAATTGTTTAAAATGGTGTTTTCCACATCTATGGCGCAATAACATGATCGCTGCACCAAAAATGGTATCATACCTATTTACGATCACTGATTATCAGCCCATGCAAATGATTACAGACGGCCACACTAGGGATGTCCAAATAAGTACATGCACGATATTGGATTTTTATGTTTAACCATCACGTTCTTCGTGATTTTTAACACTGACCTTGGACCTGGGGATTGGAACCGGTATTTTTGAAATCTTCTAGAATAAACGCTATTTCTGGAATGTTTTAAAACTGTATTAAGGTTAATCGCAAAACACCTGATTCAAGTTCTAGAATTTTAATAAAATATACGAAAATCTCGTAATTAAACGAAAAAACTAATCGTTATTTCGGTTATTTTGTATGAAAAAAATACCGGTTCCGATCCCTGCACCCGACGCCAAAAGAGGGTTGTTATAGTCTGACAAATGAAAGATGAGAATGAAATCAACCGCGAAATTTAAAAATGTAGCTCCGGTGTGCCTGTATGAGCTAGAGTTACACAAATTCATTGCTTTTGTCATTAATTATTAAGTTATTAGTTACTGAGAAAAGCATTTGTTTATATCTTTGCTCAAAAAGGCAGCTGCAGATACATTTTTAAATTTCGCGGTTGATTCCATTCTCATCTTAACTACGTTACTAAGTTGTACCGCTATGTGTGTGTCGGTGGCACCGTAGCTCTTAAACGGGTGAACCTATTAGGATGCGGTTTTTTTTAATTTCAAAGCAGGGTCTCTAACGGAGGTTCTTAGACGTGTTTTATCAACATCGGTTCAGCCGTTTCAAGGTCATCGGCTCTTGTCAGCTGCGGCATCTTAGATGCATTAATGGATAATTACTTTACTTTCTAATAAACCCGAAGGCATATTATAGATTTAACTTACTTGTCATAACTTCTTTTGTGACTAAGTTTAAGTTTTAAAATAAAAATTCAATACAAAAATTATAAACCCTGACGCAAATAAAATAACCTATAAAAAGTAAAAAAAAAAACACATGTCTGGGCCTGGTTGGTCCTTTAACTTTAATATTTAAATACTTAATTAGTAATATTTTATGATTATAGCTGTCGTCGTGGCGTCGGGAGACCGATAAATAAATAAAAATAAAAAACAGAATTTCCCTTCCCCTTCTGAAAATCCTGAAAATTTTATATATATTTAATAAAAATATTGTTGGAAAATTATAACCATATCTCTTTCTGTCTTTTTATTTAATGTCCAAAATCATTTTTGGATGCCCCCTTTTGGTTAAGTTTCTCCGTAATTTATATGCAACGCCATAGATACCAGAGGCAAAATTAACTCAACTAGCCAGTTAAACAGAATAAATGAAAGTTTGTACTGAACCCTCGGTGCGCGAGTCAAGACTCGCATTTGGTCGACCGCGGATTTTTAATAACATACGCGCGGCCTTCGCTAATTTCCGTACTGTTTTTGACCATCTAGTGAATCTATTCTATTCTATGTCATAATAAAGATACGAGATACTCTGGACCTGTTGATACATGTGCCTGCCAAGTCACATGTCATCTAAGTAATTTATAGTGATAATGAATAAGCGGAGATACCAACATGCCAAAAGCATTATTGCTGTCTATATAAATCTCATTCTTGACTAAACTTTTACTTTCAAGTGAGTTCTTGGGTCTCATCTAGAAGTCTAACTGGAGTGCCAGATAGGAAGAACTAAACATACATACATAGACAGTTAAACACATTAGCCTCCTTTGCGTTTCGCATTCGGGTAAAAAGGCTTATTTACTACTGACATTTTATACCTATTAAAATAAATTGACGATATATGAGATTTTGAGTTTGGGTTCTTTTGAATCGGCTCGATGAGTACTCAAAGGATGGAAAAAAGTACATTCAGCAATAAAAGCTCGTCACAAAAATGCTATTTTTGACAGAAACTTATTTTGAGCTGGTTTGACCTAACTAAGGCTTTTTGGTGGTTCCCCTGTTTTGGCATAAATTTTTTAGTCATAATTTTGCATGGCATATTCAATGTAGGCATAATTGACTTTTCGCATACACTGTTTTGGCATAATCAAGGTTCGCATACTTTGATAACGCAGATATTAGTTTGTCATAATTTGTTTGCGCATATTTTTGTTTGTCCGAATCATGTCTACGCATAAAATTAATAGGCATATTTTTATCAGACCGAAAATTATTTGCTCATAATCTTGCAGCTTATGTTTTTGTTAAATATACTTAATGTTAAAAATAAAACCATGTTATTTATATCTTCATATATGTTTCATTATCTTGTGATATAGGTGATGTTAGCATTTTGCCGCTCCGCTATACATAGTCATAATACAAACCTAACCTAACCTACAGTTTTCGGTTTTTGACCCATTTTGACGCTCCGCTTTTCTGCTAGCAGATCGTTTTTGCGAAGGACGCACTTCTAACCTAACCTAACTTACTTTTCTGCTAGCAGTTCCTCTTTGCGAGGGATGCAGTTCTAACCTAACTTAACCCGCTTTTCTTTTTGTAATTTAAGTATGCCAAGATAGATTCGGACAATAGATAATATGCCAAGTACCATTATGCTATACCAAATTATTCGTAAATATAATCGGCCTACACAAAAGTATGCGAATACAATGTCGGACAAATACATTTTCGGTAAGTTAGAACTTATGCCAAATAAGGTTTCTGCCACATTACCATTCGTCGAAAACTGAATATGCCAAGTCTGTTATGCTAAAACAGTTTCGGACAAACAAAAGTATGCGACATAGAGGGAACCCCTTTTTGGTACTAATTCGAATAAGCAGAGGGAGTGTAAATCCACAAATTGGAAAGCCGTCTGCAGCAACTTACACGAGGGAGGAAAATGCTGCTGTGCTAGTTTAAACAGCCGGCTTTTGATAGGAGTTTCATTATATTTTACGTCTTTTTTCATTAGGAGGACAGCATGATGTGCAATGCACAATATTTCAACGGTAAGAAAAGATAAGATAAGATAAGTATTTATTGTCAAAACTGTGTACAAAAGGTCTTACATATATGGTTTAGTGTTAACAGTTTCCCCATTTCAGATGTACAACTAATAATTTGCATTAAAAACAATTTTCTACATAAAATATTCATTAAGATTATAAAAACATTTGTAAATTAAACCATTCTCTTACTTATCTTTTGAATTGATGACCATCTTGGGATTTGATGTATACTGGCAAATGATTATATACTCTTATTCCAGAGGCATAAGTACTTTTTTTACTACGGTGGTACTTGCAAAGAGAGGTTTGAACAAAGGGGAGGAACTCAACTCATGAGCACCAAGGTCTGTAGGAGACTGTTTTAATCTCTAATTGCCACCAACAATCTCATAAACTGAGCAATCATTAAAAATCATATGAACCAATTAATAAATATTCATATTACACCCATCTAATTAAAAATGTTGTGAATTGTAGTAACTAGTGTTAAGTGAGTCATTCACATGTATGAGTAGGAGCAATTACTTATTTATATCAATCTGAATCATTAGTAGTAGAGTAAGACAAGTTGAATGCCTACTCACGCCAAAAAATCAGGTCACAAATACACTGAATCGGTGAGTAATCTTATTGATGTGACTAACACACATTCTGGATGTAATAAAAACAAATTCTCAGATTTGGTTTGAAGTTATTAAGTCTTATCTTGCAAAGCTTTTATCTTTAGCAGTGAAAGTGTTTGTTGATTTATTGGGTTTACCTACATGCAGACACAAAGCTAACAGAGCACCAGATTCAGGTGTAAATAGTGTTATGAATTAGAGCTAGATTTCAGTTTCAAAGACTTATGAGATGAGCCTTGGCTTGTTTGGGTTGGGTTATCAAGATTTATATTCTCAAAATATGGGTACATATAGCAATTCAATACAATTTCAATCCAGCCGGATTCAGTCGAATTTTGCCAGATCTCGCCATTCAAATTATATCCAGTCAGACCGGAACACTGGATTCACTGCACCAGATTGAAATCCCTAAACATATGTAAGTGGGTTTCAAGCAGGGACATTACCAGTATTACTTTACGTTTTTTTGTATTTTAATAATAGTAATTAGAATAGTTTTATCAGTCATCGTTATGAATGTGCACTTTTCGTAGCAGAGTATGGTTCGCAGAAAAAGCAATACATGTAAAATATTAAATATATTTTCTTAGTAGATGCTAAATACTTCGTAATACACCTCTAGATATAATTATTTAAGGTATAAAATCTTTTTCGGCCTTTTATATTTTTAAAACACTATACATTGAATAGTTGCACAACAATGTTACACAATGGGCTCAGAATAATAATAATATGTGGAGTAACATTCGCCCATGTCATGAAAATACAAATAAAGTTAAATCTGAAGTGTTTAATTTAATCTAAATCATCCATAGAAGTTCACATTGCTTTTAATTAATTGTTAAGAGAAGTCCTGATAAAGTGCAAGTTCTGTAACTACCGTGAATGTACATAGGTTATTTAGAATGGATTTTTTCTTATCAACGTAAACAACAGACAGCCAAATTGGTTGAACAAATTTTTGTTGTTTATTCAGTATAATATGTATAGATAAGAGTGTATATAAATTACATATTTCATGATATTTATTATATAAACAATGCATGTGTACTTATATATTTGTCATCATATTTCTGAATATTTTGTAACACAAGAGTATCAGCGGTTGAAATGCAGTGGCCTTACTCATAATCGAGGTAGTAGGTAAAATTCACGAAACAGTATCACATTTCTACTAAGGGCCGATTTCACCAACAATCAATTTACAGAAGAGTGTCTAACCCAGTATAAAGAAAATCGAACGATTTACTCAATGGTTAACTTCATTTCCATTTCACCACACTAGTCTATGGATAACAATCTCTCGCATAGTTACTAAGTAACGTTGAACAAATGAATTGGATGAAATCGTAATGCACCCAAGTGAGATAGACAATTTGTCCCATGCTTGAGCAATGGTGCTGCATATTTTTTAAATTTATTTGAGTAATATATCAATTGTGAAGTAAGTATTTAATTCACTTGACAGTGACAATGACAATACTAATCTACATCTAACAGTTTACTCAGCCGAAATTGGCAGTGTAAGATTATTCTCTAGTTTAGACATTTTACATTTAGGTTAATTATTGGCGTAACGTAAAATGAGTTTACTCGCGTGTAATTAATGATTTATTATTGGAATAAGGCTTATACTACGTCGGTGAAATTGACCCTCAGTATATTTCTGTCTTTAGGTGATACCAAATTATGTGAAATAAAAAAAATAAGAATTGGGTATTCTGTAAACTATTTTCTGTTAAACGAAATTTGATGATAATTCTGTCTGCAAAGCAAAGGGACACCAGATAGATGCTGTTTTATGTTGACTGAAATAATAAAAATTGGTTATTATAGTATGCCAGAGTTAATAGCATAAATTCTTGTTTTCATTTTATTCTATAAATACATTGTAATCCTAAACACATGGTAGGCATAGTAATTTTTTTAGGTATAAATACTAAATAGTGATAGGTATAAATATTTATTATTATCATAAAACCCAATTAAAATCAGGAAGTGAAGGAGCATGTTTTTGTGTCATCAAAACAAAGATAAATCTTAATGTATGCTCAAGTTCAATGACATGTCATTTACCTGTTAATGCACCAAAATATCACAAAGGAAGCAGAAATTTGGAGCCCAACCAATCCACAAGTACTTTATCTCTAGGAGTACACCAAGGTTGCTTAACACCAATAAATAACGACGTAAATATCACGATAAAGACGCATAAAATAATTAAACAACGCACAGATAACTACATAACGCGCAGAAGGTACATTGCGTTAAAAATAGAATGTAACGTGACTTCTAAATCGCTAGATGACAAAACTGAAAACACTTCGCAATCTTACAGACTTTTTGAAAGGGAGGCAAAAGTTTACTTACACTGTTCAATAGATCGTCTATTTCGTCTGTGCTTTTTTCGTACAATAGCGCGTAAAGGGTTAAGGACATCCCATCCCTGGCTGCAAAAAACACCCTTTCTCTCAAGGTGCTATTTACATCTCCTAGCATCAACTTGTCCTCCATATCTAAACACTGTTAATTCACGATGTTCAAAGTTTAAAATGAATCACAGCACGAACACGATACTCCTTTTATTTGTTTATAAATTGCAAATTTTCACTCTGACGGATCACGAAAACGAAAACAATAAAAATTTGCACAGCCCGTCCGTCACTCGCTCTGCGGAAACGACTGATTGAGCTAGTGTTGTCCTTTTCGATTTAACATAATCATTCGGAGGGATGTACAAAGACCGTTAATACGTGAGAATGAACATTACATTTACTTAACTAAACACAATATTCGTAAAAAGAAACGATATAAAGATTAACGACTGATAAGAAATGTTAATAAACTTATTTCAGTTTCCTTTACAATTTTTGAGGGTGAAAGTAACTTGCATCTTTAATTGCATTCACAGCTTTGCAAACCGTGCAACGGATTGCATTGCCACGTCTTGTCATGTGGAATTACATGGACCAATAGAAAATCTGCTTTCATTTTTGACGTTTTTGGCTATTTTGATTTTGACGTGTAACCCTGTCGCATTTGCCTTATTTACAAAATTGGAATCTACATAAATAAAATCGTTTCCGTAACACAATGTCGAGCGGTCAATGGGAAGTTGTTGGAAAGAACAAGAAGTCTCAGAATGGAAAAGTGAAAACAAATAAGGAAGACGAGAAGAAGCCAACTCGTAATGGACCGAAGCTTGAAGACGTTTGTAAGTGTATTCCCCAGATCATTTGAATTGTTTACGCTTAGAAACTAGGATTTCTAATGGAGATTGTCGTCCGTTTGTTTTGCAGTGCCGCATTCGCAGATAAAATCGTATTACGCCGGCATGGAGATCGATGACCCCAAAGCAACGAACGGAAAGAAGGCGAGTAAAAACAAGAAGCAGGATAAGAAAGCCGAGCCCGCTAAACCGAAACCGCCGAAAACTATAGAAGGAGCATTGGAAGCCGTACGTATATACATAAATCTCTATTTTTTCATTGATTTAAAAATTGCTCTATGATAATTAAAATTCCAATTCATTAGTCCTGAAATAAAGAACTCAATTTGACTAAAAGTCATAGTGTTTCATAAACTACTTTTGTATAATTTGTTATGGCACTGAAAATAATTTAAATGCAATGATGATGTTTTTTGCTCAACACACTCAACTTGTATTGAGACTGTTGAGATCCTTTCACTTTTTAAAATGACTGCATTGTACTTGTTACTTAAGCTGCAGTTAAGTAACATTACAACAATGTTACAGAATGCTCCTATTTGGGTTACAAGTATGTTTTTATTACTGCTTTGCTGAAATGCAGTATCACATACATATTAATATTTTAATAGTTTTTCAACTAACACAGCTGATAAAGCCAACAGTATCTGTTATCAGTAATAATAAGCATGCAGGCGTTCTTAAACATATATATATATTTAACATTATATGCTCATAAGACCCGGCATACTTGTACAAAGACAAAACAAGTCTTATTACTAAGTTTAAAGTCAAAGCTTTATTGTAATATTATGGAATTAACGAAGTTGAATGTTTGAAACACAATGCAAATATCGCTCAGGGTTTTAGAAGATTATAATTTCCATACAAAAGATTTAATATGCATTATTACTTTGATAAAGCCAAAATATTGTTGTACAACATGTCTACTATTAGTTAATTAGGTACATATCAATATGTTGTATAATTTATTAAGATAATATAGATGACTTTTTGACCTCATCCTATGAAATTGATCACTTAGGTGAGACTTCAACTATGCATCAAAGCTATAACAACTACATAAAGTCCTAGGAAGAAATGGATTGTCAGCCATAACATCCAAATTCTTATAATCCTATTGTCTTGAAAATTCTCAATAATTCTCCTTTTCAGATTGACGCTACGGAGCTGGCAAACATCATCACGACCAACAAAATCCGATTCAGCAATGCACCTCTAGTCTGGCTGAAAGAGGTGGCCAACTTCTTGAACTCCAAGACTCAGATCGAAGTGGAAGACCCTACATTTTTAGCATATGACCCGCTGTACCCACTGTCGGTGGTTCCAGCTGATATAAAGAGTTCACTAGAGAACGTTCTCACAGATGCTGGAAAAGCGAATGCCCAGCTGTTCTTCGATATCACTCTCACGTCTTTGGCCAATGATATGAGCAGAGGTATGTGTTGTTTTTTAGCCAATTTCCTGACCTCCAAGATCGCTTCTCAGCATATGGCCCTTGTACTCAGTGGCATGCGGTCCATATAGGCACAAAGGCATTGCCTACCCTGAACAACCATAGTTCCATACAGGCACAGAGAAACTGCCTAGCCTGTAGCCCTGAACGTCCATGGTACCATATAGGCACAGAAAAACTGTTTACCTTGGTCTATCTCCTTCAACTCACCTGCTTATAGTCCATTGGACTGATGCAACTAAAAAAAAACTGGCCAAGAGCATGTCCGACCATGCTCAATGTAGGGTTCTGCAGCCGTTTATACAAAAAAATGCACTTCAGATGAAAAAACTACGATATGAAAAAAAAACACTAACAAAAGAGCGTATCTCCCCGGCGCTTAAGTCCTTTAGCTGAGAAGTGCAGTTTTTTGGAAAACAATTGTTGAAAACAATTTTCGTTGGAAGTATTTATTAAGCTTTATATTTGTAAATTTATTCAAATTTTTTGAACATACCGTTTAGAAAATAGAGGAGACACAATTTTTGCTACTTTCGGAGCGAATATTTCCAAACATATCCACGAAATCAAAAATTTTTCTTAGAAAAATCTAAGTGTTTTTAGAGGAACTGTCGAATGACGTGCCACACATTGATATTTGCTGCTTTTTCTTTTTTTTTCAGTATAGATATATTTTTTATTTAACTATCAAACCTAGTAGCGACTCACATGAGACACCTATGTTCCAAATTTTATCAATACTATACATCTTATAGTTTTTGAGTAAAATGCCTGTCACATACGGACGGACGGACGGACGGACATGACGAAACGATAAGGGTTCCCTTTTTTGCCCTTTTGGCTACGGAACCCTAAAAGAAACAGCCAATACCCTGTGCCCGCCACTGCTTGTTCCCGCTATTGTTGGTGGTCTCAGCTGTGATAAGAGTTTGCTGGTGAACATTCTCACGGATGCTAGGAATGCCAAAGCTCAGCTGTAATTACCCAATTTTTCGCTACATCTATACTATTATAAAGTTGTAAAAATGAAATGTCTGTACATTGAAGATGTTTAAAAAAAAAGATTGTTACGGACTATTTGAAGGTCACCAAATCGAAAGATTTTTTGTATGTATGTGTCATTGAGGCTTCATCACGCCAAATCGGCTTAACAGATTTCAACTATTTTTGATACACGGGTAGCTGGGTATCTCCAGATGGTTATAGGATACTTTTTATCTGACTACGCTGTCATAAAAGAGAGGTGATATGACTTTTTCTCCTCCGCGAACGAGGTTGCGGGCGTCTTCTAGTATGCAATATATGCATTTTACAAGCAATGTTTGTTTGGGTCAAATCTTAAGTTCAATTTGACCCACTTCTTGGTTTCCGATTGAACTAAAATGTTACATATTTATGTAAGTTAGGTGACAATATAATATTATGACAACATAATTTATGCAACTTCCGGATCGATTATTCACATGTATTGGAGTGCCCCCCCCCCCCCCTAGAAATATTCATCCTTATTATTTGACTACTTAACTAAGTAGCAGCTTATACAAGAACAAAAAACTTCTACGCCAAATTCCATCACTGTACATCTACTAGTTTTGAGTAAAATGCTTGTGACATACGGACGGACGGACATGATGAAACTATAAGGGTTTCGTTTTGCTATTTTGGCTACGGAACCCTAAAAAGCGTAGAGAAAGGGAAATAGAAGCGCACGGCAGTCATGATTCACCATGCCCTAAAATAGATAGCCAGCAAACTAGTTAGAGTAATTACTTTTAATAGATAATCATGTTTGCTTCTGCTGGACCATTCATTACATCATTACTCATTAAGAGATAATTAGCAAAGTGATTTAAATGGCATGTCATTACTAATTAGATCATCAATCAACCGCTCGCAAGTTTAATGAAAAAAAAATGGAATCCGTCTACTAGTCTCCAAGTAATTGGTGAACATACATAATTAAAAAAAAGATTCTGACGAATCGAGAACCTTGCAACTTTTTTAGAAGTTTATTAAAAACAAAAAGGAAGTGACTAACCTCCGCAACAAAAGCATAGAGTAAGCCGAGCGGGCCAATGAGCGAAATTTGTAATAAGAGACGCATTTACTGCTCGCGCGCATCAAAGAAAGAAAAAGCTAATACACTACATGCTTGGGGTTTTTTGGCGTAAGCGTCAGATGTAGAAGTACAATGAAATCGAAGATGTTATTATGTTTTGTTAACATTTAAGTTAATCACGTAAAAGGTAAAGGGAAGAATGTATTTTTTACATAATTAATCCGTTTATTAATCTGTCGTTTGTACAAACAAGACAAGAAACGGAAAATGAAGACGCGTTTCCGGATAACTTTTCTATTGAAGAAATTTATAACAAAAATGGTTCCACGTTGATCACTGAATAGGTTACATAGTCAAAAAACACATATTCAAAAACCAGCCTGTTTCATATACTAGATTTGACAAAAAATGCACAAATAAATAGCTTACATTTTCGATGCATTTAAGAGACCCCGGTAAGCTTGGTTCTCGATACAAACATAGGTACGCTCTCATTTTAAAACGAATAGCTATAGATTGCCCTGAAACTTTTTGCTTAGAATAAGTAAAGGTATATGCAGGCCTGTAATTAGTTTATGTAGCATCAAATACCATAAAAAAATTTCAGCGAATTTAAGTATTTCCATACAAATCTTGTTTGTGTTGTATTACGTTTGGTTTATAAACTGGAGCCATATAAACTAATTACAGGCCTAGATATACCTCATGATATTGTATATGCAAAGTTTCGTTACAATCCAACACGTAGTTTTAAAATGAGAATGAAACTCCGTTTGTATGGGATGGTGAAATTCGGCTGAGCTTGCCGGGGACTCTTAAATAAATGCACTAAAATAGGTTGTTCGCTGATATGCCGACTCTACGTTGTTTTGATTCATCTGTTACGGCTCGAAGACTGACGATAGACGAAACAGCACTATTTATGCAGGGTGTACCACGGCTTTGCGGCATGAAGGAAAAGTACCTTAAATAATGTCCTTTAATTAGGACAGTATAGGAAAAGAAGGCTGCATTTTAAATAACACACTTTTTTTATTTAAACTTGCACGATCTTCATTCATTATCGCAACACAACAAATCATATTTACACGCGATTAAGCTTCGTTTTGTTATGTTGTAATAATAACTTTTTTTTGTAAGATTGGTAAGCATTTCACTTTAATCCTCCTCTATTGGTGAGCGACGATGAAGGCGACGATGAGCGTGCTTACCTAGGTAGTGTCTATTCACTCTCGTCTTGAAGAGATCCAAGTTATACTGTCCCGGGAAACGATATGTTGGAGTACCACTGTTTAGCTCAGGGGCGGATCTACTTAATGG
The DNA here is from genome assembly GCA_905404275.2 of Hedya salicella. NCBI lineage: Eukaryota > Metazoa > Arthropoda > Insecta > Lepidoptera > Tortricidae > Hedya > Hedya salicella. The sequence continues at coordinate 5,001,370 of FR990112.1, read as the reverse complement.
CTAATTGAGCTACAGCCCAGGGCCCAATGGATAAAAAGAGCCCCCAACCCGCATTGAAAACAAAAGACTATTTTAAACTAAAAAAAAAGACAATCAAATAAGTTGGGCTTTTATTTCTAAGTAGACATCAAGTAAAGTACATACAAGTGTATGTACGTGTATAGTATATGTACTTTTTTAAGTCATAGACACTTATGCCAGTCACTGTTGTTTATAAAACACATATTATTTTAATTCAAGTATTACGTAGTATCGAAATTCGAAAGGTAAAATAATGAAACGCGTTCATTGCATACAGTCTTCATTCTTCAGACTTCCGCTCAGTGTTGAAAGGTAAACCTTTATCACACATTAGCCTGCAAAAAAATACAATCGAACGCACTGAATCATGTCACGACTAACTATTATCGCTAATTAGTTTTAAAACTGACAAAATAATATTTTATATACCTAATAGCGTGTATGTTACAGTCAGGATACCTAAAATATATGTATATGCGATTTAAAACTTTGGCTATTATTGCATCAAACACTGGCAGTTGCTAGACTGCGACTGTAATAAATAAATCGACTTCGGCTTTCTTTAATCAATGTGAAAAACATTGTGAAGTTAGTTACATATTTTGTTTTTTTCCCAGCCTTTTTTATAAAGCTTCGGCATAGTCTGTTGCTTTCCGGACAGCTTTGAAAATTAATGATTTATCATCAGCAAATAGTACTATATTACAAAGATTATCTACTATAGATGGTAAGTCATTTACATAAACCAAAAATAGCCCTGTGGCACTCCTAGCTTAACTGCAGCTCCACTGGATTGGGTTCCATTTACAACAACTGTTTGTGTTCTATTGCTGAGATATGAAGACATAAGACTTAAGGCATTTATAGACAGGCCATAATAATCTAATTTCAAAATGAGTGTGCCATGATCAACGCAATCAAACGCCTTAAAAAGGTCACAAAAAAATCGAATATCTGTACTAAGATTTTACCGCGGCTTCGCCCGCATAGCCTAGTTTTTTATTTGTTTCTCACAACCGTAACGTTGATCCCAGCTGCATGTTTCCGCCATCGTCCTACGCGACAATATTTCCACCCTCACCACTTAGATGGTTGGCAGTCCACAACTGTGCGTTTTGCTAGAAATTTCCTGCCTCGCACGACTGAACTGTGGAATAAATTGCCGCCTGCAGTATTTCCGGACCGATGCGACCTTCAAGCCTTCCAGAAAAGAACGTACTCCCCACCTGAAAGGCCGGCAACGCACTTGTGACTCCTCCGGTGATGCAATTGTCTATGGGCGACGGTGATCGCTTACCATCAGGCGACCAGTCTGCTCGTTTGCCTCTTATGTTGTAAAAAAAAACCGTGCATATTTTCAGGATAAAAAGTATCGGAATGTAATTTATGTCACACTCCCGCCTCTATAAAAAAAACAATAATTTTGATACAGAGCCCGTCTGAGGCACGCTTCGCCACTGTACCAGACGCTGAAGCAAAAAAGAGAGTTATGGCTTCCTCCTCCTCCGTGAAAAAAGTTTATAATATTAGTAAGGAAATCCTCAATCTGTGTCCCCAGGTCAGTTAGTGAACGGCCATCGCTTGCTTCTCCAAATGCTGGCCCAGGACTACCCAGAGTTCTGCGTTGCCTCCCTACCCAAGAGTGCCAGCCTCCGCAACTCCTACCAGAACCGGCCTCCGATAGGGTTGTCGCTGTTGTGGGCGTTCGGACAGGGAGGCCTAAGTGATTTCTCAGTAGGCCTCAAAGGTAAGTCATAAATCAGATTGCTAGTTGCACGCTTGACATCAAGGTCACAGGTTTTTAAGGCATACTGCCAAACTTTGTACACCAGCAGTCTATAGGCTAATTACACTCAAAAATCATGCAAATAGCGAACATAACCCAAAAATTTGTACTTGCTATCTATGGACTCAAGTTGTCTAAAAATAAAGATATTTAATTTTTATTATTACCTTTAATATGTGGCGGTCTCCCCAATCTAACGCCCATAGAGGTCGATGGCGAACGCTGCCGGTCTGCTGCGATTTCCGATACCTAGGGTCACTCATACAGTGCGATGGTGATATTGACCGTGACATTAAAAACCGAATCAGCGCAGGATGGATGAAATGGCGACAGGTCTCGGGAGTAATATGCGATGCCCGAATGCCCCTTCGATTGAAGGGCAAAATCTACAAGAGCATTGTGAGACCTGTCGTCATGTATGGATCGGAATGTTGGGCCGCAAAGGTGACGGATGAAAGCAGATTGCATGTTATGGAGATGAGAATATTGAGATGGATGAGTGGTGTGACGAGAATGGATCGGATAAGGAATGAGTATATAAGAGGAAGCCTGAAAGTACCACCCGTAGTCGATAAGCTGAGAGCAAATCGCCTACGGAGGTATGGACATGTTATGCGGAGGGATGAGAGCCATGTGACAAGAAGCGTATTAGATATACATGTGGAAGGATGTAAGAGGAGGGGTAGATGGATTGCGTGAGAGATGACATGAAGAGGAAGGATGTGAGTGACGAGATGACGAGTGATAGAGAGGTATGGAAGAAAAAAACATGCTGCGCCGACCCCAAGTAAATGGGACAAGGACAAGCGAATGATGATTATTATCTATACTATAATACAATTGTCAAAATGAAATGTCGGTATATTTAAGATATTTTAAAAAACAAAATTTGACTATTCAAAATCGTTTTTTATTTTCAGTTTATGTGTGTCATTGTGACTTCATCACACCAAATCGGCTAACTGGATTTCAGCTATTTTTGGTACACGGGTAGCTGGGTGGGTAGTCGCAGATGGTTATAGGATACTTTTTACCCGACTACGCAGAAGAAAAATCTAGCTGTAATGACTTTTTCTCCTCCGCGAAAGAAGTTGCGGGCACCTTCTTTATTTAAAAACATCTCAAGATAGAGGCCCAAATAAGGTACAATGCACGAAACTAGACCCTGCCCTGCGCAGTAGCGAAAAATTTGGCATGCGGCGCGGCATGCGTAACCATAGCAACAGGAGGACGCAAGGCCGCAATGCCGCGTAATAGGCTCCCCATCTCACGTTCCGTGCCGTGCCGACCACTGCGTATAATAACAAAATTCGGAGAACAGTTGACACAAACACGATTTCAACCGTTGATAAAGTTCGAATTGTGAAGTTGTACGTCACTGTCTTGAAAGAGATGCCATCAAAAAAAAAAGTGCGAGTCTGACTCGCCCATGAAGGGTTCCAAAAAATGCACTACAGATGAAAAAAATACGATATGAAAAAAACACTAACAAAAGAGCGTATCTCTCCGGCACTTACGTTCTTTTGCTGAGAAGCGCAGTTTTTTGGCAATAACTTAAAAACGGTCTGTCCGATCATGTTGAAAACAATTTTCGTTGGAAGTATTTATTAAGCTTTAAATTTGTAAATTTTTTGAACATACCGTTTAGAAAATAGAGGGGGGGGCATAATTTTTGCTACTTTCGGATCGAACATTTCGGAAAATGTTCACTAAATCAAAACATTTTTTTAGAAACCTCAAAGTGTTTTTAGAAGAACTGTCGAAATATGTGCCACACATTTATAGTTGCAGATTTTTTTTTTTTAGTATCGTTTACATGTATTGAGTGCCCCCCCTAGAAATATATATATCTTTTCTTTAACTATCAAACTAAGTAGCGGTTTACACACGACACCTATGCTCCAAATTTCATCAATGTACATCTTATAGTTTTTGAGTAAAATGCCTGTGACATACGGACGGACAGACAGACAGACATGACGAATCTATAAGGGTTCCGTTTTTGCCATTTTGGCTACGGAACCCTGAAAATGGCCTCCCAATTTTTTGCATGTACCTATAACATACGGTCTTAACTGTATTTTAGTAAATAATTATTTTGAAGCACATTTTATCTCCCAAGTACACATATAGGTATACATATACTGACGAGGGCTGTTCCGAAAGTTTTTATAGCTGCTCTCGCTCTATTAATGCGACATAGGTTTTACTGAAACTAGGGCTCGGAACCGGTATTTTTTAAATCTTCTAAATTTTAAATTATTATCAATCATTTCTATTTGGAGTCTAATTTATTTCACTCATTATCACAACACAACAAAACGAGGCTTAATCGCGTATAAATATGATTTATTTAATTACCTTTCGTTGGTAATTCTTCGACGTTTCGGACGTCGCGTTACGTCCATGGTCTCGAAGGAAACTGGAGTGGCGAAATCAACGTCTTCTAGCCGCGCGAGTTTTTCGATCTACCCGCGCTTGATGTTTATTATTAGGTTGAACACTACGGTCGTCACTAGACCGACACACTACACTCACGACGTCAGGCGATTTATCAGATGGTATATGACGTTACTTACATTTACTAATTACAGGATTCCACGAAAATGAAAGCTTGAAACCATCTTCCCGGTTGAAATTTCGGTGTTTCTTGATTTCAATTGCTTCACGCACGATTCTACTATAGTAATTACGTTCCGTAGAAAGGATCTTGGGATTATGAAGCTCAATCCAGTGGTTTGGTCCCGCTTCTAATAAATTTTCGACGATAGCGGACTTATTCACCTGGCGGTTCTTAACAGCCGCGATATGTTCCTTGACTCTTTCAGCAATAGTGAGCTTCGTCTGTCCAATATAAGAACTCCCGAAACTGCAATCGATCTTGTAAACGCCAGGTGATTGGAACCGAATAACATCCTTAGGTGATCTTTCATGCCCTATGGCCCTAGATAACGGCTTGTACACAGTTTTTATCGAGTACTTTTGTAGTACTGTGCCAATTTTGTCCGTTATTCCTCTTACGTACGGCATGAATGCTGGTTACCTCCAAACGTCAGGATGTTTACGTTTTGGTTTTCGTCTGTGCTGCTGTCTGTTCACCTCATACCCATTCCATCTAAGGACCTTTTGAATGTGCTTGTAAATGTTTATACGCGATTAAGCCCCGTTTTGTTGTTATGATAATGAGTGAAGATCGTGTAAGTTTAAATCAATAATTTATTTCATTTGCCTAATTTTAATTAATTCCGTTGTGTCACGAAATTATTCATGCAATTTGTATGTCAACTTTCCTGTCTCAACGGAATTAATTAAAATTAGGAAAATGAAATGCTGCTTGCCAAAAATTTGGTCCGCACCCAATGGTCGCTCTTTCGATTAATTGAAACTTATTGGCTATTTGGGCTACAGCCCAAGGCCCCATGGCATATGGCCCCCAGCCCCAATTGAAAACACTTGGAAGATATTGTCAACTAAAAATATTTAAAATAAAAAGAACCCAATCAATACAGTGGGGCCGGCGTACATACTAAACAGTATAGCTAAGGGCCCCATACATTCACGATCCACACCTATTTACACGTAAAACTCTTCATCACTTTTAGTAAATGTGTCCAGTTATCAAAATGTCCAGCTACTTCGAAGGCACTTGTACCCGTGTTTCCTTCCTAGGCACAACACTTTATCACTCCCCTTATCATTTTGACACCTCTCAAGGTGGGCCATAGTAAGATAACGTCTATTGAGAAAACTTATCTCAACGTGTTCTTCAGTACCTATTGTAAAACGGTGGCTTACACGTGTCTTGAAAGTAGTGTAATTTCTAATTATTATTCTTTTGTGGTCGGTAAGTATTTTACATCAGAGCAGGTAGAACTTCCGGGCTTGTGCATAAAAAAACCACGACAAAGCTAGGTATAGGTAAAATCGTAAAAACTTCACATGTGATAATAAAGCTTCTGATAGCATCAGTAAGATGTGACGTTTAATATATACTTCTACTTCTTCAGCTCGTGTGCAAACCTTGTATCTAAAATGTTCAAGTTTAACATGTGTGTAATTGAGTGTTGAATTTTACATTTTTTTTTTTCGTCTTTTTTTCTCCCTCGCCTTGTGATTGGATTGATTTGTGGTTTGTAAATATACCACCCATGATAATATAATATGGTCAGAAAAGTTTGTATTTAAAATGATCATTTTAACAGTAATTGATTTAAATAATATTGGATTTTTACGAAAATCATGATATTTTACTATGACGATCTTCGTGATTTTTAAAGTGAGTTTCCATCCAGTCAGTCTTATTTTATTTAATTACTAGAGGATGCCCGCAACTTCGTTCGCTGAGGAGAAAAAGTCATAACCCCTCTTTTTTTCTTCAGCGTAGTCGGGTAAAAAGTATCCTATAACAATCTGGAGATACCCAGCTACCCGTGTACCAAAAGTAGTTGAAATGCGTTTAGCCGATTTTGCGTGATGAAGCCACAACGACACATACAAACATACATAAAATCCAAAAGAAATATTTTTTATTTTACTGACCTCCAAATAGTCCATAACAATCATTTTTTTTTAAATATCAAACTCAAACTCAAACTTTTTATTGCCCACACATATTATAACACTAGCTTCTGCCCGCGACTTCGTCCGCCTTAAATTCGTTTATCGCGGATGAGGGTATTTTTCCGGGATAAAAAGTAGCCTATGTCCTTCCCCGGTACTTAAACTATCTCCATACCAAATTTCATCCAAATCGGTTCAGCGGTTTAAGCGTGAAGAGGTAACAGACAGACAGACAGACAGACACACTTTCGCATTTATAATATTAGTATGGATTAAAATAAACATCATAATATGCACTGTGCAAGGGCACAGCAAATAACTTAATTCTAATACATTAGTATACTATTATACCTAATTACTTAGTGTAACTAAATTCAACACGTATCTTCAAAAAGTTCTTGTAGTGAATAGTAACTTTTTTCTAATAAAAATTGCTCTATTGCTTGTTTAAATAATTTATGATTTTCTATGCTTTTTATTGCTGCTGGTACCTTGTTATAGATTTTAACACACATCATATGTGGCCCTGTATTAAATATTTTTAGGTTAGAACACTTGGTATTAGGTAGAGCTAAATATTTTTTGTTGCTTAAAGTCAGCCGTTTTGAGTGGTATCTTTAAGGTACAGACATTTCATTTTTACAACTTTATAATAGTATAGATTTAGATTTTTGTACGTATAAGAATATGATGTTCACCTTAAGAGTCAAACCAATTTTAATGTCAATGTTTTTTTTCTTTCAGCGTGGCAAGAACTATTCCTTCCAATAATAGAGTTAAAGAATTATTCTAAGTTCGGCATAGGTTATTTGTCCCGGCTGCTGGACAGGCACGCCAAGATGGACGCTACGCGGGTAAGCCAGGAGCAGTTATTGGCTATGTTCGATATGGTCAACAGCAAGAAGGGACTGTCCAAGGAAACGTCAAGTGACCTTATGAAGCAATTAAGTAAATATAAGGTACGTTTAGAATGATAATTGGCTTGATAGAGCCCCGCTACGCGGAGCTTCTATTTCTAAAGAGTCGGGCTATATAATGGGAACACCCAAATAATCCGAAATATTTTATTCCGAATTTGCTTTCTCCGATTGTCGAAACTCCGAATTTTATATATCCTTTGTATTAAAATATCGATTATTGAAAAGCACGAAATTTAGTTGACCGAATATCAAAAGTCCGATTTTTTAATATTCCGATGTTTATAACCCCGAAGAATCAAAAGCCCGATGTTTTTTTGCCCCGAAAAATAATAATAGGAATTTTAATTATCCGAAATGTCATTGTTATTTCGGAATTTTGACATTCGGAAATATAAAGTTCGTGATTTTTAATAGTCGGAATTTTGAAAATCGGAAATGTAAATAATCGATAAACATTTTTAAATTTTGGATTTTTAAAATCTGATTTAAGATATATCGGAATTGTCATATTCGGAATTTTGATCCATTCGGAATTATAAGAATCGGTATTATAAAATTCGTGATTCTGAAAATCGGAATTAATTTTTTCGTATATATGTAGTTTACCCCTATATAATTGATCAAACATACCTGTAGGTTGTCTTTGCAAAACGCCGTTCCGACGAGCTTATTCTTAATGGGTTAGCCTGACTTAATAATTCAACCTACTTACGTGTTTATTTATTTCCCACTATACATATAATTTTCATTGAGCTTGGGTCAGGGGTTTCTAAAATGTTGTTTATTTCAGACCTCTCAGTATTGATTATCCTAATTTCTATGCTATAATCGAAAGGCATTAATATGTATACAACATAAAATTTCAAAAACAGTAAAGCGCATGTTAGTGTGACTTTGTAGTTGTACTGAGCATTTTTTCTTTTCGGCAACACTGAAAAAAAAGTAATTCTTGCTCCGTCTTCCAGGATATATACTTCAATAAAAGTGGCGCTAAATTACAAGTGACCTTCAACCAGCTAATAAAGAAGCTGCCTAACCAATACCTCAGCGGTGCTACCTTGGACGCTTACAACCAAGTACTTGTAGAGAGTTTAGTGGAGTGTCTCCAACGGGACGACTCATGTAATGCAACATGGAGACAGCTGTTCCACCGGTGCCCTAAGCAATCCGCTACGCTCCTTGACTACATAGGTGAGTCGAGTCTTGTATGGTGGACAAACTCAATACGTGAGTTTGTCGAGCAAAGTTTACTTGAATTAAATACAAGTTACTCTCGATTGCATTGACGCCCACAGCACACCTCAACAAGTAATAGGGTGTACCGATGAAAAAAAGGTGCAAACATCTGAACCGATTTTAGAAGAATACTCCTGATAAAGTCACCATCGGAAAAAAAAAAACAAATCGGTTTATCGATTTTAGAAGCTACGGTGCCACAGATAGACTCACAAATACACAGATACACATTGAAACAGAAATATTCATACAAATTTTAAAAGACTACAGAATAGAATATTCTTGTTGATGTTTGTGATCTATAAATATTATTTTTATTTCAGATTCTCATTGGACAGAAGTTAGTCCAAAACTAAAGCAAAAATCTTTAGGAATGACTGTAACACAGTACAAAGAGATTAGCGTCGAAGCTCTGAAAGGGAAGAAGAAAGATGAAACTGTAGTGAAAATCAACAAGATTTGCCAGGTAAGATTCTTATTGACACCGCTTTTAAAAAGTCTCGTCCCGTCGATCAGTTAAAAGTGGAATAGTTTTTGGCGCTCACATTTACACCAAATTGCAACACAAAATAGATTTGTCACTCAAAGTGCAAAACATTCAGTGTGCTTCTAAAGGCACGCAGCAACTTGCATGCGCAAACAATTTGTGTAAAAAACGTGGTACATTGTGAGGTGTTGGGTCGATAACGACTTGCATGCCTAACAATTTTGTGCAAAAGTTACCATCCTAAGTACGTGTACCTAATTGAGTCAAAATTGGAATTTGTACAGTTAAAATTGAGTATGTGGCCGGGCCCTAATAGAAGATAGAACGCTTGTAGAAATTCAACATATTTAGGTTTTTTTTTAACTAACATATTTGTATTGTAAACAATCGAAAAACTGAACAAGTTACAACTTAATCTATAGGACAAAAATAATGACGAATTTTATATATACACACAAAAAATAATAAAAGCTTTATACATTAATTAACAATACAATTCTGTCATCACTTTACAATACCATAATAAATTACAAGCGCTTATTCAAATAAACATAAATTCTAAAATTTCTCAAAAAGTGCTACTTTATTATATTAGTTGATAGTTTTGACAAAATATTCATAATAAAATTTATTTAAAGACCGGTTTTTAATCGAGAAACCTACAGCCCTAGTGCCCTTTGTTCGCAGTGTTGCCATGTCAAAAATATATTTCGCTTTTTATTCTGGTCACATACTTAGTAGTATCTGTCATTAACGTTGACGGAGACGACATTTTTTCTGTTACAAAAAATTAATGAATTTGTGTGGAGCCGTGATTTTTGTGTTATAAAAAGTCATCGTTGTGAATAGGTAACTGCAAAATTTTCATTAAAAGTGATTGCGTAAATGCCACGTTTATTTTGCGCTTTTGTAATATGCGAACGAAATTTTGGGTGGTGATTAGAAAACGCGATTTAGTTGCGTTATGCATCTCGAAACTAGAAAAACCACTTGACTAGTTAACACCCAACGTGAATAACTGTAAATGTGTCGTTTTTGGGCTGCTGATGTGGTATATCGGCACTTGGCGGGGGTCCACGTTTCACGCAATCTGTTTCCCATACATAGTATTTAATTCTTACTGTACCAAATATTTTTTTAAGTGTGTTATATTTTTGAAGACAGGTAAGTAGCGCGATCAATTATAATATTGGAATCTATGATTGTTTTATAGTTTGTTGTAAATGATGTCTCAATACATTTACTTTGTCTTCAATAAATGACTCAATATGTACTTACATTTGTTTACATGATCAATTAGTTCCAGCAGATACCATAGGTTGTAAAAACAGATAATTTTAATTATATTTTTGTTCCTCAAGTTTTTCAATCTTTTAGCAAGTTTCACCTTTAATTTACTTCAATAGTTAAGGTGTCAGTATTCCATCTTTAAAATTGGTGCAAGTATAGTTTAGATTCTGTCAATAATTTTTATTTCAGAATAATGAATAACTGAGCATGTTACATTCATTATACTATGTCAGAGAAATATTCTATACAGGTGTTTTATGAACAGTAATGAGTTAGCCAGTATCTGTGTGCTATGTTGCTATTAACATAGAATTATGAGTTACACCAATCTATTCTAAAAATTTTTTTTTCGAGGTGAGTCTTAAATCCAAATGTACATTCAATAGAAAAACTACTTCAATATCCCTACCCGCTTTAGCTAACTGTTTTATTTTTATTTACAAACAACTTTTCATATAGGAAGATATTTCGGAAAGGAAAAAAATCTCAACCAAAATGTGGGAAATGGCATAGGAAAAATTGTTCATATTGAGGGGTTAGTATTAAAATGAAAGGAAATAAAATAACAAGGTATAATCGTAGGACTCCGGTTACTTACTGTAAGTTCAAATTAAATGTCTAAGATTCTTTATACAATATCCCTTAGTTTAGTGTGTGTCTTGGCAAAGGGCTCTCTAATAGACTTAGTGCCCTTAGTGGTCCCATTCACAGTTTCAGCAAAGATTGGCCCATATTCAGTCTCATTGCTTTTATCTATTGCATATATTTCTAATGTGTCTCCTGAACACTACACCATAAGTCGTCTGCAATGCAAGGCCTATTTATATATATATATTCCTAGTACGGATTTATTAATTTAGACATCGGGCGGGTAGAGCTGAAAGCCCGACCACCAGCAGCTATGAGCTATATTTATATAAATAGTGTGCTCATGTGCCTGTTGTGTGTGTGGGTCTTCATGACTAAGATTGGCTATGTGAGCCACATGAGAGCACACAAGCATAGCCAACTACAAAGTTGAAGTGGTTGCCGTGACCGAAATCGGTCAGGAGTGTCTAGATATATAAGACAGACCTTCTGTTGGTATGAGTGTACTCCTCTTGTGTATTGACAGTTATTAGAAGTCCCATACTCTCACTTTAAGGGAAGTTCTTACAGGTTCTCAACTGCTTTCAGTATTCTAGTTGTATTAAATCAGAGGTTGCCAAACTACAGCCCGCGGGCCAAGTCCGGCCCGCGAAAAGGCAGCGTCCGTAGCACAAAGCTACGGACATAATCATAGCCACTCATGAACCTAATCAACACCAAGTGCGTTCCTTATGCGTTATCTATGTACAGTAGGTGCACCTTGAAGACTAAAGACTACTTAACTAATGTATAACAACATGACCAGCCATGAAACCAAAGTCTGGGCCTGCACGAATTTATATTAAGTGCAGTGTGGCCCTTGAGTCAAAAAGTTTGAAGACCCCTGCATTAAATAATGATCGGGGAGAATCTTACACAAATCAACCTAGTCCAGGGGTTGCCAACCTTTTGATACAGAGTCAAAAATTGCAATTTACAAAACTTCACAGTTTTTAAAGAGCCACAAAAAAATTCTTGCCAACAATAAATAACATTTTTTGATAAAAAAAAAACGAATTTAGAGCCACAGCTTCACATCCAAAGAGCCACATGTGGCTTGCAAGCCGCAGGTTGCCAACCCCTGACCTAGGCTCATTCTAAGCGAAGCTTGTACTATGGGGTACCATGCGGTAACATACATAGTAATATCTATACTTTTATAAAGTTGTAAAAATAAAATGTCTGTACAATGAAGATATTAAAAAAAAATGGTTGTTACAGACTATTTGGAGTTCACTAAACCGAAAAATATTTTTTTTGGATTTTATGTATGTTTGTATGTGTCTTTGTGGCTTCATCACGCAAAATCGGCTAAACCGATTTCAACTATTTTTGGCACACGGGCAGCCGGGTATCTCCAGATGGTTATAGGATACTTATTACCCGACTACGCTGAAGAAAAAAAAGAGGGTTATGACTTTTCCCCCTCCGCGTACGAAGTTGCGGGCGCCTTCTAGTAGATAAATATAATACTTAAATAAATAGAAATCATCCAAAACCTAGGAACAAACATTTTGTGCTCACACAAACATTTGACTTGGCCGGGATTTTTCATCCTTTTAATCCGGCACCGCCAGATTCATAAGACGTTGTGCAACCAATGTAGCCAAATTAACCATTTCCCTGTAAATAGATTACAATTTTCTATTGTTTTGTAGAACACTTGAGCGTCTAGAAAATGACTAACAATAGCGACAGGGAAATATTTCATAATGGAGTCAGGATGCCAAAAGCGAAGGAAACGCTAGTACAATTACATGTAAACAAAAGGTTATTTATAGAGGTATACTGTAGTAATTGAACATGAGATTTTCCTGTACATTAACACAACTTAGTTAATATTCAAGGTAAATTACGGCATTTGTCATACATTAGTACTGAGATTCAAATTGCTTCCACTTTAAGGCGAAGACTAGACATACAATAAATACTGTGATCTACAGCTATTTATAAAATTTATGTAAATAGTGATATGATATTTATTGATTGTCTAGTTCAGGGGTCAGTAACATTTTGTGTCGAAAGATGCAAAATTTCAAAGTTTTTAAAAAGCTACAAATTTTATCCTGCCAACAAATAAATCTAATGTATTGATGGATGACAATATTTATCATGGAAACCTAGATATCTGAATTTCTATCCTATCTGAATTCTGTAATGGCCGTTTGTGTTAAATATTGTTGTTTCAAAACAGCCTATTTCCAGGTAACTGAATAGGTTTTTTTTATTGTATGTTTGTGTTATTGCGCAATCGTGACGTGTAATTCACACCACTATTTTATTTTTAAAATATTAAGTCACGTCACTTAGGGTTCGTCAGCGTAGTTTGAGCAGAGCGGCTACTACGAAACCCGAAAAACGAAGTTCGTAACGTGCTGTCCCTCTCGCTCTCATATCATGCTGTATTTGAGTGAGCAAGATAGCGCCATACGAACTTCGTTTTTCGGGTGTCAGAGTAGCCCCTCAGTGGTGTGGGCAATCCTTATAATAATAAGCCTTTATTTTCGAACAAGGGTTATACATAATACTTAATTAAATTCACATTCGTATTACAATATGTCCCTTAATTCGGTGTGCCTCTTGGCATAGGCCTCCTCCAACAATCGCCATTGGGCTCTAACGCTAGGGCCCTATTCGACAAGGGTGTCCAATAGGGCCCCAAAGTTAGGGGAAGGTCATCTTCCAATCTTCTTATAGCGCGTCCCTGTCGCCTATTGCCATCTCTCGGGTACCATAGAGTGACTTTCTACTCCACTTGTTTATTTTGCAGAGCAGCATATAACCTGCCCATCCCGTGGGCAATCCTTACAGTTTAATTAATCAAATAATGTTTTCACAGGATATTCTAGACAGAATGACGAGCACTAGAAGGTTCCCTTGGCTGTGGGCGAGCTTCATCTTGCTTCTAGGCATCGCTGGTTTGGTGGCCTATGATGTTTCGAGGGTCAACGGAAACTTCCCAAGTGAGTATGATCTTAAGTACAATGTTGGTTTTATAACTATGCCGTGATGATGATTTTGATGCTTATTGTACTCAAAGGGCGACTCCAAGGGGGGTTTGGGATGGGCAGGCTAGATATTCATGTGTCTAGATTGTACCCATAATTCATACTTTCATTACCCTCTATTTATATCAAATTGTCACTATGACAATGTTCAAACTTCAATAGATACTCTAAAAGTGAAACATCCTGTAATATTCGGCCAGCGATTTGCTGTTCCGACTTCTATACAATTATAAAGTTGTAAAAATGAAATGTTTGTACATTGAAGCTATTTTCACAAAAATGAACATTGAAGCTATTTTCACAAAAATGAACATTGAAGCTATTTTCACAAAAATGATAATAACAGTATATTTGGACGTCACTGCAACGAAAAAAAAATTGTTTGGATTTTTTGAATGTGTTGTTGTTGCTTTATCATGCCAAATCGGCCAAACGGATTTCAACAATTTTTGGTACACGGGTAGCTGGGTATCCACCGATGGTTATAAGATACTTTTTACCCAACAACGCTGATGAAAAAAAAGGGAGGTTGGCTTTTTCTCCTTCGCGAACGAAGTTGCGAGCTTCTTCTAGTAAATATATATTTGCTTGTCACGAAGTAACTGGCCCCCTTAAAGAGGCTACTAGTGATTCGAGACCGACATTGAAATAAATCGAAACATCCGGTGACGCTTTATGTTGATATTTAATATTAAAATCTAGCCTAATCCTGAGATCAATTTAGCCTCATACACTCAGTGCAATATCGTACTTTGAAAAAAACTCTCATCTCACTTCACTCAATCGAAAAGCGTAACTATTATAAAGTTGTAAAAATGAAATGTTTGTACATTGAAGATATTAAAAAATATATATTATAACGGACTATTTGAAGGTCACTGAAACGAAATTGTTTTTTTGTTTATGTTTGTATGTGTCGTTGTGGCTTCATCACGTTAAATCAGCTAAACTGATTTCAACTAATTTTGGTACACGGGTAGCTATGTATCCACATAAGTTGTATGCAGATGCTACTTTTTTCTTTAAGTCGGTTTTAGATACTGGTTTTTTTTTAAGATGTGACGATATGCTTACTGCACACCAAAAGAAAATAATTAAATCTAAATCGTACGATAAATGGTAATCAACAGACGGTTTTCTCGCTTAAAAGCGATCTAAATCGCTCGTTGCTAATATACCTCATTCTCGAAATGCCGGAATTTACGAAATACCACATTCTTGATTTATCACATTACCAATATACCCAATTTTCAGTATAGGACATTCTTAAAACGATTTAGTTCCATGAGTACCTTTCAATTTTATAACCTGCCAAGTGTCATGATTTTGTATGGGCTATGATGGTTGATTTAGATACCAAGTGTCAAAATTTCTGTAGCTAATAAACCCCCCCTGGTCAACCTGGTGTAACTGGAATGTGGTAAGCTAAGAGGATATATTGATAATCCGATATTTTGCAAAATCTGATATTTCGGGAATGCGGTGTATACTAGCAACGAGCGCTACATAATTATGTTGTGCATAACAAAATAAATTTTAACTCTCGCTCATAGCTTCTGCTGATGCCTCGTATAGAGGCGAACTTTGCATACGTTTTGTGGAAACTGCATGAAAATATGCGCATGTAAGCACAATGTATTGTCAGATCTAAGCAATATTGTTTAGCGGAATAGCAAAGTATAATCCATTAATCTAACGAAATAAAAGACACGTTGAATTTTAAACAACAATGTTCTACATGTTAAACATCAATTTGTCACGATTGCGTCGCAATATAACTGTTGTGAAAAGCGTGATAAGATTCAGACTGAACCCATTGCCCTTTTATCTTATTGTTATCATTTCACAGTAATCGCGTTATGCATTATGCATATCAATAGTATAGTGGATTTGGTAGAAAATGTTCTTTCTATGTTACGAGTATATTATGGTCAGGAATGTCACTTTTCCACCGTAGTATTCTTTTTTTTCACCATTAAAATAAAAAAAGGGTTTGATCACAGTTCATGTCACCCTTATTGTAACACAAGAAGGCGCCCGCAACTTCGTTCGCGGAGGAGAAAAAGTCATAACCCGTCATTTTTTCTTGAGCGTAGTCGGGTAAACAGTATCCTATAACCATCTGGAGGTACCCAGCTTCCCGTGTACCAAAAATAGTTGAAATCCGTTTAGCCGGTTTTGCGTGATGAAGCCACAACGACACATACAAAGATACATAAAATCCAAAAAAGATATTTTTCGTTTTGATAGCCTCCAAATAGTCCATAACAATCTTTGTTTTTTTAATATTTTCGATGTACAGACATTTCATTTTTACAACTTTATAATACAAGTTAAACTTATACTCTACGCTTCGACACTAGTCCCACCAAGGACGAGGAAGCGATTAGCTATCGGCTATTTTACTCGCTCAAGAAACGAACAAAAGATATAGATCCTGTGTTAGTAAAAGAGACACCTATATTAATAGTTCATCGCTGGCTGTTCACACTGCCGGCGAGAACTCTCTCATATATGTATCTAAATGCTGTAAAAAGGTCTTAAGTCTAGTGTTAACTTACCTGCTTATAAGTTTTGACTGTAATTGACATTTGACATACTTATTAATTTATTTTTTACGTACACTTATCTTTATGTATTTTACTAGCAAAATGGATCAATGTTATCTGATAAATAAATAAATTTGAATTTGAATAAGACCTTTTCTAAACATTTTTTAGTATATAAAAAGTCTTAAGTGTAGTCTTAACTTACCCGTTTAAAATACCTTTTTTAAGTATTTTTGAAAGTTTCCGCAATCTCCACATGTATAAACAGTGTCAACAAACAGCATCAGTAGGCCCAAGTGAAGTGTAAATATTTTCGGGCCCCCTGTAGCCCCTGGCCAAAATACTCATTTCTCATAGCACCCATAGCATGCCAAAAGATCTGTTTCTTATGACACCCGTAAGGAAATCCTG
This sequence comes from Hedya salicella, assembly GCA_905404275.2. Taxonomy (NCBI): domain Eukaryota; kingdom Metazoa; phylum Arthropoda; class Insecta; order Lepidoptera; family Tortricidae; genus Hedya; species Hedya salicella. The sequence goes on along the minus strand of FR990112.1, from coordinate 4,984,475 downwards.
TTTTAACTTAATGGCCGTTCAAAGGTTCTCCATTACAGGTGCCGTCACCTTAAGGGCATATGAAACATTTTACCCGACTTTGCTGGAGCAAAAAAATTGGGCTGAATTCTTCTCCATCTTTCCTTCACTTTCCTCGTCCCGGGTTCGAATCCCGGCCAGGGCAAGTGTTTGTGTGATGAGCACAAACGTTTGTTCCTGGTCTTGGATATTTTCTATGTATTTAAGTATTATAATTTATCTATCTATATATTATGTATATCGTCGCCTAGTACCCATAGTACAAGCTTTGCTTAGTTTGGGACTAGGTCGAATTGTGTAAGATTGTCCGTAATATTTATTTATTATTTTATTTATTATCTTATATTCGTTTGCAGAGAGCACCACTGGCCGGCTATTGAACGACCTTGGAGTCTTGGAGCAGAGCCAGCGAGCGTGGCAGAAGACGCTCTCCGCTTCCGCCCGGGGCTACCTCTGGCTTGAAACCAACACTCCAGTCTACTACGCCCAGGCCGCAGAAATAGCCAAGCCGTACGGACAGTTATCAAGGTTAGACATCCTTTATTAAAAACTAAAAGGTGCCTTCGTCAGCAGATGCGACCTTCAAGCCTTCAAGAAAAGAGCGTACTCCCACCTGAAAGGCCGGCATCGCACTTGTGACTCCTCTGGTGATGCAAGTGTCTATGGGCGACGGTGATCGCTTACAATCAGGCGACCCGTCTGCTCGTTTGCCTCCTATGTCATAAAAAAAAGTAGATAAAAATCATCAATCAATCTTCAGCCAAGTCGGGTAAAAAGTTTCCTACAACCATCTGTGGGTGACCAGCAGAAGGTTTTTTTACCCGACTAAGGCAAAGCCAAAAGTAAGGGTTATGATTTTAACAGTCTATGTATATGTATGTTTGTATGAATGTTCCACGATAGCGCTTAAATTACTAAACCGATTGTTTAAAATGAGATATCAATCGATTCGTTATGTTATATATATATATATACTATTATAAAGTTGTAAAAATGAGATTTCTGTACATTGAAGATATTTTCAAAAAAAATTATTGTTACGGACTATTTGGAAGTTCTTTTTTTTTGCTTTTTTGTATGTTTGTATGTGTCGATGCGGCTTCTTCACGCAAAATCTGCTCAACGGATTTCAACTATTTTTAGTACATGGGTAGCTGGGTATCTCCAGATGGTTATAGAATACTTTTTACCCATTTTTTAAATAAAGAGGGCTATGATTTTTTTTCTTCCGCGAACGAAGTTGTGGGCGCCTTCTAGTTACCAATAAAATCCCACCGATTTCAATATTATTATTCCTTTGGAAAGGTAATTAGCAGCCGGGTTTCAGTTTTTCTAACTTTTTAACTTGTTTCAGAGATGCTTTCACTGTTGGTGTTAAGAAAGCTGGGATCCTCTATGGGAATTTGAAGGACTACGTAGTGGAGAAGGCTCCTGTGGTGGCGGCCACTATCGAACAGTATGTCCCCGGACTTTTGGACAGTGTCCACGGTTACGCCTCGGCAGGATATGAGGCCGTGAAGAAGTATTCCAACGACTATTATCAAATCACGTCCGAATACTTCAAGACCAAAGTGTTTGTGTAAGTATTTGTGTATCAAATTTCTTAAAAATAGAACATTGGTGGCATGATGACGGGGTATGAAAATCAAAATTGTAATTAGTTTATCAGTTGGATAATAAAAAAATATTGGATATGTACATTTGCTTTTTCGAAAGATTAACAAAAATATTCAGATAAATTGCATTAAAGTTTAGGAGTGGGGGCTCGTGACGTCACTCGTAGGTACAATTTGTACCAATAGGTGCGTCTACACTTGTATCATTTGCTCGTATCCGATCACCGTGGCGCGGCATGACTGCGTATCGCGCTGCTTGGACGCTCACTGTCGACGCGGCGATCACGTCGCGCTTGTCCGATTTAAGTGTGTGATACGCGTATCAACATGGATTTCGAGCGATCGGATCGGCGCAACGTCCAAACGCGTAATCGTGACACGCGATCATGCCACGGAACGAAGATCTGATCGGACAAATGATACAAATGTGGACGCACCTTAGAAGTGACGTCACGCGAAATTTTGACTCAATGTATCGCCTTTATTTTTTGATTATGTAAGAAAACAAAAAATACGTCTACAATATTTTTTATTAATCTACATGACGAATTAATTAAAATTCAGTCATCATCCCTGTTGGAAAGAGGTCAAATACAATTAATTGAAAAAAAAAAATCATTTTTTCTCGATAGTATACGGACCAATATATTTTTCATCTGTCCTGCTCAAAAAATACGTCATATTAGCTTCGCGAAGCGAGACTAAAATAGTACATTTAGGGTTTAAATGAAAGCCACATAATCCCATACAAATTTCTATGACACTGAAAAAAAAAACTTGCGGCCAGCTTCATACTCCTTACGAATAATTAAAAACAAATAAACCAACCTGATCAGAATGGCCAAACTTTCTGATAGAATTGCTCAAACTGTACTTTTAGTTTATCATGAAATACACAATTTTAATGTTAAGTCCTTATTTTCTCGCAGTCGAAGTGAAAAGCAGAGTGTTTAACTCGTGGCTAAAAGCCATTATGACACTCAGACATATTTGTCCTCGCTCACTTCGTGAGCTCGTCCAAATAATCACTTTGTGTCATAGTGGCTTATTTTAGCTCCTGTCAAACAATCTACTATTTTTACCTTGTTGCCATGGTTATAACTCCTGGGTTACTTTTTAAAACTACGTTTTAAAGTATATACGGCAACTAACATACTTTTTCTTGCCAATATATGGGTATAGGAATGTTACGACCTTTTGTATGTTTTATAGGAATGTTGACGATTATTATGAACTTTGTCTTGCTATGTTAAAACTTGCGTTTATCGAAACGGTTTCATAACAAAAGTTACCATACATTTCATGGGTTATTCAATGGTATTATTATTTATTAATAATTTCATACTTTAATTAAAATGGACTTTCCCACCTTATTTTAAAGGCTCATAAAACAAGGTATCGAACTCAAAGCTTTTTGGGATTTTCGTCATAAAAATTACCATTTCCCATCAAAATTTTATTAATATTTGAGTACAGTCAACATCCCCAATATAGGTCCATTTTCAATTTCAAGAGTTCATCTCATCAGTGTGTTTACAGCCTAGATTGTTAGTATTTTTCTAAGTAATGTCACTATTCTCCCGAGTTACCGGACAGAATAACAAAAATTTTTTTGCATATGTGAACTCAAAATGTAGAAATAGTTTAATATTTTGTTTTGTAGATATATTTTTAAATTCCCTATATGACATTTGTACAGTGTGACTTTATACTTTGGTCTGTGTCTGTACAGATTAGTAAGAAAAAATATAAAGTTAGCGATGCTAGAGTCTCGCCACTTTTGTGGTAGTGGGTGTGTGGCCCCTAGGCGTCGGGTCTATAGGCCTTTGGGCCTAGCTTACATTTCCTTGACCACTCCAACCTGTGGTCGATTAAGTGTCCTTCAAATAGTCATATCACTTATCTTCAATGTATGTACAGATGTTTAATTTTTACAACTTTATGATAGTATAAATTAATTTTACAGAGGCGAATGGGCCCCAGAGATCCTGCAGAGCAAGACGCAGAACGCTCTGAACGTGACCCGTCACCACGTGACCACGTACCTGTACTGGTTCCGAACGCAGGTGGACGTGTACTCCCAGATACCCTGAAGCCTGCGCGGTGCGCATTTTATACTTACCTAGTGTGCGGATGGAGGGTCTCATTGCTCCTTTAGGGAGTGTTCAAGTATTACGTAACGAAAAGGGGGGTTGGGGGGTCTTGTAAAACGTTACGTTGCGTTACAGGGGTTTGAACTACGCTTTACGTTTGGTTGTTTTTTAACCCTTCAGAACGGTCGTGTAGAGAGATTATCATACGCATTTTTTAAATTCACAATTTTAAATGGAATTACCACTTCAAAATTTTAGCTAGAAGTGGTCTCTTGGTGGTTACGTAACGTTTTCCTCGGGGGGAGGGAGAGCGTACAGGAAAACGTTACGGCGCGTTATATGGGGGGTACAAAAATCTCCAAAAATTGCGTTACGTAATACTTGTAAGCTCCCTTACCGGGCGCGAGTTCATAATGCTCTGTTAGTGTTAATGGCTGTAATGTTATGTGCATTTTTAACAAGTTTATTCATCCATTGTTGTGCTGTAAGCGTCAAATAGTCTATAACAGCAAAAGCGCCAAATATATCGCCACACATCTTTATGCCCACAGTAAATAAAGATGTGTTGCGATATATTTGGCACTTTGGATGCTACAGATTATTTGGTGCTGACTGTACCTTTAATTCAATTTGTTAGCAATATTTTTAATAATATTTTCTTCTGTTTTCGCGATGATCAGACATCAAATAAAACAATTTAAACGGATTACATCGCGTATTCTCATTGCGAAACGACGGGAACTCAAATGGAGATAATATACGCTTTTTTTATGTTGTCATCAGCCATTACTAATTTTGAGTATTGTGAAATTGGGCCTTTACAGGTGAATGAACTTATAGATCCACACTTGACGTCTCTAGCGTTACCAAAAGTTTCTCTGAGAAATTTGGTTCCTAATATGTTATTTTCTGTTTGTTACGTTTAACAGACTGGACATTCGACGTTTAACATACATCATAAATTTAAACAGAGATAAACCATTATTAAAGGCGTTATTTTACAAGTTGTGGACAGATTTGTGTGGGTCTAAAAGTTGCTTGATACTTACTCCGGTTCTCTGAATTGCACACTAACTACGCAGTCAGCTTGCAGTTCCCATACTATTTTCAGTTGGAAAGCAGTCTGTTTAATTTAAATCCTTATCATCCATTCAGTCAGAAAACTGTCGTAATCCGAAAAATCCATAATATTGAATTGAATTTAATTTTAATTGTTGTTAAATATTAATAATCATTATTTATATTTCATTTCCGATATACCATTTTTTTTTCACTAAAGCAACAGTTTGAGACTAGTAGCTAAGTTTAATAGTGACTTATGCTTTAATAACCACCAATAACTGTTATATTGGAAATCGAATATAATTAATTGGTTACATTCAGTGTTTTTCTGAAGAAGAAAAAATATTACTATTATTAAATATTAGATTTAGATTATTGTGTATAATTTATTTCTCTGTATTTATGAAATATTTTAAAGAAGTGAGACACCCGCACATATTATCACTAAGTTGAAACTTGTTGAGCAACCCTTCATCACACATGTATGTATATTAAAAACTGTACATTTTATTTGTAAAACCCCTATACAAATTAGAAATGGTAAAATTTTAAATCGAGTACAATACATTCACGTAAAACAATTCATCGACCAGACTCATTCGGATTTAGGTCTTCAAAAATCATATCGTGACTTTTCGTCCATGACATTTAAATGATAGTTGTATAAATGCATTTGCCAGTATTTTTGATGAAAATAAACATTCCTAATGCATTCTTTTATCCTAAAACTTTGATCATTAACTTTAATGACTCAGTGAACTGATTTTGTTTTACCTAATCATCGAATTCGTGTAGTTATACATTTTTAAATTAATTTTCATGCTGATTTTTTTAACTTTTTGAACGGCAGTATGTTTCGTGTTAAATATTTGTATGAGATCTCAATATTGCTTCGTAGATACATTAAAGCAGTGGTTCGCAACCTTTATTGTCGAGTTACTGACATGGCCTCAATTGGGTTGGTTACCCCTTAAATATTTATGAACATTCCTGAACTAATATAAAAAATAGCAATAACATTATGGTAGTTTATCCCTAATTGGATTGTAACCCCTTCCTAGGTTGGCACTACTGCTTTTAAATTACACTTTTAACATTTTGCGTATTTAAACAAAAACGCAATTGAAAGAGTATGGTCTGTTTCATGATATTTAATTTATTTATTTGTTTCGCCGCTACTAGTATCCAGGTGCAGAAACATTAGTTTAATTTCTTGTCCAGGAGAAAGGTCGGCATTCGGATACTCTGAAACAGACGTGTAATATCTCAAGTAAAATTATGTCCATATATATTGGAATCACGGTCTATGAAACATTAAATTTGGAGCATTTGTTAGGGCTAATTTTTATAGTGAGTATATTTATTTGTGTTAATTGTGTGTTGAACATATTATATACTAGCAAAGATTTTTAAGGTCTGATGATAAGCTCGAATCTGCAGTCAATTGCAACTGACAGAACAAAAATATCTGACATTTGCGGATCTAGTGTGTCAGATTCTTTTGAGCGTTGATTTATCTGAACTTATGTAAAGTGTTACCACAAAATTAAGTATCTAAACTTATCAATGTAAAAATGGTCATCACTGCAGATCAATCAGTGGCGTGGAATCCATATTGGCACAAATGCACTGCCTGCATGAACGATAATGGAATGGCTCCATATAGGAGAGGAACTGCCTACCAGAAGCGTGGCTTCTGGAAAATTACAAGGGAAACCAAAGCGTATCCATTTACTCATATTTAAAGAAAAAGTGTTTATTAGCCTTTCTTTGGGCGACCTGGTGGGAATCGGCGTATATGTACGCAACGCCACCCATGTGATTAAAAACATTCTAGCTGTCTACCTTGGTCAATAACCCTTTGCACGCCACTGAGATCAATTTTAGTATTTTGAGTTGGAACTATTTTTTCCAATATGAGGTAATCGCACAAAGCTGTTCTTGTAAATAAAGAAGTGGGTTGGCGGTATAATTAGGGATAGGACCCGTTCCAATTTTGAAGCAGATTACAGCTATGAATAATATCCTTAAATACGTGTATAGTACCACTCTACGTATTCAATAGAAAATAAATCAATCGGGTAATTAGTTAACATATACAGAAACATATTTTCTTCTGTTTCCGCGATTATTACTCATTTAAAGAAAATAATTTAACGTCCACCCGTGACCATGGAAAGCTGAAAAGCTTCCGAAATGTCGGGAACTCAAATGAGATAATATACGCGACATAATCCGTTAATTTTTTTTATTTAAATATACAAAAACAATCTGAGAACTTCCTTCATTTTTGAAGTCTGTTGATGAAATCGTTTACTTCGATTTTCATCTAAGTAAATATAAAGCTTTTTATACGGGTACCGTCAATGTGCTTCTTTATGTGAGCAGTGAAAATGTAAGATTAAGTGGGTCGCTTGATATTGTGAAATCGCATGTTAAAAACTAAAAGTTACTATACAGTGTAGATTCGGCTTCTAATTGGAATTGTCGCATATCATTATTTGAATGGTTTTTTCTTCCAAGAATATTTTGTATAGCTTTAATTTTGAACGTGCGAAATATTTTATATAAATGTCGCTTTGATCCAAATGAAACTCTAGTTTGATATCATTTCAGCCATAGCCTCAGAGTTAGTATAAATGTTGTGCTGTATGAAATTACTTTAAGAAGTCACAATAAAATATTGTTAGTGATTTTTTGTGCTTGTTTTATTTTTATCAGATTACTTTCCAGAAGGGGTCTCGATCCCTTCCTTCCTTCAGAGATCGGTAACCCTTTGACCGTTATATTAACACTTTCGCAACCGATATTTTCGTAGCGCTACGCTAGAAGCCAATAATATGGGAAAAACCGTATGTAGTGACAACTGGCTACGAGCAGTGCCGCCAAGCGGGCTCGCGGTCGTAAATGTGTTAAAACTGAATGTCATGACAGGATATTTTATAAGGACTATAAGATATATAAATATTACGGGACAAATTTACACAAATGGTAAGCTCGATAAGGCTTGTGTTATGGGTACTAGACGACGATATATTTAATAGATATATTACGTATATACATAGAAAACATCCAAGACTCAGGAACAAATATTTATGCTCATCACACAAATATTTGCTACTTACTAGCTTCGCAGGCAGCGTTACTCCCACTGAGCTAAACCGGTCGTCAAAAATACTATTTCCACCAAACGGCCCGCATCGGATCGGAACGGAAAGAATTTTATGGGCTTTAAACGATACTGAATCATATCTGTACTGTATTTAAATCTACATTACTAAGCTGCGCACAACAGCTTGCCCGCGGGCGTCTTCCGCGACACGTGATCGTAACCGAAAGTATGCTGCGACACACGATCGGCTCCGTTCGCTAGCGATCGGGCCCGTTCGGTTGTCTTCGTGTGCGATCGGAACCTTTCGGCTGTCGATGTCGCCATCGCGATGCGGCCGTGACCGGGCGAGCGTATTTAAGAGCGTTTATACCTGCTTAACTGGCAACGTCGCATATTTTTTCATTTTGCTTTATTATTTTGTGGTATTTGAATGAAACTTAACGGTATGATCAATACATACCCTGCATGTAGTAACTATTATTAATCTGTGCCCTGCATCTTTAGGATTTATGATGCGTTTAATTTACCTAATCATCGCTTTTGGCTTCATTTTCTTACAAAACAAGATATAGATGTGAATTCATATTTAGAGCTTTAGTTGTGGCAACATCATAAAATTTTGCATTGTACCAGCGTAACTAACAAAAACGTAATGAATGTATTGAAAACATGTTCAAGTTACATTCATATTTCTCAAAATAATCAAGAAAAACCAAGAAATAAGCCACGTTGCCAGTTGAGCTACCTGCTCAACTGGCAAATCCTCTTAAACGGTGCCGATCGTGTGCGTCGACATTCTGTCGGCCGCGAACGACTGTTACCGGCCGATCGTATGCGTCAACACGCTGCCGGACGCGATCGGTTATCGCCGCATCCGTTCGTATTCTTTTCGATCCCATCCGATGCGAGCCGTTTGGTGGTAATAGTCCTATACCCGACTGTGCTGAAGAAAAAAGAAGGGTTATGACTTTTTCTCCTCCGCGAACGAAGTTGTGGGTTCCTCCTACAATTGTTTAAAATCGTAGTTTTTAGTGATTCAGGAGACGTTACTATGGCAACAAGGTGCAGAAAAAGTTGACTGCCACTTAAGCCCTATTTGTACCAGTTTAGTTGAATCCAGCTTAAGACTTATTATTAACGAATGAAAGTTATTAAAATGCCATTTGAATTTCACGTTTTATTTATCGGAAAAGAACAATTTCATTGTGTTATCATAAATCGCTTCTGCTAATTCGCTGGCGTCTTCATTCCGGATGGCCGCTAAAATCTCCAAAACGTGACTGGAAAAGAAACGATTATTGTTAAAAGATTATTGTAATTTTTAAGGCATAATTTTTATAACGATCCAGGGTCCTTTAACACTTTCACAGCTAATGTTTTCGTATGGCAAAATACGTATACAGCGAAAATAGACTACTAGCAGAGCGCGCGCTTAGCAGGTTCCTGGTCATGAAAGGGATTAACCCTTTCACAAAACCAAAATAAGGGTATACATTTTCAAGTAATATTATATCGACGCCATTTATGTTTAATTCATTGTCAAGGTACCCAAAAACTTTTTATTTTTAAGCTTACGGTCCACATGTGGATGGAACGAACGCACGCGACGTGTGTCCCGATGGTGGAAAGGGGTTGTGGGAATTAAATCATGTAATTCCCCCGCACATTCTCCGAAATGTAACCTGTAACAGACGTGCGACCCTACGTCGATGCTCAAGGCAGCTTAGTGTCAGTTAGAGTAGGGTTGCCAATAAGTCACCTAGCTCGTTTGTCAATAGACTACTTACACAATATTGACGGGTTCGTTCCGCCCCTTGACCTGGAGCCCCGCGGAGTGCTTTTCCTTCTTGGCTGCCGGGAACTTGGTGACCACGTGCCTGTGCCCTGGGTGCGTGGGTTTCACCTCGCACCACGGACTGTCAGTCTCGATCATCAGCCTGTCGCGAGGTATCTTGGCAGCTACCGCCAGGCTTTCTTCGGTTCTTAACGAACTAGATAGAAAATATGTTTACAGAGGATAATGTAAACTAGTCTTACAATTACTGATGTACAAATGTGGAAACTTCCTAAAGGTCTTAAGTCTAGTGTTAACTTTCCTGTTTAAAATTCTTTTTTTAAGCATTTTGGCTATCCGCAATTTGCACATCAGTACTTACAATAGTACTTGCATTGCGTTATATCAGTGTTTTTAAACCTTTTTTATGGCCAGACATTGGAATATTGAGAGTGAAATGCAGGGATTTCCTATATCGATAAACTCGCTTATCGATGCTTTTAGTGATCGCTTCCAGCTTTGTTTGTAACTGTGTATTTTTTTGTAGGAATCTTTTTGAACACTACGACAAAGTAGGTTGCACAAAGCATAGAACACTGATTCTTGATTTTATAAATAACTGAAGAAAATCACGACGATTGGGGAAGAAATATTTTAAAATAAAGAAGAAAAAATTCAATTATATTTTGTTTAATTTTGATACTCTCAATATATATTTTTTATACTCTCAATAAAACTATATTTAAAAAGCATCGATAAGCGAGCTAACCGATATAAGAAATCCCTACATTTCGCTCCCAATATTGCGATGTTAGTTATGTTACTCCCCATTTTTTTGTCTTCGAACGAAGTTATAGTATTTTAATAAAGATTGTATCGCATGCGGGGTACATAGCTTTATCAAATATTTCGGCTCACTGTGGCTCATTCCTTTAAAAAATGCGATAGGAAACCGACGGCGATTGAAACAGCCTGAGAAATATCCGCCACTCACCATCCATTAATGCCGACATACATCCCCAGAGCGAGGATCTTCTCCAACGCCTCCTGGGTGCCGTCGAAAGAGTGAACCACGCCCCCCACTACGGAGTCCTGGTTGCGGGCCAGAATCCCCACAAGATCGTCGGCAGCGGCGCGGCAGTGCAGAAACAGGGGCAGGTGGAACTCCTTACTCAGCTGGAGCTGGTATTCAAAGTATCTGGGAAAATAAGTAAGTTTCTCTCGAAAAAATATATTTTTGGGACAGGTTTTTATTGCAGACTGTACTTTTATTGGAAAACCCGTCAGCTACTCATCGAGACGATTCTAAAGAGCCCAAACTCGGTTTATATTCAGAGTTCCTATGACCACCTTCCGTCTCCATCATCAGATCAACTTCATGGTATCATATAATATTGCATTGTCACCGAAGATACGCAAGTAGGTATACCAAATTTTAGGTAACGCCAGGAAGGGTATACTCTTACTTGCCAGAATTTCATTTGCCCGAATATCATCTGCACTACTAATCAACGGGAATAAAGTTGTACTTTTTGTTTTACAAATATCATGATAATAATCACAATTTTTGCAATTTATTAGTGGATCACTCCACTAGTGTTATTATTATAAACAAAGATCAGAAACAAATGAAAAAATTTTTCGTCGATACTGGACTTGAACCAGTGCCTTGAGCCTGACCGGGGCAGCACGCTCTTCCATCTGAGCTAATCGTCCACACCAGTAGTCGACGAATTTTGTCATCTGTTCTTGCTTATGGATCTCTGTATGGTGCATCCGACTCTTTAGCCGTTAGCGCCGCCTAGTGAAGAACTATGAAGTTACTTTCACTAGGCGGCGCTAACGGCTAAAGAGTCGGATGCACCATACGCGTCATAATACTTGCAAACAGCGAACTATTGCTCGAGTATGTAAACAATTGACAATAAATATCTGTCGCAAAGTCCACTGCATATAGTTGAATCATCGAGAGCGTGGAATTGCATATGTAGTAGTATTGTTTGTTAGTATTGTTTGTTGCATTCTATATTTGAATTTTCTATTTTCTTGTACTATCAGCATACAAAGAGGTTGTTATATATATATATATATCGAAGAACTAAAAACAAAAATAATGTCAGTGTGAAATTGTCAATATTATTTACGTTGTGCGTATATTTTTACATCTGATTTGATTGTATTCTCAATTGTATTGTGTCCGCCCGTACGACTACGAATAATTTCTATATTTTTAAAAAATATGGCTGTAAGTAATTTTGGTCCTATTGAGAGTCAAAGTAAGCAAATAATTTTCAACTGTTATAAATATTTTGAAAAAGAACTGACGAAAAATTTTAACTTGCCTTACACCGCTGCCCAGTTAATTGAAAAAGCTACAGGTGTTTGTCTCTCTACTGTTTATAACATTGTGACTGAGAGCAACAGCGAGAAATTCGCAACAACAAAGAAATTCACCTCCCCGAAGAATAAAAAGTTGCGTCCTTGTCCGTCATCAGCAGTAGACGATTTTGATCAGGAAGTCATCCGGAGAACTATATACAATTTTCATCTGTCCCATAAGCAATTTCCAACCTTAAAGGGACTCCACTCTGTGTTAAAATCCGATATAGATTACAAATTTGGCATTTCCACCTTACGAAAACAAATACAAAAATTAGGATTTAAATGGAAAAAGACCGAGGACAACCGAAAAATATTAATGGAAAAACACAACATACGACTGCTAAGAATAAATTACCTTATCAAAATTGCGGAATATCGATCTCAAGATAGACCACTAGTTTATACTGATGAAACCTACATCCACACTTCACATGTGTCCGGAGAAGCTTGGACCGATGGAACAGAATTTGGTGTAAAAAAACAAATCAGTACAGGCCAGCGGTTAATAATAGTGCACGCAGGAGGAAAAGATGGTTTTATTCCCAACGCTTTGTTAATGTTTAAGGCAAACCAAAAAACGGGAGATTACCATGACCAGATGAACTATGTCAACTACGAAAAATGGTTAAAAGAAAAATGAATACCGAACCTCAAACCGAATAGCGTACTTATCGTGGATAATGCGTCCTATCACAACAAACTTTTGAATCGTGCTCCAACGTCAAATTCTAATAAACAAGAAATGATGGATTGGTTGACAGAACACAACATTTCGTATAACCGGTTGATGTACAAAACTAGTTTGTATGAATTAATTAAACAAAATAAAGAGCGGTTTCGCGAGTACCACATAGATGCAATTTTAAAAGAACATGGCCACTCCGTATTACGATTGCCACCGTATCACCCGACATTCAATCCGATCGAAAATATTTGGTCCATGGTAAAAGGATATGTAGCAAAAAGAAACGTTTCATTAAACATGCAAGGCATTATGAGTTTAGCAACTGAACGAATGAATACCATCACTGCTGAGGACTGGGAAAATATTTGTCACCACGTCGAAAGTGAAGAAAATAAATATCGATGTCAGGAAGGAGAAATGGATCAAATAACAGACAATTTTATTATCAATACTTGTGACAGCTCAGATGAAGAACATGATAGCGAATAAAAGAAAAAAACAGAGGACTACTACTTATTCCACTTCTTGGGTATGTCATTTTATTATTTTAAGAGAAAATTATTCTCCTTTTGTTGCAAACGGTACAACCACTACAAATGAAATTCCATCTTCTCGATAATTCAACTATACCCACCAACGTGTTAAAAACACTTACCCACACCGAAATACTGAACAATTTTCGAGCGCCTGCGGATAGCAAATGCATAGCCAGGATGAATTCGGAAAGAAACAATATTTAGTATGACGTTTGAATATTCTATTAAATAATATTATTGCACTTAATTATATAGACAACAATACGTATGGCAATCGATTCATTCTGGCATCTAATATTCGAGAATACAAGAGTATGTTAAATAACTTATCTAGTAAATGAAGCATTCGGGCCACTGAAATTCGGGAAAATGAAACACGAAGCAAATAAATATTATGGCATATGTATGGCGGGCAAACAATAGATAACCGCCAGGAAGTGGTAGAGTCGACGTCAAAAAGTGCGTCCACACTTGTATCATTTGTTCGTATCCGATCACCGTGCCGTGGCATGACTGCGTATCGCGCTGCTTGGACGCTTACTGTCGGCGCGCCGATCATGCCGTACTCGTCCGATATAAGTGTGTGATACGCGTAGCAAAATGGATTTCGAGCGATCCGATCGGCGCAACGTCCAAACGCGTGATCGTGACACGCGATCATGCCACGGGACGATGATCTGATACGGGCAAATGATACAAATGTGGACGCACCTAAAGATATGTTTACACATTTCGGCTCATTACAATGGAATAAGGTGCAAAATGTAAACATATTTTTGACGTCGATTGAACTAACTTAGCTTCCAAGATTTGACCAACATCTACACTAACATACTAACACGGCAAGTGAAATAAAGCTTGTTAAAAAGAAAGACATGATCGTGTGTCATATTCTCAAATATGGCGCTAAGGTTTATTAATTTATTAAATAATAGAAGGTGCCCGCAACTTCGTTAGCAGAGGAGAAAAAGTCATAACCCTTCTTTTTTTGGTCAACGTAGTCGGGTAGAAAGTATCCTATAACCATCTGGAGATACCCAGCTACCCGTGTACCAAAAATTGTTGAAATCCGTTTAGCCGATTTGGCGTGATGAAGCCGCAACGACACATACAAACATACAAAAAAAATCGTTTCAGTGACCTTCAAAGAGTCCGTTACAATCACTTTTGAAAATATCTTCAATTTACATTTCTATTTTACAACTTTATAATAATATACATTTTGCGAGGGTCAATGCGGATGCGGAAATTCAAGGTGTTCAGCAGTACTGGTCGAATGGATGAGAAAACGTTGGACCGGCAATCCAAAGGTAACGAGTTCGATTCTTGGGGACCACTGTGAGCGCAAGTTTTTTTCGCGCTTTGATTTTTGGATTCGTATCACAAACGAAGGAAACTGGTGCTTTTTCTTGACGATTACGTCGAGTACGAGACATTTTAACCTTAAGTTTGCATATCATATAATGCGTTTTCTTTCTGAAATAGTTTCATTAGAAATCCACGCCAATTTGAAACTGAGGGGGAAGTTCGTATGGCGCCAGCCCGCTTACTCAAATTCAGCTTTGAGAGAACATGAAGAGACGGCAGACGGAGAGAGAGAGAGAGAGAGAGGAGATGAGAGAGAGAAGGACGGCACGTTACGAACTTTGAGTTACGGAGTATAGAACCCCTCTGAGTAGTTTTATAGGCGTTTTAACCGCTATTAAGCGCGTAAAGGTGCGTCCATACTTGTATCATTTGCTCGTATCCGATCACCGTGGCGTGGCATCACTGCGTATCGCGCTGCTTGGACGCTCACTGTCGGCGCCGCGATCACGCCCCACTTGTTCGATCTAAGTGTGTGATACGCGTAGCAACATGAATTTCGAGCGATCGGATCGGCGGAATGTCCAAACGCGTGATCGTGACACGCGACCATGCCACGGGACGAAAATCTGATCGGGCAAATGATACAAATGTGGACGCACCTTAATACAATTTCCTAAATTTAGCATCCTAAGTGGGAGAGGGAAGGTAAACCGTCTGTTTCACTCCTCTCCCCCATTGAGGATGCTAAATTGAGCAAAGTGTAATACGCGCTTTAGTTTCCTGTTCCATAATTTAAAGAAATGAGTAGTCTATACACTTATAAAGTTGTAAAAAAGAAATGTCTGTACATTGAAGATAAAAAAAAATTGAAACGTGCTATTTGAAAGTCACTGATTAGAAAAGCATTTTTTTGTGTGTTTGTATGTAGGTAATCTCTTAAATACAGTCGCTCTTTAGCGATAAGACCGCCTATTGTCTACCGTATTTTATGTTAAGGCTCTATTGTACTGTTTCTGTTGTTGGTGTGCAATTGTTGTATTGTATAGTATACAGTTTTAAAACATTCCAGAAATAGCGTGTATTTTATGGCATTTAAAAAATGCCGGTTTCGATCCCTACACTGTATACAGTGGCGTGCAGCGTGCACAGGGTTTAAAGACACAGGTAGGCAGTTTTTCTGTAGGCTTCAGGGTAGGCAGTTTCTCTGTGTTTGTACTGTATGCAGCGGCGGTCTTACCCATTGCGAGTTTCCGGGAGGCAGGTCTTTGCACGCATACTTTTCAGAAAAATGCGTAAAGCGTTTATTATATAAGTATGCGACAAATAACGTTAGGGATTCCGATATAGATCCGGCGATTGTCCTGTTCGCCAACCCCCTAAGCCCGCCGCTGCCTGTATGGAGTCACGGTCGTTCAAGGAAGGCAGTGCCTTTGAGCCTATATGGACTGCTCGCCAGTGACCATATACTTTCTACCTGTCTGCATTGAAGCCAAAGAGGGTTGACAATTTTCTCCCCCGCGAACGAAATTACCTACACCTTCTAGTATTATATTTAAAAAAAACTAGATCATCAACTACTTACTTGAGTTGAACATCTTTATCGCAGAAATGCAACCTGTCATAGTCCAATCCACATTCTCCGATGGCCACAACTTTGTCCTTGTTACTGGTGATGAGAGCCCTGAGGTTATCTAGATAAGTTTCATGGTCCTGCACAAACTCAGTGCATCGTGTTGGATGGCATCCTACAGTAGAGAACAATCGGGCTGAAATTACCATTCATATTCATTTTCTTACTTGGTGCATAAGGAGCTTAGATATTTTAGCAGTGGGACAGAGACGAAGTGTGAACGCCACTAACCAGGGTCCGAGGGTCCCCTGAGCTTGAGGGCCTCCGGGGCATGGCCTCGTGAAGCCCATCGGTAACTATGTTACTGATTGTATTAGGTTATAATGTTACTTTCAACTGAGTTATTTAGTTTAACTATGTAAACATTGACATAAAAAAGAAAACATTGTTTACAAAACCAGTGCTTTCACTGCCCTGATATTTCAGCATCACCGCAATGAAAAACAAAATTAATCGGATTTTTTTCATATTATAACTTTTTGTATGGCTCTAACCAGTACTTAATTTATCAGGTAGTAAAATAGTTCATTAAAATTAATTAATTAGCTTAATGCTAGAAATTTATTACTCAAAGTAACTTAACCGTTCTGCACAGATTGTGCCTAAACATACCAGTGGTTAAGAGCCGTATCACAAAACACACTCAAGCGGTACTGACAGGGGACCTTTGACATGGGTGCAGGCGAATATTTATACCACTTTTATTTGGTCAATAAGTGTTGCTACATCATTTAAATTTAAGTAATTTTATTTTATATTTATTTGCCATACTGCATACATACATACTTGTTATGTATACCTAATAGCCTTAATTGTGATGACTACTGAATAGTCACTTCTCTAATGTAATATTAATAGTATAATTTTTGTCATTGACATTTGGAGACACTTTACACCTATTTTCTAGGTTATGTGTTAACTATGGAGACCTCTTACATCTCCCAATTTAAAGTTTTGACCACGGAGACTCTCTACATCTGCCTTAAACTTAGTATAAGCTTTTATTTAACTGTCCTTTATTATTATTATGTCATATATCCGTTTCTGACTTTTTTTAACCAAAAATACTAAAGGGTTCTTATTTGTAAACTGTGAAAAGTTTTTACTAGTGCTATATAAGATAAACCTAAATTGCATAAATTATAAATAGAGTATAAAAATCCATGATTATGATACAATGAATCAGGTACACTCTTTAGGCATGGGTAGAGTAACAATGTTACTACATAAATCTTGATACCTTACATACCAGTTATTTTAAGTCTGCATTTTGGTGATTAATGTAGATCACAACTGAGATCTTATAAATTTGTGCGGTAGAGCTAGATTATAATCATAAAAACCCTGGAAGGATTGGAGGCTGTCACAAGAATGCTTGAGATTATGTGAGTCTTACTAATAAATACTACTATTTAATTCAGTGATCTGTCACTAATAAGAATAGATTAATTATTGATTTGCAATTCAATTTGTTATAACTTGGATTAATGTGTGATGACATAATTATATTTAAGATATTGTCAGAAACTTGTAATAACTTGGGTTCAACCTGTAATGTTACAATTTCTTATGAATTTATAAGCAATCCATACTAATATTATAAATGCGAAAGTGTGTCTGACTGTCTGTTACCTCTTCATGCTTAAACTGCTGAACCTATTTCGATGAAATTTGGTATGCAGATAGTTTGAGTCCCGGGGAAGGACATAGGCTACTTTGTATCCCGGAAAAATATCCATATCCGCGATAAGCGAATTTAAGGCGGACAAGTCGCGGGCAGAAGCTTGTAAACAAGAAAAACGACTTCATGCGAGTTTTGCAAGAGAATGACCTTTAATGTCAGAAAATAAGAGATTTAGACTCGAACCTAACTCTAATTCACAACTAAAATGTTAGGTTAGAGTATGGTTACTGTATGGAATTATGGATTGAGAGAATAACCTACAATCTGTTCGAGCCAATTCAATAGCTCTCTTACTATCCGTGAGATTGCCTCCAGTAATTATCATCTTATCCATTCCACCAGCCCAGCTGCGGGTTAAAACCTTATCCAAATCAGGTTCGTGCTTCTTGGAGCCGTGATAAACCCCTTGGTACATTTCATCGGTAAGGTTAGTCCCAATATCTGAAATAATAAACAAAATTGATTTTTTACGAAAATCTTGTTGTTTTACCACCACGATCTTCGTGATTTTTTATTTGGATCTTTGTATTTCAAGAATTTTAATTAATGAGCATCCAGGTTTAATACAGCGTGAAAATAGCGAAACTTACCAATGAATTTTCTAAGAGCGGCCATTCTTCTCATTTGATAGAGACTAATACAGTAATTTAACCTGTAACCTCATACAGTGAAAGAAAAAGAAAATACCAAAAATACATTCACGAAAAGACCAAAACTTTTGTGCGGCAATCCTATTGGTGGATGGATTTTGACAGCTAGTTAGCGCGCGTTTCCATTTCACGCAAGTAGCTAATAGGTACACTGGAGTTGAACAAGTTAACAGTAGGAGTTTATATTCTCTTTGGTTAACAGCCGTTAAAGTCTGAAAATTTGCCCTTAAATTACGCCGAGCCGATTATTTATCTATTATCGGGAATGAAAACTAGATAAATACGCTCCTTTCTAGAACTTTATCACTGCATGTACAAGCACACGCAGAATAAGGGTCCCCTGATGGGAACAAAATACAAATCTGGTGATTTGTATTGGTATAGGTAAATTAGGCTATGTAGATTGGTATTGGTAAATTAGGTAAGTTGGTAAGTAAATTGTTCAGCGTGCGTCTGCACAGACTGCGTAGATTAAGGGTTGATTATGCTAAGGGAGCCTACTGCCCTAAGTCCCTAACCTAACCTTAACTTACGACTTTAACCAGGATATCTGTTACCAGGAGACCTAAGGTAACAGATGGATTCCTACGGAGAGGAATAGGGTCTTTGGAATGGTGATTTTCTCAATGCCGATCTTCCAGACTCAGAATGATCGATTAAGGTTTGAAGGTTTTTTTTATTATCTTTTTTAAAGAGCTTTGTCACTCAGGTGACGATGTCGCTCTGTTTAAGCTACATACATTTTAAAATTACTACAGCTAGGTAGTACCTTATCGTCTACTTATACCTACTCTGACAAGTTTATAAATTAATTTAGCTGTGTCCGATAGTGGGTGGGCTAGTACGAGGTTGCACCCACCAACCTCGAAGAAGGTCCCATCGGTAATTTCTCTACGTACCGATTCGTTGCGGACACATTCCATTAATATATGATAGATATCTTCTTTAACATCACACTCGGCACAATTTAGAGATGGCGTTTTACGCATAAGGTGTGCGAACTTGTTTAGTGGTTGTGTCCGCATCGTAATCTCATGGCAAGCACTAAGTCAGTTCGATTTAGATTGCACTCATCAAACCAAGGAGATCGTGGGAGTTGTGGCTGGACCGTTCTGTACCAAATTCCCTTTTCCATAGATCTTTGGTCATAGAATTCGTCCCATAGATCACGACAGTGGATTTTCGCCATGCCAAGACGATTAGAAAAAGTAGGAATATAATGAAAATTCACGCTTGAAGGTAGTCTTCGCCACAGTGAGAAGAACTTAGTCTAAAGGTTGGGTGGGACTATACGCTCAGAGAGTAGCCCTGATCACGCATAGGTTCGGGTATGGGACGGTAGTGAAACACCAACGGACAATTGGTATCTGATTTATTTCTAATTCTTACGCTATATATACAAATAACACCTACAGCACACTACTACACATTCATCTTGTGTACTGTACGTGTAAACTGCAGACAATGCGTGAACCAGCCATTTTTCTGCATATTTCTCTTAATTTTGATTACTTGCATCTAGGTCGCTAGCCTTGCTTATTGACGCTGATGCAAGTATCTTTTCTGTTCTCTGAACACTGCACTAACAAATAATGAGGTAACGATTGGAGTGACACGTACAACGAGTGGAATGTATGGCACCAACGTTAGCAACGCCATCTATTGATGCTCTTTACAAGGACACGAATTTTTCTTAGAGGAGCGTTCAAGTATTACGTAACGCAATTTTTGGAGATTTGCGACCCTCCCTCCCCGCTATGTAACGCACCGTAACGTTTTTGTGTACCCCCCGGCCACCTAGTAAAACGTTACGAAACCCCGTAGTGACCATTTTTACCTAAAATGGTCATTTCATTTGATATTTTGTGAAAAAAAAGGTGAAATATGCGTGAGGGAATCTGTGTACGCGACCTTTCTGAAGAAAAACAATGTTACGTAACGCGTAGTTCTAACCCCCCCTCCCACCCCTGCAACGCATCGTAACGTTTTACAAGACTTCCCCCTTCCCCCAAATACGTTACTTAATACTTGAACGCCCTCTAGACAGTATCTCTCTAATACCTTCATACTAGAGCTTCCGCTATCCGTGTTACACGTGGAAACGTGTACACGTGGAAACGTGTACACGTGTCCTTAACACCGGCGGTGCTAACAACCCGATCTACACGGACCCGCTAAGAAACGTTTCCTGTAGGAAACGTTTCTAAGTTCGGGTCCGGATCCGCGGGTCTCGGCTCCGTTCGGGTAGTGAATACCCGTCGTCGGGGCGACCCGCCCGGACTGGTTTGAGTTTGAGTGAAACGAATAATTGGTCATTATTTAATAACTGTTTTTATATTATTGCGTACGGCGGACAAGATTTATTTCTATTCAAATTTAAAAACTAACTCAAATATCTAATATTTTAGCATTGATTAGAGTTATATTGGTCTAAGCAGTTTTTGATTTGCGATTAAAAGTTTATCATAGGTACTCTCTGCAGACACAGAATTTTATCGTATATTGGAGCTCTCGTGCCCTCCGCAACAAACGGCTTCCCGCGATCCTCACCAGGTCCTCACCTACTTTGTAGACAACCTTCCAGCCCGGCCGTCATGGAGATCCTTGGGAGGCCTTGTCCAGGAGTGGCTGTGATTTGCTTGAGATAATGATGATTGGAATGTTTGCGCGAGTAGCGTGACAAAGTACTAAAATGTATATCTTCTTTTGAGTAACTCCTAAGCTTAGGAAAATAAATAAAACCAAAGAGGCCAGCCACATACTACGTCGAAGCGATAGGAAGGATTATGCCAAATGTGACAGTACATACATAGGCTGTTCCGAAAGTTTCTAGCTATCGAATTGCGATGTCACAATACCAATTTCGCGCGATACAACATTGTATTACCCTGCATCTTCCCTCTCGCTGCCCACGTTATTTGTTTCTATTGCATGAATATAAGTGAGTATGAGCAGGTTTTAAAAAAAAACTGGAATCTAGTGATTTTGGAGTCCGACTCTAGCAACACATTTGTTTGCAAGGTGGCAACACTAGTCGGGGCAGGGCTTCCCCATCCCATCTCATTCCGGCATTTCCGTTGACTTAACCACATAGTACTTTATTATATACTAGCTCCTGCCCGCGACTTCGTCCGCCTTAAATTCGTTTATCGCGGATAAGGGTATTTTTCCGGGATAAAAAGTAGCCTATGTCCTTCCTCGGGACTCAAACTATCTCCATACCAAATTTCATCCAAATCGATTCAGCGGTTTAAGCGTGCAGAGGTAACAGACACACAGACAGACAGACACACTTTCGCATTTATAATATTATAGTATGGATACTGAAATTGTATCGTATCAATTTTTAGGGTTCCGTAGCCAAAATGGCAAAAACGGAACCCTTATATTTTCGTCATGTCCGTTCGTCCGTCCGTCCGTATGTCACAGGAATTTTACTAAGAAACTACAAGATAACACGATGTACATTGATGAAATTTGGAATATAAGTGTCTTATGTAGGCCGCAACTTAGTTTGATGGTTAAATAATAATATAAAAGAATCTAGAAGGGGCACTCCATACATGTAACCGAAACTGATTTCTTTTTCCAGCAAATATCAATGTGTGGCACATATTTCGTCAGATCTTTTAAAATAATCTTGAGGTTTTTAATTTTTTTTTCGATTTAGTGGATATTTTCGGAAATAATCGCTCCGAAACTAGTATAAATTGTGTCCCCCCCCCATATTTTCTAAACGGTATGTCTAAAAAATATAAAAAAAATTACAAAGATAAAACTTAATACGGGTGTATTTTTGAAACGACTCTTTTTTCGTAAATTCGCTGGCAATATTTTTTTTATATTGGTGGAAACGATTGGTCTTTTCGAAACACCTTTAAAATAGGATTCCAAATTTGCAAGAGGCACCATTCTCATATCTGTACATTAGGTGTATAAAATTTTGAAAAAAAAAGCCAGCGAAATGACGATTACATGAACCAATAGGGAATATGCATGATTTTTTATTTTTGCTTTATTAAAAGCTCATTCATGTAATAAACAGTAGACAAAAATAATTTTTCGAATAACTATAATAATAACCAAGATATAAGCCATCAAACATTTCATTCTATCTCTTTCTAGCAAAACGGAATTTAATATGCAGTTTATATGGCCGGCGTAGACTATGACGTAACAGTACATGTCGGACCTCTGTCAAATTGCCGTCAAATTAGCAGTTTAAAATACCTATATCATGCGTATTTATTGACCGATTTTAATTTTAATTTCACTTTTTGAAATCGTTTTTACGGTATTTTCATATTTTGTTAAGAAAAGCAATAAAAAATTTCGTGCATGTACCCTATTAGGAAAGTAAGTGTAAATAATTTTAATGCGTACCCTATCAGAGAAGGAATTAAATAAAATAATAAATTACAGTTTTAAATATGGTTTTTATTTCAATAATAACATATTTTTTATTAATTTCAATGATAGTAGAAAATTACGGCCAGCGAGCTCTAATATTACTTTTATTGTATATTAGGTCTATTTATTTACGCTACAAGTCATGAAAACCTACTATAAAGATTTTGTATGAAAATACGTCATTAAAGATCAAAAATAATATCGCTGGACCAAACTGCCAGAGAAATGACGCCAGATAGCATGATGATAAACACATATTTTCATGATAACTTTAAAACCATATGCGTAATGAATTACATGGCTTTTACGTAGAAATAAGAACACAATTAACTATTAAATGCCAAAAGATAGAATAAAACAAAGCCACTTTACACCCTTAAATCGATGTCCAGCGATATTACTTTTAAGAGAACCAAAACAGATCTTAAGGGAAACTTACCTCGTTGAAGAGCCAAAATGCGAGTTGCACGTCCGTTCCGCTTGACTGCCGTAGCACAACTAAAGATCGTTCCGATAAAAACAAAAACATGGCGGAATCGTTGTCGGCCAGTCAGATATTTGAACGAGGTGATAGTAGTGGCTACTCGTGGGACAGTTACAAAATGGTCGACCACTTGTTAACATTACGTGCTTACGCATTAAATATTATTCGACATAATGCGTTATTTAATATTCTTTGTAATGGTGTATAATTCTTGTCAATACGATTCCTACATACAAAGTTATGCAGTTTGGTTTTGTATCAGGTCTATCTACGGAAGCTGCCATTCTTAGTTTGAAGCACACTGTCAGGTATTATACTGACCGGGATACGCCAATTTATGCTTGTTTTATGGATTTATCCAAAGCTTTCGACACAGTTTCATATGAGATCCTTTGGCGTAAACTGGAAGGTGTAGGGCTATCACCGGAGTTAGTATCACTGTTTAAGTACTGGTACGTTAATCAGGAAAATCGTGTGAAGTGGGCAGATGAGTTGTCGGCGCCGTGTGGGCTGGAGTGCGGGGTGAGGCAAGGGGGGTTGAGCTCGCCCTTGCTCTTCAGTTTATACATAAATGCTCTGATTGAGGAGCTCAGCGGCACGCATGCGGGGTGCTCTATTGACGGTATCTTTGTCAATAACCTCAGTTATGCGGATGATATGGTGCTGCTGGCCCCCTCAGTCAGTGCATTGCGTCAGTTAATTGCTGTATGTCAGGCGTATTCGGCATCCCATGGCTTGACTTACAATGTAAGTAAAACCAACTATATGGTTTTTAAGGCGGGAAGTAAATGTCCGTTCTTTGTCCCACCTATAGTAGTTAATGGTGTCCCCATCAAAAGGGTAAAGCAGTTTAGATACTTAGGACATTTGCTGACCGATGACCAGAAGGATGATGTAGATATGGAGAGGGAGCGTAGGGCATTGTCAGTTCGAGCGAACATGCTGGCCCGCAGATTTGCTCGTTGTACGGATGAAGTGAAAATTACTCTTTTTAATGCTTTCTGTACATCGCTGTACACGTCAAGTCTGTGGGTTAGATATACTCAACGGGCTTACAATGCCTTGCGCATTCAATACAATAATGCTTTTAGGGTGCTGTTGAGACTACCGCGCTACTGCAGCGCATCGTCCATGTTCGTCGAGGCGCACACAGACGGCTTTGATGCCGTCTGGCGCAAGAAAACAGCCTCGTTGCTAGACAGGGTGCGCGGGAGTAGC
The DNA here is from genome assembly GCA_905404275.2 of Hedya salicella. Lineage (NCBI taxonomy): Eukaryota > Metazoa > Arthropoda > Insecta > Lepidoptera > Tortricidae > Hedya > Hedya salicella. The sequence goes on along the minus strand of FR990112.1, from coordinate 4,959,813 downwards.
AACAGCATCCTAAGCATGATAGCTAACAAGCTAGACTGTCCTCTGTTGTGGAGAATGGGTCAACTTTAAATCAAACTTTAATAATTAATAATAATTACTAGGATTTTTCCGCGGGTTTGTTCGCTGGGCCTATTATTTTCTTTATGCCTCGGGAACGGTACATTTTTCCCAGGATAAAAAGTCCTCTATCTATATGAAAAAAAAAACATAGTCAAGACATAATCCTGTTATTGCGTGGATAAAATAAAAATCCAAATGCACTTTAACAATTTTAATATTAGTAAGATTAGAAACTATTGATTTAATATATTATTTTTTACAGTATTGTGACAGAAGAGCGGCGAGGCAGATGCTGGAAATTACATTTCGGGATTTTATCTAAAGGTAGTGGCGATGAACGTGTTAGTACGGTATTCAATATTGATGACTTAGCTGAAGTCCGTTTTAAATTTGTTGCTGTTGGAGAAATATGTACGTCATTATCGTTAAAAAAGCATGCATCAGCAAAGGACTATATTATCAAAGTAGATGTTAATATTGACATCCTTGACTATTCGCAGCAGTGGATGTGTACAGAGAATTGGATTTATTGGCAAGAAATTGGAAGAATTCGACATAAAACAGACATGTCGAACTGCTATATGACTATAATTCCAGTAAAAATTACCGTTATTAAAGAAAAATCATCCATACTTGATAAAATATATGACGATACAGATTGTACCGACTTTATCCTAAGTACAACTGATGGCATTGTGCCGGTACACAAGGCATGCCTGGCAGCTCATAGTGATGTATTCAGGAACATGCTCAGCCACGAATGGAGGGAGTCTTCGGACGGGCTCTTGCAGATAGATGGAGTCACCGTGCAGACACTGCAACACCTGAAGCAGTACATGTACTTAGGTACTCTGCCTGACGACGGGCTGCGTCCACTGCTGCTGATTGCTAAATGCTATTTGATTGATGATCTCAAATCAGCTTGCATCTCAAAACTGGCTCGAACAGCATCACCTAAAAACCTGGAAGACCTCCTTGATTTTGCATCTGAAAACAAATTAACAGAATTAATCTTCGCTATTCTTGAACTGACTCCAGATAGTGTTGTACATGGAGCTTTTGCATTGAATAAGGAGAAATGCAAAAAAAGCTGAAAAAAAGTGATTCACAATTCCTTGTAAATTTAAATATTAATAAATTTAAATATTAATATATATTTTTTATATTTAATTTAAATATTATTAATATTTAAATTTAATATAAAAAAAATCCTTTAAACTTTCTTTTATGTTACTCTCAGTTTGAGCAACATCAACGATTTTAATTTTACATTTAAGGAAGTGTTCTTCTGATATCATAAGACCTTAAAAAAGGACACAAGTTTGATTTTTTTTTAATAGAGTTTATTTAAGACTCAACACAATTTTATCTAGCGACATTATTTGCACCAATTATATGTTTAGATTTCCTTTTGATTAGATTTACCTACTTTACTATGTTAGTAGTTTGATCAGATTTACTTTACTATATTTAGTACTAAGATAAGTTTTACTTTTCTATATTAGTACTAAAATTAGTTTTACTTTACGTTGTTAGTACTTTGATGAGATTCATTTTAATATGTTAGAAGTTTATATAGGCACCACAAGACATTATTCATTTATCATATTTTCCTTGTTGTATGTGTATTTGGATATAAAGAGACCAGTTGTCGTAAGTGTATTAATTCTAGGAATGGTTATTTTGTGTTGGTCCTTTAGGGATTCATTAACCGTATATGTTTGATTAGTAAACCATTGAATAGAATAGAATAGAATATATTTATTGTCACATAACAAGGAACTTACTTACTCACTTACATGAAAAATAAAGTATACTAACAAAATTTAACTAAGTACTCAATCAATCAATCATGAGAATAGGAGTGGACTCAGCGTATGCTGCGGCGCGAATTGACAAGTGTTCTATAAACTATAATTTGCTTAGAGCTCTATTAAAAACTTAGTATTTTTCTGGATGACTATTTTTTTCATAGAAGACCTATTCTGCCATAAGATTTCTTTCTTTAACGTTACTTTTGTATGATACCTTCTAGTACAGTTAAAGTGTTTAACTCTCATGTCTTAATTGTGTTTTGTTCAATTTATTAGAATAATACTTACATAATCTCTTGTTTTTTTTATACCGTGAACAACTCTTATTGAGCAGGTGACAAGAGCTATATTTTCCTTAAAATGTTGTTATGGAAGCGGCTTTGGTTTTTTAAAACAGAATTTAAAAAACGCAAATATTCTGTCTCGGTCTGAAGTACTATTTATATTATGTAGGTACATTCTGCAGACAGGACTGCCGCTGTTGATAATGATAATACAGAGGACACGAGGTTATGGGACGATAAATTTAAGAAGTTCCTTCAGAACTATTATTTAATATCATAGAGATAGTATAATGTATAATATTACCAACTGTTCTGTAGTATAATAAGTACTAGCAGTCACTTTACATTGTTTAGCTAGCTTATAGAAAAAGCATGCTGTGTTTGCCTGTAATTGGATAAATACTGTTGTCAGATTTATGTCCATATCAGTGTCATTTTATTCTATGTTGTATCTGTTGGCAAACCTATTAATAAATAAATAAGCTCATAGGCACACATCGATTTTGTTCACCCGCGACGAAATAACGAGGGATGCTATAAGATTAACAAGTGTATCTATCAGTGCCGTGGCGTCCATATAAGCCGATTCCCACCGGGTTGCTCTATGAAAGGCTTATTCAAATTAAAATAGCGTTTATTGCGGACGATACATCCATAGTATTGTGTCAGTAATACATCAAATGGTAATTATTCTAGGGTTAGTCACAGGTTATTATTATAATTTATCATTCTTATCAAAAGCGACACGGTGGGATGACGACAGGCGCGTGGAGTCGCACGGAGCGTGCCAAAAGTGGCGAGTCCGAGCGCTCCGCCAGCACGTTTAGAATGCTGTTAGCGCTGTAGCAACGAGGCGCATCTCTTCCTTATTATAGAATCAAAGTCATGCGCGTCGGCGAACATTTTAGAAGCACTACAGTGGCGCGGCGGCCCAAACAGGACTTAAAACGCGTTGTAGTACTGGACGCGCAGAGCGCTGCATGCCCGCTGCGTAAAGTTGACCCACACACTGCATGTGTAGATTGTTTGGCCATACGCTTTGAACAGACTTAGTTTAACTTCATTGCTACAACGTGCAACAACAACTGGCCGGAGGTAGCATCCGATGATAGAGAGTCGTGGAGATCTAAGGGACAGGCCTTTGCGCAGCGGTGGGACACTAAAATAGGCTAATAATAATAATAACACTTGTCGGGCATGCCGCCGTCCCGGAGAGTCACTCAGGCATATAATTTCCGGTTGTTCTCATCTTGCTAACGGCAAGTACTTGCACAGACATAACCAAGTATGTAGCCGTATTTTACAGCAACTTGCTGTTAAATACGGTCTTGTAGGGTCTGAGGTGCCGTACTACTAGTACGCACCGATGCCAGTTCTTGAAAATGGTCGTGCCACGCTTTATTGGGATCGATCTATCATCACGGACAGGACTATTGTAGCCAATAAGCCTGATATCGTGCTGGTAGATCGATCTAAGCGCCGGGCAATACTCATCGACATCACCATCCACATGACGAGAACCTCGTGAAGGCCGAGAAGGACAGACTCAGCCAATACCTTGACTTGGCTCACGAGGTGACCGCCATGTGGGATGTTGATTCGACGATTATTGTCCCGATAGTCGTTTCGGTAATCGGTCTTATAGTGACGAGTCTCGACCAACACCTCAAGAGACTCTCGCTAGATGGCTGGATCAAGGGTCAGATGCAGAAGGCAGTAATCCTGGACACGGCCCGCATTGTCAGGAGGTTCCTCTCTGTGCGGCCCTAACCACCGGTAGCTTGAGCCCTGCCCCGCTGCCGGCGGCAACCCTAGGTTGGGTTTTTTATAATGTGTTTATATTTTGTATTTTACTTTTTATATATTCATATTATAAAATGTCTAACTTAAGACAATAACGAAATAAAGAGAATAATAATAAAATCAGTTTTGAATAACCCGGTTTGATTAAGTTTGCACCTCATTTGTATGTGACGCCATAGATACCAGAGGCAAACTTAACTCAAGCAGCAAGTTAAGTCGGAATAAGTGAATGTTTGTATGGTACCCTCGGTGTGCGAGTCAGACTCGCACTTGACCGGCTATTTTTACATATTTGGAATCAGTGAATTTTTCTACGTCGATGTCCTGTGGTCCATGTTTCTACGATGATTAGAAAAAACTGAGGGGCTATGAAATTCGAAGTTCGTATGGCGCCGTCTCGCTCACTCAAATACCGTTTAACACGGTCTGTGGTTTAACACGAGAACGAGAGGGATGGAATGCTACGAACTTCGAATTTCGAAGAGTCCAAAGGGATAGAGGGGTTACTCCGAAACTCAAAAATGGAAGTTCGTAACGTGCTGTCCCTCTCGCTCTCATGTTATGCTGTATTTGAGTGAGTGGGATGGCGCCATACGAACTTCGTTTTTCGGAGTAGCCCCTATTGTAAAACGAATGTGAAAATTTGTCTATTACTAAATCTAATGGTTGTAAACACTCAAAAAGTAGCAAGCTTCTACCCAAGTATTCCTGACGTTAATTTCAATTTTACATAACTCAACGAATACGATGATTACAGCGCTGTTGAAATTCTGTTCTGTGGCAGATAAAGCGTTTATGCATGCAATGAAAAATTTAATGTTTAAGACAATTTTGAGAATTAATTTAGCAGGTGGCAGCATTTGCAAAGTAATAGACACACCTCGACTGAAGGACATTGAATCCATGGTCATGAAAACATTAAAAAAAAAAAAAAAAATAGACACACCGTGCAGGAAATTTTGGTGGCAACACCGACTGGTATTGACATTTTGAGGTCAAGAAAACATAAAAAAATTACATTTTGACACCAATCAGCTCATAAATTATCAAAAATATCTCGAAATTCGAAGTTTGTAACGTGCCATCACTCTCGCTCACATGTTAAACTGTATTAGAGTGAGCGAGATGGCGCGATACGAACTTCGAATATCGAATTTCACAGTAACCCCTCAGAAACCTAAAAAGGTAAAGGTTTTTTTTGGTAATTTATGAGCTGATTGGTGTCAAAATGTAATTTTTTTATGTTTTCTTGACCTCAAAATGTCAATAGCAGTCGTGTTGCCACCAAAATTTCCTGCAGGGGCTCCTCTGTACCTTACGGGTGCCTTATTTACCCGGTAAATTTATAAGGTAAAAAAGGAACCCTTATAGAGCGCCTCTATCTGACTGCCTATCCACTATTAGAGCGCCATATCTTAAAAACTACTTATGCTGCCTATTTATATTTTTATTTTCTAAAATAAACTACCAATAGGAGGGCATAAATTAAAAGTCTAGCTACTAGGTCGAGTAGGGTACCATATGAAAGTGCAAGATCTGCACATTTTTGGTAAGTTTTTTTTATTCTGCTTCAATTTGGTTTTATCCGACCATTATAAGACAGTGGGTACGAGCTCACACACATGTATCTGGTGTTCCAGAAGGTGGCAGGTACATAAATTAAGTTGCTTCTATTCATAATGTCATCATTTAATTACTAACATAGTTTTACGAATATACTTATATAAATTTGGACATTGTCTTAAATAAAAAATAATATATTAAAGTCGCGTCTTGCTGCGTCTCTAGTTGCTGACTGCCGTACAACAAGATGGATTGTTAATGCATTGGAGGTGCTCGAAAACATTATTCTCCTTCATTTGTCATATTTTTTCGAATTTCAAACTTTGTTCACATACTTAAATAATTAAAAAACAATTGAATTTTCCATATAAACTTGAACAGTAATTTAAACTTTGAAATTTATCTTTGGCTTCCAAATGTATGAAGTGGCTCTTAGCTGTTTCTAGGGACTGTTTTAAATTAATAAAATCCCGGTATCTAGCGATTTTTGAGTCCGACTCTAGCAACACATTTCTTTGCAAGGTGGCAACACTGGTCGGGGCATTCCCATCCCATCCATTCCGGCATTTCCGTTGACTACTAACTATTGTATCGTTATTATTAAGAGTGATATGATATTCTTCTTGATTATTGAAAAATACAAGAAAAACGAGTCAATAAGCTCCGAACCTTTTTTCAAATTAACTACTGCTTACGGAACCGTGGAGTACGAATACCGAAACGTGGTAGCTGGACGCAATAACGATGCAAATGTAAGTTCATTGTTTGTTAACGACTTAACAAGAAATGCAAGTTTACTCGCTATATATAAATTTACTACGCCGATTTTGTGTAGAATTAGAACTGTCTTTTTCAACTTGTAACCGGGTCATTGAACAGCGTACCTAAATCGAATGATTAGGTTCGCGTCTTTCCGGTGGACATATGCGAAATTAAGGATTCCAGGGCTTAATTTTCTGATATAACTCATATGAGAATAAAGAACGTTTCCTCTTCTATAAATCCGATGTAATAGCAGCATAACCTAGATTCATACAAGCTCTCAACTTTTGACTACCGGAGGGACGACTTTTGTTTTTTGAACTGACAATGACCCGACCAACCAAACCTTTAAGAGGCTTCGCAACCCAGGTTCGGACACATTCTGAATTAGAGTAGCGTATTGGTGAGTAAGGAGCTTGGTATGTGGAGTTTGGATGTTGAATGGATTAAAAATTACTAGGATTTTTCCGGGGCTTCGTTCGCTGGGTCTACTATTTTGTTTATGGGTCATACTGATTCTAGAATTTACCCGTCTTTCCTGTGGACAACGCAATAGTTACGGGCTTGGGTGCATATAACTGATATTTTTATCGCTTAGATCTAGAGTATTAATCAATTTGTACATCGCCTAATAGGGCACTAAGAAAAATTAGTATTTAAAGCCCTTAACTTTCGGGTGTCCACAGGAAAGACGCATAACGCTAACTCATACTAAAAATAAGTATGACCCTTATGCCTCGGGAACGGTACATTTTTCCCGGGATAAAAAACCTATTCAATACAAGATTAGAAACTATTGATTAGAAACTATATATTATTTTTTACAGTACTGTGACAGAAGAGCGGCGAGGCAGATGCTGGAAATTAAATTTTGGGATTTTATCTAAATATAGTGGCGATGAACGCGTTAGTAGCGTATTCAATATTGATGACTTAGCTGAAGTCCGTTTTAAATTTGTTGCTGTTGGAGAAATATGTACATCATTATCGTTAAAAAAACATGCATCAGCAAAGGACCATATTATCAAAGTAGATGTTAATATTGACACCCTTAACTATTCGCAGCAGTGGATGTGTATAGAGAATTGGATTGATTGGCAAGAAATTGGAAGAATTGAACATAAAACAGACATGTCGAACTGCTATATGACTATAGTTCCAGTTACAATTACTGTGATTAAGGAAAAAACATTCATACCTGATAAAATATATGACGACACAGATTGGACCGACTTTATCCTAAGTACAACTGATGGCATTGTGCCGGTACACAAGGCATGCCTGGCAGCTCACAGTGATGTATTCAGGAACATGCTCAGCCACGAATGGAGGGAGTCTTCGGACGGGCTCTTGCAGATAGATGGAGTCACCGTGCAGACACTGCAACACCTGAAGCAGTACATGTACTTAGGTACTCTGCCTGACGACGGGCTGCGTCCACTGCTGCTGATCGCTAAATGCTACTTGATTGATGATCTCAAATCAGCTTGCATCTCAAAACTGGCTCGTACAGCATCACCTAAAAACCTGGAAGACCTCCTTGATTTTGCATCTGAAAACAAAATAACAGAATTAATCTTCGCTATCCTTGAACTGACTCCAGATAGTGTTGTACATGGAGCTTTTGCATTGAATAAGGAGAAATGCGAAAAAGCTGAAAAAAAGTGATTCACAATTCCATGTTTTATTCTTTCTTTTATGTTAACACTCGGTTTGAACAACATCAAAGATTTTAACTAAGCTACATTTAAGGAAGTGTTCTTCTGATATCATAGGACCTTAAAAAAGGACACAAGTTTGCTGTTTTTCAATAGAGTTTATTTAAGACTCGACACAATTTCATCTAGTGACATTATTTGCACCAATTATATGTTTAGATTTACATTTGATTAGATTTACTTACTTTACCATGTTAGTAGTTTGATCAGATTTACTTTACTATATTTAGTACAAGTTTTACTTTACCATATTAGTACTAAGATTAGTTTTACTTTACTATGTTAGTACTTTCATTAAGATTAACTTTACTATGTTACAAGTTTATAAAGGCACCACAAGACATTATTCATTTATCATATTTTCCTTGTTTCTTAGGCTGGGTCCAATGAAAAAAATGTGTCTTATTTGGATATAGAGACCTTGTCGTAAGTGCATTAATTCTAGGAATAAGCCTTATTCTGTGTTGGTCCTTAGGTATTCATAAAGCGTATGTGTTTGATTAGTAAACCATTGAGAGTGTACTATAAACTATAATTTGCTTGGAGTTCTATTAAAAACTTAATTTTTTCTAGATTATCATTTTTTTTCATAGAAGACCTATTCGGCCATAAGATTTCTTTTTTTAACGTTACTTTTGTATGATACCTTCTAGTACAGTTAAAGTGTTTAACTCTCATATCTTAATTGTTTTGTTCAATTTATTAAAATAATACTTAAATAATCTGTTGTTTTTTTTATACCATGAACAATTCTTATTGAGCAGGTGACGAGCTATATTGTCCTTAAAATCGCCCCTTGAGCGGCCTTGGCTTTTTAAAACAAAATTAAGAAAACGCAAACATTCTGTCTCAGTCTGATGTACTATTTTTAGGGTTCCGTAGCCAAAATGGCAAAAACGGAATCCTTATAGTTTCGTCATGTTCGTCCGTATGTCACAGGCATTTTACTCAAAAACAACAAGATGTATATTAATTAAATTTAGAGTATAGGTGTCTTGTGTAATCTGCTACTTAGTTTAATGGTTAAATAATAAAATAAAAAAATCTATGGGGCACTCCATACATGTAACCGAAAGTGATTTTTTTTTTGGCAAATATCAATGTGTGGCACATATTTCGGCAGATCTATTGAAATCATTTTGAGGTTTCTAAAAAAATGTTTTGATTTAGTGGATATTTTCAGAAATAATCTCTCTGACAGGATGAGCGGGTCGCAACCTTACCTAAAATATGGTTGAGGGAGGCGATGGCTGCTAGTTATATCTATGCGTCATGCTCGTAAACGGGTGCCGTTTTGGGGTGCGGTCTGTTCATGCTATCAAGGGCCAAATTAATTGTAGGTAGGTATACGTATATAGTAACTGCCTAGTAGTGTTTAGTGAACTGACGTGGGATACTTCATCCTGTACTCGATTGAAGTTATTCATTTTTCATTTGATTTAGAGGCTGTACATCTCTAAGAAACTTAGTTTAATTATTAGTTAGTTAAATATTTGTTCTGTTTACAGAGGTATATCCTTAAACATTTCTGAGGATTTTAATTAATTAATTTTATCTTCTTGCATGTTATGACGCCTAGAGACCATATTACATCCCTAAGAAATTTAAATTTAATTATTATTATTTTTATTACTTTGACCCCTAACAGACCTTATACATCACATTAGAATTCAATCAAATGATTATATTTAATTTTATTGCATGTCGTGACGCCTATATAGAGACCTTATACATCACTGAGAAAATTATAAGTTTATATTTTACATTAACGTTGATCTGAAGAATCTGTAGATCTCTGCGTGTACCTACCGATTGTAGATTAGTTATAACACAATTGTAAAAGTTATAAGTATATAATTAAGACAATATTTAAATGAATATTAGAGAATTATTTTGAAAAAATGACTGCCTGTTGAGTTTGTTTCGGCTTTCTTCTCAACAGTGGTCTCCTCTTGGGAAATGCCGTAGAGTCAGACTTGTAAAAGTGCCCTTGTGGCCTACTTACAGAATAAACTATTTGAAATTGATTTTGACAGTAGCATAATATTGTGTCCCCCCCCCCCCCCCCCTCTATTTTCTAAACGGTATGTCTAAAAAATATGAAAAAAATTAGCAAGATACAGCTTAATATTTTCTTCTGTTTCCGCGATTATTAGTCATTGAAATAAAACAATTTAACGGATTATATCGCGTATATTATCTCATTTTAACGGGAGGACCTCCCGTGACCATGGAAAGCTGGAAAGCTTCCGAAACGTAGGGAACTAAAATGAGATAATATACGCGATATAATCCGTTAAATTGTTTAATTTCAAGATACAGCTTAATAAATAATTTCAACGAAAAGTATTTTCAACATCATGGGATATACCGTTTTTGGGTTATTGCCAAAAAACAGCCCATCTCAACAAAAGGACGTAAGTGCCATGGAGATACGCTCTTTGGCTTTGTTTTTTCATCTATAGTGCATTTTTCATCTACGGTCCCTTGAAGCTGAGAAAAAAATCAAACTTCTACATTAACGTAAAAAAAGATACGGCCATTTATGCCGCAAAAATGTATATTTCGACACTCTTAAGGGAATCAAAATGATAAGGTACTTCCCGTTGACTTAGAACTATGAAATATGGCAAATAATATCGTGACATATGACAAATACATGCGAAAATCTGAAAACTACACATTTGTAATTATTATTATTATTGTGAGCCCGTTTTGTCCCACTGCTGGGCAAAGGCCTCCCCCCTCTTCCTCCAATCCTCCCTATTTTATGCAATTTCCGGCCATTCTTTCAAAAAGGAGTCATGTCCCGCCATTTGTAATTAAATCATAAAAAATATAGTTTTTTTGAAAAGACATTTGTACAGCCCGGTTGCGTTAAGTTTGCACCTCATTTGTATGCAATGCTATATCAGGTGCAAACTTAACTCAACCGGAACCTGGGTATATAATAATGTCAGGGTAAGTGAAAAATTGCACGGAACCCTCAGTGCGCGGGTCTGACTCGCACTTGGCCGGTTTTTTTTACTTATTTACTGTAGGTTCGGATGGCCCACCCTAGAAATATTTTTTTTTATTATTTAACTATCAAACATCATTTCCTTTGATCAAAGCTCCTTAAAGATGAAAAAATAAAAAAACTATGAAACTAAGTAGCGGCTTACACAAGACATCTCGAAAATTATCAATATACAACTACATCTTGTAATTTTTGAGAAAATACCTGTGACTTACGGTCGGACGGACGGACGGACATGACGAAACTATAAGGGTTCCGTTTTTGCCATTATGTCTACGGAACCCTAAGAATCCTGCCTAAGTACACCTGTCTCTACATTTCTAAAAAAATATGTTTCAAATTTCATGTTCTTTACTTCAGCGGTTTAGGCTAGTGTTGTCTGATGTGGTTTTCGGAAAAGTTAAGTCATGTTACTTGCATTTTATAAGTATAGAAGATGACTGCTGATCTCTCTCTCTGGGGTCGGTCCCTCATGTCTGAGGATTTTGGTCAGCATCAGGGTTACACCTGGAGCGGATGATCTGCCTCCATCGGTTTCTGTCTAGCGAGTCTCTCACAACCGTGTAGAATTTGGGGGACGACGAGTCTCAATTGATCGGTCCATCTTTTTGGTGAACGACCGTGATACTCGGCATAAACTTTGTACAATTATTTTAAAAAGTCAAGTCAAAGTTATACATCAATGCAAAATAATCCTTCGATCATTGAATAGGGTATTTGACAGTAGAAAAAAAATGCTAAAATTATTTAAGATCCTGATAAAACAAGCAAAAAAAAAAAACTACGCTAAATTTTTTAGTTCAATACCTTATGTGTAGCTTGTTTTATGAGTCTTTATAGTAGGGTGGGAAACTCCATTTTTAAAGTATGAAAGTATTAATAACTAATAAAACCATTAAAAATGTTTTGTAATTTTTGGTATAAAACCGTTTCCATAAACGCAAGTTTTAACATAGCTGCAGAACAAAGTTCTTATTTTCCCTATACAAGATACTAGCGTGTGACGTCACATGCTTGTAGGCTTTAGTATGAAACGTTTTTTGGGAAAGTCCAAAAATGTGCTTTTAACGTCGTTGTATCTCGGGCAGTTTTTATGATATTGGAGTCGTTTTTTCACGAATATTTCTATTATTGAGACGTCCTTATAACATACCATAAAAAAAATGTCATATAGCCTATTATAATCATTTTCTGATCGTTGACGTTGCTTTGAAAGGACTTTATGCCATAATGACAATATCAAGTACTGATAATAAAAACAGAAAATCGATTACCTTCATTTATCAGTTTTATTAAGATAAAGAAGAGCTGTGAATTCCCGTCTAGATAATAATAGCCATTAACTTAGGTAAACTAATTGCTGGGTATTATCTGTCGTATATACTTAAAGGTGCGTCCACATTTGTATCCTTTGCCCGTATCAGATCATCGTCGCGTGGCATGATCGCGTGTCACGATCACGCGTTTGGACGTTGCGCCGATCCGATCGCTCGAAATCCATTTGCTACGCGTATCACACACTTATATCGGAAGAGTGCGGCATGATCGACGCGCCGACAGTGAGCGTCCAAGCAGCGCGATACGCAGTCATGCCACGGCACGGTGATCGGATACGAGCAAATGATACAAGTGTGGACGCACCTTAAAAGATTTTTATTTGCGACGTTCATTCTATTGTAAGAAAATATCTGATTTTATCAGACAGTCGCCAAATCCTATTCTAAGTGCTGGACTGTACTAGTTTCACGATTCAAAAGAGTCCATTTGAACTGATGATCAAATCTATACTATTTTAACAAGTACCCTTTGCATGCCTCATATGTGAGGCATTACGAGATACAGTTGGTACGCGAGTGCATCATATAAGTATGGGGCACAACCCTGTGTAAACTTAAGGGATTATCAAAATTTGCACGTACAAGCTGGAAAGTCTGTATTTGCTTGCACGTATGGGCTACAAACACGAGCTAGCACGTGTGAGGTCCATTTTTAATTTTCAGTTGCACAGCTAACGTGATAAGGTTGTAAAAATTAAATGTCTGTACATTTATGAAATTTTATTTGCAAAAAAATGATTGTAACGGACTATTTGGAGGTTAGTAAAACGAAAAATATATATTTTTTTGGATTTTTTTGTATGTGTCGTTGTGGCTTCATCACGCAAAATCGGCTAAAAAGATTTCAACAATTTTTGGTACACGGGTAGCTGGATATCTTCAGATGGTTATAGGATACTTTTTACCCGACTGCGCTGACGAAAAAAAGAGGGGTCCTTCTAGTAATGGAATAAATGAAATTAACACGAGTAAAATGGAAGGCAATTGTAATGGTATTTTTATTAGAAATGTGCATCGGTAACATTGTACTTGACTGGACAGACGTGGAACCGGGTCTTCGTAGTTTCCTGAAACAAAAACGTTTTATATTAAAATTGGAATGTTAAATCTAATTTGAACCTAAACCCCATTAGTTGAGGTATTTAATCGAAGGCAAACAAAAAACAATTAACTCCAGTCATTTAACCATCAATTGGTCCCACATTTGATGCCGTAGGTAAAATAAAATAATCCCCTTTTTGCAATATAACTATGGCGAGATAACGAAACATTTGTTTGAGATAACGAAACACTTCTCCTGCTCAAAAAGTAGGTCATATTAGCTGCGAAGCGAGACTAAAATAGTACATTTAGCCCCTAGGGTTTAAAAGAAAGCCATATAATCCCATACAAATTTCTATGACACTGAAAAAAAAAACTTGCGGCCAGCTACATACTACTTACGAATAATTTTAACAACAAACAATCCAAACTGATCAGATTGGTCAAACTTTCTGATAGAATTGCTCAGACTGTACTTTTAGTTTATCATGAAATATACAATTTTAATGTTAAGTCTTTCTTGTTTTCTCGCAGTCGAAGTGAAAAGCCGAGTGTTTAACACGTGGCTAAAAGCCATTATGACACGAAGTGATTATTTGGACGAGCTCACGAAGTGCGTCGTCGTCCAAATAATCACTTCGTGTCATAATGGCTTATTTTAGCCCCTTGTCCAACAATCTACTATTTTCACTTCTCCTGCTCAAAAAGTACGTCATATTAGCTTCGCGAAGCGATACTAAAATAGTACATTTAGCCCCTAGGGTTTAAAAGAAAGCCATATAATCCCATACAAATTTCTGACACTTAAAAAAAGCTTGCGGCCAGCTACATACTCCTTACCAATAATTTTAAAATCAAACAAACCAACCTGATCAGATTGGTCAAACTTTCTGATAAAATTGCTGAAACTGTATTTTTAGTTTTTCATGAAATATACAATTTTAATGTTAAGTCTTTTTTGTTTTCTCGCAGTCGAAGTGAAAAGCAGATTGTTTAACACGTGGCTAAAAGCCATTATGACACCCAGACATAATTTTTCTAGGTCACTTCGTGAGCTCGTCCAAATAATCACTTCGTGTCATAATGGCTCATTTTAGCCCCTTGTCAAACAGTCTACTATTAAATAGTTATATTAATGATTCTTGTGCTAGGGAAAGATATCCATAAGGGCTTTAGTGTCACGCTGATTATCGGCGTTGGCAGGCTAATATTAATATATATGATGTTCTAGAAGTGTTTGAGGCTGGAAATACTGTTCGGTCTATGGCTTTTTTTTTTATGTAACGAGTGGCAAAAGGGCAGACGAGCCACCTGATGGAAAGTAGTCATCGTCGCCCATGGATATGTGCAACACCGGAGGAATTGCCCATATTTTGCCAAACTTTGAGAGCCCTGTTAACTCGCTTCTTGAAGAATCCCATGTTATAGCGCTCTGGAAATACCTCAGGGGGAAGGTTATTCCACAACTTGCAAGTGCGTGGTAAAAATGAGCGTGATGCCCGTTTATTTTTTGGATGCCAAGCATCCAGATAGTGGGGATGTACTTTGTTTCTGAGGCGGGAGGTGCGATGATAGAAACGTGACGGTGGCACCAACTCAAAAAGTTCTTCAGAACATTCCCCATTGTACAAACGGTAGAACAAACACAGAGAGCCAACATCTCTCCGGAAGCTAAGTGGTTCTAGGCCGTCTGTCAGTTCGGGATCATCGACAATACGAACTCCCCTACGTTGGATGGAGTCCAAGGGGAGAAGTTGATATTGGGGTGCTCCGGCCCAGAGATGAGAGCAGTACTCCATATGGGGTCGAACCTGAGCTTTGTAGAGTAAAAATCGGTGACTCGGTGTGAAGCACTGTCTCGCATGCATCTGTATGGTATGCGTGTACGGTCATTATCAGTCTAAATATGCCTTTTACAGCGATAGCAACGCCCGACTAGGGATACCAGGGGCTCGTTTCATAAACGCTTGTGGCTGGTATCACAAGCGGATGTCTCTTTTTAATTCGTATTGTTGGAAAGAGACTGCCACTTGTAATACAGCTTTTGAGAAATGGGCTCGAGAAATAAAAAGAAAAACTCGCGGAGGAAAAGTACTCATCATATTTGTGTTCTATATCTATTTATGTTCATTGTAACTTTTTAAACAAAAAATATATAACAATGTAGGGTATTCTATAGATAAACTAAAGTTCGACCGCAATGTTGTCATGACCCTGAAAATCCTGAAATCTCAGGACTAATTTGGAGACATGGTACCATATGCGCGTACCATCTGTCGAGCGCCGCTTCTAGCTTCAGTATAAGCTGAGCGCTGACGGACGTCGCTTGCGCGCCTATGCCTTCAGCGAGAGTTCTAGTATCTATGCGCGCGCGCAATGTACGCCGCGGCGATCGGCAGGATACTAAAACGACTTCCGCCGACGATCTGCGCTGATCACCCACGCGCCGATCTCTCGCGGTCGCCGATCTGTGTGACACTAAAAGCCTTAGTGTATAACATTTTTGCTTCGTATCTTTTATAGTTTTCGAGATAAAACGAGTGTGTCATTCAGACAGTAATGTTGAAACTATAAGGGTTCCCAGTATAAGTACAAAAGTTAAAACGCACGCTCGTGCCGCTAGGCGGTGACGGCGCGCAGGCGCAGCGCGGGCGCGGCGTCGGCGCAGCGCTGGCGCGCCAGCTGCGCGCGTTGCCAGCCCGCGGCCCCGCCGCCGCTCAGCCGCACACGCACCTCGCACGCCGACCACCGCCCCGAGTACGTATGCGGCTCTGTAGGCGGAAACTCACGTTATTGGCGCAGGGCATCGATAGAAAAACCTATGATCTAGGTATAATGCTATTGATAGGAAGACGCTGACTCGAACTGTCTACAACCGAAGGAGCAAGTTACAGGTAACTGTATAGAGAAGATCATGGGGCATTATATAATCGGAGCGGGGGAACAGACTGACTGTTAAAATGTAAACTCTCCTCGGTCTGCAGGCGCGGCCGGCCCTGCGTCGTGCACGTACCGTGTGTGGTGGGCTCGGGCGGGGCGTGGTCGAAGCGCAGCGAGCTGGCGACGCGCCCGCCCTCGTACTCGACGCGCGGCAGCGACACCTGGAGCGCGGTGCACGTCAGCCCCTCGGTCTGCAGGCGCGGCCGGCCCTGCGTCGTGCACGTACCGTGTGTGGTGGGCTCGGGCGGGGCGTGGTCGAAGCGCAGCGAGCTGGCGACGCGCCCGCCCTCGTACTCGACGCGCGGCAGCGACACCTGGAGCGCGGTGCACGTCAGCCCCTCGGTCTGCAGGCGCGGCCGGCCCTGCGTCGTGCACGTACCGTGTGTGGTGGGCTCGGGCGGGGCGTGGTCGAAGCGCAGCGAGCTGGCGACGCGCCCGCCCTCGTACTCGACGCGCGGCAGCGACACCTGGAGCGCGGTGCACGTCAGCCCCTCGGTCTGCAGGCGCGGCCGGCCCTGCGTCGTGCACGTACCGTGTGTGGTGGGCTCGGGCGGGGCGTGGTCGAAGCGCAGCGAGCTGGCGACGCGCCCGCCCTCGTACTCGACGCGCGGCAGCGACACCTGGAGCGTGGTGCACGTCAGCCCCTCGGTCTGCAGGCGCGGCCGGCCCTGCGTCGTGCACGTACCGTGTGTGGTGGGCTCGGGCGGGGCGTGGTCGAAGCGCAGCGAGCTGGCGACGCGCCCGCCCTCGTACTCGACGCGCGGCAGCGACACCTGGAGCGCGGTGCACGTCAGCCCCTCGGTCTGCAGGCGCGGCCGGCCCTGCGTCGTGCACGTACCGTGTGTGGTGGGCTCGGGCGGGGCGTGGTCGAAGCGCAGCGAGCTGGCGACGCGCCCGCCCTCGTACTCGACGCGCGGCAGCGACACCTGGAGCGCGGTGCACGTCAGCCCCTCGGTCTGCAGGCGCGGCCGGCCCTGCGTCGTGCACGTACCGTGTGTGGTGGGCTCGGGCGGGGCGTGGTCGAAGCGCAGCGAGCTGGCGACGCGCCCGCCCTCGTACTCGACGCGCGGCAGCGACACCTGGAGCGCGGTGCACGTCAGCCCCTCGGTCTGCAGGCGCGGCCGGCCCTGCGTCGTGCACGTACCGTGTGTGGTGGGCTCGGGCGGGGCGTGGTCGAAGCGCAGCGAGCTGGCGACGCGCCCGCCCTCGTACTCGACGCGCGGCAGCGACACCTGGAGCGCGGTGCACGTCAGCCCCTCGGTCTGCAGGCGCGGCCGGCCCTGCGTCGTGCACGTACCGTGTGTGGTGGGCTCGGGCGGGGCGTGGTCGAAGCGCAGCGAGCTGGCGACGCGCCCGCCCTCGTACTCGACGCGCGGCAGCGACACCTGGAGCGCGGTGCACGTCAGCCCCTCGGTCTGCAGGCGCGGCCGGCCCTGCGTCGTGCACGTACCGTGTGTGGTGGGCTCGGGCGGGGCGTGGTCGAAGCGCAGCGAGCTGGCGACGCGCCCGCCCTCGTACTCGACGCGCGGCAGCGACACCTGGAGCGCGGTGCACGTCAGCCCCTCGGTCTGCAGGCGCGGCCGGCCCTGCGTCGTGCACGTACCGTGTGTGGTGGGCTCGGGCGGGGCGTGGTCGAAGCGCAGCGAGCTGGCGACGCGCCCGCCCTCGTACTCGACGCGCGGCAGCGACACCTGGAGCGCGGTGCACGTCAGCCCCTCGGTCTGCAGGCGCGGCCGGCCCTGCGTCGTGCACGTACCGTGTGTGGTGGGCTCGGGCGGGGCGTGGTCGAAGCGCAGCGAGCTGGCGACGCGCCCGCCCTCGTACTCGACGCGCGGCAGCGACACCTGGAGCGCGGTGCACGTCAGCCCCTCGGTCTGCAGGCGCGGCCGGCCCTGCGTCGTGCACGTACCGTGTGTGGTGGGCTCGGGCGGGGCGTGGTCGAAGCGCAGCGAGCTGGCGACGCGCCCGCCCTCGTACTCGACGCGCGGCAGCGACACCTGGAGCGCGGTGCACGTCAGCCCCTCGGTCTGCAGGCGCGGCCGGCCCTGCGTCGTGCACGTACCGTGTGTGGTGGGCTCGGGCGGGGCGTGGTCGAAGCGCAGCGAGCTGGCGACGCGCCCGCCCTCGTACTCGACGCGCGGCAGCGACACCTGGAGCGCGGTGCACGTCAGCCCCTCGGTCTGCAGGCGCGGCCGGCCCTGCGTCGTGCACGTACCGTGTGTGGTGGGCTCGGGCGGGGCGTGGTCGAAGCGCAGCGAGCTGGCGACGCGCCCGCCCTCGTACTCGACGCGCGGCAGCGACACCTGGAGCGCGGTGCACGTCAGCCCCTCGGTCTGCAGGCGCGGCCGGCCCTGCGTCGTGCACGTACCGTGTGTGGTGGGCTCGGGCGGGGCGTGGTCGAAGCGCAGCGAGCTGGCGACGCGCCCGCCCTCGTACTCGACGCGCGGCAGCGACACCTGGAGCGCGGTGCACGTCAGCCCCTCGGTCTGCAGGCGCGGCCGGCCCTGCGTCGTGCACGTACCGTGTGTGGTGGGCTCGGGCGGGGCGTGGTCGAAGCGCAGCGAGCTGGCGACGCGCCCGCCCTCGTACTCGACGCGCGGCAGCGACACCTGGAGCGCGGTGCACGTCAGCCCCTCGGTCTGCAGGCGCGGCCGGCCCTGCGTCGTGCACGTACCGTGTGTGGTGGGCTCGGGCGGGGCGTGGTCGAAGCGCAGCGAGCTGGCGACGCGCCCGCCCTCGTACTCGACGCGCGGCAGCGACACCTGGAGCGCGGTGCACGTCAG
The DNA here is from genome assembly GCA_905404275.2 of Hedya salicella. Taxonomy (NCBI): domain Eukaryota; kingdom Metazoa; phylum Arthropoda; class Insecta; order Lepidoptera; family Tortricidae; genus Hedya; species Hedya salicella. The sequence goes on along the minus strand of FR990112.1, from coordinate 4,940,689 downwards.
CCCCTCGGTCTGCAGGCGCGGCCGGCCCTGCGTCGTGCACGTACCGTGTGTGGTGGGCTCGGGCGGGGCGTGGTCGAAGCGCAGCGAGCTGGCGACGCGCCCGCCCTCGTACTCGACGCGCGGCAGCGACACCTGGAGCGCGGTGCACGTCAGCCCCTCGGTCTGCAGGCGCGGCCGGCCCTGCGTCGTGCACGTACCGTGTGTGGTGGGCTCGGGCGGGGCGTGGTCGAAGCGCAGCGAGCTGGCGACGCGCCCGCCCTCGTACTCGACGCGCGGCAGCGACACCTGGAGCGCGGTGCACGTCAGCCCCTCGGTCTGCAGGCGCGGCCGGCCCTGCGTCGTGCACGTACCGTGTGTGGTGGGCTCGGGCGGGGCGTGGTCGAAGCGCAGCGAGCTGGCGACGCGCCCGCCCTCGTACTCGACGCGCGGCAGCGACACCTGGAGCGCGGTGCACGTCAGCCCCTCGGTCTGCAGGCGCGGCCGGCCCTGCGTCGTGCACGTACCGTGTGTGGTGGGCTCGGGCGGGGCGTGGTCGAAGCGCAGCGAGCTGGCGACGCGCCCGCCCTCGTACTCGACGCGCGGCAGCGACACCTGGAGCGCGGTGCACGTCAGCCCCTCGGTCTGCAGGCGCGGCCGGCCCTGCGTCGTGCACGTACCGTGTGTGGTGGGCTCGGGCGGGGCGTGGTCGAAGCGCAGCGAGCTGGCGACGCGCCCGCCCTCGTACTCGACGCGCGGCAGCGACACCTGGAGCGCGGTGCACGTCAGCCCCTCGGTCTGCAGGCGCGGCCGGCCCTGCGTCGTGCACGTACCGTGTGTGGTGGGCTCGGGCGGGGCGTGGTCGAAGCGCAGCGAGCTGGCGACGCGCCCGCCCTCGTACTCGACGCGCGGCAGCGACACCTGGAGCGCGGTGCACGTCAGCCCCTCGGTCTGCAGGCGCGGCCGGCCCTGCGTCGTGCACGTACCGTGTGTGGTGGGCTCGGGCGGGGCGTGGTCGAAGCGCAGCGAGCTGGCGACGCGCCCGCCCTCGTACTCGACGCGCGGCAGCGACACCTGGAGCGCGGTGCACGTCAGCCCCTCGGTCTGCAGGCGCGGCCGGCCCTGCGTCGTGCACGTACCGTGTGTGGTGGGCTCGGGCGGGGCGTGGTCGAAGCGCAGCGAGCTGGCGACGCGCCCGCCCTCGTACTCGACGCGCGGCAGCGACACCTGGAGCGCGGTGCACGTCAGCCCCTCGGTCTGCAGGCGCGGCCGGCCCTGCGTCGTGCACGTACCGTGTGTGGTGGGCTCGGGCGGGGCGTGGTCGAAGCGCAGCGAGCTGGCGACGCGCCCGCCCTCGTACTCGACGCGCGGCAGCGACACCTGGAGCGTGGTGCACGTCAGCCCCTCGGTCTGCAGGCGCGGCCGGCCCTGCGTCGTGCACGTACCGTGTGTGGTGGGCTCGGGCGGGGCGTGGTCGAAGCGCAGCGAGCTGGCGACGCGCCCGCCCTCGTACTCGACGCGCGGCAGCGACACCTGGAGCGCGGTGCACGTCAGCCCCTCGGTCTGCAGGCGCGGCCGGCCCTGCGTCGTGCACGTACCGTGTGTGGTGGGCTCGGGCGGGGCGTGGTCGAAGCGCAGCGAGCTGGCGACGCGCCCGCCCTCGTACTCGACGCGCGGCAGCGACACCTGGAGCGCGGTGCACGTCAGCCCCTCGGTCTGCAGGCGCGGCCGGCCCTGCGTCGTGCACGTACCGTGTGTGGTGGGCTCGGGCGGGGCGTGGTCGAAGCGCAGCGAGCTGGCGACGCGCCCGCCCTCGTACTCGACGCGCGGCAGCGACACCTGGAGCGCGGTGCACGTCAGCCCCTCGGTCTGCAGGCGCGGCCGGCCCTGCGTCGTGCACGTACCGTGTGTGGTGGGCTCGGGCGGGGCGTGGTCGAAGCGCAGCGAGCTGGCGACGCGCCCGCCCTCGTACTCGACGCGCGGCAGCGACACCTGGAGCGCGGTGCACGTCAGCCCCTCGGTCTGCAGGCGCGGCCGGCCCTGCGTCGTGCACGTACCGTGTGTGGTGGGCTCGGGCGGGGCGTGGTCGAAGCGCAGCGAGCTGGCGACGCGCCCGCCTTCGTACTCGACGCGCGGCAGCGACACCTGGAGCGCGGTGCACGTCAGCCCCTCGGTCTGCAGGCGCGGCCGGCCCTGCGTCGTGCACGTACCGTGTGTGGTGGGCTCGGGCGGGGCGTGGTCGAAGCGCAGCGAGCTGGCGACGCGCCCGCCCTCGTACTCGACGCGCGGCAGCGACACCTGGAGCGCGGTGCACGTCAGCCCCTCGGTCTGCAGGCGCGGCCGGCCCTGCGTCGTGCACGTACCGTGTGTGGTGGGCTCGGGCGGGGCGTGGTCGAAGCGCAGCGAGCTGGCGACGCGCCCGCCCTCGTACTCGACGCGCGGCAGCGACACCTGGAGCGCGGTGCACGTCAGCCCCTCGGTCTGCAGGCGCGGCCGGCCCTGCGTCGTGCACGTACCGTGTGTGGTGGGCTCGGGCGGGGCGTGGTCGAAGCGCAGCGAGCTGGCGACGCGCCCGCCCTCGTACTCGACGCGCGGCAGCGACACCTGGAGCGCGGTGCACGTCAGCCCCTCGGTCTGCAGGCGCGGCCGGCCCTGCGTCGTGCACGTACCGTGTGTGGTGGGCTCGGGCGGGGCGTGGTCGAAGCGCAGCGAGCTGGCGACGCGCCCGCCCTCGTACTCGACGCGCGGCAGCGACACCTGGAGCGCGGTGCACGTCAGCCCCTCGGTCTGCAGGCGCGGCCGGCCCTGCGTCGTGCACGTACCGTGTGTGGTGGGCTCGGGCGGGGCGTGGTCGAAGCGCAGCGAGCTGGCGACGCGCCCGCCCTCGTACTCGACGCGCGGCAGCGACACCTGGAGCGCGGTGCACGTCAGCCCCTCGGTCTGCAGGCGCGGCCGGCCCTGCGTCGTGCACGTACCGTGTGTGGTGGGCTCGGGCGGGGCGTGGTCGAAGCGCAGCGAGCTGGCGACGCGCCCGCCCTCGTACTCGACGCGCGGCAGCGACACCTGGAGCGCGGTGCACGTCAGCCCCTCGGTCTGCAGGCGCGGCCGGCCCTGCGTCGTGCACGTACCGTGTGTGGTGGGCTCGGGCGGGGCGTGGTCGAAGCGCAGCGAGCTGGCGACGCGCCCGCCCTCGTACTCGACGCGCGGCAGCGACACCTGGAGCGCGGTGCACGTCAGCCCCTCGGTCTGCAGGCGCGGCCGGCCCTGCGTCGTGCACGTACCGTGTGTGGTGGGCTCGGGCGGGGCGTGGTCGAAGCGCAGCGAGCTGGCGACGCGCCCGCCCTCGTACTCGACGCGCGGCAGCGACACCTGGAGCGCGGTGCACGTCAGCCCCTCGGTCTGCAGGCGCGGCCGGCCCTGCGTCGTGCACGTACCGTGTGTGGTGGGCTCGGGCGGGGCGTGGTCGAAGCGCAGCGAGCTGGCGACGCGCCCGCCCTCGTACTCGACGCGCGGCAGCGACACCTGGAGCGCGGTGCACGTCAGCCCCTCGGTCTGCAGGCGCGGCCGGCCCTGCGTCGTGCACGTACCGTGTGTGGTGGGCTCGGGCGGGGCGTGGTCGAAGCGCAGCGAGCTGGCGACGCGCCCGCCCTCGTACTCGACGCGCGGCAGCGACACCTGGAGCGCGGTGCACGTCAGCCCCTCGGTCTGCAGGCGCGGCCGGCCCTGCGTCGTGCACGTACCGTGTGTGGTGGGCTCGGGCGGGGCGTGGTCGAAGCGCAGCGAGCTGGCGACGCGCCCGCCTTCGTACTCGACGCGCGGCAGCGACACCTGGAGCGCGGTGCACGTCAGCCCCTCGGTCTGCAGGCGCGGCCGGCCCTGCGTCGTGCACGTACCGTGTGTGGTGGGCTCGGGCGGGGCGTGGTCGAAGCGCAGCGAGCTGGCGACGCGCCCGCCCTCGTACTCGACGCGCGGCAGCGACACCTGGAGCGCGGTGCACGTCAGCCCCTCGGTCTGCAGGCGCGGCCGGCCCTGCGTCGTGCACGTACCGTGTGTGGTGGGCTCGGGCGGGGCGTGGTCGAAGCGCAGCGAGCTGGCGACGCGCCCGCCCTCGTACTCGACGCGCGGCAGCGACACCTGGAGCGCGGTGCACGTCAGCCCCTCGGTCTGCAGGCGCGGCCGGCCCTGCGTCGTGCACGTACCGTGTGTGGTGGGCTCGGGCGGGGCGTGGTCGAAGCGCAGCGAGCTGGCGACGCGCCCGCCCTCGTACTCGACGCGCGGCAGCGACACCTGGAGCGCGGTGCACGTCAGCCCCTCGGTCTGCAGGCGCGGCCGGCCCTGCGTCGTGCACGTACCGTGTGTGGTGGGCTCGGGCGGGGCGTGGTCGAAGCGCAGCGAGCTGGCGACGCGCCCGCCCTCGTACTCGACGCGCGGCAGCGACACCTGGAGCGCGGTGCACGTCAGCCCCTCGGCGGCCTGCAGGCGCCAGCTCACTCGGCCCTCCGACGTGCCCTCTGTAATAGTATATTAATGCAGAGGCCAGGAAAATAGGGATTGCCAGCCAAGAAGGTATAGACAGGACCACTGATAGGGATACGAGGCTGGCAATCCCTTTTCACGCCAAGGTAAGTTAAAGTGAAAGTTATAATGTAATGTTTGTCCGAGCTTATATAAAGGGTTCTACAGGATGACTTTTTCAAGGATCTTGAAACTTTTAAGGTTTTAATTATGACAAATGATTTGACAACGTAATAAATAATCAATAAATATTAATTATAAATAAATAATTTTGGCCATCGGGCGTTGAACACGCGCAAAGGCACTGGCTTATAATTGGTTAATCTATTTTCTAAAAATGCTTTCTGAGCAGGTACATCGTTGTAACTTACATTTGTGGTAGTACTGTACATTATGACTTTCAATTATTATGTAAAACGAAGGTATTCCGGGCTTGAAATTCGCTTGGAATTCTTAGCTCCCAGTTCGCGGGAAGAAGATACTGCGGTATTTGGGACAGAGATGCACGATAATAGATATTCTTGACCTCGTACACGCCGGTCTCCCACAGAAGCTGCTCTTAAATCAGCTTGCCGTCGAACAGCACCTTGCAATATGTCGAAGTATGGCAATAGATACCTTCTCTAGCCAAGTAGACCATCTGCCAATCGTGCTCGTGCTTCCGGAACACGTTCTTGGCCTCGTACACGCCGGCCTCCCACCGGGGCAACTCTTGAATCAGCTTTCCGTCCAACAGTACCTTAGCATACAACAAAAAAATAAATCACCTTCCTTTATTTCCTTTAAATTGAACAGATCGTGCCATCCATCTCTATCAATAGATCTTTAGTACCCGTCAATACGAACAGCTTTTTCTACGTGGAGCATTCCGGAAACAAAGCAATCTACCATTTCATAGGTAGATTTGTTTTTTACTCCCGAAATATCTCCGTAGGTCCATGACCCAATTTTGCATTATTTAAATAAAATTTTCACTATACGGAAACATGTCGAGGAGGACTCGGTTTTTACAATTGTCACAATAGCGGTTACGGTATTCAGATAAAAATGACTGATTCTCACTGTAGTTATCTGGTTAGAATTTTGAATTAAATATTCGTATGTATGTTGATGTTGGTGAAATAAATCAAGTTAATTTGGATAAATTTTAAGATGTAAATAATGGATACCTCGTATTTGTCCGAGGCGGTGTAGTACAGGATGTCGTAAGTGCCTTTCTCTGTGAGTAAGAAAGTGTGTTTGCCAGTCTCGCCTCGTCTCGTGCGCCAATCTCTCGCGCCGGAGATGCGGCCCTGCGACTCGTACTCGCTCGGTTTTCTGTAACAACAATTTTCTTTAAGAAGTGTGGTTTATTTTGTGAGTGACTAGCTTTTGAGCAAGAATTCGCCCGCACCACGGTTCCCGCTACAGCTCGCTCCCTGCCCTCACCTCTCCACCAGCAGCTGCACCAGCTGCTGCGCTGCCGGGGCGCCAGGGTCCCCGCCACAGCTCGCTCCCTGCCCTCACCTCTCCACCAGCAGCTGCACCAGCTGCTGCGCTGCCGGGGCGCCAGGGTCCCCGCCACAGCTCGCTCCCTGCCCTCACCTCTCCACCAGCAGCTGCACCAGCTGCTGCGCTGCCGGGGCGCCAGAGTCCCCGCCACAGCTCGCTCCCTGCCCTCACCTCTCCACCAGCAGCTGCACCAGCTGCTGCGCTGCCAGGGCGCCAGGGTCCCCACCACAGCTCGCTCCCTGCCCTCACCTCTCCACCAGCAGCTGCACCAGCTGCTGCGCTGCCGGGGCACCAGAGTCCCCGCCACAGCTCGCTCCCTGCCCTCACCTCTCCACCAGCAGCTGCACCAGCTGCTGCGCTGCCGGGGCGCCAGGGTCCACGCCACAGCTCGCTCCCTGCCCTCAACTCTCCACCAGCAGCTGCACCAGCTGCTGCGCTGCCGGGGCGCCAGGGTCCCCGCCACAGCTCGCTCCCTGCCCTCACCTCCCCACCAGCAGCTGCTCTAGCTGCTGCGCTGCCGGGGCGCCAGGGTCCCCGCCACAGCTCGCTCCCTGCCCTCACCTCTCCACCAGCAGCTGCACCAGCTGCTGCGCTGCCGGGGCGCCAGGGTCCCCGCCACAGCTCGCTCCCTGCCCTCACCTCTCCACCAGCAGCTGCTCTAGCTGCTGCGCTGCCGGGGCGCCAGGGTCCCCGCCACAGCTCGCTCCTTGCTCTCACCTCTCCACCAGCAGCTGCACCAGCTGCTGCGCTGCCAGGGCGCCAGGGTCCCCGCCACAGCTCGCTCGCTGCCCTCACCTCTCCACCAGCAGCTGCTCTAGCTGCTGCGCTGCCGGGGCGCCAGGGTCCCCGTCAGAGCTCGCTCCCTGCCCTCACCTCTCCACCAGCAGCTGCACCAGCTGCTGCGCTGCCGGGGCGCCAGGGTCCCCGTCAGAGCTCGCTCCCTGCCCTCACCTCTCCACCAGCAGCTGCACCAGCTGCTGCGCTGCCGGGGCGCCAGGGTCCCCGTCAGAGCTCGCTCCCTGCCCTCACCTCTCCATCAGCAGCTGCACCAGCTGCTGCGCTGCCGGGGCGCCAGGGTCCCCGTCAGAGCTCGCTCCCTGCCCTCACCTCTCCATCAGCAGCTGCACCAGCTGCTGCGCTGCCGGGGCGTCAGGGTCCCCGTCAGAGCTCGCTCCCTGCCCTCACCTCTCCACCAGCAGCTGCACCAGCTGCTGCGCTGCCGGGGCGCCAGGGTCCCCGCCACAGCTCGCTCCCTGCCCTCACCTCTCCACCAGCAGCTGCACCAGCTGCTGCGCTGCCGGGGCGCCAGGGTCCCCGTCAGAGCTCGCTCCCTGCCCTCACCTCTCCACCAGCAGCTGCACCAGCTGCTGCGCTGCCGGGGCGCCAGGGTCCCCGTCAGAGCTCGCTCCCTGCCCTCACCTCTCCACCAGCAGCTGCACCAGCTGCTGCGCTGCCGGGGCGACAGGGTCCCCGTCAGAGCTCGCTCCCTGCCCTCACCTCTCCACCAGCAGCTGCACCAGCTGCTGCGCTGCCTGGGCGCCAGGGTCCCCGCCACAGCTCGCTCCCTGCCCTCACCTCTCCACCAGCAGCTGCACCAGCTGCTGCGCTGCCGGGGCGCCAGGGTCCCCGTCAGAGCTCGCTCCCTGCCCTCACCTCTCCACCAGCAGCTGCACCAGCTGCTGCGCTGCCGGGGCGCCAGGGTCCCCGTCAGAGCTCGCTCCCTGCCCTCACCTCTCCACCAGCAGCTGCACCAGCTGCTGCGCTGCCGGGGCGCCAGGGTCCCCGTCAGAGCTCGCTCCCTGCCCTCACCTCTCCACCAGCAGCTGCACCAGCTGCTGCGCTGCCGGGGCGCCAGGGTCCCCGTCAGAGCTCGCTCCCTGCCCTCACCTCTCCACCAGCAGCTGCACCAGCTGCTGCGCTGCCGGGGCGCCAGGGTCCCCGCCACAGCTCGCTCCCTGCCCTCACCTCTCCACCAGCAGCTGCACCAGCTGCTGCGCTGCCGGGGCGCCAGGGTCCCCGCCACAGCTCGCTCCCTGCCCTCACCTCTCCACCAGCAGCTGCACCAGCTGCTGCGCTGCCGGGGCGCCAGGGTCCCCGCCACAGCTCGCTCCCTGCCCTCACCTCTCCACCAGCAGCTGCACCAGCTGCTGCGCTGCCGGGGCGCCAGGGTCCCCGCCACAGCTCGCTCCCTGCCCTCACCTCTCCACCAGCAGCTGCACCAGCTGCTGCGCTGCCGGGGCGCCAGGGTCCCCGCCACAGCTCGCTCCCTGCCCTCACCTCTCCACCAGCAGCTGCACCAGCTCCAGCAGCGTGCGCCGCGCCAGGTACCGCCGGCGCGACGCCGACACCTGCCCATGTCGGTGCTCCCGCAGTGCCAGGATCCCCGCGATCAGTTCGCTCTCGGTGCCCAGGTGCCTGCGACTTAACACCTGCCAAGTAATAAGACGTCTGGTATGGATCACGAGAAGTAGTCTTATATACAGGACAGTCCGATACTTCACAAGAACCAAATCACAGTTTTTGTCTGCGCCCCTATTTATCGATATATTTAGCACTTGTTTCATTTCTTTAATGTAACATTTAAATAATCAATTAAATTTGTTGATAGTTAATTGGACTCGCATTCATTCATTGTCCACGTCCAGCTGCCCCCAAACTATAAGTAGCTCAAATGCATTTTTGCAAAATATTAAATAATTGACATTTCAAATTTCCATGTGATATTAAATCTGTTCCTATTTTGTTAATTCATTATTATACCTAGAGATTTTCCTGGCACGAACGTCAGGTGGCTTAGAGCTTCACTAAAAATTAATAATAATATTTGTGTAATTTGTGCAGAAAACGACTTATTTAGGCTGGGACAAAGTTACCGCGCAAAATTATATAATGAATTGACCTGTACAGTCACCAACAAACCACACGCTTGTCAGTCACGACGTGCATTATCGGTTTTGCGCCCACTAAATAGCATAGGGTTGTCACACGTCGTCGCACTTTAAGCTTTCCTACAAATCGTCCTGGAACACGGCGATGCAATTTCTTGCCCCAGACGTGGCAGTACATCAGCGGCTTCTTCATCTTACTCAGTCACGGGATTGATTCTATGGCGTACACTGGAAACTCTTCATCTCACTCTTTTTGAGGCAACGGCGTTATTTCCTACCGTCATCATGAAAGCGGCTGGGTCAGCATAACCGACCGTGATTTCGCTACATATCGCTCGTCTCTTTCGCACTGTATTGAACTGAAAGAGATATCGACGAAACATCGCGCTGTGCATTTGTACCAGAGGTGCAGGCGCTCTTCAATCACTCACGGCCGGGCGTTTAATACCTATTCCGCGGGAACCAAATAACATAGGGGTGACACATGCCGTCATAAAACTTTATGTTTTTACCTCCTTATGGTTCATGGTGTATCTCCAGGTGACGTCCTGGAGGTCGTCCCGCGACACGGCGATGACGTACGACAGCTTCTTGCCCCAGCCGTGGCAATACATCAGCGGCGTGTTCATCTTGCCCTCGCACGGGTCCACGTGCAACCATTGGTTCGACTCCACATCAAACACCTGGAGTAAATACGGATTTTTAAATTCACACAATACAAGATAACAATTCCATGTTGCATAACACTATTTAGTATTTACTGTACTAACTCGCGCACTCAGGGCTCGGTACAAATTTTCACGTACAATTACCATTAAAAGTGATAATTTTAGTATATGCAATTTCACGTATGCCAGTAGTGAAATTTTGACGCTGACTGTACATAGGTACTTTATGCTCACCTCGCACCACACGTGGTCGGTGGTGTCGTAGACGTAGCGCGTGTCGTACGCCATGGCGCGGCACAGCAGCGTGAAGCAGTTGGCCCACTCGCCGCAGCGGCCCCTGCGCGTGCGCAGCAACACGCGCGGGTCGTTGTGCCGCGGGAATCTCACCGTCGCGCGGCACGACGAGCACGTGTACATCTGCAAGTGACCATATGACGTAACAAAACCGGCCAAGAGCATGTCCGACCATGCTCAATGTAGGGTTCCGCAGCCGTTTATACAAAAAATGCACTACAGATGAAAAAAATACTATATGAAAAAAAAAAACTAACAAAAGAGCGTATTTCCCCGGCACTTACGTATTTTGCTGTGAAGCGCAGTTTTTTGGCAATAACTTAGAAACGGTATGTCCGATCATGTCCAAATAATTTTCGTTGGAAGTCCTTATTAAGCTTTATATTTGTAATTTTTTTCATATTTTTTGAACATACCGTATTTTTTGAACAGAAAATAGAGGGAGGTAAAATTTTTGCTTATTTCAGACCGAATATTTCCGAAAATATTCAATAAATCAAAAAATTTTTTAGAAACATCAGTGTTTTTAGAAGATGTACCGAATGATGTGCCACACGGTGATATTTGCTGATTTTTTTTTTTCAGTTTCGGTTACATGTATGGAGTGCCCCCCTAGAAATATATATATTTTTGATTTAACTATCAAACTAAGTAGCGGCTTACACAAGACATCTATCAAATCAATCAAATCAAATCAAAATATCCTTTATTCAAGTAGGCTTAGATACAAGCACTTTCGAATTGTCAGTTACAATGAGAGAAGTCTTTGTTTTTGAGTAAAATGCCTGTGACGGGCGGACGGACGGACGGACATGACGAAACTACAATGGTTCCGTTTTTGCCATTTGGCTACGGAACCCTAAAAATTGCAGGGCAGAGAGAATGGTCATATGATGGGTATTACGTGTATGGAACATGGGGGAGACGACCGCTCTTGACCACCTCTGACGAGTACCTCGACGGTGCAGTTCTCGTTCTCCACCATGGCCTCCTTGGAGCCTATGTAGAACGTTGAGGAGCCGGAGCATTCGTCGCATGGCGGCTTGTCCACCCACGAGAAGAACTTGTGCTTGAACCAGCCCAGCAGCTCCTGCAGCAACGCCAGGTCGAACGACAGGTCATGCTCGGTCGTTTCACCTGGAAATTAATAAAAAATATCAGGGAAATTCTTACACAAATTCATCTAGTTCCAAACTAAGCAAAGCTTGTACTATGGTTACCAGACAAAATCCATACTAATATTATAAATGCGAAAGTGTGTCTGTCTGTCTGTCTGTCTGTTACCTCTTCACGCTTAAACCGCTGAACCGATTTAGATGAAAATACTAATATTATAAATGCGAAAGTGTGTCTGTCTGTCTGTATGTCTGTTACCTCTTCACGCTTAAACCGCTGAACCGATTTAAATGAAATTTGGTATGGAGATAGTTTGAGTCTTGGGGAAGGACATAGGCAACTTTTTATCCCGGAAAAATAACCTTATCAGCGATAAACGAATTTAAGGCAGACGAAGTCGCGGGCAGAAGCTAGTACTATATAAAAAAAAACATTCAAGACCCAGGAACCAATATTCGTGCTCACTTGCCCTGGCCCGGATTCGATCCCGGGACTGTCAGCTTCGACGAATATACAATACAATACTCTTTATTGCACACCAAAAGAAAATAAAATCACACTTGACTTTAAAACAGTATGAGGAATGGTAAACAACAGGCGGCCGTATCCCTAGGAAGCGATCTCTTCCAGACAACCTTTAGGTAGTAGAGATGGCGCAAAGTAAACAACCAATGAGTAAGTAAGTGGTGCACAAGAAGAGACAAATCATAAATCAAGCCAGAAAGAAAAAAAGAGAGAAAGGATAACTAAATATATGAAATAGATATATATATATATACACCGTGACCGTTAATAACCCGAAAGATTTAAATATATATTTTTGACGACTGTACGAGTAAATAATGTTATATCAACATGGGTCTAATTATGTGTCTTAATTAAATTACTATTTCAGTACGAATTAAATCTTATTATTTGCCCGCTTCTTTGTGAACAAGCCTTGAGGTGGGAATCTCAAGTTGAAGAACAGAGAGCGAGCATGACACTTCACGAATCGCTCCGAAATCATACGGTGAAAGGCGAATGGCGTGACTTGTATGCCATGAATGACAAGAAGTGTCAAGTTACGTCTAGCACGATGTTTGTGTTGAAATTATTTTTATTTATTGGCACCACAAAATACCACAAATACTTATGTATCCAAACTTTATTAGGTGCTACGACATTAAAGTGCTCTTACATTCTTATTGAAACTTTGTGTCTTAGGTATCTTTTTTTTGACTAACAATCACAACCATAAATTGTTAGGCATGATAATATTCGAAGGAAATCATACTACTTATTTTTTTACATCATACTTACCTCTTACCTCATACAGGAAAGGGACTTTGTTGTAACAGCGATCATGCTAACCTGTACCTACAGTAAAATAAACAACATCATGAAACAGTTACGCATTTTTATTACGAGTAATTTAATGAATTAAGATTTTCAAAATGTGTACCGCCGTTTTCAGCACAAATATTCAATCTTGAACGGATTTCATGATTCAAGTTAACATAAGTGTTCTTGATTTCTTCTGAAACCGTTTGAATTCTTATTAACAACTCTTCTCTGGAGTTCACAGGTGTTGAGTAAACCTTATCTTTCAGAGTTCCCCATAGAAAGAAATCTAGCGGAGTTAAATCCGGTGACCGGGCAGGCAATGCTAAAACTTCGCTCCCACGGCCGATCCATCTCTCGGGGTATTGTTGGTTCAGCCAATTACGAACATCCAAGCTGAAGTGGGCCGGGCATCCGTCGTGCTGGAACCACATAGTTCGTCGGGTTTCCAAAGCAACATCTTCTAGCAGGTCGTTTAATTCATTATTTAGAAATAATAAATAGTTGCGAGAATTCAGTCAATTTGGAAATATGACGGGACCTATTATTTTATTCCCAATAATGCCAGCCAAGTTTACGGAAAATTTGTGCTGGTATGAATTTTCCCTTTTCGCATGGGGATTTTCTTCTAACCACATATGCTGATTATGTGAATTAAAAACTCCCTCTCTTGTGAACAACGATTCATTTGTCCATAATATCTTATTTAGAAATCCAGGATCTTCCACTAATTTCTAATTATCTCTATTCTCAGTGATAACAAAAAAGCTACTTGAGATTGAAGTGTGTAAGATAAGATATTATAATTATTCGGATTAATACACTACACTGTATTTTAGTTGCATGTTATATCCTTTTATCTCGTGATGAAAATATTTTCGGTAGTAAAAACTTTGTGTAGATAGATACCAAACTTCTCTATGAAACTGGCTAACAACCATACAGTTGGTGCATCTACGTGTAAAAGAAGTAGGTGGCTACGTCATGCTCACGCCCTTAAGGTGTGTTACACTGGAGATTTTTTAACTTTTGATTTGTTGTAAATAATTCATATCTCCTTAATTATGACTTTTTGGACTATATGTTACATAACTTTATATACTCTAATTAGGCTCTAGTATCGTTAGCTTAAATCTTTCGGGTTATTAACGGTCACGGTGTATATATACATATATTCATACAGACAAATACATACATATAACCAAATATTTACTAAACTACATAACATCGACATCTGGGTAAATTGAAGAGTCTTTCAACCGCACTCATTAGGTTCACCGCATTAATGGTGCCTTCTATTACAGATTCGAATGAGATACTATACCTCCTGTGTAGAGGTACTGTACCTCTACAAAATATCTCAAAATGCCATTCGAATCTGTAATAGAAGGCACCATTAATGCGGTCACACTAATGAGTGCGGTTGAAACGCTCTGAAATTGACCCATCTCAGCTTAAGGGAGCGATAAATAGTGCTCCTTAAGATGGCTCCTAATAACGGGAATAGATTGAGCACACCTTACGTCCTACGGCAAATTATTCCACATACTATAGTATCCTTGGAATATCAAAGTGTTACAGAGTTGTTTCCATCACACGCAGTCCTTGTGCCTTTCGCACCCCGTTCTCAACCAACTCTAGGTGGTTTATAGGGTCGCCTGCCCTCACCGAACCCGATCATCTGTTAGGGAGGCCTAGCTAGCCAGACCTAAACAGTACAGTCCACTACTGGACATAAGTTCTACATGGCATTCTAACTAGCCTGAAGGCCTGGTTCCAAGTTAATGTATTGTAAACCTCCTTGTCTCAAATATAAAGTTGCCCTTTGTGTGACAAACTTGTTTGCAGTAAGTAGCATCCACTCAGGCGAAGACAATGGATGATGAAGACAAACATTTTGTTCGCAGGTACAATATGAAGTGTTGTCGGTCTAGAAAAATAATTGAAACTATATTTTTTCTCACGTGATCCTTAAACGAGCTAAACACTCTTATATAGTCACAAACATGTTTGCAGTAGTAGCACCCACTTTTGTTAAGACAATGGATGATAGAGACAATCACTTCGTGCGGAGGTATAATAATAAGTGTTTTCGGCCAAGATAAATAATTCAAACTATATTTTTTTCACGTGAATATTAAACGAGCTGAACTCACTTCTATAGCCAGCCTTTCCCCAAGAATAGAGGTTCTCAAACTTATTTTGTCTACTGCCCACTTTAAAAATATATTGTTTTTCAGCGCCCCCCATTTTGTTTTACTTAAAAACCACTATAACTTTAAATTAATTGAATTACAGTGTGCTATATTAGCCAGGTGCTCGCAGACTATCATCGGAACTCATGTATACTAATATTATAAATGCAAAAGTGTTTTTGTGTATTTTTTCTTTGTTTGTGTTCCTTTTTTAATTTCGAAACGGAGCGACTAATTGACCTGATTTTTGGGATAAGCATAGACGAAAGACCGGAGAGTGATATAGGCTACTTTTCATCCCGAAACAATCAAATCTCTATCTATCTAGGTATATGCACCGGCGAATCCGCGGAAAAGTTACTAGTAATAAATATGTTTAGTCTTTATTTATACAATCAAACAGGATAGAAATATGAAGTAACTAAATAATTGATGTTGTGCAGTAAGTTTTAATTTCAAAGACTTTAAGACTTAAAATATTAAGTCGATGAAATTACAAATCGCCCCCCAAACCACACCCCCAATTTTTCTGGGCCCCTGACCGCCCCCCACTAGGCCTCCAGCGCCCACAAGGGGGCGTTATCGCCAACTTTGAGAAAGACTGCCCAAGAAGTGTAACTTGCATCTGTTAAAAAATGTACATACACTACATGTTTTGAACAGAAAAGCGTTGGCAGTTACCATGGCAACTTACCAGACTTGATCTTCCGCTGCTCTCTGACCCTGTCGAGGGTCATCAGTTGGAGCGTCATCTGTTCTCTCATCCCTCGCCAGCTCCTGCTCTTCATCATCTTACTTCATCATGTTGAACAGCATCTCTATATGAAAGTGTTCTTAGTCACCATGGCAACTTACCAGACTTGATCATCTTCTGGTGCTCTCTGACTCTGTCGAGGGCCATTAGCTGAAGTGTCACCAGCGGTATCTGTTCCCTGGCAAGTTCCTGCAGTTCTTCATCTTCATACTTGATCATGTTGTTGAACAGCATCTCAATCTTCAGAAGCAGAGGACTTCTGGTTACTCCTTGCTGAAAAATGTATAAAACTAGAGGATGACAACTGTGGTGTATTTTCCTACACCAGACACTAATACAGACAGTACAATACATTAAAATATATATTATGCAATAATATAACATTTCTTATATTTATAACTAAAATATTGTACATAAATATAAATATACACATATATATATACATATTCTACACATTTCACTATATAAATATATGTGCATATACATACACTTATAATATAATTATTTACCCGACACGAAATCGGCTGGTCGACATATCGATAGATTCATCGATATGTAATATCGACCTCCGGGTCGCTCAACGGCCGTTGTCCGGTGCCCGTGCGCCTGCGCCGACGCGAGCGCAGCGCAGAGGTCAAACCAGTCATAGCCTCCTTGCGACACTAAACGCACGCTTGACGCTTTCGCACCCCGCTCACGCGGTTTACTCTTACTTTCAATAGTTACTGTATGTTTTTCCGATTTCTGCCTTCTATAAACTCTGTTTCTATCCTTTGAACTATATGCTGTTTGTGCTTGTGCTTTCTAACTCTTTTGTGCCTTCTGTTGTTACGTGTATGGATTTTTGGTGATCGTGCCCGCTGGGACAATACAAGGTAAAAGTGAACTGACTTGTTTATATCTACACCCGGTAGGGCTTCCTTACAAACCCGCATACGCTAAACTGGTGACCCCGTTTAAAGAACATGGAAGGAGACAAAGGCACGCAACAGCCAACGCCCGGCACTAGTGATGGGCGTAGGTCGATAAACCAAGGCGATGTTTTTAAGGTTGGAGTCAGAGTGCCACCTTTCTGGCCAGAAGAGCCAGATATTTGGTTTGCTCAGGTGGAAGGCCAATTCGCGATTTCTGGAATCACCAGCGATTCCACGAAATTTAATTATGTAATCGGACACCTTGATAATCACCATTCCAGAGCAGTAAAGGACGTGATTATCAACCCGCCCACAAGTAACAAGTATGAAAAACTCAAGAGTGAACTCATAAAGAGACTGAGTGACTCGAAAGAGTCGAAGGTCAAGCAGCTGATGATGCATGAGGAGCTGGGAGATCGCAAGCCGTCGCAGTTTCTGCGTCATCTGCAGAGCCTCGCAGGTGCTAGCGTGACTGACGACTTTATGAAGACCATGTGGATCAACAGGCTACCCCACGGAATCCAGACAGTGCTAGCGGGACAGCCGGACTCAGCGCCACTCGACGCACTGGCAGATCTGGCAGACAGGGCCAACGACCTTGCCTGTTCTTCGCCTGGGGTTGCAGCCATAGGTGACACAGTGCCTACCTCGGTTCTCAACGAGTTCAGGAGGGAAATCGCAGAACTTCGGAGGGAATTTCGGAAACTCGCAACGGATAGGAGCTCCAGGTCGCGCACTCCAGCAGCGCGTAGCTCGCGTAGCAAGCGCAGTTCGTCCAGGCAGCGCTCCCAGTCAAACTACCGAAAATACCCGTTATGCTGGTACCACAGTAAGTTCGGCGACAACGCGACCAAGTGCACCCGGCCATGCGACTTCAAGTCGGGAAACTCCAAAGGCAGTCTGTAATGGCGGCGGATGATTGCCCTTCATTTTTAACTGGCCGCCTGTTCGTCACCGATCGTTCCTCGAGGATGCAATTTCTGGTCGACACTGGCAGCGACCTCTGTGTCTTCCCACGGTCGGCACTTCGAGATCGACGTTCAAGAACGGACTACAACTTGTGTGCTGCGAATGGTTCAAGCATCTCCACATACGGTTATGTAAGCTTAGATTTAGACCTCGGCCTGCGTAGAAATTTTGCTTGGCGTTTTGTAGTCGCCGATGTAACTAAACCTATAATAGGCGTAGATTTTTTAAATTTTTATAGCCTAATTGTTGACTGTCGCAACAAGCGTTTAATTGATAATTTAACTTCAGTCGCATCTGTTGCTGAACCAGATAATTGTGATGTATTTTCAGTTAAGGTCGTGACTGGTGAGACCCGATATCATCGAATACTTGACGAGTTTCCCGAGATCACTCGACCAGCCGGTAAACACCACACAATACCCCACAACACAGTTCATCACATACGTACGACTCCAGGTCCCCCAGTTTCTTCCCCCCCTCGACGTCTAGCTCCTGATAAATTGAAAATAGCTCAAAAGGAATTTCAGTCTATGCTAGCCAACGGCACAGCTAGACCTTCAGAAAGTCCCTGGTCTTCCCCTCTCCACTTGGCCCCGAAGAAAAACAACGGATGGCGTCCTTGCGGAGATTATCGCAAGCTGAATGCCCGCACAGTGCCTGACAGGTATCCGATTAAGCACATCCACGATTTTACTCACAATGTTGCAGGCTGTATCATTTTTAGCACATTGGACTTGGAGAAAGCCTATAATCAGATACCTGTCAGCCCTGAGGATATCTCGAAGACCGCCATCACGACGCCATTCGGGTTATACGAATTCCCATTTATGAGTTTTGGGCTCCGCAATGCAGGGCAATCATTCCAGCGCTTCGTGGACGAGATAACCAGGGGACTAGACTTCGTATATTCCTACCTAGATGACTTCCTCATTTATTCCCACAGTCAGTCTGAACATGAGGAGCATCTGCGTACCGTATTCCAACGACTGAAAGAGTACGGGATGATGATAAATACATCCAAGTGCGTTTTTGGTGAAAAGGAGGTAACCTTCTTAGGTTACCGGATCTCTGAGAGTGGTTGCAGACCCCTGGACTCTAAGGTGCAGGCTGTTAAAGAGTTCCCGCCTCCAACTAACGTCCGGCAACTGAGAGGTTTCTTGGGTATGCTTAATTTTTACAGGAGATTCCTTCCTCTAGCAGCCCAGATCCAAGCACCTCTCCACGCCTTACTGACGGGTTCAGTAAAAGGTACACAGCCCATCACTCTCACCGGAGACGCCTTAGCCGCCTTCGAAGCCTGCAAGGAGAACCTTTCCAATGCTGCTTTGTTGGCCCACCCTGACTGCGCCGCTAAACTTGCCTTGGTAACAGACGCTTCCGATAAAGCCATTGGGGCGGTTCTCCAGCAGTGCAAGGATGGCGCATGGGAGCCTTTAGCGTTCTTTTCCCGAAAGCTAACGCCATCACAGGTAAAATACTCACCATATGATAGGGAGCTGCTTGCCATCTACGAAGCTATCAAATACTTCCGGCATATGCTCGAGGCCCGTCATTTTGTAGTCTATACTGACCACAAACCGATCACTTTCGCGTTCCATGAACGGAAAAGAAACTGTTCGCCTAGGCAGTATAGACATCTAGACCTGATCTCTCAGTTCACAACCGACATACGGCATATATCCGGCAAGGATAATATAGTTGCCGATACCTTGTCACGGATCGAAGAACTGAGGGCACCAGTCGGCTTCGAGACACTTGCCGAAGGTCAGGCCTCTGATCAGGAAATGCAGACCCTATTAAACTGCGGTTCTTCCTTGCAGCTGAAGGAATTGCACGTACCTGGAAGTCCAACCCCTCTGTACTGCGACGTCAGTACTACGACTTCCAGGCCTTACGTTGCCAAACAGCACCGCCGACAAGTCTTTGAGAGCCTACATTCCCTCAGTCATCCAGGAGCCAACGCCTCGGCCAGGCTAGTCTCTGACAGGTTTGTATGGCCTGGTGTTCGGAAAGACTGCAGAGAATGGACTCGCGCGTGCCTACAGTGCCAACGGGCAAAAGTCAATCGACATGTGACAGCTCCCCTAGGCACCTACACCTTAGCACGCGGTCGGTTTAAACAGATCCATATCGATCTGGTGGGCCCTCTTCCTCTCTCGCGCGGATATCGTTACTGCTTAACAGCCGTGGACAGGTTCACTCGCTGGCCTGAAGCAGTACCGATCGAAGACATCACAGCGGAAACCGTTGCCAAGACCTTACTGTCGACCTGGATAGCTCGGTTCGGATCTCCAACAGACATTACAACGGACCGTGGCAGCCAATTTGAGTCGGCGCTGTTTGGATGTCTATCAAAAATGACCGGATTTGAGCACAAAAGGACAACAGCCTATCATCCGGCATGCAACGGGCTTGTTGAGCGATTCCACCGCCAACTAAAAGCCGCCATAGTGTGTCACGCGAACGAGGGATGGACTGAATCGTTGCCATGGGTTTTGCTTGGCGTTAGAACTGCCTTCAAAGAGGACTTACAATCCTCGTCGGCAGAGCTGGTCTACGGAGAACCTCTGAGACTTCCCGGTGAGTTTTTAAATTCAACCCCTAGTAGTACAACAAACATGTCTGACTTCACCGCTAGGCTCAGGAGCTTCGCCGAGAAATTGAGACCCGTACCAGCCACACGTCATTGTACGCCCAAAGTTTTTGTATATAAGGATCTCTCATCGTGCGATTACGTTTTGCTACGAGAAGACGCATCCAGAGGTCCACTGCAAGCGGCATACACAGGTCCCCATAAAGTACTGTCACGTGGGGATAAAGTTTTTAAAATTCTCATTAAAAACAAGGAGAAGACGGTCTCCATAGACAGACTAAAGCCGGCCTTTATACTGTCAACTGATGCAAAAGACGGTAAGAACTTACCCGCTATACCAACGCCGCATCAATATGTTACTCGATCTGGACGTCAAGTAAGATTTCCTAAGTATTTTTAATATTATCGCCCTTGACGGTCTCTGGGAGGGAGTGGTGTGGTGTATTTTCCTACACCAGACACTAATACAGACAGTACAATACATTAAAATATATATTATGCAATAATATAACATTTCTTATATTTATAACTAAAATATTGTACATAAATATAAATATACATATATATATATATACATATTCTACACATTTCACTATATAAATATATGTGCATATACATACACTTATAATATAATTATTTACCCGACACGAAATCGGCTGGTCGACATATCGATAGATTCATCGATATGTAATATCGACCTCCGGGTCGCTCAACGGCCGTTGTCCGGTGCCCGTGCGCCTGCGCCGACGCGAGCGCAGCGCAGAGGTCAAACCAGTCATAGCCTCCTTGCGACACTAAACGCACGCTTGACGCTTTCGCACCCCGCTCACGCGGCTTACTCTTACTTTCAATAGTTACTGTATGTTTTTCCGATTTCTGCCTTCTATAAACTCTGTTTCTATCCTTTGAACTATATGCTGTTTGTGCTTGTGCTTTCTAACTCTTTTGTGCCTTCTGTTGTTACGTGTATGGATTTTTGGTGATCGTGCCCGCTGGGACAATACAAGGTAAAAGTGAACTGACTTGTTTATATCTACACCCGGTAGGGCTTCCTTACAAACCCGCATACGCTAAACAACTTAGTGCGCAGAAGCGGAAAAGTCGTAACCCTCTTTTTTTTGCTCAGCATTGTCAGGTAAAAAAGTATACTTTGACCATCCTCAGCTACTTAGCTATCCGTACACCAAAATTCGATAAGATTCCTTCAGTCGCTTTGACGTGATGAGGCCGCAAAGATATTCCGAGAGATGGCGCTGTTATCAATACTCATACAATTTGACTCATTCATAGACTGCAAACATTGAGCTATTATTACTACGTATAGAGAAGACGGCGCGAACAAAATCAGTGGTACAAGCGCGGCAGTGCGGGGCGCGCGCGGGCGGGAGGGGGGCGGCTAATGAGTCATAGATGCAATGTCACCGTAATAGGCGCGACACTGAGTGAACTGGGGCCGGCCGACCGCAGTTGAACGGAACACTAAGTGATTGGGCGGCGTCTTCTCTATACGTATTAATAATAGCTCAATGACTGCATATTCAGAAAATTCTTGGATTCATGACCCCTGTATTTTCAATATTCATTTTTTTGCATGTTTGTACTAAAAGATGCCCGTAACTTGAGCAAAAGTCATAACACGTCCAGACATTTTATTTTTACAACTTTATAAATAGGCATCGGAAATTCGGATTCTTTTATACCTAAACTTCGACCTCAGTACCTACACCGCGTAGATGTTGACTAGTATTAATATAATAGGCTGGCAACTCTGGCCAAGTAAACAACAAACTGAATAGCTTTACGCTTTTTAATACCTAGTGTAATATAAACGAAGTGAAAGTTATCTAAAGTAAGCTTATCTAAAACTTACAAACCCGTGTTAGGTTATCTTCCTCGTTCCTAGATTATCTTAATCGTTTCGCTATCAGCTGATTGGACGCACTCGTCAACTGACACATGACAGATATGAACAGTGTTGTCATACTAAAATAATACCGACAACCGACAACGTGAAACCCATAGACTAGAGTTTGGCAAGCGAAACATGATATTAAAAATATGCGGCAAATTTGAAAACATCATGACCTGGCAATACGGAATGCATACAAACGAAGTAGGTTTTATAATTGACAGCTTTTTTAATATGTAAAATAGTTGCCATATAAAGAATTCTTTTCCAAGGTCAATATAATGTTTCTCTGGCCAAACTCTAACAACCAGCTACGTTCCATTTCACGCACATCTTTAAATCGCTTTACGTTGCGTTCTGAAACTTGCCATATGTACAAAATGGCACCGAATACCAAAACTGTGTGCAAAACTTGCTCCAAAGACATAAAAGAAAACCATTTCCTATTTTGTAAGTCATGTGCATCTGCATTCCACATTCTATGCACTATTATAACGGATAAGCGCTACGATTTAATGTCAGCAGAAGATCGCAAGTCATGGAAATGCTCAAAATGTGTGAGAATCGCTCACAAACAGATAAACACGAATTTAAATAATATACCTTCCGGCTCATCAAAAAAGCTACCTAAATTACAACATAATTCTAATACAGAAAGGAAAAAACCGGAACCTGATGTTACAATCAGGAAAGCTCCAAAACCAAGAAAGCTCTTTAAAGGGTCAGCTGACTCCTGTTATCTCAGTGTCTCCCTCTAGCGAGCGTGCCTCTGACACGCCGAAACTGGAAATGTATGACCAAGTGAATGTAACATTGCGAAATACCAAGCAGAAAGTACACCTCATAAGGCAGGAAATAGTTTCAGATCCTGAGTCTGAATTTGAATCCTTGGGAAACACTGACTTAGATATAAGCACACATAGCCTTCTTAACATTACATCGTCAGAAACTTTGCAGGTACACGAGCTAAATTCACAAGTAAGTTGTCTATCAGTCCAACTGGTAAGCGCCAATGAGGAAATAGACTGTCTTAATATTGAAATAAACAAACTGCGGAAAATAATAGATCAGCAAAAAAAGGCAGACATATATAAAAAAACTACTGACAGATAAAGGCCCCCTGAGAAAACTAACTCCCATAAAAAAGACCTACTAATTATTACTAGTAAACGAACTGAGATATTAGACAGTGACGACGACACGCCGCAACTACTTTCTCCTGCATGTTCCGTACGTGATGAGCCAGTGCTCTCTTCTCAACCGCACCCACTTGCTGCTTCAAGCACTCCAAATATGCTCACATCCCTGAGAAACGACTCACTGCATACGAAACCACCACTGCCTTCGCCTGTTGGTTCCCCACGTGAGCCAACAGTCATCACGCCGCTTCAACAGCCACCTCCCACCTCGAGCACTCCAACTAAGCCCTTAGTTCCGGAAAAAAATGTATCAGAAAAAAAGGACGACACGAAGATAAATTCTTATATTTATGATAAAAGGAAAATATGCATCATCAGCAACAACAACAGAAGCAAGATTTCACAAACGGCAAGAAAAACCTTAGGTGCCGGTGAGATCTGCCACTACATCAAGACTGACGCCGCGCTCCACCACTTATTAGATGGCATCGAAACGAAAACGGAAAGATTTACGCTAAATGATTATTGTGTAATATTCGTCGGGCAGTCGATTTTAAAGATACCATGAACTATTATGAAATTGTTAGCTTCATAAGATGCAAATTAGATCAACTCACACATACTAAGTCATCATTTGCTTACCAAACTTTAAATTGCACAAATATGGGACTCTATTCTATACTCTACTGTATTCTGAGGTGTGTAAATACCAATATGCCTAGAATACTCTACCAAAATATTCAATAAAGTGTCAGGCTTTATAATTGATACTGCTTTACGACAAATTTTTATAATTTAACAAACTATATCACAGACATAGATGTATTCAATCAAGGGCTCTCTGTTGCTGATACAGACAATAACGATAGTAGCTTGCCATCGAAAACAATGGTTGTGCAGAGAAACCGAACTTCTACAAGCACACAAACAGAGAATCGTTTTTTTCGAGAGCAATGATTTATTTTCAAAGGGTGACCAAACTTTATTGCTTCTTCAACAAAACATAGCAGGCTTATTAACGAAAAGAGAGTTAATAGAAATTACTATAAAAGATCTAGATATTAATGAAGGGAACTACATAGACTTTATCTGCCTTTCGGAAACTTTTGTAAAAATGGGAGATGTATCGAATATTCATATTAGTGGATTTAAGCTTGCAGCTTGGTTTTCAAGACCTAAAAAACGAGGTGGAACTTGTATATTGTGTAGAGATTACTTAGAAACGAACCCTCTAACTTTCTTAAACGAATTGCGAAGTGAATTTAATTTTGAAATCTGCGGTGTAGTCATTGCGGAAATAAAATGCATATTAATTTGCATCTATAGAACACCCAATTCAAGCACAAACATATTTCTATCTAAACTAGACAATCTCTTAAATTTTTTTAAAAAAAGCAATAAGAAATAAGATAATTATAGGAGGTGATTTTAACATCGACATAAAAAAACACTCAAACACTTAAAGAATTTTATAGGATAATTCAAAACCACAACTTCCAAATCCACATAAAAGTGCCAACACGATTAAATGCTTGTATTGACTAAATGTTATCCAATGTTCCCAATGCAAAAGGCGAAGTTCTTCCACTAGGTCTCTCTGATCATACTGGTCAATTACTGCATATACCAATACAAGAAAAATACATTCCCCCTTTATATAAGTCTTTGAAGAAAAGAGACTTTAGCTCCGATAATATACGGAAGTTCCGAAGTAGCCTAATGAGCCTATCATGGAGTGAAGTGTACTCGGAAACATGCTAATATTGCATTCAATAAGTTTCACGATTTATACACCTTATTTTTTAACTTGTGCTTTCCGATCCATACTGTTAAATTTAAGATTTCGCGTAAGGATACGAAGTGGATAACAAAAGGGATTAGGAATGCCTTAAGAACTAAACGTCAGCTAAGATATGTGTATTATCAGAAGAGAACATTAGAAAATAAATTGAAGTATAATAGATACAATAAACTACTTAAGAAATGCATAACTACGTCTTAAAATAGAGAAAATAAAGCGTCAATGCAAAAAGCTAAAAATATTTCAAAGGCAAGCTGAGATATTATAAAAAGAGACATGGGTACCAACTTAAATACATAAAAAAGTATAGACAAACTTATAAATGATGAAATTCTCATTGACGAACCGCATGCTATAGCTAATGCATTGAATGAATACTTCATATAGCTTACTAAATACTAAGTCAGGTTTAGATTGCTATAATTACTATATAAAATCTAGTAGCACCAGCATGTTCCTCTGGCCTTCAAACCTTAATGAAGTATTACATATAATAGAGTCACTAAATAATACACAATCAGTGGGTTACGACAATATCACAACTGGCGACGTAATTGCACCCGTTTTATCTTATTTAATAAATCTGACCTTTCTACAAGGCACATTTCCAGATAAGCTAAAAATATCTATTATAAAACCTATTTTTAAGGCAGGTGATAAAATGCAACCTAGTAATAATCGACCAATTGCACTTATACCAGTCTTGGCTAAAGTCTTTGAAAAAGCCATGCACTCTCGAATGATGAATTTTATTAATAAGAGTGAAATACTGTGCATCCAACAACATGGATTTCAAACAGGGAAATCGACCACATTAGCTGCCTTTAACCTTATTAATGAAATTATCAATAATGTAGACAAAGGAAATAAAACAATGGCTATTTTCTTTGATATGAGCAAAGCATTTGACCACGTCACACAGACTACTAGTGAAAAAAAGCGAAACTTATTTTATTTTATTTATTTTATTTTATTATTCAATTTATTTACACGGTATTACAGCGAACCAATTCACCGTGAAACCAGATTACTTAATTAACAACTATACAATTTATTGACAACAATTATAAGTACTTTCAAAAGATTGAGTACACAAGCTAAAAACAATTGACAATATTTTAAGTACATAAATTTTATGCATGTACGGAGGTCTGCCTGTTGTCCATCATCTCACAAAACCTCAAACATTCACGGAACACAGCTATCCATCTCCACGCAAACAGATCACATTCAGGCACGGATGCCAAGAGCGCATTGAGTAAAGTGAGTGCGCGCGGTACTGGCGCACTTCTGCGCGACAGCGTACGTCTTATGGCATAAGAGGCGTGGTTTATGGCTGGCTCAAGACTTATCTCAGCAACTGAAGCCAAATGGTAGAAATCACAGGTGCTAACGCTGACAAAATAGAAAAAAATTACAGATCTGATACAGAATTTAATAGAGTAGGTGTATCCCAAGGGACTATTCTTGGTCCCTTACTGTTTTTACTGTATATTAATGATTTGCCATCAATTACTAAACATGACTGTACATTATTTGCTGATGACATATCAATAGTCATTTCTAAGACACACCAGAACTTCAACGATGAAATCAATGACACGCTTAGTAAAATAATAAAATGGTTAAAAGACAATAATCTGCAAGTAAACTTAGAAAAAACGAAATATATACAGTTAATCAATGATCGAGAAAAAAAGAAACACTATTAGTAAAATATAATGATCACATACTGGTGGAATGCGATAGCGCTACAATTCTTGGTTTTGTGCTCGATGACCATTGCAATTGGAAGCTTCATGTCGACAAGGTGTGCTTCAAAATAAACAGACTTGCATATGCTTTATGGCGACTATCGCGAATAACGGATAGAAAAACCGCTTTAAAAGCTTATCATGGTTTTGTGGCATCAAATCTACGTTATGGAATATTAATTTGGGGAAATTCTGTACATATTAATCGTGCCTTTATAGCTCAAAAACAATGCATTAGAGCAATTGCCAATATTCCTTCTCGTACATCCTGTAAAAGCTCATTCATCGAACTTGGTTTGCTTACTGTGTACTCAATGTATATCTTTGAGGTCTGTATATTTGTAAAACTTCACGCTGATTTATTTAAGATGAAAAGGGATGCTGTTAAATTTAATACTAGGTACCCTGACAGACTGATGCTTCCCAAAATGCATACGGCAATGAAGGGTAGAAATTGCTATTCTATGTGTATAAAGATTTTCAATCATCTGCCAAATCAGATCAAGCAACTACCTTCGAATAAATTTAAACACAGACTGTTCACTTGGCTCATTGGAAAATGTTTCTATAACATAAAAGAGTATTTTGATATAATTCATTGAATAGTACCCAGTACTTATTGTAGATTACTTGTTTCTTGGCAGTTTTTCCCTTATTCTTTGTAATTATAAAAAAAAACGACTTCCTTAAATATTTGCATGACTTACTTAAGTTTAGATGTATGATTCCAAATGTTAGATTTTAAGATCATTATTTTCACTATGTCTATTGCAAATAAATATATTTCATTTCATTTCATTATGGAGGCGGACTCTATTTAATTTTACTAACAAAATTCTTGGGACTTACCGGCATACTGGATACTAATTAGTATAACATCAATAGGTACATACATATCAAGGTATTAAAAAACTATTTTAGTAGTTCCTGTTTACAAAATTGTATTTAATTCACATGTGTTTCATTTAATTACTCGACATTTAACGTCATAACCTAAATAATTTAAAAAGGATCATTTCATGACGTTTTGTATAATCCCGGGTTCCCCGACATTAAAAAAAATTAATATTATTTTTAAGAAGCCGACTCCATACTTGCTTAGCCTTTTCCGGGATTTTGCTAGTTGTAGGTATGAAAGCATCCGAATTTCCGATGCCTATTTATAAAATATGTAGTATAGATGTGTTGTTGTGGCTTCATCACACCAAGACGGCTAATTGGATTTTAACTATTTTTGGTACAGGTACGGTCGGTAGCGGGTAAATCACAGATGGTTATAGAATACTTTTTACTTGACTGAGACGAAGAAAAAAAGAGGGTTATGTTTTTTTTTCGTCCGCTGTCAAAGTTGCCGGCACTTTCTAGTAGCAAATACAACTTAACTTCTATGAGAATCGTAATGTTTTACCATTAGGGCTCTACCAGAAATCACGCGAGGTTTTTGGGCCATAGTTAGACCCCCACTCCCCTTTGATGATCTTTGGTGAGGTTCCCCCCCCACGAAACCTCGTGATTTTTTCACTACTTACATTTTAAAGTAAATGTTGTTGTATTTAGTTGACCTTGGGTTTATTTTCGTTTTTCGTACATAAATTTGATATGCAAAACTACCTCTTCTGGATGAGCCCTTACAATCTTTGCGATTTTTAAAGTGAATCCTTCAATAAGATACTATTCTTATAAATAGCATCATTGGCAAGAAAATAAAGTTAAAATGCAATGATCTTGTGATAAAATTTGGAGACAAGCTGACTGTGGTCTGCAGCTCAGTTGACAGAGTGCTTTGGGTTTATTATTAAACGCCACCAAGCTGTTGCTTATCCCTTTTCTCTTTTCCACCATAATGAAATAATGATCTTTATTCTGTAAGTAGACCGCAAGGGCACTTTTACAAGTCTGACTCTACGGCGTTTCCCAAGAGGTGACAACTGTTGAGAAAAAAGCCGAAACAAACTCAACAGTCAGTATTTTTTCCTAAATAACTCTTATCTATTACAATATTTTTACTTAGCTGATCCTAAATATATGTTTATTATTATAAACTCAATGCGTAGTTCTCCAAGAAAACATATCAAAACTTAGAAAAGTAAAAATAGAATAAAAAGAAAGCAATATAAGAATGTACAATTTTTTTATCATTACAATTGTTACATTTCCAACATTGAATTACAAACTCAAGAACTTTTAAAACAAAATTTGGTAAAAGTAAATTATTTGGTTTCTGTTTTGGGACATGCATATTTTTCTGTTAAATAGTCCTCTACCCTATATTATGCCTTTGCCATTAGAGATATGCAATTTATGCCTTGATTTAAACTTACATGATCTTCACTCATTATCAAAACACAACAAAATGGGGCTTAGTCGCTTAGTCGCGTATAAATATGATTTATTTATTACCAATAAAAGCCGAAATACGCGATTAAGCCCCATTTTGTTCTGTTGTGATAATGTGCAATTTATGCCGTCAATATGGAATTTATTTTCATACATACCAGTATGTTCGATGGAGTAAATGTAACTTTCTTGGCCTGCACCTGGCTACGGCTGGCATGTTCCGGACGCTTCATTTGTCCCAGTGAGCCGCAGCAGAAATAGATCTTTCTCTCAATGGCTGCCTGTGCGATCCGCAGCTTGTTCAATGTCTCTTCTTTGGGATAAATGTAATCATTTCCATCCTAGTGAGCAAAATGTGAGTTAGGTCACTAAGCCATCTTTTTGTCAGGCATTTGTAAAATTGGAAAATAAAGTTATATTGTATAAGGTTATTAGTAGTCTCCTGGGATCTATATTGTTAAAAAAATATATATACTTATATTATATATTAATTATATACATTTATTAATTACAAAGGGGTTTCGTCACATAGTGACTATGGCACCTCATTGAGATCATTGTATGTAATATTTTTAGGACTTAATTTAGGCACAAGTCCCACCAAGGGCAAGGAAGTGATTATCTATCAGTGATTTTCTTGCTGGAGAAAAAACAAAAGATATAGATCGTGTGTTAGTAAAAGAGACACATATATTAATAGTTCATCGCTGGCTGTTCACACTGCTGGTGAGAACTCTCTCATATATGTATCTCTTTTGACATGGAGTCTACATCTATTGTGTTTCTTGAGCAAGTTGGGTGAGAAAATAGTCGTTAGATGCTCGCTTTCTCACTGGTGGTGGAACCTGTGCCTTAAATTACAATTAACTGAAAAGTTTTAATAACCTGAAAATATAATATAAAACAAAAATTCTTCTTAAATTGGTTATCTAATCACCTATATGTTTGCTTGCCATCCCATTTTAAAACATTCTGAAGTACTAGTACATGTGACAAAAGCAATTAATTCTACCTACATATTAATCATGAAAACCAAAAAATCTATTACTAATATTCGTATCTTCATAATTCGTAATTTAACCAGCCAATTTTGGTTAATTAATGAAAAAAAATAATGAAAAATCTACATTTTTTTATCATTACAATTGCTACATTTCCGACATTGAATTTCGAATTCCAGAATTTTTAAAACAAAATTTGGCAAAAGTCTCAGCATTTATAATACTTACGGTTAGCTATTCTTTCTCTCATCTCAGGCGCTCGCCTCGATATTTACTCGGAAGACGACCAACTTTTTAATGATAATATTGTCTCCACAACTTACCGCACGGAAACCAATGTATTTAAGGTAATCAGTGAATGCCTCGGAATGTAAAATCTTCTCCAGGACATCGCTCTTTAACGTTCTCAGCTCATAATCGTGGGGATTTTCCAAAATTTGATGAATGACGCTCAGAAGTTCGTGCAGAATCTTACTGAAACTCTCAAGACCCCCTAAACTTTGTTCTACTAAAGCTAGACGGGCTATATCTTCCATTTTGCCGGAATTTTGTTCTGATTACCGTGGGGATGGTATTTAAATTGTTATCGATATGTTGACTAACTCATTTTGGAGCCGTTTGATAGTGGACTTGTCAATTTATGATTTGTCATTACGTCCTGCTGTCAATGCCAAAGTTTTTTTTTTTTAATTTATTGAAAGCATTAGCAACAAAGCTATCAGCTTAAACAGTATACATAAAATGTCAAAGAATCTCGAAGTTGCTACGTTCAGAAATAGTATTTAAGATAAAGTTAGAATATCATATTTATTAAAGTAATATAAGTGTATTCTTGAAAATGTATATGTGATTTTGTATGATTATTTATGTGAGGTGTTAGAATGTTTAGTTTTGGCTTATTGAAAAACTGAACCCTGGCAGCACTGTAGGCCAAATGTTGGGACTTATTCTTAATGTTGCTAGACGAAACTGAATTACCTATATTTAAATGACTCGTCTGTTTTTTGAAGTGCACCCTAGAGTAGATTTGCTAACAATAGATTTTGTTTTGTTTATGGTGTGTAGGTAGCTAGCTACAAATTAGTAGTCTGTGGTGTAGAGGTACCTCTCACCACCTCTTACACTCCATAATTTTGTTGCTATGGCAACGAAAGTGTAAATATAACAACATGCGAAAACATTCAATTTTCGTCGCAAAAGATCCAGAGAAAGGTAGTTAAATTATGCTAATATTTCAAATTAAAGGCATACATTAATCTCGAAACAATTTATCTACAAATATTATAATTATACATAGAATCCTAGTGGTAGGTTTTACCCAGATAAAACTACCAGTTCAGGATAAGTGCATAAATATTATAGTTTGATGCTGTTCTTAGTGAGGGTGATCTAGGAGACCAAAGTCTTCATGGACCTTCTTTCCGCTTCCTAGGGCCACTTGTATTTGTTCCAGAATTCCGGTATGGGTCCCGGAACTGGCTTCTGCACGCGCGGTACGTCAGAGGCGAGCACGCCATGTGCCTGGATCTCGCAGACGAACTCCAGAAAAAGGCCGACAACACGCACAGATATGCCCATTTTGTCAAGGTAAGGCTATCTCGAGAACAAAAACTAAATCGCGTAAGTATGTAAAATGTATT
This sequence comes from Hedya salicella, assembly GCA_905404275.2. Lineage (NCBI taxonomy): Eukaryota > Metazoa > Arthropoda > Insecta > Lepidoptera > Tortricidae > Hedya > Hedya salicella. Next base: position 4,909,412 of record FR990112.1, on the reverse strand, counting down.
CAATTACCTCGCCTGGTCGTCTGGAAGAGGCTGGGGAGTTAGAGGTATCAACATTATCTAGTTGAGCGAGTTTTTTTAACTACCGACATATATGTGACAAATCAATCATACCTATATTTATACTATATGATTAATTTGTAGGTACCAGAATTTCGCGAATACTTATATCAAACATACTATTCGGAGAATAAAAATGTAAGTAATATATTCTCTTTTAGTTTCGCGATTATAACTCATTTTAATTAAAATAATTTAAACGGATTATATCGCGTATAACCTCATATCAGTTCCCGACATTTCGGAAGCTTACGGTTCGGCCACGACAATGCGCGACTAGCGGCGCGGCGAGCGAATTCTCTGTTCATTTCGCGGTCTACACGCTCATCGCACAGCAGTTAGTTAGCATCACACGTAATGTATTAGGAATTCGCTTGCTACGCAGCTGGTTGCGCATTATGTCTCGGCCGGGCCGTATTCAATATTTTTCTCTATTGTGGTGATCATACCTTTCAAAAAATTTAATATGTACATGAGTTAGAGTGGATGGATAAATCCGAGGTGATTGGCTCAGTGCTCGCTGGTGGAGGGGTTGACACGCTCGACGCGTAATCGAGATGTACCGGGTTCGAGTCATGCGGGCCTATGATGGTCGCGTTTATAACGCGATAAATGATATGATAACGCGCCTGTCACTCTCGCACTAACATACGTGTCAGAAGGTGACGGCAGCTATGTCACTTATTTATCGCGTGACAAACGCAACCATCATAGGCCCACTGGTGGGACCACGTGCGAGAGGAACCCTATTTTTCTTTGCACTTTGACTAGTATCTATGTCAAAATAGATAGTAATTTGGTGTTAGTTTTCCCACATTAAAAACACAGAAGCACAAAAATTTGTGTTTCATAGAAATATTTTTCTCTGTCAAAGTTACAATTTGTACAAGCTTCCCACTTTGAGAAAACAAATAAAGGTGTACACATAACATACCAGATGGGCATAATGTGTAAAGACACACACATGTGCCAGAAGGGCTTAATTTTTATCAATAACCAGCGTTTCACAAAATGAGGCTTACTGAAGAGAAAAAACTCCGCAAAGAAACTCCCAGGCTACCTCATTAATAATGAATATTTTTTTTAAAACAATGAATATTTGGAAAATATCTACTATTCGGCGAATACAAATATTCGTATTCGTTGCACCACTAATTTGTACACTACACTAGGGTTGTCACTAGATCGACTGTATCGATACACTTCATACTTATGTATATGTATATCTCGCGGTCTTAAGGTGGGTCCACACATGTATCATTTGCTCGTATCCGATCACCGTGGCGTAGCATGACTGCGTATCGCGCTGCTTAGACGCTCACTGTCGGCGCGGCGATCATGCCCCACTTGTCCGATGTAAGTGTGTGATACGCGTAGCAACATGGATTTTGAGCGATCGGATCGGCGCAACGTCCAAACGCGTGATCGTGACACGCGATCATGCCACGGAACGGAGATCTGATCGGGCAAATGATACAAATAAGGACGCACCTTTATTTGTGTGTTTCAACCATTAAAGAGGGTCATCCCATCCTCGTCGCCAATGTTGTATATTGGGTAATCTATAATTAATTAATACAGCCCGTATTCATGAAACGTATTTTTATTCAGAGAGAACAACGAGGTTTCTACAACTTTACACACAACAACGTTCAAAGCTAGTGTTGCCACACCAACCCAGTGGGGCGTTTTAATCGATACAACATCTATGGTTTGATTCAAACGTCTCGCTTTTGTGGAGACATTTTTAACCACGGGTTTTTATCCATTTGATGTAGATCCCGGAATTTTAAGAGCTCATAATATATAAGTGGACTTAAGTACATAGTATTATATTAATACTTAGTTTTATACCACGTGGTCATATAGTGTAATTAAATTTGTAACAAATAGCAAATAAGGTTTAACTGTTATTGCTAATTTGTAATAAATAAGTAAATAAGCAATGTGTACAGCAGGCATAAAAGTTTAAGGAGACTGGCTATTTTAGGGTCTGGTGTATGCTGACGCGGGCCGCCACCAGGAGGCATTGGAGCGATTCCACAGCTGCATCCGGCTACAGCCCCAGGACCCTGAGCCTTTGAAGCAGGTTGCCAAAAGTTTGTAAGTATCACTAGATTGTAGCTGGTATAAGTGCCATATGCGTTGATAAAATAAGTGATGACACTTGAATATGTACGATGAGCAAAGGTATATAATTTGTGTCAGGGAAAAATATGGTAAAATTTGACTACTTCGAGTATTCACTCGGCGCCGCCGAATATCTAAAGCTGTTTAGTAACTATTTGATTTACACCCATATCATAACATCTCTATAACATGCTTAGAAAATTTATGTTATGGCCGATGGTTAGTAATGACATAACAGTATCGACATCGATAAGGTAATGATTTTACGGCCCCGACACCATCGCGCTGTCTCCCCCTCATCCATGGGGATAAGCATGATTGCAATACAGTTTGCTACCTAGGATTCCTGAAATAACATAGAATGCGTGTTTTTTTTGCGCAACATATTTAGTCAAAGTTTTATTTAGGACTCTTTTTCTGCGCAAACATCAATTTTAATATATTGACCACACAATCTATTGTATCCATTCAGGTCATGTCAAGGACGCTATCAACTTTCTCTCGAAGCTTATTTAGAAGCGGATAAGCTGACTAAACATCCTGACAGCGACATCTACTGTGCTCTAGGTAAGTTAAAAAGTTAAGTATAAAGTTTGATTATATCTGTATATTTTTATTTGTTTTATGTCCTGTGGGCATTAAATCGCAATACAGGTCCCCACAAGGTGGATTGATGAGCTGAGAAAGTTCGATGGAGTCTGCTGAATGCTGGTGGCGCAGCACCGGTTATGGTGGCGTATTATGCCTATGTCCAGCAGTTGGCGTCTTTTGGTTGATGATGACCTGTGGGAGTAATAATGGAAACCATAGTCAGAATTTGCAATGAACTCATTGGCATTTGTTTTGATTTATAAACCGTACTATTGATACTTATATAAGGGTTGAAAACCGCTTTATTTTCCGTACCGGTTAGAGTCGCACTATGAGAGCTTAACCCATAATAAAGGTTACTCTCGTAAAAACCTCCATGTACTCGTGCAGTTTGTGGCGGAGTATACGCAACGGGCCTATGGAGCCCTCCGCGTCCAGTATAACAACGCTTTCCGGGTGATGATGGGGCTGCCGCGCTTCTGCAGCGCATCAGGGATTTTTGCTGAAGCCGGAGTGGACTGCTTTCATGCCACTATGCGCAAAAGGGCAGCATCCCTGGTGCGCCGGGTGCGCGTCAGCCCCAACATCCTAGATGATTGGGGACCGGGTGGCGCCCCCTATATACGCAACTGCTGTCGGCTGCATGCGCCGTACACAGCGAAGTTTAATTAATTAATATAATAATGAAGTGTTTAGGTATTAAAAAACTAACATCTAGAATAAGGCTCTTCTACTAACCAAATATGAGTGTAATTTACTCGAAATAAAAAATAATAATTATTATTATTATTATAAAAAAACTGCTCTAAATAACCGGTTAATATTTTGGAGCGGGAACAGGGAACTAAATACGTTAACCTCTTAGAGAACGCTACCTTAGTAAATAACGTTCCCAAATCGATTCGTTCAAACGTTATACAAATAATTAGCCGGCTTGACCTACATAAAAACCGGTTTATTTGTAACCGGTTACAAACCTTGCTTAAATACTTTATTTTAACTATGTATGTTTTGGTGGAATCTTGCAAGTTAAATTGACCTACTTCCCAGTTTCCAATTCGGCTAAAATTTGGCGTAATTATGTAAGTTCGGTGACAATGCAACGGTACGATACCATCAAGCTGATCTGATGATGGAGTAGGAAGGTGGTCATAGGAACTCCGTAAGATAATAATGCAATCCTAGCGAGTTTGAGCTCTTTAACATCGTCGCAGTGAGTACTTGATGGATGTTCAGAGAAAACAGTACAGTCGGCAATAAAAACTTGTCACAAAAATGTAATTTACCACCATAACCGATAATCTCTATTGTACTGTTTCTCATGTTGGTTTGCAATAAATTGTTGTATTATAGCTGAATGTGCGTGGCACCTGGGCCAGATCGAGCGTGGCGTGGAGTGGGCGCGCAGCGGCGTGCAGGCGGGCGGGGGAGAGCGCGCAGGCGCGCTGCTGGCGCGCCTGCTGCTGGCGGCCGGGGACGCCGCCGGCGCCGGGGCAGCGTACGACCAGGCCATCGCGTAAGACACACTTCTTATTCTTCAAATGCTGGGGCCACACTATCGCGATAACGCAAAGATTTGCGTTGTCGAATTCGTTCTATCGCAAATACTAATGCCCTTCGCGCCGCTGTCGGTAAATTGCCGCACATCAAGATTTTGTCACAAATAAGTTCATGCGGTGGGCTACACGTTCTTCACGTTCCAGAGTATCGCGACATAGTGAAGATTTTTTTGATGTGGCCAAGCACTTCGTCATGGATTGAACACGAACTTTTATCGTGACCACGCGAACACGAATCTTCGCCATAAAGTCTGGCCGTAGCAAAACTGTATATGTAAAAAGGTTTGTTCGTTTGTAAACACTTTACTGTACATAAAAACAAAGACGGCAAAGTAATAAATATGCACAAAGGCGAACTTTTTCTTCCAGTTAACCTCAGAGCAGATGAGAGAGAAAAATAAATATCAATACAAATAGACAAACCAACAAGCTAAAATGGGACTGAAGAGTGAGAGGGAGAAGACTTATTTATGTTCCACCTAAGTCTACTGGCCCGGCACTGGCCCGGTCACGACAACGCCCGACTAGCGGCGTTGCCGGGCCCTAAGACGTTTCTATACTCAATTTCAGCACGCATGCGTGCGGCGCCGATACGTTAGCCGCAGCGGGGGCGCTGCGGCTGCGCGCCGGCGCCCCGCGCGAGGCGTTCCAGCTCCTGGGCGCCGCGTTAGCCCAGCAACCCACACAGCACGCCGCGGCGCTTGCTCTGGCTGCCATGATGCTGCAGCACAGGTACTGGACTCAAAACTGTTTCGATCCATACTAATTAGGCGCGTCAAATTAGCCAAACCTGGACATAATTCGATAACTGTACTTTTCTTTTACTATGATATAAAGTATTGTTAGGTACAGTTAAAATAAAAAGAATTAAACATTTTAAGCCTCCGCTTCAATATAAAAAAACCAAAAAAACAAATTTTAAACACATTTTGATTTCATAAGTACAGTTACCTAATAAATAACTTTGTAAAAGTACCTCTATTATGATATGACGCTTAGATATCAGTTAAAGAAATCAAAATTAAACTTATTAACCAACCGAGATTGTAATTAATAAATAAAATTCAGTAAGTTACACATTTTCTGGCTTATCTCACCAGAAATTTTAGATAACTGTAATTCAACAATTTATTTTGAATAGTATATTATGTGTGTTGATAAATTATTAAAAATTATACAGATTCTCTTTGCAGATTTCTAAAATCACAAATATTGGTAATTTTTGGAAAACCAAAATACATAACTACTTCAAAAGTGTGTAATTTATTCCGTCAACATTATATTGGTACTATAAGAAACAAATTAAACAAAGAATATCCACGATTATTAATATTTCAAATAATTTATTAATTAAATGATATCTTTTCTTACTTCAAATTTAATATGAACGTTATTTCTTGATGCATAAGGTCGTTATTTCTTTGTGCCTTAACTCCCGACCGTGCTGTTGCGGGTGGCCGCTCGCGAGCGATTCTCGTGTAGAAGTCGTTTCATGCATTCATCTATTATAGGCTTATAGCCAATGATTGACAAACTTTTATAAACACGTGGGGTGCACCACGATTCGGCTTCATCGAAATGTTCTGTTCATTATATCGATACTAACTAAATTGTTCAGGATGATATATATAATTATGATTGTTCACGAGCTCTCAGTTTTCTGCACAGAATTATTAAATAAAAATACCGGCCAAAGTACGAGTTGGACTCCGTACAAAATATACGTTACAAACGGCCGTATCTATGAAAATCTAGTGTTAGCACATCTCTTCTCCTAAACAAAATGTACGCGGTGTTCGGTCATTTTATATTGGTTACTGACATAAATAGACAGACATAAAAAATATTTTGTTTTTACTATTTTTTATAACTAGAAGCGGCCACAGAAATACATCATCTGTGAAAATTTCAACTGTCTAACTATCACGGTTCATGTGATACCGCCTGATGACACACGGACAGACAGACGGATGGACAGTGGAGTCTTAGTACTTAATAGGGTCCTGTTTTATCCTTTGGGTACGGACGGAACCCAAAAAAATATGTTATGTGAGTGACAACAAGCATATTATGATTAGCGCATGGACTTACGCCTGATTTTATTGTTTTCAGATTTATTGTAAATACCTATCGATGTATACTAGAGCTCTCGGTCTACGACGTGTTTCGTGTAGACGGTTCGTGTATTCCGGTACGTGTAGTACGGACACGAGTTTCTGACTCGTTCGGAACGGATAATTAACGTCCGTGTATTTAAGATCCGTTCGGATTGGTTACACGGATGGGCAGTTTTAAATAAACGGATCACTACCCGTCCGTAGGTAAAGCTATTATTACAGCTCCGTAGCCAAAATAGCAAAAACGGAATCCTTATAGTTTCGTCATATCGGTGCGTCCGTCCGTACGTATGTCATGATGTTTAGTGATGGAATTTGGAGTATAGGTGTTTTGTATAAGCCGCTACTTAGTTTGATAGTTAAATAACAAAAAAAAATATTTCTGTGGGGGCGCTCCACACATATCAACGTGTAGCACAAACATTGAAATGAAATGAAATGAAATTATTTATTAGCTTTTATATTGACAGTTCTTTTATAAAGACTGAGGTAACTAAATTTGTTTTTTGATTTAGTGAATATTTTCGAAAATAATCGCTCCGTAAGTAGCAGAAACTTTCTATTTTCTAAACAGTATTTCCGAAAAATATGAAAAGAAAACACAAAAATAAAGCCTAAGAAATATTTTCAACGAAAATGATTTTCAACATGATAGAATATACTGTTTTTAGGTTATTGCTAAAAAAACTGCGCTTCTCACCCAGAGGACGTAAGTGCCGTGGATGTACGCTCTTTTGCTAATGCTCTTTTCATATTATATTTTTTTGCATCCGCAATGCATTTTTTTTGTATGAACGGCTGCAAAACTGGTTCTACAACCAGGTCAATGTCGTGAGATGGGCAGACTCGTGCTCGGAACCATACGGATTGGAGTGTGGAGTGAGGCAGGGTGGATTGACCTCACCCAGCCTTTTTAATCTGTATGTGAACTCCTTAATAGAGGAGCTTAGCAGCACTCATGTCGGATGCCATATTGACGGCGTATGTGTTAATAATATGCAGACGACATGGTGCTGCTGAGCGCTTCTGTTTGTGGGCTCAATAAACTTATTGGTATTTGCGAGAAGTACGCGGCGAGCCACGGTCTTAAGTATAATGTAAAGAAAACTGAGTGTATGGTCTTTGCAGCTAAAGGCAAGTGCCCACTGGATGTACCCCCAATAAAATTGAATGGTGTACCACTCCGAGTAGTGGACCAATTTAAATACTTAGGGCACTTGGTAACATCTGGCTTAAAAGACGATGCCGATATCGAACGTGAGCGCAGAGCGTTGTCTGTTCGAGCTAATATGATAGCCCGCAGGTTTGCTCGCTGTTCTAAGGAAGTAAAGGTCACTCTTTTTAAAGCCTATTGTACAAACTTCTATACGAGCAGCCTGTGGGTGAGTTATACGCAGAAACAGTACAGCGCTCTGCGTGTGCAATACAATAACGTGTTTAGGATGCTGATGGGGCTGCCTCGTTTCTGCAGTGCGTCGGGGATGTACTCGGAGGCTCGAGTAGACTGTTTTTACAGCACTATGCGTAAACGATGTGCATCCCTGGTGCGCAGAGTTCGTGATAGTGCCAACAGTATCCTGAGCATGGTCGCAAGCAGGCTAGACTGTCCGTACATGAACCATTGCTGCCAGCTTCATGTACGTGGCGCTACATAAACGGTCGTATATTAGATTAAGTTAGATTAGGTAAAATGTTTTACTAACAATAATATATAAGTACAAATAGTGTCCTAACTAACACCATGATCCCAGTTGGTCGAAAATAAATAATAATAATTATTATTATAATTAAAACCCTACACTCAGCATGGTCTGACATAATCTTGACCGGTTTTTCAATGATTACTTCATAGGACGTCCACTGCTGGACACAGGCCTCATCAATAGACTTCCACATGAACCGGATAGTGCCGACGCGCATCCAGCGTGACTCCGCAACTCTAACCAGGTCGTACGACCACTTTGCGGGTGGCCAGCGTAGCGTGGGTGCTTGCCGGTACGTGGTCTCTATTTGAGAACCTTCCTGCACTAACGGCCATCGGTTCTTGGAACTATGTGCCCTGCCCATTGCCACTTCAATTTGCTCACCCTGTTTTCTAAGTCGAAGACTTTGGTTCGTCTATGAATCTCCTAATTTCTGATTCAATCTCTTAGAGGGATCCCGAGAATAGCCCATAGCTCGCTGAGATTTTTGGAATATTTATCAGTTATAAAGTTTTTCATAGTTATGTTTACTCCTCTAAGATAAAATATTAAAGAACATAATTTTAAACTTATAAGCTCTTTGGCATGAAAATATGTTTCCAACGCAAAAACATAGATAACAATTTCAAACATAATCGTCTTTGCAGAACGAAATATCGGTATTTTACTGGCTTAACCTTTTCATGTGTTTTACGGCTATTCACACTGACAGACAACAAAAAGTACCATTGAAGCCTAATTGGCCATACTTGACATAAAGATTTATAGTACATATAACTTTTATTATTGCTAAGTAATATAATTTAGCAAAAAGGGATATAATTAAGCAAATTTAATTTATGTCAAGCCCCAGCTTTATTCTAGTTAATGCTTTCGATGCGCAGGTCGGCGTTTGCCTTTACATAGAGATGTGACCACTAGTTGTTTTATTCTTTGAAATTTTGTTGAAATACATGTGTTGCAATATTTAAAAAGTATAATTTATCATTTAAAAGCATAAATATACATTAACAAGTCGCATCATCATATGCCATTTATTAATCATACCAAAATGATTCACTATCAATGGTATTAATTAACAAACTAACCTCGCAATCTCAGGTAAACGAGCACTTGTGTGGTCTGTAGACACAAATCTGTATTGGCAGAAATACAGAAATAATAGATAAGTAAATTGCGAATTTAATGGGCAAATAATAAAGCGAAATAGTTAGTAAAAGTATATTAAGAGATTGTCTTGAACTGGTCTTTAATTCATATCTTTTATTGTTCCTTTATATTAAATTTACAGTTCAAGTACACAACAAAAACAATTTTCTTATATCTAACTGACCGTCTGAGTGGCAAACTGGAGACTAATACGGAGTATTTTTAAAATAAGTAATTTTATTATTTCTCCCGGCAGCTATTGTTCCGTCTTTTTTTGTAAACAATAGCTCGTGGACCCGTTTTCGCTTTCGCTTTTGCCGACAAACGAACAAAGCTCAACGCTTAACTGATAAGGGCACAATTACATCCGTTGTTTCTTAGAATATTTTACCTTATCTCAAAGACACAAAGTTTAAACTTAACTTTGAAACTATTCGCTTGCCATTTATTCGGTGATGATAAATATATACAGTGATCCGATTGCATTGTAAGTAAAAACCTAGATAACCATTTGGAATATGCATTAAAAAAAATTTTTGATTAAAACACGAAATTAACGTCCGAAATAGTATACAAAATTAACAGAGCCACCCATATTATTTGTACATGAAAAATGTCTTTATTGAAATAAAGTGTAAATAAATATATTTTATGCTCTGGGGTTAAGCTAGAATTTGGATCCAGGCAGTCGCGGCCCGGCAGCCGCGACCCATTGCCACTGCTGCGCGGCGCTGTCACAACATTTCAGCAGCACCGCTACAGTGACCCGGGCGGCAACTGCCGCGCGTAAAGTCAAGTGCAAACAGTTGTGTATTCCGGTCGCGTATCATGGATTAACTATGCCTGACAATTTAAGTAAACGCAAGCGATAACTCGTGAAGAGGCTGATAGGGGATAAATAAATAAATCAATAAACATTACGGGACAATTTTTACACAAATCGCTCTAGTCCCATGGTAAACTCAATAAGGCTCGTGTTATGGGTACTAGACGACGATATATTTAGTAGATATATTACTTATATACATAGAAAACATCCAAGACTCAGAAACAAATATTTATGCTCATCGCACAAATATTTGCCCTTACCGGGATTCGAACCCAGGATCTCAGCTTCGCAGGCAACGTTACTCCCACTAATGTTGCTCTTACTTTTATCAAGGAGGAATAAATTCGATTCAATTTCTACATCCAGAGTTGATAAAGGCAGCTATCAAATCCCGATAAAACGAAGGAACAGAAATTCAGGACCGCGACTATACTGCCTCCGGAGCGGCTCGGCGGTGCTGTCGAGGTCACGCGCTGGCCCCGCCCCCCAGCCGTGCTGCTCGGGCGCTTGCGAAGGCGTCGCAAACAAATCCCTACAAAGCGGTGCGGCGCGACCACGGATCTGAATGCTACCTTTAGTATTTAAGAATTCACAATAAGATACGCTAATCATTGCAAAATTGCTGGCCAAGAGCATTGCGGATAATGCTCAAAGTTCCGCAACCGTTCATACAAAAAATGCACTACAGATGAAAAAAAATGTGATATGAAAAAGTACACAAGTGAAAGAGCGTATCTCCACGGCACTTACGTCCTTTTGCTGAGAAGCGCAGTTTTTCGGCAATAACTCAATAATAATTAGTCCTATTATGTTGAAAAGAATCTTAGTTGAAAGTATTTATTAAGCTTTATCTTTTTATTTTATTTTAAAGATAGATTTCTTTTTCAAAGTTGGATGTGCCTAACTGGATGTTTTGTCCTAGATATACGTATTCGTTGACAACTTCGTTTGAGGCAAGGCAAGATGGTCGGACGACCTGGTTAGGGTTGCGGGGACTCGCTGGATGTGGCTCACGTCTATCCGGCCTATGTGTAAATCTCTTTAAGAGGCTTGAGTCCAGCAGTGGACGTCCTATAGCTGAAATAATGATGATGATTGATATTTGCTAAAAAAAAACCGTGTCGATTACATAATATATAGAGCCCCTCAGAAATATTTTTTTGTTATTTAACTATCAAACTAAGTAGCGGCTCATATATGACACCTATACTCCTTCAATGTATTTCATCAACATACATAATGTAGATTTTGAGTCAAATGCCTGTGACATACGGACGGATGGATGGACGGATGGACGGACGGACATGAAGAAATTATAACGGTTCCGTTTTTGAATCCTTGAAATATATCAATTTAAATGGATATTATCGAGTTACAGAAATATTTAAATAAATTAAATTCTCAAACTATTTCGATATCATTCAAAACGTACGAGACCTTATTAATAATAACAATGGCCCGTACGTTGTGCCACAAACTGTCAGCGACGGTAAGAGATGCGTGTAATTAAGGTCCGTTGCTGCATGTAGTACGTGTAGGCGGGTAAACGATCCACCGGGTACGTTCCGTTCAGGTTCTTAAACTCGGCGGTATTAAGAACACGGACGTCTGTTTGGGCGTGTAACACGGATATTACAAGCCCTAGTATAGACAGCTCTGCACTTGCTATGTACTTGTACATTTTCATCAGAAGCTGACACAAAAATTTTGTCTCCACGCCTTTTACTTGCTTCAATTAATGTTTTCTGTCCTGTCAGACCTACAGTTACCACATCAAAGTTTAACGCACATTTATATATCCTACAATTAGGATATTCCATATTTTTATTTGTTTTAGGTCGTTACAAAACTACACAATACACAATTCAAATAAATAAATACGTTATGACCGTTCCGCCGCATCTCGCTCGCCGCTCGCTGGCGCCCCGCTCACTCCCCGCCCCGCACCAACCGCATGTATCCCGCTCCACGACAAGTTCGCTCGTATTTTGAATTAAGTTTTCAATTTCTTAAGTGTGACATTAACATGTTTAATTTTGATAAAAACATGATAAATAAACTTAAAAACCTATTATTAAACAAAAATTTCGCAGTTACGATTTTTAACTATTGAGAAATACATTATTATTAAACCGTTAATAATAAATGTTTTATTTTTGTTTTAAACGTCTAAAAAAGAGGAACATAGTTTAAACAGCTAATACCCTCATAGTTACCATTTTGGCTTGTCTAGTTATTGAGATCAGATGAAAACTGTGAAAAAAAAAACGTACGTGCAAATTTTGTTCCAGTTTAATTTTGCTATTAAGTGATCGCATTTGAATGCACCTCAAAATTATACTAACAGTGTATTTGGTTACCTATTTTGCTTCTAGGAAAAAGTTAGATAGTGTACTATGATTTTTATACAATAAGGTTAGGACCCCGGATTTTTTAATTAATATAACAAATTAATATTTGATACTTGATATGAATATCCGATAAAATAATAAAAACAACGGGTTATAGAATTATGTCCAGGTAAGTGTTAATTTGATTGGCCTAAATCTAAACTATATATTACTAGCTTCTTCCCGCGATTTCGTCCGCCTTAAATTCGTTTATCGCGGGTAAGGGTATTTTTCCGGGATACAAAGTAGCCTATGTCCTTCCCCGGGACTCAAACTAACTCCATACCGAATTTCATCCAAATCGGTTCAGCGGTTTAAGCGTGAAGAGGTAACAGACAGACAGACATACTTTCGCATTTATAATATTAGTATGGATAGTATGGATAAAGTAGCAAAATTTTAATGTAGGTATATATTCGTGCCAACATCACGTCACGCTTAAACGTCGAAAAATTTCAACTTTATTTTGTTAAGTCGGAATAAGTGAAAGTTTGTACGGAACCCTCGGTGCGTGAGTAAGTTTCGCACTTGATCGGTTTTTCATGTAAATATGCATAAATTAGCTTTCTTTCTTTCCTTTTGCTCGCTTCTCCTTAAACCCCCTTGTTGGCATACCGCGCCTCACGTACCGCCGGAGACGACTCAGTTAAATGGTTCGCCGGTATTTACTCCGTTGCAGGGACTTGGATGCGGCTCTCGCCCGGCTCAAAGCGGCTCTCTCAGCCCATCCCACGTGCGTAGCCGCTCACACAAACCTGGGCTTAGCACTGCTAGCTAAGAAGAAATACGTCGCAGTAAGTACCAAGCGTCGAATGGGTATGATGAGTTTATCGCGTGAGTTTAAGGGCGACCCTCCATTTCGGCACACACTGCCCACACGTTACGCAACTTTCGCACGAAATCACCCGCTACCAACCCCCCACACCCCGCACTTCCCCGGGAGCGGGGACATTCGTGCATAGCAAGGGCAGCGTATGCTGCTATGGAGGGTCGCCTTTATACTAATGATTTTTAACACCATCTAGCCTTGTAACATAAAGGAATTGCTGAATTGAAATAAAATTGTATTGAATAAGAAAATGCATCTGCCGCGTGAAAACTTAGCAATCGCATTCATTTGATGTTCACCAGATTTACAATAAATAATATAACACAGAGTTCGATTGTAAAGGAAAACGATCTACTAAATTGCAAGCAGAATTTGAAGCTGCCAGCTCTTCCTTAACATAGAAATGCTCTAGTCATCTGAGCTATCGCAACTTTACGTACGTGGCTTGAAATTTTCGAACACAATCTAGTTAGCACTAGTAGCGCCCTCTGTATATATTTTACACGCTACGTGACGGTCCCATTGCTTCTCCAGCAAGTATTAGGATACCGAGAGAGATGGCGCTGTTCTTAATGAACAAACTGAATAAATATATTTGTTCTTTTTTTATTTATAAATGTGAAAATACCGCAATAGGGAATATGCATGAATTTTAATTTTTGCTTTATTAAAAGCTCATTCATGTAACAAACAGTACCTAGACAAAAATATTTTTTCGAATAACTGTAAAAATAACTAAGATATAAGCCATTAAATATTTCATTCTATCGCTTTCTAGCAAAACAGAATTTTATATGGAGTTTATATGGCCGGAGTGCACTATGACGTAACAGTGCACGTCGGACCTCTCTGTCTAATTAGTAGTTTAAAATGCCTATATCTTGCGTATTTCTTGGCCGATTTAAATTTAAATTTCACATTTTGAAATAGTTTTTACGTATTTTGATATTTAGTTAAGAAAAGCGATAAAAAAATTCATGCGTATACCCTATTGTTATTAAAATTAATATAACACAGAGTTCGATTGTAAATGAAAAAAATCAATGTGATCTACTAAATTACAAGCAGAATCTGAACCTGCAACCTCTTTTTTAACGCAGAAGTGTTCTGACTTACATTTACAATCTTTTATTTATCTTGCAGTGTTAGTATTGTATTATATTTGAGTGGATCAAATCAAGTTAAATTTGACTCAATTACACGTTTCTGATTGAGCTAAAATTTGTCGTACTTATTGTTAAACCTCGATTGGAGGCAAAGCAAACACCGTCTGTTCCAAATCACAAGTGTATTTCGACTGTTTTTGCGCGGTACGCAGCGGCGCCATCTCTGTCCACATAGCCTTTGAGCTGATCTGATAATCTGATGGAGCCAGAAGTTGGTAATAGTTCTGATTAAATAGCGCAATAGGTAACGCAAAGACCTTCCACCGTCAACGCCGTTAAAGTATAGCTACGAAAGATCTATATTTACTTCTAAATCTAGGCGCTGACATGTCTCCAGCGCGCAGTGTGGTCGGCGCCGCTCAGCGCCCGCGCCGCCCACAACTTGGGGCTCGCTCTGCTGCTGTGCCGACGACCAGCCTCCGCCTTCTGCAGGCTGGCCACGGCGGCGGCGCTGCAGCCGCATCAGCCTTACACGGTAACTATACGAAGCACTGACATGCCTCCAGTGCGCGATGTGGTCGGCGCCGCTCAGCGCCCGCGTCGCACAAGCTTCACAAGGTATGGCCTAACAGGTTTCCCTCAGCCCGTGACTTTACTCCTATGAAAACATCGAACAAACCGTCCTTGAACTACATCTCTATACAAAATTTCAGCTTTCTGGTTCCACGGGTTTGGGCTTGGCGTTGACGAGACAGTTAGACTGGACTATATATTCAGACTTGTGCCCATTTTTAAGGTCTTTCCGGATACGAGGTATAATCCCATTGCGTAGTGTGGTCGTTGCCTGCTCGCGGTACCCATAGCTTGTGGCGGAAACTTTGCAGTCGCGCTGGGCTTGAACGCAGAACCGTCTTTACCATAAGAGCACATAGGGCCCGCGCGCAGGGCTCCTTCCCTCACGGGGCCCCCAAATGCTCTGAGACGATGAATTTTACAATCCAACGGGGTCGCTAATTATTAAGTGCCTGATAGCCCATCCATTCTTTAATGCCTGAGGGTCCCCCATTCTCGAGTGCCTGAGAGCTTCCCTATCCTTTAGTGCCTGAGGGCTCGCCATTCTTGAGTACCCAAGCACCGCGGTATATATTAAGACGGCCTTGGTTGTACGCCCGTAGCGACATAACATAGTATGGAAGTAACGAGTCCTCAAAATTTAACTCTAAGTGCCAATAGAAGACTCTTTTAGACTCTCTCATTTGTATTACTGTTGACTCGCTGCAAACCACGACTAGAAGTAGGGTGGTTTTTAGGGTTCCGTAGCCAAAATGGCAAAAATGGAACCCTTATAGATTCGTCATGTCTGTCTGTATGTCTGTCTGTCTGTCTGTCTGTCTGTCTGTCTGTCTGTCTGTCCGTCCGTAATTCACAGGCATTTTACTCACAAACTATAAGATGTACATTGATGAAATTTGGAGCATAGGTGTCGTGTGTTAACCGCTACTTAGTTTGATAGTTAAATAAAAAATATATATATTTCTAGGGGGGGCACTCCATACATGTAACCGAAACTGAAAAAAAAATCAGCAAATATCACGGTGTGGCACATATTTCGACAGTACTTTTAAAAACACTGAGGTTTCTAAAAAAAAAATGATTTAGTGAATATTTTCCGAAATATTCGCTACGAAAGTAGCAAAAATTGTGTCCCCCCTATCTATTTTCTAAACGGTCAGTTCAAACAATCTGAAAAAAATTACAAATATAAAGCATAATAAATACTTCCAACGAAAATTGTTTTCAACATGATCGGACATACCGTTTTTAAGTTATTGCCAAAAAACTGCGCTTCTCAGCAAAAGGACGTAAGTGCCGGGGAGATACGCTCTTTTGTTAGTGTTTTTTTTTTCATATCGTATTTTTTTTCATCCGTAGTGTATTTTTTTGTATAAACGGCTGCGGAACCCTTCATGGGCGAGTCCAACTCGCACTTGGCTGCTATTTTGTATTTCAACTTGTCTTAATTTCTAGTGGCATTAACAATTTGCCTCACATTCCTCAGGTGCTGCTACTAGGCATAGCGCTGGAGCGTCTCGGGGACGCGCGAGCCGATGCAGCGTATGCGCGGGCGGCCGCTTTAGCGCCTGTGGACGCGCTGGTGCGTCTCAACAGAGCTGGTAGACTCGCGCGCTCCGGGAACACCGCCCAGGCGGTCGAGGAGGCTGGAGCCGTGGTCCAGTTGCTGCAAAGGGAGGAGAAGCCTGACGCGCAGGTAGGCTATCTTTCTGAAGAATACACAAGTGTACCTACGCTGCTGCCTTCACCAGCATAGCTCCGTAGCTATGCCCGTGTTACTCGCACTAGTTGATCTCACACGGGCAAGTGCTTCTGGAAGACTACCCAGGCGGTCGAGGAGGCTGGAGCCGTGGTCCAGTTGCTCCAGCGGAAGGAGAAGCACAACGCGTACGTAAGCTATCTTTCTGAAGAAATACGCAAGTGTACCTACTACCACAGACTACTTTACTAAATACATGAGTTCATCTGAACCGGGCCGGCGCTCTAGGAACACCGCCCAGGCTGTCGAAAAGACATACCGCCGGTTGGACGTGCTAGTGTTTATTTAATTACATGTTTTATATATTGTATATGTATATAATTTGTTAAGTCTATTTACGGTAACTGACCACTGATGCCTGCAATAAATAATTTGAATAAAGGTCAAAATACTAACCAAAGATAACTGGTTCGCAGTTGAGCAGTTCTCTAGCGACGTTGCTGGCTCTCCTTCGTAACGTCGGCGTCCAACTGGCAGGCCTGCCGGACCTGCCGCCGGCCAGCACGCCGGAAGACTTGCCGGACGACAAGACTGATGACGAAGTCTAGCGATTCAGGATGCGGGGTATGTCTAAGTGTAAAGTTATTTGGTCCTGCTGGCAGGCCCGCCGGCCTGCCACCGGCTAGCTCGCCGGATGACGTTTCGGTCGACATGACTGGTGATGAAGTCCCGTGTAATACAATACTAACTGATACAATGCCAATATCAGCTGTTTTCTTGCAAGGAAATACATTTTAATGTATGAAATTGGCCATGTGACACTAAACTTATTAAGTCCAGGATAGAAAATAGGTGTTTAAGACAGAAAGGTGTACTTTTACGTTGAAGTTAGTACAACGAGGTGCAAATATTGAGCGGATCTAACAGAATTTAAACAAGTGGAACGCTCCTTGCGGGGAGTTTAGCGGGGAGTTGCAGGGTTAAAAAGTAAATTGTAAAGAAGAGCAAGGACGTGAGAGTTACGACGAGACAACTTACTAGCCTCTTTATGCCACATGTTTGCGATACAATGTACCGAATCCACTTTAGTTTCTTACCGTTCCATGTGTATAGGCAATTTCACTTTATCGTTTACCATAAAATTCCATTGCAAATCGAAGTTACCATGAGAATTTTCGTCCTGCTTTTCGCTGTAGTGTGCATTTTTATTGAGGCAAGTTTTTTTATGTATTTTTCATATCTTGTGAAGGTTATCTATAGATAATACGATGAAGTCCAAAACATATGTAATATCCATGCACAATCAACTCCTATGAAAATCGGAAACTCTATACTCGAAGTTGTAGACGAACTTTAGGACAAACCATCCAATTAGGAAGGTCCAACTTGGAGTATGAGCTCAATCGACAAATTTAAATCGGCTGGGCTGCTTTTGTGCAATATCTTTTCGTCCAACATCCCACAGTGTCTCAAAACGAAAATCATCAACCAGTGTGTGTTGCCAGATGATATACGACACTAAAACGTGTCCGCTTAGTATGGGCATTATAAAGAGGCTCAAGGTAGCACAAAGTCGGCCAATGGGCGTCTTTCGACTAATTTTGATTATAATGATACTTATTATAAAATCTTGTTCAATGTATGGATCGGAATGTTGAGGTACAAAGGTGACGGATGAAAGGACATTGCATGTCACGGACATGAGAATTCTGAGATGAATGAGTAGAGAGACAAGAATCCGATCCATTGAAGGAATGAGTATATAGAGTATAATAAGAGGAAGCCTGAAAGTAGCCCCCGTAGTCGATAAGATGAGAGTACATCGCCTACTGTGGTTTGGTCATGTTGTGCGGAGGGATGAGACTCATGTGACAAGAAGGGTATTAGATATGCATGTGGAAGGATGTAAGAGAAGGGGTAGGTCGAGGAAAACGTGGATGGATTGCGTGGGAGACGACATGAACAGGAAGGATGTGAGTGACGAGATGACGGGTGATAAAGAGATATTGAAGAAAAAACATGCTGCGCTGACCCCAAGTAAATGGGATAAGGACAAGCGAATGATGATATTTAATGGTCGGGGTCATTATTCCAAAAAAATCGAAGTACGATCTGCTTAAAATGTATGTATGGCATTGATAAGTGTCGCCAGCATTCTTTCGGACGGTACACTGTTGTTTTATAAATTTGCCAGGGGTAACCATAGGTCCATATAGGCATGGGGAAACTACCCACCTGTGTAACCAAAACCCTTTTAATTGACATGGCCAAAACCCAGTGCACGTCACTGGTTGTATAGAATAAAGTATAGGATAATAAAATCCAATAACAGCAGCTGGATAATAGTTGCGTTTATAGTCCGATATAAAAGATAAAGCACCCGTCACTTTCTGACAACAAGAGTGCGAGCGAGATGGATGCCTTATCATATAATTATCACGCGATAAATGTAACTATCATACCTTCGCAGGTGACTGTACCCACAACAGAAGGTTCTGGAAACTTCTTATTAGTTTACAGAGCTTTTTACCTGGATTCTGCAAGAAGCCGATCTTTAAGTACCATTCTTATAAGAATGGTACTTAAAGATCGGCAACGTATGGCCAGCTCCTCTGGTGTTGCACATATCCCTGAGCAATAATGACTAACTTCCCATCGGATGCTGGAAAACACGTATTTTTAGGGTTCCGTACTTAAAAGGGTAAAACGGGACCCTATTACTAAGACTTTACTGTCCGTCTGTAGCTGTCTGTCTGTCACCAGGCTCTGTATATCATGAACCGTGATAGCTAGACAATTGAAATTTTGACAAATGATGTATTACTGTTGCCGATATAACAACAAATGCTAAAAACAATATAATTTTATGTCTCTCTGTCTATATCAGAAACCATATAAAATGATCGAGCACCGCGTACATTTTGCTTAGCAGTAGGGCTCTGCTGACACTGGATTTTCGTAAATACGGCCATTTGTAGCGAATATTTTATACGGCACACTCGGTGCGCTAGTCCGACTCGCACTTGGCCGGTTTTTCAAATAGGATTTTATTATTTGTTGTTATAACTGCATTCTCAAATCAAATCAAACGAAATTATTTTTTATTCAAGTAGGCCTAGTTACAAGCACTTTCAAAATGTCAGTTACAAGAGAGTGAATGTTTGCTGGGAGAAATACAATATGATCCAACATTTGCTGCAAGGATTAGGGAAACCCAGAAAAACCTAATCAGATCATTTAACTTAAGTGTAATATTATTGATAAAATCACCATTTTTAAAATTAAAATAATCAATAAGATAAATCCCAAAAGGATTGTCAATAAAAAATAAATAATCTAGAATGTGTCTAGAATAAAATTCTAAATGTCAGAGTATATAAAACAAGTAAGATTAAAATAATAACAATACCTTAGATATTCGTTAAAATAATTATTCATATACCTACATGACGCTATAATTTACATTAATCCCACGCGGCTTCATCATTCATGTAGTCTTTAGAAAATACTTTGTAATTTTTAATTTAATTTTCGTTTCACAATATTTTTGAATTTACCAATAGACAACTCAGTTATGCTGCTAGGAAGTTTATTATAAAATCTCACACAGTTACCCATGAATGATCTCCTTATTTTATGGAGCCTAGTAGCAGGCACTGCGAGCTTATGCTTATTTCTAGTATTAATATTATGTATATCACAGTTCTTCTTACATACATAATATTCTCATAAATGTATTGACAATGCACTGTCATTATATTAATGTGCTTAAACTTATCTCTAAGCGAGTCTCTATAGTTCATTTTATATATCGCACGAACAGCCCGCTTCTGCAGAACAAATATAGTATTAATGTCGGAAGCACTGCCCCATAGTAAGATGCCATACGACATAATACTGTGGAAATAACTGAAATACACTAATCGAGCCGTTATCACGTCTGTTAATTGACGAATCTTACTTACTGCAAAAGCTGCAGAATTCAGTCTATTCTAGCTTAGAATCTAATGTTATACCGAGAAAGACTGTACTATTAACTAGTTCCAGTTCCTCACCTTTAACCATAACGCTTGCTTGCTCGTGTTTTACGTTACTCGTGACAAACTTAACACATAAATGTGGTATTTTTCTCATTCAACAATAAATTATTTACATTAAACCAATTTACTACTTCACAGATAGCATTGTTTACGTCATTGTAGGATCGTTGATTTCGTACGACTTTGAAAATTAGAGACGTATCATCTGCAAACAAAACTATCTCATGGTGGGTCTTTACGAGGTGTGGCAAGTCGTTTATATAGATAAGGAACAGGAAAGGTCCCAATATTGATCTCTGCGGCACACCCATAGAGACTAATGACCCCAGTGAACGCTTTCCATTCACGTCAACCGTTTGTATTCTACCATTTAAATAAGACTCTAATAAATTTAGTGCTGATCCTTTAACTCCGTAGTGGTGTAGCTTCCTGATCAATGTCTCATGATTAACGCAATCGAAGGCCTTAGATAAGTCACAGAAGATGCCTAAAGCATCTCGCGATTCCTCCCAGGCATCGAAAATGTGTTTTACGAGCTCAACTCCGGCGTTGGATGTCGAGCGGCCCCGCGTAAAACCGAATTGCTTACTATGCATCAAATTATTCAAATTAAAATGTTTTAACAATTGATATAGAGTTAGCTTTTCAAAAAATTTACTAAATGTAGGTAGTACAGATATTGGTCTAAAGCTAGTGGGGTCAGAGGAACTACCTGATTTAAATAAAGGAGTTATTTTGCTATGTTTCATCAGATCGGGACACTCACCGCAGTCAACACTGTTATTGAATATATCTGCCAAGTCAGGCGCTATTACTTCTATTAGGGATTTGACAGCATGGACTGAGACCCCCCATAGGTCATTGGTTTTTTTGACATTAATTGATTGAAGTCTTTACTACATTCTGGGACGTTTTCTTTTAACAACAAAACGGCAGACGAAGGTGATGAATTTAAACACTTTGTTGTGGATACTGGTATATCGGTGAAGAAATTTTCAAATTCTGTTGCTACATCTAAACTAGAATCTATAATTTTGCCATCAATTTTTACTTTCTGTGAAAATTTAATAGATAAATAAATATCAGGGATCGTGAAAAAACTTACGAACGACTTAATATCGTCAGTACTTTGAAAAGACACTCGGTATGTACTCGGTACATTGGCGGTTGGTACTTTCCCCTGTTTGCCGTCGATATAGACCTATACTGTATTCGCGTTAAGAAAATAGTGACTTATTGTTGTCACTCAGCTTAGCCACGCCCTTTGACCAATTAGATCATAGTAAATGAGAAAGCCGTGTTCACATTGACCAGTTGAAGTAAGCCCTTCACACAGTACAGACGTATCTTATGTCAATTTTAAAAATGGATGAATGGATTTAGAAATGTAAAACGAGTGATTTATAATGTTCTTAAGTACTTTAAACAGCGTGGTTCTCAAAACTTGACTATAGTACAGTAGTGAAAACGGCTAATGCATGCAGTGTATCTGAAAATACTGTTTATTAGTACGAAACGAATACTCTAAAATCAATCATCCATAACTATATTTAAAAATTATGTTTAATAATAAGATTGCTTTTATGAAATAAATAGTTTCATTTTATACACAACTATGACTACGCCTTTAGTCTGCAGTTGCAGTGATGAGTCGCCATTTTCTTAACGCGAATGCACTATGGTGACATACCTACGTCGTTTTTCCTGAAGTTGTTTAGAGAGATAAGTTTCTTCAAAGTAGTGACGATGTGCATTTTAATCCTTCTAGAATGACGCCGGAAAAGAGGAGAGGGCCGCAGGAGATCTCTCCGCTAAGCTACTAGTGCTGCCACCTCTCGTCGTTGGGTATGAAGAGTTGTTACTCAAGACCACGAGGCCAGAGAAGTTCACGTTGAAGTTCGACGGCAACTTCGTGTTACCAAACAAGCTGGTCGCTGAGCTGAATTGGAATCACGAAGATAAAGGCAACGGTTTGAAGAGTCTGGTGCAACTTGGTTTGCTGCAGCGTATGCTACAAGGCAGGGGCTAGTAATGGGAATATAAATTCCAAATATCGGCCGGCTCTATAAGTAGTCTGATTTTTAATTTCACGGAATTTATGTAAATAAAGTGTTGTAAGTAATCGATAAAACCGCCAAGTGCGAGAAGGACCTCGGTGCACCGAGGGTTCCGGAGAAAATATACGCTACAAACGGCCGTATCTATGAAAAATCAGTATTAGCAGAGCCCTATCCTAAACAAAATGTAAGCGGTGTTCGATCATTTTAAATTGGTAACTAACATAGATAAACAGACGTAAAATTATTTTTAGTATTTGTTGTTATAGCGGGAACAGAAATACATCATCTGTGAAATTTCAAGTGTCTAGCTATCACGGTTCATGAGATACAGCCTGTTGACAGACGGACAGACAGACAGACAGATGGACGGACAAACGAACAGCGGAGTCGTTTTACCCTTTGGGTATGGAACTCTAAAAACAGCTGCAGGATTGGAGATATTTGTAATTTCCACGTGTACAATTATAAGGAAAAAACAATGGAACTTGGGCAAGGGTAACTTTTACAATTACATAAAAGGTTTTGGTGCGGTAGTTTACAAGGAAAAGAAATTTTAGGCATAATTTATTTATCGCACTGGTATCACTGTTACGATACACCTGGCCCCTATTTCACAATCGTGACAATTGTCAGGTGACAACGACAATTTTATGTTCACGGCAATCCCCACAAGCTCGATACATTATACTGGGCACGCAATGTACGTGAAATTAATGCTGTCACCCGACATTTGTCACGATTGTGAAATAGGGGCCTGGATGATAAAGTTACGGTTCGCTTGCTAAACAAAGCTAGTTGCACTGGAGCATGCAACGGGGCATCTTAGAGATGGTGATGTGGGTAGCAGAAGGTAAAAGTATGTAAAATCGGATATCTATTGTTTTTAAAACAGATAGCAAAAGCACCAGGGGACAAACAGACTCGTATCTAAAGCAATTGTATATTTTGTTTAATAGGTATAAAATTACAAATTATTGATTACGTACTATGAAATAGACGAGTCCGTGCCTTAAGGGCCTGCATCGTCTTGGCGCTGAATAGATTATATATAGTCAAAAAACACATATCTGAAAACCCGCCTGTTTCATATACTAGATTTGACAAAAAAACACTAATAAATAGCACCCCCTTAATAATAAATTATGACAATTCACTTTTAAAAGGCTTCTTAAGTTAAGTTCCTGTTGGGGATTGGTGAAGGGCGCTGGGTAATTATATGGTAAATTGTAATATAGTTTGTAAAAATAATTTAAAAACAGTAAATATACATAATATATTGTTGCTACGCCTTGGATACCTGTATCTATTTAACATTAAGTTGTACTTGATTGCATTAAATTGAATTTAAAATAAGTGCGTTTTACCAGTTGTATACCTACCCTACAATTTGAGTAAAACCACGCTTTCTTCTCAATGTTCACCTATCCCATTGGATATTGATTTGCGCATCGATCATCGTAGAACCCTGTCGCAGTAAGGTGATGATATGATTCGAGTTTGATCGAGTAACGTTGGCTTGTCATTGCAACAGGGTTGTACAGTGATTCGCGAACCAATTTCCTTTAATGCTCTATACGATAAATAGAGGTGTTTTTAAAAATTGAGCTGAGCCAATTTTCTACAAGGTATGTTTATTCAAAAGCTATTTCGAGAAATAGATTTAATAAACCGCTTGCAGTTATTAGATTTCATTAATATGATTTCTGGGATAAGTTACTCGTGTTTTTAATTTTGACTCTTATTTTGTCCTTACCAAACCCTAGTACAGACGTCAGTCAGTACTCAGTAGTGACGTCTCTTTAAATATCTCTTAGGCAATAAAACTTAAACGCATCAAAATGTTAAACGTATCAAATTAGTACCTTAACTTATCCCAATGTTTCCACTTTTTTACTTTTTATAAAGAGATCTGTTATTTCATAGTTTGATAGTTTAAAGATAAAAAAAAAAAACAATTAGCAGTTGTGCATGGAGTGCTGCCATCTAACGGATTGGTGAAGTGGAACTGTTGAAACCTTCTGTGAATTCAGTACTAGACTTGAGATTTCTATCATTTCACTGAACGTGTCTAGTGAAATGATAAACGAGTTGACTGTGCGAGTGCGTTTCGTCAACTCACTGACGTGTTTCGGGGATTTCATCAAATCACTAAAGAAATCTGGTGAAACGAAAAAACGAGTTGCCTTTTTTGGCCGATTCAGGCCGAAACAGATTCAGGTATTTGATCAAATGACTGATTCTTTTCTAGATATAAAAGTGTTTTTTGAAAATATCTTCAATGCGCAGACATTTAATTTTTACAACTTTATAATAGTAGTATAGATTTCCGAAGCACTAAGTAAGTCTGAGGGGTTACTCCGAATTTCGAAATTCGAAGTTCGTAACGTGCCACCCCATTTCGCTCTCATGTTAAGCTGTATTTGAGTGAGCGGGATGGCGCCATACGAACTTCGTTTTCGGTTATCGGAGTAGCCCCTCTGTACTTACATTACATTGCATTACTGTTTCGTGATATTTTTATCTTTATGTACTTATTACACATTTCGATTACCTATAACGCTATTGTTTAAAAATATCTGCGATAGGCAATTTCATTTAAATGTAGGAAATAAAATATCGAAAAGTTAAGGACATTAAGATGCTTATGACTAGCAGTGAACTTACGTATGCTAAAAGAGGAACAGATTAATTTATAAAAAACTTTATCTACAAGTACGTATAAGAAATAAATTTATTAAAAATATTTTCACGTGTTCTTTTTTTTAAATATGTGCACTTATTTTTTCTAACAATTCTGCTAGTTTCTTAAGTCTGTAACGCGTTCTTACCACTCAAGCAACGCACCGTCAACGTCTCACTGGATTCTCAAAAGACGTGGCAAACAGTAAAAATGATTTAAAAAGAACTTACTTTAAAAGTGACGAAATCGATTCTATTCGTGATTGTGAATAAACTTATTTCAGGTTTTACGTACTTGAAGTTACACCGTGTATAACCAGTGGAAATAAAATTACGATGAGAACTTTTATCTTAGTGTTGTCTTTGGTCTACTTCGGAAATGGACAAAGTAGCATGGAGGGGAATAGCGTAAGCACCTTGCTATTCTATAATTTTAAATAAATAAAATAAATATTACAGGACATTTTTTACACAAATCCAACTAGTCCCATGGTAAGCTCAATAAGACTTGTGCTATCGGTACTAGACTAGACGAACGATCTATTTAATAGATAAATTTACGTATATCGCAAACATTCAAGACTCAGGAACAAATATTTATGCTCATCACACAAATATTTGCCCTTACCGGGACTACCCAGGACCTTCAGCTTCGCAGGCAACGTTTTGCTTGCGAAGCTGAAGGTCCAGGGTAGCTCATAACTCTCACTGAGCTAAACCGGTCGTCAAATTTTAAAAGATCAATTCTTGTATATCTGAATGTGGCTCCGAAATGTTTCAACTGCTGTTCCCGTTTATGAGAGACTTTTTTTATAGAATCTGATTTAGAACTGGATAGCTCTGGATTCCTTACCAGTAATCCGATTCTCTGAGGGGAGCGCAATCCCACAAACGGGAATGCCAGCCGCAGCCACTTAAAGTTGGGGTGGGACACAGTGCGTAAGGAACAAAAACTACAGAGCGGCACACCAAATAACAAATCCAAGGTCGCTGGAGTCCGCTGGATGCGAGCGGCGCAGGACCGATTTGGTGTTGTTCTTTAGGCGCCTATGGACTTGTTTTGGCTGATGCTGATAATGATCACGTCCCTTAACCTTTTGAGTGCTATCGTCGGGAAATCATTTCATCGAGAATTCGTGGCACTGACGTCAGCGTCGGCATATTCCGATCAAATTTCACAAAGACTCCGAATATAATATCAACACCTTGTTCTGCAATCACTATTACATTTTTAAGGTTCATCTAATTTCATTGCTGCGGCGTCTGGGTCTCGTCGTATTACTTAGCTTCTTGGCAGTCAAAACGATAATATTTCCAGGATGATAACTTATCTGCTGGGACTACTGAGCCAGCTCCTTGCGAGAATGGCCTCAATGCTGAACTGCTAGTTCTGCCCCCTGTTGTACTTGGCTACGATGGAGACGACTCAAACGACATTGAATCCGAGGAGACCACTACGCTAGATCCTGAAGAGGTAAAGAAGGAAGAAGAGAAAAAGGAAATTCAACGCTTGCTGGAGAAACTTAATAAATACACACTCAAGTTCGAAGGTAACTTCGATTTACCGGAAAATCTTCAACATGGAACAACTTGGCACAGAGACGATACAAGGAGAGGAAAAATGGCAGATGGCTTTGAGAATCTGTTGAGACTCGGTCTAGTCCAAAATATGCTGCAGAGTACTAGTCCGAATTCTGGCAACGCGAGGTTCAAAGCTACGCCTCAAGGATTTGCGGGAATGCGGCCTGTCCAGAACTTTGTTTGAATTCATAATAAATAAGATGTATGTAAGCACTTCCCAGGTAGCACACAAGCTGTGGTGGGTGCGGCGAATGTGGGGCGGAGCAATGCTGCTCACAGCCGGTAGCTAGGGCAGATGGGTTAGTTTTAAACATCCCATAATTAGGCGCATGGTGTGGTTTAAGGATTGGTTACACGGCCATTATACAGCCAGTTTTAACGTTATAACTGTTATTAGGACTGTATAAGCTCTTATACAGCTTCTGTGCTACTTGGGTTTATTGTATAGTCAGCTGCACAAAGATATACACGACTAGTCTGTTCACAAATGTCTTCGCAAAATTCAATTTTTTATTCTGCACTAGAAGGGCATCTTCTAGTGCAGAATAACTTCGTTCGCGGAGGAGAAAAACTCATAACCCCCTCTTTTTTTCTTCAACGTAGCCTGGTACAAAGTATCCTATATAATCATCCAAACACACAAAAAAATTCTCGATTCAGTTATCTCGAAATAATCCGTTTCCACCCTTTTCTTTTTATGTATCTTCAATGTACATACATACATTTTATTCTTACAACTTCATAATACTATAGAAGTATTAAGCCTCATCGGCACTTTCACACGTCTGATTTAACAATGAACATATTTACAATCTAGATAATGTAATTATTAGTTAATAACAATATTAATGCAACAGACAAATACCTGGGCACACTTTACAGCGAGATGTATATTGTCTCCAAGTCGATTAGATTACATAACATAACCTATACCTACTTTCAGAGATTTTAAAGGTCTCTAGGCGTCAAAAATAAAGTAAAAAGGAATAGTTGTAAATACCAAAATAAAGCTTATAAATACTAAGTTTAATGGATATGTAGAGAGCTTTCTAATACCCGTCAATGAGTTGAGAGAAGATATTTTTGAACGGGCTAATCTTGTACCTATATCCTTTTGCAGCTGACTGTATATTATCATTTTGAAATTTACATTATTAATTCTTATAAGTTGTTCTGTCTTTTGTTTGAAGCGAATTAAATATCCCGGTTCCCATTATTGTCCCATTAGATGGCACCTTCAACCTTAATGCTTAGCAATAGAGGTGTCAATCAGGGTGTCAATTCTTGGAATCAAGCTGTAGAGCTTTGCAACGTTTACCCTATAGCTCGGCAATAAACTAAATAATACTTTCTGTTTCTGCGATTATTACTCATTTATAAAACAATTTAAACGGATTATTTCGCGTATTGTCAACTGTCGAACCGTGAACACGAAAGCTGAAAAACTTCCGAAACGTCGGGAAATCATATGAAATAATATACACAATAGAATCAGCTTAAATTGTTTTATTTAATAAAACTAAATGCTCAAAGTTTTTGTTCACATACACAGTGTCCGTGAGGAACCCGAAATTAACCATGTATTCCTTAGGTTATTAGGAGAAAAAAATGTTATATGATGAACCCTAGTCAAATTCGGCTTAGTTTTGAAGACATTATCAATTTTCATGTAAACTATTTATTGTGATTACTAAAGTGCTTTAAGCCCTTTTTGATTGCGACGTTGCCACGTTACCAAGTTTTGCTTCCCTTTTGACAGACATGAAACGAGCAGTTATTACCACTCAGTAAAGTCATCCTATTTAGGAAAAAAAAATCGTTACCATTTTATTAAAAGGGATAATTTTCATAAGTGAATACAAGTAAAATACAACAATCGACAAAACCAAGTAGATATGTATTTTTTTGCTGAATTTGACTTGGGTGCATATAACATTTTTTACTCTTAATGACCTCAGGAATGCGTGGTTATTTTTTTGACATTCCTAGCGGGCACTGTGTATTATACCTACAACATGTATACATTTTGGTATAAAAACTTGTTCATGCAACATGGAATGGCTCAATAGTAATAAAATAAAACACATTTCAGTTTTCAATTATTTATATTTTATATTGAAATTATCACCTTCGTACCATTACTGAGGGTGTCAACGTTATACGTACAACACGGTTACAAAAGATAATCGACACTGAGCACAGTACAAATAAGGTTGGAGTTTGAACGGCAGCCGGCCTGGCACAATGGACTCGCCTGAAGGCACTTAAGGTCAATTTGGCGTTATAAATGGGCAAGTCGACTTTTTATATGAATTTCACATTACATTTTAATTAAACAGGACAGTGGCATGTAGGTATATCACTTATTTATTATTGTGTTCCACAAATAAATAATATATTGATGAATAGAGATTTTTTTGTCAAGGCATTCTAGTTTAATTTCAATCAGATACAATAAATACTAGACTGGGCTATAGTGCCGACACTTTGGAGCTATGTCCTCACTGTATTTTTGCAGTTTTTTTTTAAAACATCATTATCCCTTTTCAAAGTTGTAACTAAATGGAGTATTCTCCCAACATTCCAGACATTTGAAAACCTGTCTTTAACACTATAAATAAACTTTTGGGCACAGGCCGGCTAAGGCGAAATTATTGCTTCTACATTACAGTCATTTCACGAATAAGTACAAAATGTACCACTTGCATTCAGTATGGTTTACATTCAGACTGCTCAAACAATTGTGATATATAAAAAACAATATACCATTTGAATTTAGTACAATAAATTAGACTGATCAACTCAAATTCTACTACTTGCATTTAGTATCGTTTAGACAGGCTAATCAAAACGGCACCACTTGCATTTAGTATCGTTTAGACTGGCTAATCAATACAGTTGTTAATTGCATTTAGTATCGTTTAGACTGGCTAATCAACACGGTACCACTTGCATTTAGTATCGTTTAGACTGGCGAATCAATACGGTATCACTTGTATTTAATATCGTTTAGACTGGCTAATCAATAGGGTACCACTTGCATTTAGTATCGTTTAGACTGACTAATCAATACGGTTGTCAATTGCATTTAGTATCGTTTAGACAGGCTAATCAATACGGTACCACTTGCATTTAGTATCGTTTATACTGACTAATCAATACGGTTGTCAATTGCATTTAGTATCGTTTAGACTGGCTAATCAATACGGTACCACATGCATTTAGTACCACAGCCTATACTTGTCTACTATTAATGTAGGTACCGCTCGAATCTAGTACGGTGTGTTATGATTTATGATCGTCTTTTAATTCAGTAGAGGAGTTATTCGAACAGCTGTGGGAAAGTAAATAATTTGAAATATGTAAAGTATTTTTTTCTTTTTTACCGATAAGCTTTTGCCCTTTAGTATGGGTTATTTGTTTTTTTTTATGACGCAGTCAGATGCAATTAGGAACATTAAGTCTCCCAGAGGTATACTTTTTATATTTTTACGCCATACGTTTCATTTTTATATCGTATCGGTTTGTACATACATTTTTTTAAAACATGTATGTGACATTTGTTCACTGCAATATACTGTATCAATTTTTACTTTGGTTTGGTTGATTTTTGTAAGTCATGACATTCACATAACTTTTTAATTTTTCTTGCTAATATGTACAGACCAAAGTAAAAATGTATACAGTCGACTGTCGTAAACAAATGTAATTTCCAGGATTAAATAAAACAATATTTAAGTAATAATATGTCATAAAAATAAAACCTTCGTAGATTTTGAGTCTACATAACGTGTACTATAATATATACATATGTATATATATAGGTATATGTGAACACGTCTGGGAAATTTAATGTAATATTGAATTGTCTCCGAACATTAAAAAAAATATCAGTTGAAATATCACATTGACTTTTTCTATTTTGCAAAAGGGGGGTTCAAGCTACAAAATTATACTGATAAGTTAGATCGTGCCAA
Source organism: Hedya salicella (assembly GCA_905404275.2). Classification (NCBI taxonomy): domain Eukaryota; kingdom Metazoa; phylum Arthropoda; class Insecta; order Lepidoptera; family Tortricidae; genus Hedya; species Hedya salicella. The sequence continues at coordinate 4,878,343 of FR990112.1, read as the reverse complement.
TTACTCAATTAATTATCGAAGTATCCAAACATTCAGCGCTCTAACTTAAGACTTTATCAATATCTTTATTTACAATAATTATAAAAACAAATTCAGAGACAGTCATGTGTGGTGCGACTATTTTCTTATTTGACACATTAAAAGGTTGGCAAGCGTCGTACCGTTAAGTTAACAGTGTCTTTTGCTCAACCCTGGCAACACCACAAAAAGTACAAAATTCCCCGTTTTTATCCTTACGCACTATTACCAATTCATACTAATATTTGAACACTATCCGAATGTCTATTTAAACATTAAACATCTATCTTTATAAATGCACTTCTTGTTAGTTTATCTACGCTAAGTTACAGTGAAAGTTACAAGTCATAATAAAGAAAAACAAATATCTATGCTTTGACGCCGAAGTAAAAAAATATGGGAAATTTACTGGCTGAACATTATTAGACCAATAAAAAAAGAAATAACGGTAAATAGTTAAAAAATTAGGTGAAAAACTGCCATTCAAATATCGAACCATATTTCTATTATGTCCGGCCAGTCACCGATCATATTTAACTATTTGAATATGGAACTATACGGCTACAAAAATTCAAAATAAAACACCAGAGAGAAGAAAAGAGTATAGTGGACGCTCACTGAAGGGAGAATGGCAATGGTTATTTCACACTTTTGGACTTACTTTAATATTTCTTTGGTGTTGTGTCATATTTAATGATTGATTCCATCACGGACGCTATACGACGGCGAACTATACTATCCTAGATCTGTGCAAACATCCTAACATATATTGATAAACTATAAGAAATACTGATCAGAGTATTCTTGAATAATTTACATTTTACAGATCAGAAAAATAAATTGTTCGCACAAACCGAAAGAAACTATAGGTACATACCTCCGATCTCTAAGCTTACCTATATTTACACCAACTAAGTCTATTTACACAAAATGGAATCATTGAGATCATTATAATATTTACTTACATTAAAATGACATTTCTGAGGTCTATTATCTATGCGTTAAATAAAATAATACTTTACGTTAGACTGGTTTGGTACTCAGTGTTACCATGTATGAGGTATTGATGTTTACCTAACCGGTAAAAATACGTTGTCTATGGCAACAAACATAGACAAGAGACGCGGCGCTGTATTGCACGAATTTAAACAAAATAAAAACAAAAACATAAATGGAACGATTGCACTTTAAAAACATATGTAAACAGCGTTGAAATACTGGCAGCCGTACGGATTTTTATAAATGTAACAGAAAAACTGTAGAAGAACGAATGCCGCGGTGATTTTTAATGTAATGTAAAATTGGCAGTTCAGTGTTCCTAAAAATAATAAAGTTTACCCTTCATTAAGCCGCTTCATTCGTTCCACTTCAGTGCATTAAACAAAAACTTATTTTAATCAACAAATTGTAAGTCTCAGCCATTCCGCAATTGAGATCCGACGTCATACTTGAAAAAAAAAACTAACATGCGATTTAACCATTACGTCAAATCAAATCTCATAGTTCTAGTTTAGAGTCGGCAGCCATGGAAACTGTTTTAGTTCCCGAAAAATCATTAGCAGCTGTTAAGCAGCGTTGTAGCATAAGTGCTTCTGGTGAAATTTGAATGTTGTGCCCCAATAGCCTGAGCCCCAGCAGCTCGTATGCTGTGAGTAGACATAATGCGCCTCTGTGAAGGTTGCCGCCATCTGACCAGCTCATCTACGACGCTGCTGTTATGCATGGTTTAAACGAAGCCAACGCTAGCTTAGTTTTGCCCTCTTATGAATAGTTGTACAAGCCGAGCGAATGCTGGCGTGATTAGAGTGCCCGTCTATTTTTCAAGCCAGTCTTGCTTTGTAGGACACACGCCAGCACACTAGCTTCGTGTAAACCATACTTTAAGCAAACCTATCTGAGCTCTGCTTTTAGCGGGATGGGTGGTAATAATCTTTCGAGAAGTATTATGTTCAGCTAATCTGCCATGTTTGGGTTCAGCCAAACCGCTCTTTCACGAGGAACATCAGCTTCTTCTTGCCCTTGTACTTGAGTTTGATCTCTTGCAGGAGAGCTGCGAACTGGTGAGGGCCATCGTGCGCAAGCGCGAACGTGTCCCTGGCTTTACCTGTGAAGGAATTAGGTGTTTTGTTAAAAATTTAATCCTATTTAATAGACTCGGAAGTTAACGCTTGGCGGTATGGTTTACAAAGCAAAGCAAAGATTTGTGAAAGGTAAAAAAATGGTACCTTCGTTGTTATATGACAGAATGACAAACCAACAAGTCATACGAAACTCTTAAGGTAGTGTGAGAGCAAGTATTTGTGACTCGGCTAGCTAGCGGATTAAAACTTAGTGCGTCGGAAACTTAATATGTTGGAATGTATAACGCAAGAACTTACACATACTCATACAATTTGATTTGATTGTATTTTTTCACTTCTCCTAGCGAGACTAAAATAGAACATTTAACCCCTAGGGTGTAAAAGAAACCCATATAATCCCATACAAATTTCTATGACACTGAAAAAAAAATCTTGCGACCAGCTACATACTCCTTACAAATAATTAAAAACAAACAAACCAACCTGATCAGATTGGCCAAACTTTCTGATAGAATTGCTCATAATTTTTATTTTTTCATGAAATATATAATTTTAATGTTAAGTAATTTTTATTTTCTCGCAGGCGAAGTGAAAAGCAGAGTGTTTAACACGTGGCTAAGGGCCATTATGACGCTTAGACATACTTGTCCTCGCTCACTTCGTGAGCTCGTCCAAATAATCACTTCGTGTCATAATGGCTTATTTTAGCCCCTTGTCAAACAATCTACTATTAATTTATAGCATTATGTATCGATAAAAAAGTGCTAAGTATTTTTAAATAAGCAGTTGGCAGAAAAATATACCAGATCGTGTACAGTCTTTAAGAGTTATCATTACCGTTTACTATTTTTAGCGTTCGAGTGTCGTATCTGTTCGTAAGGATAAGTAATCTGTGATTGTAAGGACGCTCACCGAGGAACTCGACGAAGTCCGCGTAGTGCCTGGGCGAGATGTGCGCGAGGCGCGCGTGCGTGGTGGAGGCGTAGGCGCGCAGCGCGGCCTCCAGCAGCGGCCGCAGCGGTGTGGGGGGCCGCGGGGGAGGGGGGCGCGCGCGCGAGCAGCCCGCCGCCGCTACGCAGCAGCGCCGCAGCACGTCCGACTAAGGGGAGATTGGGACTAAGTATCTTCTAATGTCTAGAGCTTACTTCGAGACTCCGAGATGCTATTGGCCCGGCCCAATCGCGCAAAAACATTATCTCATTTCGGTTACGGCGACTAGACTTTACTGTTCTGGCTAATGAATCTCTTGTGAGCTCTCGGGTGGCTGAAATAGCCAAGTTTTGTCACAGATGTGCGGCCATTTTCGCTGCACGTCAGCACCCCACTGACGAAATTCTATTTAATGACCCCAGGCCCCTATTTCACAATCGTGACAATTGGCAGGTTACAACGACAATTTTATGTTCACGGCGGTCCCCGCAAGCTCGATACATCTTCTTATTTTATACTGGGCACGCAATGTACGTGAAATTATCATTGTCACCCGACATTTGTCACGATTGTGAAATAGGGGCCTGGTGGTTGGCTCTTTAGCTCTTCGCACTTATTTTAACAATACAATTTAACACAAGAACGAGAGAGATGGCGTGATACGAACTTTTAATCACGAACGAGTAACCCCTTTGATTATTAATCTATATTTGAAATTTTTAAGTTTCTATAGCTCCGTTCTTCTCTCTTTGTATTGAACTATAGACGACCGGTATGTTAAAATTCGAATTCCGAATTGCAGAGTAGCCATCTTTGATTTTTTATGGATTCCGAGTGTCAGTTATTAGTCAAATTTATATGAGACTGTTGTTTTCATACTTTACTGAACACACAGCAATATAGATATTTAATTTTTTAGTGAGGAGCCGGCAGCCGTACAGCCGGCAGAATGATGGAGTTGTACTTAACGTGCAGTCGACCACAAATTATAATTACAGATCTTTGTAATTGACGCTACTTTTTTAGGAAACTATGTTGACATTAGTGTCAGAAAGCAGTGCCTTTTTATAAAAAGCACCACTGGTATGAAAGTAGGTGGGTAAAGCTCAGGATCGTTAGGTTTCAGTTGACCGTTCCCGTGTCTTCTGAAATTTTGAAGTCCGGTAATAAATTAGAAAGGTGGTGTTCATTTATTATCTAAGACAATTTTAATGTCTTTCTGACACAGCGTCAGCACCTCCAGCACAATTATTAAACGACAAAAATTGTCTATTTCTTTCCTCTCTATACAGTGGGAGAAAGGTGGTGCATGTCGCGCTGTGATGTGTAAAGGTTAAGTGAAACATGTTGTTGTAAAAATTAAGTGTTTGTAGATTCTGAGTTCACATAACATTTATTTAAGAGTCCCCGGCAAGCTCGGCCGAATTTCACCTTCCCATACAAACGGAGTTTCTTTCTCATTTGAAAGCTTCGTATTGGATTGTAACGTAACTATATATATACAATGACATGAGGTATATCTAGGCCTGTAATTAGTGTACATGGCTCCAGTTTATTAAACAAACGAAATACAGCAAAAACAAGTTTTTTTATGATAAACTTAAATTCGCTGTTTTTTTTACTATGATATCTGAAGCTACATAAACTACTTACAGGCCTGCATATACCTTAATTAATTCTAAGTACGAAGTTTCAGAGCAAACTAGCTAGTCGTTTCAAAATGTGAGCGTAACTACGTTTGTATGGAGAACCGAGCTTACCGGGGACTCCAATTGCTCTAGCCCGGCAGGTATGTGATTCCACTTTACACTAAAAGTTGAAAGAGAAACTCACCAGCACAGGAGCGCACTGCACATTCTTAACCAGCAGTGGCAACATGGCTTGCAGCTCCGCGCGGCCCAGGGAGTGCGCCAGGGCCACCGCCCAGTGGATGTCCGCTATCGCCGGGTGGCTGTCCTGTAATCAAAATGTCATCCATTTTACAAACAGAGCTCAATTGGAAAACAACACTAACCTTCCTATGATCATCTATCTTCGTAAGTCCCCACGTACTTGTGCAAGTACAAATTAAAATCGAGTTTTGAACTCTTATGGCATTAAAGAAGGTTCATAATTCAAAAGTGAAAAAATCACTCTGTGTCTTACGAGGGTACACTCTATTATAAAGTTGTAAAAATGAAATATCTGTACATTAAAGACATATTTAAAAAAATCGTTGTTGTGGCTTCATCACGCCAAATCGGCTATACAGATTTCAATTATTTTGGGTAGCTAGGTATCCACAGATGGTTATGATACATTTTACCCGTCTACACTAAAGAAAAAAAGAAAGGTTATAGACTTTTTCCCCTCCGCGAACAAAGCTGCGGGCACTTTCTAGTAGATAAATAATAATAATAATAATAAACTTTTATTTCAGAACACAGGATTCCATAGATATTAGTAACAATTTTTTTACTTAACAACTATGTTAGTAATTATGACTAAATTAAACACTTAACTAAACTATAAACTATAATTTAAGCTAGAGGTCAGTTTGGGGACCATATTTCAACCCCTTTAACCTGACCAATCCAATACCTAAATATAGGGCAATCAGGCCTATCAGCAATCACATTCAGGAGGCTGTTAGAACTCCTTCTCACCCGACCCAGGAGGGAAACGATTTTTTTGCGCATGATTGCTGGAAATCCGTCTGTTCGTGCCTCGCAAAACATTCCCGACGCGCTACATCTCCTGGGCAGCCCCAACAGCATCCTGAATATGTTGTTGTATTGCACTCTGAGTGCGCTGTAGGCTCGCTTCGTGTACCGGATCCATAGGCTACTTGTATAAAAAGCTTGGCAGTATGCTTTAAATAGGGTTATTTTTACCTCATTTGAGCAGCGAGCAAATCTACGGACCAGCATATTTCCACGAACTGCCAGCGCCCTCCTTTCCCGTTCAATATCCTGGTCATCTTTTAAATCACTGGTGATGATATGACCAAGATATTTAAACTTGTCTACCACCTTAAGTGGCGTCCCATTTAGAAGGATGGGGGGTACATGGTAAGGCTTCAGCGTTCCTGCCTTGAACACCATCACCTCACTCTTACGAGGGTTGTATTCCAGACCATGAGATTTGGCGAACGCCTCACAAACGCCCAGCATCTTAGCAAGCGCGCATGCAGCCGGCGCCAGCAGCACCATGTCATCGGCATAACTGATGTTATTGACTGCAATACCGTCTATATAACATCCAGTATGCATGCTGCTGAGGCCGACCAACAGCTCGTTCACGTACAGATTGAACAGTTTGGGAGACGTTAACCCACCCTGCCGCACACCGCACTCAAGCCTGTACTCACACGACAGTCTATCAGCCCATCTTACCTGGATGACTTGATTAGAGTACCAGTATTGGAGTAATCTCACACACTCACTTGGCATCCCTGTTTCCCCTAATTTTTGCCATAAGATGTTATAATCAACTCGATCGAAAGCTTTAGATAAGTCGAGGAAACAGGCATATACAGGTGTTTTTCTCTTCGTATAATACCCGACAGTATGCTTCAGACATAGTATAGCACTTTCCGTGGACAACCCAGTTCTAAAGCCGAACTGAGCGTCATGTATCTGTAGGTGCTTTTCAAGCAGCGAGTCCAGCATACTGTCGAGTATTTTCGCCGCAGTCGTCGCCAAGGAGATGGGTCGATAGTTTGTCTTGTCCGAGAGGTCGCCAGTCTTATTTTTAACAATTGGAATCACTAAATACTTGGATACATAAAAAACACCTAAGACCCAGGAACACACACTTCATCGCACAAACATTTGCCCTGCCTCACACCATCTTCGGACCAAGCTGGAGCCTCACCTGGTTGTAGTGCGGATGCAAGTTCCTCATAGCCAGGGTGCTCCCGCTGGACCTTGGTAGACTGGGAACAGTGTACATCCTTGGACATGCCTTATTAAACAAACACTTATTTACCCTAGGTGTCACTAACAGTCCTCTTTGCAGGGCCTGCATGGAAGCAGAAGAGACAGCCGCACACGTCATTCTCGAACGCCCAGGGGTGGCCAAGTACCGGGCACAATACCTCGGAATTCCCAGAAGCCGTCGGCAACGTCAAGGTAGAGCTTTCTGGTAGAGCTGGGTTGGCAAGAGTAGTGCCACCAACCCCTCACGCAAAATAGGCGCATCAAAGACGTCGAGTTGACAAAAGTGGATGAAGAGGAAGTCTCACCTGGTTGTAGTGCAGATGCAGGTTCCGCATGGCCAGCGTGGCGAGGCGCATGGCGCGCGCGGGCTGGCCGCGCTGCTCCATGTAGCGCGCGACCGCGAACAGCTGGCTGGAGGCCAGCGCTCCGCGAGCCGCCGCCCCGCCCACTGCTGCACATGCAGCCTCGAAGGCTCCGGCTGAACCCTCGCACACTGATAGCGCGCTCAGCGCGCAGCCAGGTGGATCCTGTGGACAAACTTGCTGTTAGCCTACTGATGTGATAGTGCAGTTATAGTGTGATAAATTCCATGTTACATTTACGTGTAGTCCACAACGTATATGCTAGGCCAAACCGATCAAATAAGTAAAAGGTATAATTATATTTTTGGAGGCGTATAACGGTGTAACCCAACCTTAAGTAGGGACAGGAGACGAAAACGATGTTTTCGACGGTTCGATTTATCTATTGGCTAAAAATCGATAGCATATGAAAAGTGGCTGCTTACTACGGGCCTAAAAACGCCCCCCAAAGAACAGATACAAGATACTACAATAGTTAGCAGCCATCATTCCCTGTGAAAATCCTTAACAGCCTTTGTCCAGCAACGGGACGTTTTTCGGCTGAGATGAATGAAGCTATCTTGCAGACTGGCGAAACTGGCATAGAGAACCTATTCAAGGAATTGTATGAAATGTGTTGTGCATTGTGATTTTAATGGCTTCTTCTGTCAAAGACTTATCATTATCAACCAGCCGATTTCTTTTTAACAAGCTTCATATTAGGTTCACTCGTAACTATATCAGTAACTATGTAAACAAATCTTGCAAGTTGAATTTGACCCACTTCCCGGTTTCCGATTGAACTAAAACTTAGTTAGGCGACAGTACAACATTATGACACCATCAAGCAGATCTTATGATGGAGGAATGTGGTCATAGGAACTCTGTTATAGAATAACGCAATCGTACCGAATATGGGCTCTTTAGAATCGGCTTGAAGAGTAGTAGTTTGTTTAATGAAAAGTACAGTCGGAAATAAAACTCGTCACCAAAAAATATATATATTTTTTAAATATAACAAGCTTGAAGGCGGCGTGCAGCAGGTAGCGGTGATAGTGCGTCGCATGGGAGAGTATCCTGAGGCAGATAATCGCGGAAACATAAGAGAATATTATGTTGCTTTTGTTACCTTGGCCGCGCACTGGAGCGCCAGCGTCCTGGCGCATGCGCTGAGCTTCTCCTGCTGCTCGAAGCTGAGCCCCAAGCGCAGCGCCGTGGCGTGCGACATGGCGGCCGCCGCCACCGGGCCCGTAGCTTCCGTCGGCGTGAACAGCTCGTACCTGGATACCACAAATTACCCTAGGTGTCACTAACAGTCCTCTTTGCAGGACCTGCATAGAAGCAAAAGAAACAGTCGCTCACATCATTCTCGAATGCCCAGGGGTGGCCAAGTACCGGGCACAATACCTCGGAATTCCGAGGTCACTCCCTGAAGCCGTCGGCAACGTCAAGGGTCTGCTAGGCTTTCTGGTAGAGCTGGGTTGGCAAGAGTAGTGCCACCAACCCATCGGATGTCATAAAAGACGTCGAGTTGCGGAAAAATCAGCCCGCGTATACCTATACCTATACCTAACGCAAATTATATGAGTACGGTGACATCAAAAATTTCCGGTACTGTCATACTAAAATTTCACGATTCTGCACGCCTTAAGCCTGAACGACATGGACATGGCTATTATCATCAGCCTATAGCAGTTTGAGTAGCACATCATTACTACTTAATATAACTTGAAACGTTCGTGTTATAAACTCACTGTACAGTCGAAGCAGTACCGTGCGCTCCATATTGGCACAAAGGCACTGCCTACCCTGAACGTCCATGGCTTCATATAAGCACGGAAAATCTGTTTATCCATGTAGTCAAAACATTTAAAATGCCTGCCTTGGCCAAAAACCCTATACACGCCACTAGTATATGGCGCTACAATGAAACTGGTCAACCAGCATTCCTAGTAAAGTTGGTTCGGCAAGCTGTTTGAGACGAGGGTTCGAATACAGTGTTTCAACACCTCTTTGCCACGTTTAGCTAAGTACTCTTAAATAAAGATTTTAGAAAAGACCACGAGTGCTGCTCATAGGTCCTTAATACTAATTTTGAGGAAACGTTTAAAGGAGTTTAGGTTATCGTGGGCGCTCGAGAATTCTCGTAGGTGCTTGACGAATCATCAAGTAATGTTAAATCGACATCTATTTCGTTTTTTATCAAGGGACCGATTTTTTTATAGCAACTACTTATTTTTAAAGTTATTCGGGTAAATGTGTAAATGCGTGGGATTTTTTATACATATCCTCTATTTCTCACCTACGCTCTTTTAGAATGAGGAACTGCTAAAATAGTTTTTTTTTAAATGAAATAGGATTTATTTCCTAATTTGAAACATGTGGTTTAATTTAATTATTTATCCTTTATTTGATTTCATCGGATAAATTCCGGGTTAACCTTTTGAGCGCCCAGCGTGTTGAAGGGAAAACGTGCGTCACACGACAACCAATAAATCAGTTGTATAATACCGTATAGCGGCAAAGGACGTCGTGGCATCTGAGGCACAATTATACGTGATTTGCCGTCTTTGGCGCTCAAAGGGTTAAAACACAGACTAGTGTTAATTGACGCTAGGCGAGTCAATTTCGTTACAGCTTTTCTAAGGCGCATCGACACGTACCAGTTCTGCATGATGGACAGCAGCGCGTCAAGCCCAAGTTCGGTGGCGCACGTGACCAGCCAGCGCACCATCTCGCGCCGCCGCCAGTTCACGGAGGACAGGGTCATGCGTAGCACCTGGAAGGAGCAGACGGTGTCAAATATCTGAAGAGTTAACAGTAACGCGCGAATAATTGATGCGTAGAAGGGGAATGTCATGTTTGCAGCGATTCATCTGAGAGACTATCAGATAAGCAGATAGCAATCGCATGCAGAAAAAAGTTTCTAACTACTTATAAAAGAGCAGATGATTCATCTGCTGGAAAATATTAGTTTTCGAACTCTTCGAGATAGGTGATGGTGTTTGTGAGCCTTCTCAGATCTGGTAATTTGCAAGTTTAAGAGCTGAGCATCCCGTGCGAGCTGGATTAGACCTGGGCTGTGCCTATCGTTTCTCGACCAGCTACTGCAGGTAGTTGTGTTGGCGATGGACGTTATCTGCAGGTCGCAGTGATGGAGCGCGTTTATTGCACTAGTTGGAACAGTTGTGCGGTTGAGAATTTATTTCGCTGGGTACTTTCAGCAGCTCTCGTCTCTTGGCGTCTGAAATATGATCCAGCTCAGCTCGAAGACAGCGTGCAGCAGGTCGCGGTAATAGTGCGGCGCATCGAAGAGTATTCCGTGCCAGTCGCAGCAGTTGCATGGGTGAGTGGACGCGGCGCTGTGCCGCGCCTAGCGTTTCTCGAGCAACTCCTGCAGCTCTGCAGGCACACTGTGGACACTCCTTGCCGCCCGCTGCCCACCGCCCGCAAGCTCCGGCCACCCGCACTCTTCCCGCTCACAGTTCAGTTACCTCAGCCGGTAGCTGCGAGGTAACCGAGCGCGGGTGGGCGGCACTCTCAGGAAGCGTCCATACTGTACGTAGTACTCTTTATTATACTGTGCTGCAGGTGTGGTGGTCGTTACCTGCAAGCCCAGCTCGAAGGCGGCGTGCAGCAGGTCGCGGTGGTGGTGCGGGGCGTCGGGGGGCGCGGCGTGTCGGAGCGCGTCCTGCGCCAGTCGGAACAGCTGCGCGGCGGAGCGGACGTGGCGCTGAGCCGCACCCAGCGCTGCGCGGAGGCGGCCGGGGGTGCCCCGGGCCGCGCCTGTGTAAACAATGCTATTATAGTCTATTTCTTCAGGTATTTAAACAAAAAACCACGTGATTGTCATTCCGCCAATCGAGGTAATATTTTGTATCTGTAGTACGACGACACTGGCTGAATGACCCGAGCGAGTCACCTTGGGTTCTTGCTTGGAAAACTTTGTTCTGTTTGAAAACGAAATAAAATTTTGTAATAGAGGGCTTAGTTGGCCTTTAGGTCAATAGAAAGACAAGTGGCATGCGAATTATTTAAAATACTTGCATGCTGGTACGACGTCAGATAAGTAATTCTTGCTTTTATATTACAAGATCAAGTAAGTTATAATTTTCCGTCATCGGCGTGAACGCCTACAACCTCGGCGCGGTCGGCGCACGTACCTAGCAGCGCGCTGGCGAGCGCGGCCTGCTGCTGCTCTGCGTGCTGCAGCGTGTGCCACGCGCCGGCGCCGCCGCCCGCCGCGCTGCCGCCGCCGGCGCTGTCTAGTGCGTACGCCTCTTCCACCATGGGTAACCTGTATACCAACATTAAGTACTGTTAGAAATTAATTGTGTAGGATCTGTGGAAAACCTTATGGTATATTAAAAAACGTGCCGAGGCACGACGACGGGCCGCCGTCCAGCAGCGCCGCCTATAGACTGACCTCATGGCTCTCAGGCCGACGCGGTACGCCAGCTCCGGCTCGGCGGGCAGCAGCGCCAGGAACAGGAAGCGCGCGAAGGTGTGCGCGGGCGCGGAGCGCGGGTGCACGCGCGCGCCGAGGCACGACGACGGGCCGCCGTCCAGCAGCGCCGCCTATAGACTGACCTCATGGCTCTCAGGCCGACGCGGTACGCCAGCTCCGGCTCGGCGGGCAGCAGCGCCAGGAACAGGAAGCGCGCGAAGGTGTGCGCGGGCGCGGAGCGCGGGTGCACGCGCACGCCGAGGCACGACGACGGGCCGCCGTCCAGCAGCGCCGCCTATAGACTGACCTCATGGCTCTCAGGCCGACGCGGTACGCCAGCTCCGGCTCGGCGGGCAGCAGCGCCAGGAACAGGAAGCGCGCGAAGGTGTGCGCGGGCGCGGAGCGCGGGTGCACGCGCACGCCGAGGCACGACGACGGGCCGCCGTCCAGCAGCGCCGCCTATAGACTGACCTCATGGCTCTCAGGCCGACGCGGTACGCCAGCTCCGGCTCGGCGGGCAGCAGCGCCAGGAACAGGAAGCGCGCGAAGGTGTGCGCGGGCGCGGAGCGCGGGTGCACGCGCGCGCCGAGGCACGACGACGGGCCGCCGTCCAGCAGCGCCGCCGCCACCCGCGCGCCCACCGCCGCCGCCGCCTCGCCTTCCACGCGCTGCAGTTGCGCTATTAGACGCTCCTCCTGGGAACATTGAAACGTTTACTTTAGTCGGTACACTGAGACGTTTGTTGAATTATGAAAGTAGAGTAAAATCAATCTTAATCCCCTCCACGAATCGACCTATAATGCATCCAAATGTAGCGTTAACTCAGTAAAGGTTTATTTTAAGATTGGCTTTACTCAAGTGTAAGTAGAACGTTATGTCAGCCAATATCGGAATTGAGGCAATCGCTGTGAATGTAAGAGAGATAGAGTGTAATGCTATGCTTGTATTATTGTTAGATATCGACGCCGTGGGCGCCTACGAGTATATTAATGGATTAAAAAATGTCAGCGTTAGTAGGCGTAATAAAATGTTTGTTATTATGTTGACAAATATTCGAGATGGCCTTTGGGCTCAATCCTGATATCAATAGTAGTTTGCGCTATCCGTAGCATCTACTGCAGACCAAGTTCTACAAGTGCTCCCTCCAGAGAGCCAGATACGTCTCCTCAGGATTCCTCATTGTCACCTTGTGGAGATACCCGACACACAATGAAAAAACACTAACCTGCTTGCAGTATCTCTCCTGCGCGTACAGACCGCTCGGCAACATTCGTTGGAGACCAAGTCCTAGGAGTGCCGCTTCTAGTGCGAGGGCCAGGTACGTTTCGTCGGGGTTCTTGCTGCCTGCCACCGGCACGTGCTGGTATCTGACACGAAACACAATAAATAGGTTTAACAGGGTGTTAGATATCTTATACAAGTTCTTAGAAGGTGATGCGCGCGTGATGCGATGCTTCTGCTGTTGCAAGCATATAAGTTATATACTTGTTTGTTAAATAAATAAATAAATAAAATAAATATGTATATTCTGTGCTCTACCTAAACAGCGATCGTAGTAGACTTGCTTGCTTAATGCTCACCTAAAAGCGGCGTTGCTCGACCGGCTCGGCTGTCTATCATAGCTCACTCACCTAGGGGACAGGCCAGTGTTGTGCTCCTCATCCAGGTACGTGTGTAGACGTCGTGTGCATCTTCACGTACACCCCGAGGGGGGTGCATTGCGGCATTATAGGCTGTGGCCTGGCCGCGACCCGTACCTACGCGAGGCTTGCTGGTCGTCCGGTGCGAGGCATTCGTCCGCGAGGCACTCACACACAGATCGCTCTCTATCATAGCTCGCTCACGTAGGGGGCAGGCCATGTGTTGGGCTCCTCGTCCAGATGCGTGTGTAGACGCGGCGTGGCAAGCTGGTCATCCGGCGCGAGGCACGCGTCCGCGAAGCACTCACACACAGATCGCTCTCTATCATAGCTCACTCACCTAGGGGGCAGGCCAGTGTTGGGCTCCTCGTCCAGATACGTGTGTAGACGCGGCGTGGCAAGCTGGTCATCCGGCGCGAGGCACGCGTCCGCGAAGCACTCACACACAGATCGCTCTCTATCATAGCTCACTCACCTAGGGGGCAGGCCAGTGTTGGGCTCCTCGTCCAGATACGTGTGTAGACGCGGCGAGGCACGCTGGTCGTCTGGCGCGAGACACGCGTCCGCCAGACACTCGTACACGCACCAGATCGCTTCCAGCGTCCAGCCCGTCCAACATCGGCTATCTGTAAGCCGAAATGTAGCGTTCATAGCTCTGCAAAATTGAAAGGTAATTTTAGTGCACGACCCTGCATAGAATTTGTACCCTCTGTAGTATCCTACCGCTATATCTCATACTTTGGACTATGTAAGTAATAAAATATTCCTAATGGGCCGGAACCCTGTCCCTGAACCGGCCCTTCGACACTGCAACGACTAGAGGTAATTGACATATTAACACGCTTTTATTAAGTCGACCTGTATGTAACTAACTATGTAATGGAATCTAAGGAAACTAATTTAACCATCTTCCAAGGATCGTAGCGTCATGAAAATTGGCAGGTAGTTCTGATGACAATACAATAATATGGTACTGTCGAACTGATCTGATGATGGAGCCGGAAGATATGAACCGGAACTTCATAATGGAACATCGTATCATAGCTGTGTTTGGATTTGTTATAAAAGTTACAAGACTTTTATAACAAATCCAAACACAGCTATGCGTACTTTTTGTTTTACAAATATCATGATAATAATCACAATTTTTGCAATTTATTAGTGGATCACTCCACTAGTGTTATTATTATAAACAAAGATCAGAAACAAATGAAAAAAAATTTCGACGATACTGGACTTGAACCAGTGCTCTCGTCCCGGACGATTAGCTCAGATGGTAGAGCGTGCTGCCCCGGTCTGGCTCAAGGCACTGGTTCAAGTCCAGTATCGTCGAAAAATTTTTTCATTTGTTTCTGATCTTTGTTTATAACAGCTATGCGTGTTTTTGCAGTGTTTTTTAAGCTATTAATTTATTCTAGTCGCAAACATCACGTTCTGTCTCATTCTCACCTCTCCCTATACACCGGTGCGAGTGCGACAGCGCGCAGGTGGGGCTCCCCGGCAGACACGCCCCAGGGTCCATGTGGGCACAGACTTGCGACAGCTTGACGCGCTCGCCGCACGTGCCCGGACACGCGTCGGGGCCGGGGCACGCCGGCGTGGCAACTCCGCTGGACGACGCCTCGCCCGCGCCCACTTCTTGCCACCGTTGTTGGGCTACCTCCTGTGGAGTAGAAGTCAATTAAGATCGGTGATACAGAAAAGGAAAACAATAGGGAAAATGCATGAATTTTAATTTTTGCTTTATTTAAAGCTCATTCGTGTAACAAACAGTAGACAAAAATATTTTTTCGAATAACTATAAAAATAACCAAGATATAAGCCATCAAACATTTCATTGTATCTCTTTCTAGCAAAACAGAATTTAATATGGAGTTTATATGGCCGGAGTGCACCATGACGTAACAGTGTATATATCGGACCTCTCTGTCTAATTAGTAGTTTAAAATGCCTATATCTTGCGTATTTCTTGGCCGATTTAAATTTTAATTTCACATTTTGAAATAGTTTTGACGGTATTTTGATAAAACAATTTAACGGATTATATCGCGTATATTATCTCATTTTAGTTCCCGACGTTTCGGAAGCTTTCCAGCTTTCCATGGTCACGGGAGGACCATGACCTGAGTAATAATCGCGGAAACAGAAGAAAATATTAGGTATTTTGATATTTAGTTACGAAAAGTGTTAAAAAATCATGCATGTACCCTATTGTCTTATAGGTTCAAATCTCCCTTTCTCTATCCGGCCCTAGCGCAGGAAAGAGAGAAGGCGATGATCAGTACTGACCTGTCGATGTCGCATGGCGCGCGCGGCGCTGACGGCGAGCCGCAGCGCGGCCGGCGCTCGCCCGTGCGCGCGCAGGGCCTCTATCCGGGCTCCCACCACCGGCAGGTGTTCTACAAACAAACAGTCGTGAATTAAGGGAGATTCTATGTTCGGTCGCTTCATACGTAAGGAAGTCCGTCATTACTATTTGCAACTCAAGTCTTAAAATGGTATAGCTGACGGGCTTCTGAACTGGCGCAGGATAGAATGCCATGGTGGCAGATTATTTTCGACGAGTTCTTGCAACGGCCTGAATATTAATGTATGAATTAAAGAAGATTAGTGGTTATCTCACCGTGCCACAGCGGCTGGTATAGCTCGTTGAACTTGGGGTAGGGCTGATTGGTGGCGGGGCCCCCGGGCTTGTCCTTCTCGGTAGTGCTTACTGCGCAGGCTGTTCAGGTCCCAGGATATGTGTACTGTCTCACCGTGCCACAGCGGTTGTCCGAGCTCGTTGAACTTGGGGTAGGGCTGCTTGGTGGCGGAACCCCTGGGCTTGTCCTTCTTGGTAGTGCTTGCTGCGCAGGCTGTTCAGCTCCCAGGATATGTGTACTGTCTCACCGTGCCACAGTGGTTGTCCGAGCTCGTTGAACTTAGGGTAGGGCTGCTTGGTGGCGGAGCCCCCGGGCTTGCCCTTCTCGCAGTCCGCGTACTCGTCGCTGCCCAGGATGTTCTTAAGGTGCTCGTTCTCCCACGATATGTCTACTGCGTCCAGCGCTCTGAGGGGAAGAAATTATAATAAAAAAATTACACTTTCTTACATTAGTGAACCTAATGATAACAGGCTAAGTGCCTTGACGAGAAAAAACGTGCTTTATGGAATGACAGCATTATCAACTTTTTATCACCGACGATGATGATACGAAACATGTATTGTTTCCACATCTTCACCAGAAACCGGCACATGAATTGTCTAATTTAAATTAAGATACCTGTAGGTAGTTAACACCGCAAGGGACTAGGGCAGATACTATAGCTACCAATGCCGAATTGCATGGATATGGAGAAAACCGGATCTCGTAGTAGGTGATAGAGTATTTACAAAAAGATTGTGTTATATTTTAAATTTACTTGTGGAAAACGGTCCGAGGCGTCAGCGACGGTGCAGGCCTCTGGTTGTGAAGTCTTAATCTCTTACTCGCTCTCCTGTACTCTCGTTCATAGCTGAAACAATGTCATCGAAATCGTATTAATAATCCTTCATCAAAACTTATCATAATGAGAACTCATTGATTTTCGTATTCATCCCTCTCATAAATTAATAGTTCCTTGTATTCTCCCTTGGTTGCTTTGCTGTCGTTTCTCTCTTTTTAGGGTTACGTTCCCAAAAGGTACCAGCGGAACTCTATTACTAAGCCTCCGCTGACTGTCTGTCCGTCCAACTGTCTGTCACAAGGCTCTAAACCATAATAAGTACACTTGACATTCTCACAGAATGTTAGGGCCGGCAGACAACAAATCAGAAAAAAACTAAATAAAGTTAAAAAATAAAGGGTATGGTGGCACGGAGCCCCCTCTTACTTGTTCTGATTTTTTACGTCACTAATATACAAGCCTCTTGTCCGGTAATTTCTTTCATAACCGGACAAGAGGCTTGTATATTGACACTCATTAAAGACACAAAAATGACAGAGAGTACGAGAATACTTACTTATTAGGTCTAGGTTCTTCATCGGAACTCTCCGAATGGGAATGCATTTCTCTCCTCTGTCGCTCTCTATGTCTTTCTCTGAAGAAAAAAAAACATATTTAGATACTTGCACCTTATATTGTAAGACAATTCCGGTTTTCTTCGAAGGCAGAGCAAACATCATATCATACAAGTCACAAAACGAAGGGTACCTGTCTCTCTCCTCGCGCTCCCGTAATCTTTCCCTGTCCCTCTCTTCTCTGTCACGGTGTCTCTCTCTGTCCCTATCTCTGTGGTCTCTGTCACGATCCCTCTCGTTTCTTTCCCTTTCTCTCGCGTACTGAAATTAAGATATAATTTAGTATTTTCTGTTTCACGATACCCCAAGTCTGAGTGTCTCACTCATTAACATTTCTTTAGTCTGTACTTTCATTTTTCCACGTCTCCTATAAATCTCCACGAATAGCTAATTGATACCTCTCCTAACTAGTTAGTAATAAATGCTAAAAAGTTCGAACCATCACCGTTCAGGCCTGCTCTGACTGCGTCATCAATAGTTACATCTATATCATCCGGTTCGAAGGACCAAAATGAACGGGCTGTTACCCGTGGGATAGATATAATTACGTTGTTGAAGTAAAAGGTATGTTTTTAACCGACTCCCAAAAAAGGAGGAGATTCTCAATTAGTCGGAATCTTTTTTTTATTAAGTGAGTTGAATGACACTAAAAATAAAACTGTTATTAATATAATATAAAGCGAAGTAAAAATGGTAACAATACAAAAGTGAACTTGTACTGCATAAACAGTAAAGAATATAATTACGTAAGTGCATCTTGTTTGTGCAATACTCATTACTAAAGAAGTAAGTAGTAAAGAATTGACGAAGAATTTCTAGTATTCAATTAGGCGTTATGTATGGTTTCACATTAGTAGTATCGCTGCGCTTATCAGTCGCAGTGCAAACGACGTGTATTCGGACACATTTCCACCGCGCTCCACTTCTCAAGCAGATGTATCCACTGTTTTTTCTTTTACGAAAATCATGTTGTTTTACCATCACGATTTTCGTGATTTTTAAAGTGAATTTCTTCACTAAGAAACGATATTGTTTTAAATACAAAGATCTAAATAGTGAAAAAAAAATCTAGACTTCGACTGGATTTGATCCAGTGCCTTTGTGCCTTGCCGGGGTGCACGCTCCGCTAATTGAGCTACAGAGTTCAGTCAAATTTTGTCACTATATTACAAGATCTTTTGCATTTTAACCGGCTTTTCTACCGTCATCAGATGTATGCCCTGTTTTCTATATTTCCCGTAAAATATCCTATTGTGGTTATTGTTGCCTCGGTCCAGGACTACGCTGAGATAAAGCGCCTCCAACAGCTCTCAAAATTAGTATGGGTGCTCTGGCCTCTATTTCACAATCGTGACAAATGTCGGGTGACAGCGACAATTTCACGTACATTGCGGGCCCATTATAAAGTAAGGACACGTATCGAGCTTACGGGGATCGCAGTGAACATAAAATTGTCGTTGCACCTGACAATTGTCACGATTGTGACATAGGGGCTTGGTTCCACTAGAACACTTAAATGTATAACGCCCCATAGAGTACATCTCTACACTTACCAGTGGAAACGATCTGTAGTCCGGATCCTCAGTCGGGCACACCTCCACCGCACTCCACTTCTCCAGGAGATGTCTCCATTGTATCCTATGGTGCTTGTTGCTCCCTGGGTCCAGGACTATGCTGACCCAGAGCGCCCCCAGCTGCTCCCACAGTTGCCGGCATTTCTCCGTCATAGGGGTGTTCTGGTTCCTCCAGAGCAGGAGGCGAGGGTCAGAGAGGAACTGCTCCGTCATGAGCATTAGCATCCGTGGGCCGTTGGAGTCTTGTGCTCGGAGCATTTCTCGTACCTGGAAGGAATGGTTTGTTATTAAATCGTATAATCGTATCGATTAGGGCTGGAGCAGCGGCAGAAGCGGCCGAATGTCTAAAAACAAATAAATACAGTGGTCTTGGCGCTGAGTATAATTTTATTTCTTTTGGCGTCGAGACCCTGGGTCCGTTGGGTCCCAGCGCATTAAGACTCTTCAAAGACGATTCAAAGAGGCTTACAGAAGTCACTGGCGATCGGAGAGCTGGCAATTTCCTCGCTCAAAGAATCAGTCTGGTGATTCAGCGAGGAAACGCCGCCAGCATCTTCGGTACAATGCCGCAGGGGCCATTTTTAGATTTAATTTAGATCTATTTTGTTTTAGTTTAATCATATTTTTAGGTTAAATTTTATTGTACGTGCAATAGATTGTTATTATAATCGTATAATATATTTTTTTGATGACGAGAATTACAGCCAAGTCTTTAAAGTTGCAATGAGTCCCAAGACACACTTTACGGATGACAACTTTAACAGGCAGAAATAGCATTTACATGCAATTTAAATGTAAGGTCAGGTGGGGTAAGGGAAACATAATTTATTTGGGGAAAAAAAACCATGCAATTGGCGCAACCCTATTTCCATTGACACATATGTCAGTTTCTCTTAACCCGACTGACCTTAACAATTACTGACTCACAAATATGGCACAAAATAAATGTAATATGTGTAGTGTATATACTATTTTGGATTCGGACAAAAAAAAACAATTTAGGTTTCGGTTATGGATATTAAATCCGATTACACCTGTCTGATAATATCTTTTATGTTGGGAACGTGGAAAAAAATACCAGCTAGGTACATAAATAGAATATAATATGCCTCGTGACACAACGATTAAATTCATATAATTATGAAGTCGTAACCATATCAGATGCTGCACGAGACACTTATACAAAATGACTTAACCACTTCGTGTAAATTCTTTGGCTCTTAATAGTTTTTCCCATCAAATCTGTGTCAATTGCGTGGAAAGATAGATAAAATATCTTTCCTCTATGTCATTGTGTCGGTGTTAGGCAATTGTTAATAAACTATACGGATGGATCGATAAAGAACAGTATTTTTCTTAATCCTTGTTTTTTTTACGGCTGTCATCGTGACATTAGTGCTTATTTGTTAGAACATCTCAGTATTTGCTTATGAAAGAAATACATAAAATATCCACGTGCCCCACACTGTTCCATTGTTGGCGCTTTCAACCTTAATTCATACCAATAGAGGTGACAACCAGGGTGTCCATTGGCATTAAACTGTGGCGGGCGGTATGACGTTTACCGTATCGTATTGTTTAACTTAATATTAAATTAGTAAGAGGGCGCTGCTAGTGTTAACTAGATTGTGTTCGAAAATTTCAAGCCACGTATGTAAATTTGCGATCGCTCAGTTGGTCAGCGCACTTTTGCGTAAAAGAAGAGGTCATAGGTACAAATCCTGCTTACTATTTAAGAAGAAAAATTACAATCGAACTCTGATATACTAATTTGAATGAAAATTGTGGTATTTCCACATTTATAAAAAAAAAAACAGTAATTATATTGATTCAGTTTCTCCATTAATGTTAAATATTAACATGGTGCTATGAGTGAGCTCCTGTACTTGACTCTTCATTAACTATTTAAGACACTACTAACATAGTTAAGCGGTTGGTTCTCCATGTAAATAAAAAAACCGGTTATAAATAGGTAAATGCAGTTCAAGTTACCTTAGAAAATAATGAATTAAGTTGCTTGTTCGCGTTATAATAAGTCCCCTGTAGTAAGTACGCTCTGACTTGCTCGCACACCTGGAAGTAAAGAAAAAGTACGAATAAGAATACATCCTGATAGATGGTTGATCTATTCAGACGTACCACAACTATACCACAACCACACCACAACCACAACAACACCAAAACTACAACCACACGTGGTCGGGCGATAGTTTACATGAACATAAAATGTTGTAATTTTTTACCGAACAATATATTTAAAAATAACAATGTATTAATATCTAATTAAAACTAAATAATTAATACTAATCAAAAAACTAAGAAATAACTATAAATTATTCACGGGCTCCAAGTCGGTGCCGAGCAGAAGGGTGCCCAGCAGGCTGGCAGCATTACCACGCTGAATAGCTAAAGCTATTCTATGGCGCTGGTCACCCGTCGCTTCGAGGAGTCGCTTCCCCAGTTCCTTGAAAGTGTTTAAGGCACTTTCTCTCCAAGGGCCGAGCGTTTCCACCCCAAACGGCTCAAACAAGCAGGCATTGTCAATGGCTGCATATTTGCGCCGATTGAGGTGTTCGGCTGCGTCCGCATAAATAGTTCAATTCAAACGGACTATATTTCACCGTCAAACGCAACCGTGTGGTCGGTCCGACCACATCAAAGCAACTGCGAGAAGCTGCAGCGCAATTATTCACACGTAACCACTTGCTTCACTACTTTGTGGCTCTACGTTGTGGTGTGGACGTGGTCCATGTGAATAGACCCTTAAAAGCGTACATCGCTTTATAAGTATGAATTTTTCTGCACATTCAAGGCATCGATGTGATCCTATAAATTCGCAGGACGATGGTGGAGATGAGATAAAGGAAAAAATCTAAACACGACAATATTTCCTTATATAACATACCAATATTCTTTACTTCTGGTATGGCTCCTTACTGTCAGAAATTCACGTCCGTCACGTACGTTAAAGTCGGAGGCGTATTTTTAGGTTTTGCCGCTCTATGAGTTGAGCGTGAGCTTGGGCCTGAGGGGGTACTCCGAAGTTTGTATAGCGCCTTCCCACTTACTCTGACGCTTGAGAGTGAGAGTGACGACATGATACGAACTTTGAAGTAATCTTCCTCCGGACGTGGGGTCGGGGCGCCGCAGATCCTGTGAATGGCCGACCACGCCCGCGAACCCTTAACTCCGTGCAGAGCGAAAATAATAAGTTTGTACCTGCTGTTCGTCCAGGTGCCAGGCGTGATGCGCGTCCGGCGGCGGTCCGGCCGTGGGGTCCGGCGCGCCGCAGATCCTGTTGATGGCCGACCGCGCCTGCAGAACCTCATCGGCCAGCCGTTGCGCCGTCGGCAGCACCTCCGTGTGGTGCTCCGCGATCAGGTACTGGACGAATTTTTGGAGCTGTTGTCTGTCCATTTGGAGGAGGGTTTCTGGAAAAAGGAAAAAGATATTAGCAGAGAACTTCTCCTTTCATTCCTTTTCGTTTGGCAGAAAGATTATCACCATGTTGAGGGTTAGAGCTATTGGTGCTGACTTTTCATCGAGTTCGGTATTAGAATTGATGACATAAGGTAGAACATTGCACAGGATGAAAAAGAAGATAATTCATGATTGTTGCTTGGAATTTACGCGTACCTAAGCTTAAGAATTTGTCCAAAATGAATACTTTTAAGTGTATGTGCAACACTGAGCACTCGTAAACAGACGTAGCCTGCGTTCCCGATGCGGTACAGCGCCAGCTGTGGTTTAAACTACATGCTGGCCAGAAGATGTCTCTCGTCTCGCAGCTAATGTTCAACCCCGTGGTCCCATAGCAGAAGTGTGTGGGCATGTCTCACCTGATATGGGCACTCGCAACCGGACGGAGTCTGCGTTTCTGATGCGGTACAGCGCCAGCGCGACCACATGCTGGCACCAGAAGATGTCTCTGGCCTCGCAGCTGCATGTCACACCTGTGATCTTGCATCTGCATCAAACACGATGGTTAATTCTACTTAGAAGATAAATTCCCATTTCAATGAACCATCAGACTATTCGAATGAAATTGGTTTCCAGTTTAAATTGCGAACGGTCAAAATTAGGATTTTCAGAAATCGTTAAATGCCTGTTTACGCTACAATAGCGTCCGGTCTTGTCGACTAAAAGTGTTAAGATCCAACTTTCACAGCGCAGGACAGGATTATGACACTTGTTGTTATCTTAACGACTTCTGGAAGCCAACAGCTATAACTACTGATAAAATACTGGAAAAGCTAATTGTCCTCGTTCATGTAGAAGGACGTTATCTTTGGGAATTTGGAAGATCGCCGAGCTGATGAGCTATAATAAAAAAGTGTGCCAGTCATTCATATAATGCAACCTACATGATCTGATGATCTGTAGCCATTAAGTGCACAATGCACATGGTAGCGACCCTAAGCCATACAGTTATGAGGAAGTAGATGACTGTTGCTTAATTGTATGTAAGGACGACCATATACGAGAATGAAAGAAAGAGTCCTCGGCGTGATTCATTATTTTCGATACGCTATCTGCCTATTGTTGTTTTAATCATTAATTTCGTCGCTCGTGTCTTGTTTCATATATTCGTGTCACTCATGAAGTGACACTACGCATACAAACCACATTAATGTCACCATCACCATAAATTCAAAAGAAAAAGGTATTATGATTGTATGAAGCCCATACACTTCGTATTCCTGCTTTTGTGCCGTCGAGTCGCTACCTATTGACTTCATATGTCATACATACAGCGTGAGTAAACTGAATTATTGTGTAATATTAAATACTACCTCCCTTCCTTAGCACGCTGCTATTGAAATCGCTCTCTCAACTTTGCGGCTGAGACTATTATGGTTATTTATTTTTATACTTACGTTGCATATATTATATTTGCTATGTATAAGTATTTATGTATGTTTATCTACGCAATCTTATTTGTGTATGTTTATTGCGTTTAAATGTGTCTATATGCGTTTTTGTGCTTCATAGCTGTTTCTCGCCACCTACTCAACTTTGTCTTTTAGACACTCCGCTACCCAAAGGTTGTCTCGAAAAATCGCTATTTAGGGATAAAACCGCCTGTTGTGTACCTCTGCTTAATCATATGTTACTGTCATGGTCTATATTTCTGTGTATCTGACGTGTGCAATAAAGAGTATTTGTATTGTATTATATATGGTATGAAAACCGCAAAGCAGAAGTTTCAATTCCGTTAAATTAGAAGGGAAACCTTTTCAAATTGTCTGTCATAAAACGTGTACAAACTACAAAGAAATCACATCCGATGTAGCTAAAGTTTCGAATTCCAAAGGCATTATGACGGCACATTGGCTAAGTAAAAAAGCCTTTCTGTAAGCAACAATGGGTAGGCGTTTGTGACCCCCTTTATTTCGCTTCTTTGTTTTCCTTTTAGTACTTTGCGCCTCGAAGGTTTTTGGTTACAATAAGGAAAGGAATAATTAGGGTCGTTTTTACTACTTTTATTTTTGAATTGGAATTTGGAAGAAATATGGGGGTAAAGTAGTTCTGTAATCTGTCGAATGATCGTATCTCTGTTGAGCAGGGTACACTAGTCACAACAGAATACGGATGTTGACAATTTTTTTTTTGTGGTATATCATAGAACGACCTTTCAATATTAGAAATACTGGTGAAAAAACTATTTCAATGTCATAAAAACTCCACGAGATACGACTACGTTAGAATCACATTTTTGGTTTTTCCAAAAACCGCTCCATACTAAACCCTAGGAAGGCGTGACGTCACACCCTCCTACCTGTTAAAAATTAAAGAACTTTACTCTGCAGCTATGTTAAAACTTGCGTTTATCGAAACCGTTTCATTACAAAAATTACCGTACATTTTATCGGTTATTCAATGGTATTATTAGTTATTAATATTATCATACTTTAAAAATGGACTTTTCCACCCAACTTTAAAGACTCATAAAACAAGCTACACGTAAGGTATCGAACTCAAAGTTTTTTAGGATTTTCGTCATAAAAAATATCATTTCGCGTCAAAATTTTATTAAAATTTGAGTACAGTCAACATCCATATTCTGATGTTACCCATTACCCATTCGCTAATGAAATTGATTGTTCCCCCTGCGGTTTTGGTTTGCTATAATCATCACTTGAGATAGTGTCTACTTAATTATTTCATAATATAGGTGTATAATGAGAAACTAACATAGTTGTAAGCTATTTTACTTACAAATCTATGTATATAAATGATTATTATTATTATATATGTTCAGGGATTATTTGTGAGCAAATGGAGAAATATTCTCGGTTTCCGAGATAATGACTCGTTTAAAATTCAAAAAATTTATTTGTCCAACATAGGTACAATACAAGGTCTTACAAAGTTATTTGTTTCACCATGTGGTGCCATGTGAGGGCATACAATTTTGTTTTTTACATGCTTCCATGCAGCATGCGTTACACTTAACATATTAATCTATTTAGGTCATAATCATGCTATACAATAAGTTTATTTAGGATGTCATGGTTATAATTAACTAATGATTATAAAACAAAATAATAATATGGTATTTTAAATAAAATGATTTAAACGGAACCTACTCCGTGAACACAGGAGCTGTAGTAAAGCTTCCGAAACGATGGGTACCCAAATATGAAATAATATGCGCGATATAATTTAAATTGTGTTATTTAAGCATATGGACAAACGTTGAATTTTCATTTGTTTGAAAAGGATTAGGCAGCAGGTCAGAGGTGTTATCATCTAGTTTTAATTTGTTTAATTTATATAATGTCTGATTAGGGTTAATGTCAAGGATACTACTAGTAACTAGATGATTAATAGCTTAAATTGGAATTTTCCACATCTATTGCGAATGCCGTGATGCCTGCATCGAAAATGCTACCAAATTTTCGATGTTCGGTCATCAGGAGTAGGGTATATGCATGCATTTTTTATTTATCGTTTTTCTTAACAAAATATCAAAACACCGTAAAAATGTTTTTTTCTACTCCTGTACTTCTTTCTGTCATTTAAATGGTTACCAACTCTAATATAAAGACATACATTACTTAAGACTTGCAAAACTTTATAGTCATTTCCCAAAAAAATACTGCTAAGAGTGTCACAATGTCGCTATTAACGTATTCCTTGGTGCCCCAGAGTATAAAATTTCAATCTAATAATTTATATTCAGTGAGTCTTAAACTAATGTTATAAGAAATAATTTATACTACCAACTTAACAAACCACCGAATTCATACAGTTTTAAATTTAAAAAAATATAATGTACGCAAATGCATTGCTGCCAACTTTAAAAAAAAACATTTTTTACAATTTACGTACAGATATTTTATCGCCTATTTATTTCAAATCATAACATGTTTTCATCACTGGCAAGTATACGCGAATTTAAAAAATAAGAAGGCCATAGGTATTGATTGACAGCTCGCTTTTTAATTTTCTTCGTGGCGCTAAATTTTATTCATCTTGAAGTTCTTGGTTGTTGTCTTGTTATAAACTGTTGAAAGTGAGAAAAATGTAGGAAGACGAGCTTAATTGTACTTACTACCACAGCAATTTGTGTCGTGGCGCAAGAAGTATAAAATAATTTGCTGCTAGAAAAATTTCGGGGCAAATATATATGTAGACTTTTTGTGTTTTATTAAAAAGTGCTTAGCGGTCATTCATTAATTACGTAGGGATCCCTGGGGGAAAGGGGTTCGCAAAATCTGTCGTAATTAATGAATGGCCCCTTAGTTGTAGAAAAACTATTGTATATACACTTTTGTTTTAAATTGAGCTAATCGGTTTAAAGAATACAGTGCCGATTCGCTCAGTTTAAAAACCAAAGACTATATACAACGTTCTATAAATCGGGCAAAACACGCTCGTGGCGTCTTCCTTTGCGATACTTGCGATTGTCCTTACGTAATTAGTGAAAGGCCCCTTAGTCGTAGAAAAACTATTGTATGCAACGTTGTATAATTGTGTCAAAAAACACTCGTGGCGTCTTTACTTGCGATGCTCGCCAAGGCTCGCATCGCAACCCACGCCACTCGTCTTTTTTGACCCCTATTATACAACAGTTGCATAAAATACTATTAATAAGTGGAATTAATATTAAAATCGGCCAAGAAATGCGTATGATACAGGCATTTTAAACTACTAATTAGATACTACAGCGATTTGACAGATAGGTTCGGCTTATACTGTAACGTCATAGTCCACGCCGGCCATATAAACTCCATATTAAATACTGTTTTGCAAGAGAATAAATGAAGTTTTTTGAAAGAGATAAAATGAAATGTTTCATGGCTTATATCTTGGTTATTTTTATAGTTATTCGAAAAATTGTTTTTGTCTACCGTTTGTTTCATGAATGAGCTTTTAATAAAACAATAATAAAAAATCATGCATATTTCTTATTGAAGTGTCTCCCCAAATATTATCTGGGCACATGTATAGTAAGTTCGGTATTTTGTTCGTTGTATGCGTAAGGCCTTAACTTAATTAAACCACGCCTTCGCGTCACGTCACTATGCAAGGATAAAGGGAAGTCCAACGTTCACATCTTTATTTAGTTTTACTAGTACAATTAAGTTGGATACATGTTGGTTATGAATTGATGGATAACGCGTTATATCGTTTAATTGTATTCATCTTATAGCAACAATGACCATGTTCCTAAGCAATGAGGAAGCTGACACAAGGAGGAGGCTTAGTGTTTGAATTCTGTCAGTTATTTTAAACGTTAATGAAGCTGTTTCTACTCTGTTCATCATCATCAGCCAAAAAACGCTGGACATAGGCCTATCCTAAAAAAAGCCGCTACGATCGGTCCTGCACTGCTGGCATCGAGCGGACTCCAGCGATCTTCACTAGCTCATCAGTCCACCTTGTGGACAATGTTCAGTGTAACAGTAACTGTACATTTCAATTACAAGTAAATTACATGGTTTATTATTTTATATACTATCATTTATTTTACTTTATAGTGTTTGGATCAACGGTACATCTGTAAAAAATTGTTTATCTACACTGTAACATGCAAGATAGGCAAGTAGCGATTTGAGTTTCCTGGAGAATGCCGTGTCACTTTCAGAGTGTTTTATGTCTGTAGGGACAGGGACACAGTATATATTAGGTCCAATAAAACAACGCCGAGCTGTGTGCGGGCCTTTGCCAGGCGTCGTTGCGGGGGCACTAGGAGGTGCAGCCTCAGTGACGTCCTAGGGTTGCGCTGGCGTAGGTTTGGAAGT
Source organism: Hedya salicella (assembly GCA_905404275.2). Taxonomy (NCBI): domain Eukaryota; kingdom Metazoa; phylum Arthropoda; class Insecta; order Lepidoptera; family Tortricidae; genus Hedya; species Hedya salicella. Next base: position 4,850,104 of record FR990112.1, on the reverse strand, counting down.
TAGTAAGGTATGATCGGACATATTCACAGGCTGTCAATAATGTCAGGATTTTTTGTTTTTTTAATAAGTCTCGCGCTGGGTGATCAGCCGGTTTCCGCTCAATGATGTGTAGAGCCCGCTTCTCAATGAAGTGCTAACGTAATGCTATGTCCTCACCTGTCGAAGGAGACTGTGACCCTGTATAGACGCTCGGGTTCCGAGCATGGCGGCACCGCCGCCGGGGCCCGCACCACGCCACTGAGGTGGAACCCTGAAAACAAATACGGTAGATAAGTATACTAATCGCAACTACCATAAAATGAGCTTAAGGGGATGCATCGAGAATTTAAGCTATTTTTTAGCGTGATTTTTGTCAAATCTAGTATATAAAACAGGCTGGTTTTAAGATATGTGTTTTTTGACTATATAACCTGTTCAAAGATTAATGCGAAAACATGTTTGTTGAAAATTTCCTCGAAAAGTTATCCGAAAACGCGTCTTCATTTTTCGTTTTTTGTCTAGTTTGTACAACGACAGATTAATAAACCGCTAACTTAGGTAAAAATGATATTCTTCCCTTTATCTTTTACGTGATTAACTTAAATGTTAACAAAACATAATAATATCTTCAATTTCATTGTACTTTTACATCTGGCGCTTATGCCAAAAAAACCCAAGCATGTAGTGTTCTCTTTCTTTGATGCGCGCAAGCAATAAATGCGTCCCTTATTACAAATTCTTCTCATTGGCCCGCTCGGCGTTTGGGGCGTAGTTTACGAATGACGATGCATGCCCTTAGTTCTGTTCTGTAGTACCTTTAGTACTTGGAACACGTAACGCGGAGGTCCTTCTGTGGGGTGTAACAGTTTATCACACTCTACATGTACTAATGTTGTTAAGATTCAGTTCAATGTAACCGTAACCTTACCACGATCTTTGCGCCTTCTCAATTAGACTGGTGGAACCCGCTTGTGGGAAGCCAGCCAACCGATTCGCTACGTAGAAAGGCAGAATCACTCTGAATGAATACGGTTCGAAGGACCAAAAATGTAGGGTGTAATAGTTTATCAGACGCTACATGTACGAATGTTGTTTGTTAACTGTTAAGGGTTGTTTGTTGTAACGGGGCGGAATGTTAAGTGAAAGATCTGACCGGTCCCTATTAGTACCTTTTTTGCACTAAAATTACATATAATAAAATGTAGCAAGTAAACGATTGTGACGCACATGCTAGGTGCGTCGTCAGCTTAATACGATAATGTCGAGTGTGCTCGTACACCTTCTAGAGGATGACTTAACTGTGGCCAAATGCAGCGCAAGAGCCCGCTTGACCGCAGACCAGCGCAATGGCCGGACTTACTATTGAAGACCGCCAAATTGCCACTCTATGACACCTTCAGACTAGCGCTAGACTTTTTTTTAGAACCAGCGCAAACCCACAAACGGGAATACCACCCGCGGCCACTTAGAATTGGGACGTAATGAAAATGGAGAATGTTCTCGATAACAGCACGCAGCACAGCTTACTTATTCCTGCAGCTGGTGTTTAGACAACACGGACTGCACTATTCCTAATGCAACGAGTGTTGATACTGCGCATTCGGCGTGCTCACTAAGTCCCTTAAACCCGTGACAGACGAAGCTATAACATATAATTAATATACCGAAATATATATTAAAGCAACGTATCTTAAGATATATTGTCCACATCATTTGTTTGCAAAATATATCGCCAGAAACCTAGCTATATATTTTATAGCTCCGTGTGTGGGCTCTGTCAACTAGTATGGAAAAATATATCTTAAGATACGTTGCGACCATATATATTTCGGTATATTCATATGCATAATAGCTCCGTCTGTCCTGTCCCAATTTTCAACCCTTTGCTTACTATAATAACCATTAAATTTGATTAAACCTTCTGCTTCAAAGGTAATGCTAATTTCATTCCACAAAAAAGGACCGAACAAACACACCCGTCACGTCCCGTCACTAGGTCACCCTCAGAATTAGAAACCTATTGACCTAGCCCAGTTTGGCAAGTCGTGCAGAAAATCGCTACGCAATCGCAACAGAAGTCGTGTCGCAACACCACGGTCCAATGGTCTTCACGGTTCGGATATCGACTATTATACGAGTACTACGTAGACCAGCCAGCGTCAAATAGTCAATAGCATCCAAAGCGCCAAATATATCGACACAGATCTTTATGCCTTTAGTAATAAAGATTTGTTGCGATATATTTGGTCCCTTGGATGCTACAGACTATATGACGCTGACTGTACGATTATGGACTTTCTTGATCACATTCTGATATAGATACAATCACAGTCCAGAGGGTGGTACCACTAGATATCTATCCGATAAATAGCTGGAACCGCTACGGGTACGCGACTCCGGACTGCTCTAGCTGCTAGTGTCACACTCCCTGTACTACGTTGCACTAGTATCCCTAATCTCAGATCTGTGACATTCATGTCCCCTATAATCCTTTCCACCTATCTTTCTTCTCAGCCAAGAATTCCCAAGGAGGGTTGTAAAATAAACCATGCCAAATCCATTACAACATGAGTTTGAGAATGTTGAGATGGATGTATTGAGTGACGCTGACGAGGAAGGATCGGATTAGAAATGAGTATAATAGGGGAAGTTTGAAAGTAGCACACGTGACGGACAAAAGGAGGAGCAGTAGGTTAGCGGGTTATGGGCATGTAATGAAAAGGGATGAACGGCACATTGGTAATGTTAGGGATGAATTTCGAAGGACAAAGAGCTATCGGTAGGCCAAAAAAGCGATGGATTGATTGCGTGAGAGAGGACATGAGAAAGAAATGAGTAAGCGCTGAAATGACGAATAATAGGGATGAATGGAAGAAGAAAACATGTTGTGCCGACCCTACGTAAGTGGGATAAGGGCAGGGAGATGATGATTCTGATATAGATACAAATCAAAGCGCAAAGAAAAATGCGATTGCTCTCGCATGTTGTCAGACCAGGATGCAGGACTTGCAAACACTGTGCTTGCTAGTGAAAGGGTAACACACCTGACGCGTAATCAGGAAGTACCGGGTTCCAGTCCTGGTGTGACCACATGCGAGAGCAATCCTATTTTTCTTTGCGCTTTGATTTGCATCTATATCAGAATAGATAATAATGTAGTGTTAATTTTCCCGCATAAAAATCACAGAAACAATATATTTGTGTTTCAATATTAAGGAAAATTTCTTGATTACATTCACAACTTCATTCATAATGAGTCTACGCGACCACGGACGCTGTAAAGCGCAAGAGACGTTGCGAATTAAATAATAAACGCGATATAATCAATTTAAATTGTTTTATTTCAATTAGTGATAATCGCGGAAACTGAAGACAATATTATAGAAGTTAGGAATAGGAATCTAATATTGATTTACTAGGTCATTGTTAATTAATATTTGCTGTTTATATTTTACCTTATTTACTTGGAATAAACTGAGAAATCATCTTAGTTATCACTGAAACACTATTTTTATCTTTCTCGCTTTGCTTTATTATTTGATTTTGAACTATGTGCCCTGCCATTGCCACTTCAGTTTGCTTATTATTTTCGGTCACAATATGTAACATACATATAACTTATTTTTCACTTCTCCTGCTCAAAAAGTACGTCATATTAGCTTCGCGAAGCGAGACTAAAATAGTACATTTAGCCCCTAGCGTTTAAAAGAAAGCCATCTAATCCCATACAAATATCAATGATACTGAAAAAAAAAAAACTTGCGGCCAGCTACATACTCCTTACGAGTAATTAAAAACAAACTAAGCAACCTGATCAGATTCTGATATATGACACTTTCTGATAGAATTGCTTAAACTGTACTTTTAGTTTTTCATGAAAAATATACGGTTTAAATGTTAAGTCTTTTTTATTTTCTTGCAGTCGAAGTGAAAAGCAGAGTGTTTAACACGTGGCTAAAAGCCATTATGACACTCAGATACTTTTGTGTCATATCGGCTTATTTTAGCCCCTTATCAAACAATCTACTATTCTTTATTTCACGTTTAAGGTTCAATTTTATACTTTTGCGTTTGTTTAATACAGTCTTTATGTAAATTAAACGCATTGCATATTCCCTATTACACTTCTTAACATTTTTTTCGGTTAATTTTTAAATTGGCACTATGTTTGTATACACTGAGAAAATTTCAAAAGCATTATTCCAGTAATTTAACGGCTCCGACCGTCAATATTTGGTAAATATCCGATTCGCGTCGAAGCGTTTGAAAATATTTGCACGGTTGAGTTTTACGATCTGTGACGAGCGGACTGCGAACCTGTATCCTGTTGGTTATGACTCAGTGTAGGTATTATTGGATATGTTGTATATTTGGAATACATTTTAGACGATATTTGGTAATTAAAACCGATGTTTAGGTTGAAAAACCAAAATGTCTGCCCGAAAAAATTAAGGACACGGAAGCCTAATTTTTAATTGTTCGAAAATGTGCAGCTCAAGTCTCTTCATATGATACACTACTTGACCTAGTAGTTAGACTTTTAATTTTTGCCCCCCTAATTCGTCGTTTTTTTAGAAAATAAAAATATATTTTTAAATATTTCCTTTGCAATACATGTGGACTGACCATGTTTATAAATATTCCAAAATTCTAATAGATAATAGCGTTATCATCTATAGTAATTTTTGGGATATGGCGCTCTAATAGTCGGACAGACAAACAGAGTCGCACCATAAGGGTTCCTCTGGTACCTTTTTGGTATGGAACCCTAAAAATTGTGTGATGGTTTCACATTACAAAAATAATCTAAATATTTCATTGTATGGTATATATACTTCCATGTCCATTATTTAAGACTTGTAAATTATTCCATTTTATACAATCTTGAGCCATCGATAGGTAATTCTTATTTGATATGCTACGATTAATAGATTTATGTATATGTCTAGTAAAACGCCAAAACAACAAGATAATCACAGATAATTTAAAAAAAATTTTTTTTTCACAATATGTAAACGAAGTCGTGGCTTAGTGTTTTATTTAGCAAAAACCACAAAAACACAAATAAATTCGTCGGAGACGGAATATAAACGTTTTGAAGATCAATTGGGAACATTAAGTTTCACAAAAGTGTGCATTTTACATTTTTTCCCGTACAAAGTAGTCAAATAGTACAAAGTACCTAAGTAATGAAATTTACTTTTTTTAACGCAGTTTGCACTCAGCCAGTCGCAGTAAACGCACGAGAAAACAAAAACAAGAGCCTTTCCGAACGAGAATCGATTACTGGGCGATTATGAGCACGTTCAGAAATCGAACAAGCGTAAGGAGGCAATCTACCGCGATTCGTCAGGGTTTGAAATTCGAACGCTGACGCAACGGTCTTTTAGGGTTCCCTGTACAGCGTAAGAACGTGAGAACAATTATGGTGAGAAAAAAACGTCTATACTATTATAAAGTTTTAAAATGAAATGTCTGTACATATGTACAGCGAAAAATATTTATTTTTTGTATGTTTGTATGTGTCGTTGCGGCTTCATTACGCAAAATCGGCTAAACGGATTTCGACAACTTTTGGTACACTGGTAGCTGGGTATCTCCAGACGGTTATAAGATACTTTGTAACCAACTACGCTGAAGAAAAAAGAGGGGTTATGACTTTTTCTCCTCCACGAACGAAGTTGCGGGCGCCTTCTAGTTAGTATTTATACTTCTTATTTTATCGTTCCCGGATTTACAACCCTTTGCGACGGGGCAGCCTTCGTAAGAGCTATTTCTGGTTTATTTAAATTTATATAAAAAAAAATCTGTTGAGATACCAGTATATAATATACTTATAATCAGACATCCTAAATTTGCTAATATTTTTGTTAAGGTATTATAATAGAGCATTAAAATGCGATCAAATTTTGTTTGGTTATAGCCCGAGAAAATTTGCATTAATTAAACCAATCAGCGGAAATAGTTCTTGTAGTTTTCGATATTGGTACAAGGCTTCCTTGAAGTGTCGTAATAAACCTCCTAAAAGTCCTCGGGTGTGGGGGCTGTGCTGACGTCAGGATTTTGATTTAAATATTACTGTTTTCATTTTTGCTTTTATCTCGCAGCCTTGTACCAATCTTGAAAGCTACGCGAATTATTTCCCCTGGTTAAACAAATTTCTCACGTATAATACACAATTAAATGTTTTGTGTTCTTGAAAAGGAGACTATTGACGAATGATCACAAATTACGGCGGAAAAAGCTTCTTAAAGAGGAAAAAGTAGAAAATAATAAAGCTTGTAATTCTTATATAATTCTGGACGAACAAAAGAGAAGATTGTTAATTCAAGTAATTTTGTGTTACAGTTCGACGAAAAAACGTCGTGTTCTATTAGAATATAAAATGATTGGTCAAGGACTACACGTAATGGCATTTACTCAATAACCTCAACAAAGCTGTAGATTTGTAATTAAACTACAACTAAAGGACTAAAAGAGACAATAAACGAACTGATTTTTAAACGGGAATCGACTTTCACTCCAAAAACTCATCGAAAAAACGCATTAAGTACTACAAAAACGAAACCAATTATCGTTTAAAGTCATAAAAACCTCGTCTTATTTTGTGAGAAATAAATCAATGAATTCGATTGCACTGAACCGATCAAACGGTGAAATTGCAAACCTCATTGTTAAAAAAATCAAAAGGGAGCTCGGCGACAGGAGATTTTGTACCTTATAGCTCTGTCATAAGGTTTTTTAGTATAAAAGTTTCCTTTCAGGTTAGGGGCATGGAAACTGGTACTCGAGAAAAGAGGTTAGAAAAGAAAAAAGCAAAATGGCGTCGTTTGAACAGCTGCTGCGGTTTTTGCGATTTGTTATCGGATGTGAAATACAAGGTACATTATAAAATTATCGCGTGTAATCGTATATTTGCACTTTGATGTGTGAAATAGAATTAGTACTTCCTTAAAGGTGCAATATTTTTGATCTAAATCTTCACATTGTAAGCTTTGGATTTACATCTAAGATCCTGTGTGATAGGAAGCTTTTGATTAATACTCATAAAGAAAAGATAAAGTGGCTGTTCCATCGTACTTATGTAAGATACATAAACGTGTTCTGCAATTTTTGATGTGTGGTCCATTCAAATCCATATCGACAGATTTCTTAAAACGCTCTCCAAAAAATCGTCATTTTGTCTCATATTTCTATTATTAACTAACATATTTGATTTTTTTAAATTTTCTTATTGATATTCCACAAGAATTTTTAAAATCAGTCCACAATTGGCGGAGTAATCGGTGAACATACGTTAAATAAAATACAAACAGTCGAACATAGAACCTCCTTCTTTTTATAGACAATTAAATGTACCGTTCAAATTTGAAATATATTTTATTGATATCATCATAGAAATACGCCTACACACAGGCCTCTCCCAAGGATCTTAATTTTTTATCCATATTTCCTTGGCCAGATGAAACAAAGAGCTCGGACAAAGCCACGGGCGTTCGTGAGCAACAGAGGTTAAAACTTTTTTAATTCCCATGATTGCGTTTGCTACAAAAATTGGGTGTAGCACGCACGCCGAAACATCGGATGCGCACGCGAATGGCCGACTCGCATGTGAGTTGGGAATTATGGAGTGTAGACAACTAAGGAGAAAAATCTCTATATCCAAAGTGTCCGCCAAAAGGCGTTCAATTGGTGGCGCCGCAGTATTATTATTGTTGTGGCGGGCAAAGCGGGTCCTCTGTATGCCGCTTCGATCAGATTTGATCTATTGTGGCAGCCCTTTATTAAAGTTCACTACTGACGCCCGTTATGTCTAGGAATTCCCAGATTCTTTGGGCAGTGAAGTGTTGTATCTCTTCCGGGGGCACGACATGCCCACAGTAGCAGTAAAATAAATTAACATAATGATGATGATGATGCTAGAAAAAACATTCTGAACCCGATTGAATATTGACATCAGAAGAACGAAGGATTGAGTAGGTAGTAAGTGTATATATTGCTACTCTAGCGCCATTCTGGGCGGATTTGGAACTATTATTTACTGCTTTCCGCTGTACACTTTTTCATCTGTTTTCCTATACGAGACTGGCCTCCTAACCTTTTCTATACTCCATGTTGGAAATACTTATATTATTTTACGTTTACAGCCTATTAGTACTTCCTTAAAGGTGCAATATTTTTGATCTAAATCTTCACATTGTAAGCTTTGGATTTACATCTAAGATCCTGTGTGATAGGAAGCTTTTGATTAATACTCATAAAGAAAAGATAAAGTGGCTGTTCCATCGTACTTATGTAAGATACATAAACGTGTTCTGCAATTTTTGATGTGTGGTCCATTCAAATCCATATCGACAGATTTCTTAAAACGCTCTCCAAAAAATCGTCATTTTGTCTCATATTTCTATTATTAACTAACATATTTGATTTTTTTAAATTTTCTTATTGATATTCCACAAGAATTTTTAAAATCAGTCCACAATTGGCGGAGTAATCGGTGAACATACGTTAAATAAAATACAAACAGTCGAACATAGAACCTCCTTCTTTTTATAGACAATTAAATGTACCGTTCAAATTTGAAATATATTTTATTGATATCATCATAGAAATACGCCTACACACAGGCCTCTCCCAAGGATCTTAATTTTTTATCCATATTTCCTTGGCCAGATGAAACAAAGAGCTCGGACAAAGCCACGGGCGTTCGTGAGCAACAGAGGTTAAAACTTTTTTAATTCCCATGATTGCGTTTGCTACAAAAATTGGGTGTAGCACGCACGCCGAAACATCGGATGCGCACGCGAATGGCCGACTCGCATGTGAGTTGGGAATTATGGAGTGTAGACAACTAAGGAGAAAAATCTCTATATCCAAAGTGTCCGCCAAAAGGCGTTCAATTGGTGGCGCCGCAGTATTATTATTGTTGTGGCGGGCAAAGCGGGTCCTCTGTATGCCGCTTCGATCAGATTTGATCTATTGTGGCAGCCCTTTATTAAAGTTCACTACTGACGCCCGTTATGTCTAGGAATTCCCAGATTCTTTGGGCAGTGAAGTGTTGTATCTCTTCCGGGGGCACGACATGCCCACAGTAGCAGTAAAATAAATTAACATAATGATGATGATGATGCTAGAAAAAACATTCTGAACCCGATTGAATATTGACATCAGAAGAACGAAGGATTGAGTAGGTAGTAAGTGTATATATTGCTACTCTAGCGCCATTCTGGGCGGATTTGGAACTATTATTTACTGCTTTCCGCTGTACACTTTTTCATCTGTTTTCCTATACGAGACTGGCCTCCTAACCTTTTCTATACTCCATGTTGGAAATACTTATATTATTTTACGTTTACAGCCTAATCCACTGGGCATAAGCATCGCTACCATTCTTCAACGAGTTGCCAGATCGAATGGAGTTATATGTATTCAGTTGTAACTTTTAAAATTCTGTATAAGAATCAGTAAGAATGATCGAAGAACTGATAGTGATAGCTGCTCCGTACACTGTTGAAGAATGTTATCTTTGAGCCGGTGTTGCTGGGTGAGCCAAATTTTGACTGTCGAATCCCTTTCCATTCAGTACAATCTAAGAGAGACGGAAGATGCTATATCGCACGAGAAGCGAATTGCAGGCCAGAATATCGCTTACGTGACGGTTATGACAGTCATGGCAGCCTTTGCACCTTAATGAAATGCATAAAACGCTAGAATAATCATAATAAATAAATATAACAGGACAATTTTACACAATTGAGCTAGTCCCATGGTAAGCTCAATAAGGTTTGTGTTATGGGTACTAGACGAACGATATATTTAAATCATATATTTACTTATATACATAAAAAACATCCAAGATGAAGGAACGAATATTTATGCTCATCACACAAATATTTGCCCTTACCGGGATTTGAACCCAGGACGTAACAAAACAAGAACCGAGTTCTAATTTATTATAATATCCAAAAAATTACGTCTGCTACATTCTGGTGTCACGTAAGCGACATTTTGGTGGTATGTCCCTAAACATGTTGCTGGAAACCTATGGGATACAGAAGGCGGTGTCTTTGCACTCTTGGAGTGATCTGTGTTCGTCAGTGAGTTAAAATAATGATGATAAAAAACGAAACATACGTGTAAATAAATAATGTAGCATTAATGAACTCAACCCACCTGACTAATTACCAATTAACAGTGAGAATTATCAACAATAGCCGTTACCATGCCATTATTATATTTCAATTATGTATAGAATGTATAGATACAATGTTCTATGTTCTATACAGCCAGTTCTCAGTGCCGTTGCAATTTTAAAAAGTCACACGAACCATAGAGTTTCTTCTGTTTAAAGGTGTTCTGGATTTGGGCGGTAGTTTCTATAGATTCGCGTCGTTTATAGAAAAACACAACAATATGCGTCGACTAGTGTGGTTTAAGTATAGTAAAAAATCACTGTAAAACTTGCATTTTCTAAGAAAAGTATAGATATATTTTTAACGACCTGTTTAACTCAGCGGGAGTAACGTTGCTTGCGAAGGTGAAGGTCCTGGGTTCAAATCCCGGGGCAAATATTTGTGTGATAAATATTTGTTCCTGGGTATATCAATTAAATATATCATAACACAGGCCTTACTGAGAGACTAGTTCGATCTGTGTAAAAATTGTCCCATTATATTTATTTATTTATATTTTTTTATCAAATTCTTGGAGCTCTTGGAAATATGATTCGGCTGCCTCTTAAGTTCATAATTTTGTGATGTAAAAGCTGGCCTACTTATTTTTTACCAGCATATAATACATATTAATGGATTATCACAACACCACAAAACGAGGCTAAATCGCGTACAAATATGATTTATTTAATATCTTTCGTTGTTTTCAAATTATCAATAAACGAATTATTAATGTAATCTAACAAAAATATAAGTATTGTATTTTATATATTATTGCGCCAATACTTAGATGATTATAAGATTTATACGAAATCGATACCTATTAATATTTGAGTGTTATCAATAATTTTAAGAATAACAAGTGCTTAACTTTAATATTTCTACGCCGATAGAGGCAAGATATGACACACTAATTGTAAAAAAAACATCTTCTGTACCAAGTTCTCAGAATTAAACAATATTTATTGTTATCATAAATTTTTCGACGTTTCGAACGTCACGTTACGTCCACATGTAATTTTTTTCAAAATCCGACTTCCAATTATTTCCCCGTATTTGCACGACATCTTGCTAAAACATAACTTGTTAATTATAAGCAACGACACGTTTTACTCAGTTGGTTACACAACGGTCTACGAAGCTAGCGGTCCCGGGTTCGAATCCCGGCCAGGCCTAGTGATGAGCATGCAGATTGCGGCTGTGTTTCTGTGTCTAAGGGTAATGTATATATTTATTATCAATATATTTTAGCCATAGTACAAGCTTTGCTTAGTTTGGGACTAGATAGGTCGATTTGTAAGATTGTCCCTGATATTTATTTATTTTTACATTATAAAACAAAGTCCCCAGTTGCGTATGTCTGTCTGTTTTAGTAAAGCTTGAGAACTAACTGACCGATTTTGATATAAAAACTGACTGGTTTTGCCTCACGTCTAGTCTTGATTCTCCCGAATGATTTGAGCGTAGGTAGGCATAATTTATGCGAATATTTCTTTATCTTTACAGTTAAAAGTGAGTTTAATCTTGATAGCCAGCTTCATAGATATTTAACACAGCGGAAACCCGCTTGCGAACTAGTTTATGTGAAATATGGACTTGTTTAGAGATTCACGTATAATATTTTATGTGAAGTGAAAGCTATCCTTATAAGGCGCTAATATAATCGATTTATATCTATGGTTATTCAGATTCCTTAAAATGCCTTTTCGATGAGTTCTTTAGTGGGTATTCTCATACATATGTATAGTAAATAAAATGTAAGTTGCGTTCTTGAAACAAGAATATAACTTATATAGTAATTCAAACAATTATTACAAATGGAAAACAATAAAACAACATACCTAACAGGTCCATTATTTTAATTATCATCAATTTTATTATCGTGCACAAACAAGTCCATTATTTATTTTGCGTAAACAAAACCAAATCGTCATGGATAAGATAGAACAATTAAAAACCTAAAATCTTCATGAATAAGTTTTACAGAAGCAAGATTTGTTCTGTAACTAGAAGATGCCAGCAACTTCGTACGCGGAGGTGAAAAAGCCCTATTTTTTCTTCAGCTTAGTCGGATAAAAAGTATCCTATAACCATCTGGAGATACGCACTACCCGTGCACCAAATCTATTTAAAATCTTTTAAGCCGATTTGGCGTGATGAAGCCACAACACAACAACATATACAAACACACAAAAAATAAAAATAAAACATTTTTTGCTTCAGTGACCTCAAAATAGTCCGTTACATTTTTTTTATATCTTCAATGTATAGGTAAAATGAACGGAGAAATGCAAGCAAATAAAAAAATACCTCGGATCTGGTTAATTCTGATGAACTTATCGAAGTAATAACATTTGCTATTACCTACATGTATAATGTATATGTATACATTTTATTGGCTAGAAAGTTTCCTGTTGCCCAACAATCAGTAAAACTTGAAAAATGTTACACCCATATTATTATTATGCCTTCGTTTAAAATAATTATTAAAAAAAATTGATTGCTACGACCTTAAAGGTGCGTCCACATTTGTATCATTTGCCCGTATCAGATCATCGACGCGTAGCATGATCGCGTGTCACGATCACGCGTTTGGACGTTGCGCCGATCCGATCACTCGAAATCCATTTGCTACGCGTATCACACACTTGTATCGGAAGAGTGCGGCATTATCGGCGCGCCAACAGTAAGCGTCCAAGCAGCGCGATACGCACTCATGCTACGGCACGGTGATCGGATACGAGCAAATGATACAAGTGTGGACGCACCTTTAGGTGCGATAGGTCACGATCACGCGTTTGGACGTTGCGCCGATCCTATCGCTCGAAATCCATCTTGCTACGCGTATCACACACTTAGATCGCACAAGCGAGGCGTGATCGCCGCGCCGACAGTGAGCGACCAAGCAGCGCGATACGCAGACATGCCACGCCACGGTGATCGGATACGAACAAATGATACAAGTGTGGACGCACCTTTATTTGTCAGTTTCGTTAAATTCACGTGGTACGCTAACTCCTGAGACCTTTAAGAGTATCACTGGAAATGCCATACGAATACATTCCTCTCTGCCAAAGTAATCGCGAAATCTCCGGTTAGTTTATACGGTAAATTGTCAGTGTGCCCACACTGTTTTATTTGTTTGTAGGAGATTTCTTTTAATTGTATGCGTTTGTAGAAATATGAATATTTCCGTAGTGTGCTGTACGTGTTTACCTCACCCCCCGCTAAAAATGCATGAAAAATTTGTTCGGTAATGACACGGCTTGTCATCTCCATTAGTTAAATTTTCTTTGGCATTTTCTTTTGTTTTAAAAACACTATTTATTTTTACATTTCCTAAAATAATTTAATATCTAAATGTTGCCTAAAGTACCAGATAATAAGTTTTTGAAAAAAAATTGATCTTTTACTTACATGTATAACTTTTAGTCTAAATTACTATGGTTATTTTTGCCGGGACCACAAAGAAAAAGTTAATTTAAAACTCCATCGGATCGAAATTTAATCGAGGACCGTTATTTAAATAGTTAATTTTATTCATTCAAAATAACTATCCGCCCGCGACCGGCCGAAACCGGTTACAACCAGTAATTTTTTGGGTAAGTGCCATAAATTCAAGTAATAACAGTGGAGCGCGCTATTCGCTTTTATTTACGACTGTACTTGTTTCACGTTCAGACGGCTGTAACTTTTGCGGGCGACTGTATTTTTATTTTTTTATCACGCTTTTATTGTCTTTTGTTAATAATGTATGTTCATTTACGTGGTTTTATGTAGAAGACTAGAATTTATTCGCGGCTTTGCTCGCGTTCCTGAGTACGAGTTAGCGTACCACTACCATTGGTCAGTTTCATTAGGTACTTGTAAATTTTACTAATTCAACAGTTTACTCATTAGACAGTTTCTGAATTCGTCAGTTTCCTTAAGGTGCGTCCTCATTTGTATCATTTGCCCGATCAGATCTTCGGCGCGTGGCATGATCGCGTGTCACGATCACGCGTTTGGACATTGCGCTGATCCGATCGCTCGAAATCCATGTTGCTACGCGTAACACACACTTAGATCGGATAAGCGCGGAGTGATCGCCGCGCTGTCAGTGAGCGTCCAAGCAGCGCGATCCGCAGTCATGCCACGCCATGGTGATCGGATACGAGCACATGATACAAGTGTGGACGCACCTTTATTTGTCAGTTTCGTTATATTCACGTGGTACGCTAACTCCTGAGAGCTGAGTAGCCTGTTTTAATAATTGATTCCCCATACAAACTTCCAACCCCCTTTTCACCTACTTAAGAGAAGATTTCCAGGGTAAAACTATCCCATGTCCTTTCTAGGTTCTCAAACTATTTCCATAACAAATATCATCTCAATCGGTTAGTGGTTTAAGAGTGAATAGGTAACAGACATAGGTACAGTGGCGTGCGGGCCATATAGGTAGGCAAAAACGAACTGCCTATCCTGAAGCCTCTACCTTGAGTTGTTTCGGGTAGGTTAGTGGTCGCTTGCTGAAGCCCTAAACGACCATGGCTCCGTATAGGCACAGGAAAACTGCCTAAATTATGATTATTTATATTTTTGTGAATCCACGACTTGTAACTATTGTTATAAATAGTACATTACTGTAGACGCCGGGATAGGGCTTGCCGGGTGAGTAGGTATAGACGGATAGTGATACGAAGCCGGCAAGCACTTTTCACGGCCAAAGGCATGTATAGTGCTTTTCTTAAACATATGCAATCAAAAAACTACACGACAAAAGTTTTTGAAATTTTCCCTTCAATCTTTGTTTTTTTTTCAATATTTTTTTTTTATGAAAGTAGTCCGTATTTCGCGTGTGTAGTGTTCGAGTAGACCCTTAGGGCCGTTATACACAACCTTTATAATAAGAATCTTAATTTCTATAATAAATAAAATAATTGCAGAGGATTTTAAATATTATCTATGGTCTCTGGTGACTTACGTATACATAGACAATATTTTAAATTTATTCATCAACATAATGAATCATACAGATTTGTGTTCTTAATATCAGTTCGTGTGTAATAGGCATTAACGCGGATATTTTTGGTCCGACAACCATTCAACCACTAGAAAAAAAAACCAGCTGTTTAGCCCGTTCATGAACACAGACGCCATGATTAAATAAAAATTAAAAAATTATTACTTCCCGGCCTAGGCCTTCAATTTTGTATGAAACTTTACAGTTCTTTCGAGTTGTTCCGCCTGAAACGTGATACTTTGAAGCCTGTTATTCAATGACGTAATGACGACATTACAAGGCTTTATTTTTGCGTTTTTTTTTTCATATTTAAATACCGTTTAGAAAAAAGAGGGTGGGGACACAAATTATGCTACTTACGGAGCGATTATTTTCGAAAATATTCACTAAATAAATAAAATTAGTTACCTCAATATAAAAGACGGACCGATATGACGAAACTATAAGGGTTCCGTTTTTGCCGTTTTGGCTACGGAGCTGTAATATTAGCTATACCTACGGACGGGTAGTGATACGTTTATTTAAAACCCGCCGATCCGTGTAACCGGTCCGAACGGATCTTAAATACACGGACCTTAATTATCCGTTCCGAACGCACGGTGATTCCGCTCCCGTACAAGGGCGGCCATAAATACCTCAACTCCAAAAAAAGCCATTTTTTCGATTTTAAACTATAAAGGGTTATTATACAAGCATGAAATATATCATTAATAACATTTTTAGACATTTATAATAAACTTGTGTGACTATTTTTATTAAAAAAATATCTGTAGTCAAAACCATTTTATAAAACGTTATTATTTTAAACATAAAGCCATTAGATAAAAAAAATTTGTAATTAATGAAAACATAAATGAAACAGCATACTACATAAATAATAAAAATATTTATTTCAAGACTATTTACATATATACAAATAAGGTTATATTAAAACAAAGCGATTACTTACTATTTATACATTCAATATTACCTACTTACTATTTACACACAACAAGTCCAATACAGATTTAGACAAAGAACTTTTTTTTTTTAACAGGTAACCTTCTCAAACTTGATATTAGGGGATCTGAGTGAAGAAGAAGTCGATTAATCAAATCAGTATTAGTCAAAACGCGGTTCATTTTTCGTGTGTGATCTAGTCGAAATGCTTTATAGTATTTGTTACTCGCTTCAGCTGCTTCTTCAGACAGTTCTCCTATAGACAGTAGGCCGTGATTGATAATGTCAGCACCATGAATCAAAATTTTGTGGACAGAAGCAGGCAAATAGTACCATGGATATTCGGCAACTAATTGCCGTGCAGTTTCTAAAGCGAAATCTCTGAATTTTGTCGCATCAATGTTATATCCCGAATTGATACACTGAAGTACAGTCCAACAACGATCTAGGAGATCCTTCTTAATACCCGTAATTTCAGCTGAAATATCTGAGCTTGAGAAGAACCGCCTAGCAGCGTTGCCATCGTTCGATGTCCCGCTTCCGCCACTTTTGGGTTTATCGATAATAAGACCTAACTTTTCCCTAAATTGCGATTGTATAAGTTTTTTTTTTTCAGCTACAAGTCGTTTATCGCTATCAGACCTAGCTTGCCATTTCTTAACCTCTAACTTGTAAGCGAGATGAATGAAATATTCAAAAAATCGGATCAATGCGTGAAGTGGAGACATGCCATATTCATATTTACTTTCGTCAGTTGCTTTGCACAAACATACATCAATTTGATTCATCTCACTTGGTAAAGCTTTACATATATAACATCTAGTTGAAGAAACATCACTAAGTGCATTACACACCTTACCATCGACCATAGTAAGTTGTAAGCTATGATTAATTGTGTATTCGCATGCATTTGTCTTGAAGATAGTCGGTTGCAAGTTACTTATTTTCTGTTTGAAATAAGTCTCCTCTTCAACTGATACTGCAGTTGTTTCCTTAAAAAACTGAAAGCGAATAGGTCTGCAGTATCGAGTTGAAGAAGGACGAGGATTTTTCCACAAAATGATTGAGTTTTCCTTATTATCCGGGTTTAAAATAAGTTGAAGCGGTACATATGAAGTAACAAACAAGCTACTATCCACAAGAGAAGAATCTGAGAAAGTTTGTTTGTATTCGCTATGTCCTGTACTACCATCAAATCCCCATTTCCCAACCAAAGATATTTTATTTAAAGACTGGTCAGGTATTTTATCTAAAATATCTTTTTGAGACTCAAGAATCCGAGTGGCAGTGTGATCTAACAAACTCTGAAGTTCGACTTCGGCTGATGATTCAGTAACGGCTACAGTTGTAGGGTAACATCTCTTTTTAGCCTTTACAATGCGTTGATAGGAAGGCATACAATCTTTCAGTATATTATTATGTATAAAATTCTTAATTAATAGATATTGCTTTCTAGAAATCTTACCTTCTGCAATAAGTGACAAAACTTTGTTTTCGTCGACTTTTGTAGAAGTTAAGCTGGAATCAGCAGAAGCATTGAGCAGTGTATTTACAGCAGACTCGTCAAAATTAGATAGTTCCGCCAGTCTCCTTCTTTTAGTGCGTTTACTACTTTCATTAAAGTTTTTCCTCGGACGGCCACGAGAAGTGGAAGGGGAGGGGTCGACGTTATCATTCTGCTGAGAAATACGCTGCTCGATACTTTGGATCACATCAATGTATTCTACATCATTAAGCCACTCTGCATATTTATGTAGAAATATAGACTTTGTACATCTTGTTTTTTTCCAATAACATGCAATTCGTTTACATAAATTCCTTATTTTAACCCTTAAATTCTCTATGCCAATATTTTCGATGTTATCCGAAATAATTGATATTTCCGTCAGTGTAGTAAAAACATGTTGAAATTTTTCTGTATCAGTTCCTTGTCCAGAGTGCCAAATATCAAAAACACTACGTTTCGAAATAGAACACCTTAAAAATGTACCTAAAACAAAGATAAAAACATTTTTTAAAAATCGGATTTTTTTCGGCTACCCTACTCTTGTTCTTTGAAACCCCTTTTACCTAAGAAGAGGTCAAAAAAGGTCGATGAAAGTTACAGCCCTTATTAAGGACACTTCCATCTATAACATAATATATGTGTCAAGTGCGGCAAACCTCGGCATCAGAGTATAACTCTCAATGAAATCATACTTCTTAAAAATTTATCGTAAACGACAGACCTCTACTAGAAAATTATTTTAAAATATAAGCACGCATATTTATATATAAAACATAATTGAAAAATAAAGTACATACCCTCTTCTTGGATTTCCATAATAATACCACGTGGACACACGCAAATAATAATAATAGTACACAATAACAAAGTGATTAAGTTGCGGCGACAAAAACACACTACTAATTAGGGTCGAGATGCGTTCACTTTCGTTGCACAAAAGTAAATGATAATAGTACTTTATTGCTGTGCTATATATAGTATTTAGAAGATTGTCTATCGGTGAATCATTTTACTTACTTTTTAGTCCAGGATACGCTCATGACTTTTTTCGATTTATGGCCTACGGCGGAATCACTGTGGAACGGGTCAGAAACCCGTGTCCGTACTACACGTACCCGAATACACGAACTGTCTACACGAAACACGTCGTAGACCGAGAGCTCTGATTTTAACCATATTTTGTACGGGAATAGCTGGACATCCAGATGGTTTTTTAACCTTTTTTCCAACTACGTCAAAAAAAGATTTACGCGGACGAGGTCGCGGGCACCTTCTAGTTCATAATATTAGTATGGATCTTTTAAAAAAAACTATAGCAAGGGAACTAAAATGAGATAATATACGCGATATAATCCGTTAAATTGTTTTCTTTCAAAAACTATAGCGTCTTTTTTCGCGCCAAATTATTATCGCAGTGCACACATACAAACATAAACGAACACGAAATCAAATCCATGTTTCATCTATACAAGTACACACACAGATACAAACCCATATTAGCTTTACTGTATAATAGTTAAAATTATAATAACATTAGGCTGCAACCCAAATTTCTCCAACGCGGAAACATAAAGGAATGCGTCTTGTAAAAACCATAAAATTATTATGAAATCGTAATTTTGATTCAGTCGCCTCCATTTTTGGGGCAAACAGAATTTTAGATACGTTCCACTTTCGACCCGCTAAATAAATATTTCGGTTCCTAATTGCCAAGTGAATATACTACATAAATGTATGTAGCACTTTAAGTTTACAGCTACAGACTTAACAAATGAAACCTGTTTGCAACCGAACATACGTCATTTTTAGAACATAGAATGGAAAACTATCTATACCAGGCAACCTTTCAGAAAGTGTCAGACGAGTCAAAAACTACAATTTACAAAATGTTTTTAAAGTCGCAAAATAAATTCTTGCCAACAATAATAGTACTTTTTAATAAAAAAAAACTAATCTACAAAGCCCCAGCTTCACATCCAAAGGCTCGCGATCCGCAGGTGGCCGACCCCTGATCTATACAGATCAGTTACTAATGTCTACAAAAAGCGGCCAAGTGCGAGTCGTACTCGCCCATGAAGGGTTCCGCAGACAACAAAAAAATGCACTAAAATGCACTATGAAAAAAATACGATAGAAAAAAAACACTAACAAAAGAGCGTATCTCCCCGGCACTTACGTCCTTTTGCTGAGAAGCGCAGTTTTTTGGCAATAACTTAAAAACGGTATATCCGATCTTGTTGAAAACAATTTTCGTTGGAAGTATTTATTAAGCTTTATATTTGTACATTTTTTTTTGAACATACCGTTTAGAAAATAGAGGGGGGGGAGACAATTTTTGCTACTTTCGGAGCGAATATTTCGGAAAATGTTCACTAAATCAAACATTTTTTTTAGAAACCTTAAAGTGTTTTTAGAAGATCTGTCGAAATATGTGCCACACATTGATATTTGCTGAATTTTTTTTTTCAGTTTCGGTTACATGTGTGGAGTGCCACCCCTTCTTACATTTAACTATCAAACTAAGTAGCAGTTTACACATGGGACCAATGCTCCAAATTTAATCAATGTACATCTTATGACGAATCTATAAGGGTTCCGTTTTTTTTGACGAATCTATAAGGGTTCCGTTTGGCTACGGAACCCTAAAAAGGGCATTTGTAAAGTATTTTGGTCAAAACTTAATATTTTTCTTTGACTAACCTAAACACAGCAAATTTTAATAATGTCAAGTAGGTTACGCATTAACGCGTGATAAAAATACTGAATAGAATAAGAGCTTTTAAATATCAAAATCCCAAGTGCCGAATAAAAAAAATAGTTTAGTGACTTTGGGATTGGATAATCGTTGTGTACGTAAGTTGTTTATGCATCCAACCACATTTAAATAGAACGAATAGGTATGTCTTTATCACTAATCAATGAACCAACACAGTTCAAATCTAAATTTAGAACGTAAATAAACAAATAACCTACAAACACACGTCAAATCAAGAAGCTTATACCGGTCGCAAACAGAACCGTACAAATGCGCGAGTGTGCGTGGCGCGACCGGTTTGTTTACATTGAGCAGCGCGTGTGTGCGTGGAACGACTTTCATTGTATTCGAACGTCTAAGTAATTTTAAAACGCCACAACTTCATGACATTGGTATCAATTTTAAACTCTGTCGCCTTTGATATTAGGTAGGTTTTTGAATACAAAAATTGAGTGAGATATGCATTTCAGTAAGAAAGCAATTGTCATCGCTTTATAAAGTCGTAACTGCAAGCCTGTTTGGTAGAAAAATATTATTAAACCCTTGGTTGATAAGGTTCGTTTCGTTTTATAGTTTTAAAACAATTGAACGTCGGCTGTAGTTCTCCGATATAATTAGAAACGTGAAGTAGTAGTACGTGTTCAAGTACAGAGCTCAAACTATACTGGAAGAAGGAGCTCAGCTAAGCTGTTAACCGTGTTACGTCACATTGTTTACATCTGCGCCTGTGTTGTCGTCACGCGCGTGTGGGTGTGTTCGCGTGTCGTGACGTCACGCGTCGTCACGGCCGCGGCAGTGTGCGTGTCGTGAGTCAATGTTACATTTTTGTGACCTTAACCGGCGTTACGTACTTAGGTTTACGTAATTACCGTGTCTTACCAGGTCTTACGGATTGCTAGTTATGAAAAGTCGTATGTGTTATGGAAGTTCTGTGGAGTTAAGTCCTTAAGGAACACCGCGGCTCGGTCGTGCATTTGTCTGTAAACAATCAGTCCTTTAGCGAGTTCCCATAGGTTTTATGTGACTTTTATTCTTATTTCAAAACTGCTAAAACATGCAATCATGATTTTATTGCTTAAATCAGTCTTTTTACATTAAGAAAATGCATTCTTCAGAAATAGAGCCACTTTATATACCTACACGCATGCATTTCTGCTTATAGATATTAGACGCATATAGATTTGAAGCTATTTCAGCTCTTGGATATTAAAATAAGAATATACAATAAGGACGCAGTATAAATGACAACATTTATTATTTAATAGTTTATAGAACGAATACTGTATAACCAATTAAAAAATTAAAAACCAGAAATATCGAAATCGAGATTCAAAATAAGGCATAACGGTGCTGCGTACAAATCGAGCGGCACGTGTGACGTCACTCATGTCACAAGTGTATGTAGGAGTGAGGAAAATACGAGCATTTTCTCATTTTAAAAAAGTGCATTTAAGTGTATTGTATAGTTGCCATACTTAGTTTCTTTAATTGAACCGTAAAGAATCAGTATAACGTTTAACTTATTTTTGGACAAGGTGCGTCGCAATATTAATAAAAACCCGGTTTTTTGTATGTAGGTACTATTTAAGTGTGTATTGTTTTTACGGCTTCATTATTATCAAAATTAATAACCCTGGTTTCTACTTCGGCGTAGTCGGGTAAAGAGCGTCCTATAACCATCCTCATATGTCCAGCTCCATCCTTATAGCAAGTGACAGAAAATTCGAATATCTACGTTATACGTACCTTATAATTTTTTAAACATACTAAACATAAAAAGTTGTAAAAATTTCGGATATAACTTTTTACAACGTTTCTGTACATAAACTACACTTGCAAGCCAAACCTTTACATGTCGCGCAAGATTTATGCAAGTTGCATGTTATTTCAGTAACAAGTGTTGGTGAACATCTGCGAACAGTGCTCCTAGGGGGAGCATTTGTTGTACCAACTTAAATACACACTTACACAACTCTGAAAACCACAATTTTAGCCCTTATGACAAAAATTATAACGTTCATAGGAAACTTGGTCGAGGGCAAAGAAGGATTAGCAGCACCAAAATATGTTTCATGTTGGTAAATTAAAATCAGTTCAATTTTGAACTTTAGATACGGTGCTAAGAGCTACGGTGGTTGCTTTTGGCAGTAAAGAGGAGGCTATTGTGCGTTGGATTCGAAACGCAATAAGAGAAATGTGTTGCAGATTGCGCTTTTGTACGTGTGTGTGTGTGTGTTTTATTTATTACACTGCCACCCTGGCTTTGAGCCGAATTGAACGTTTTTGTGTTCTTAAAAATGGATACAAAAACTAAATTTTTTATTGTCACGATTGTATAAGTTGTATAGCAATCGCAGGTCAGACAGCTTTAATAAATATGTAGTTACAAATAGGAATTTAATATTCTTTGATAGAGTTGTTTGTGACGTAGGCACCTGCAATAATATTTGTCTGATAAAGCGGACGAGAATATGTCAGATTTATCTGACTGAAATCTTATTATACCGACCTAAATATAGTACCTACTGAACATACACATATTATAATATATGAATACGATACTTAATTTGAAACATATAAATTAATTAATGGGAAATTTATTCAATCACACATCATAGATGTTCCATGCTTTACAACTAACATTATATTTTGTAGATTCTTCGCAGAACAGATGACATCGGTGTAATTTAAGAAAATGATCATAAACTGCGCAAATTATAGAATTATCTGTACCTCCAACCGTTAATGGCGTTGGAACAGCTGTTAGCGGTTTCTTGTCACTCGGTATGTAATCAAGAAGGAATTATTACTCTGCAATATCGTTAAGAAGGCAAGGTTTATGGGCGAAAGTAGAACAAACCTTTTTTTTATTTTAAGATATATTTTTTTAATTTATTTTCTTGCATGCCAGTAACGTTACCTACTGCTTTCGTCGTTTCTACTATAATTGTGCGATTTGGGGTATTCTGAGTCAAAATTGTTACGTCATACATATTATATTAAACGAAGCCTAATTGATGCGTCGATAGATAGTTTTTTTTTTTCTATAATTACAGGTTACTTGAAAAGCTCCTACGCCGATAATAATAATCTGATTCATTAAAAGTCGATTAAGTTAAATGAGATTTAACTGACCAACAAGTTAAAAGGCATGTGTTAGATATCAAATTCTAGGATCTGCGAAGAGCACGCGTAATAGGTGAAAAACTTAATAGAAAATAATACCGTTGCTGTTGAATCCAATGGTTGACTGGTAGATAATGCTTTTCAGCATTAAGTCCGCTATTTGTACATATTTTTATTGTGCAATAAAGTTTTAATAATAGGTAAGAAGGGAACTACATTGATACTAAGCAAGTAACAGTAAATAGATCTGCGTACTATTTTCGTAGTCAGATAATAGACACGGTGTAATTATGCTGCTCCAGAACAGAATCTATCGATTTCCTTGATTTATATCCACTCACCATGCTTGCTTAGGATTGAACTCTAACTAAGAATAAGAATGGTGACAGGTAACTAAAGTTAACAAAAGCAAGTCTGTAGCTACGTGACGTGTATTTGTATATATGTATTTTGTATTCTATTATTGTCAGAATTTCGCGAGATTAGAATGAAATTTTGGGCTAATTTGTAAAAGTACATGCCATGTAAAAATCAACCGAATATGGTATGCCATACAGAGCACGTGGAATTCAATAAAAATTAGGGCGGTTAAAACGCACGTATATAAATATATCGAAGGAATCCGTTCAATAATCTATTAGAAGCAGATTGACTGGTGACTCTAATTGAAACATATACTATAATACAAAAAACAATAGCCTCAGCGACAATCTCGAAGAAACCAATACGGGCACCTGCAGCACAGGTGCCGGATATTTTTTAACGCACCCTTTGTTCTACAGTGAGCGCCGGCCCTTATGCCGTTTCTACACAACACAGACGTGAGTTATAGGGGCACACCACACACCACGATAGGGATATTTTCTATCTTTTTTATGAGCAGCCCTGGTGTTCTCCTAGCCTGTAAAAACCTTTACCGTGGACACACCTTTCAGTGAAATACCTTGGTCCTTAATGTTACCAAATTTGACGCGGAACTGGATTCGAATTTCAAATTCATGACGAGATAATTTTGGATTTTCCTTTTGTGACTTGGTTAATTAACTCTTTGCGTCGAAACAAATATTATCTTTGAATTTATTTGACCGACAAGCAAACTTAATATGGACTCTGGGTAACGAACTAGTTTTTTTAGGACCCAATCTCACCATCTTTTCTTCGTCATTAACAGCTGATAAAACATGGTAAATGATCTATATTGACCAGAGTAATCTTATGTTAATAACTAATAGAGCATGGTGAAAATTGTACTGAGAACAAGTAATATATAAAACAAAAGCCTGTAATCAAGGAACTTAACCGCCAAGACGGCCCGCCCGCGTGACAGCTGTCACTTCGTCCATAACTCGTCATTACATTACGTCCGCAAAAACAAATGTAAATGACCCACGTATTAGCATGTTACATTTGTGGACAAATTTATGAGTGTTTAGTCCTGGAAAAATGCGGGCCAGATGTTTGGTATCGTATGGACGGTGTCCGTTGGATCGCATTATAATTTTAAATGTCGTAACGTATTCGTATATCAAAGCCACATAGGTCCTTTTGAAGGATATGTTCGTACGGCAGTTGGCAGATAAGGAAGTAGGAGATAAGAGTAATTATTATGCGAAGTGGGCGCCAGTTTATATAATAATGTATAATCGGTCAGGGCCTTGAATTTTTTCTCGTTACCTTTTCAAAAGCAAACATATACACAGTTTGAGCAAGGTCTAATAAAACACTCATGTAGGTACACTCGCTGTATTTAATGCGTTTAGCTTCTTGAGAACAATTTCTTTGCTTCGTTCTTGTTTTGAATCAACTAATCCTAATATCCTAATCCTAATAATATTATAAACGTGAAAGTTTGGACGAATGGATGGATATACGTTCCACTTAATCTCAAAACTACTGGACGATTTTTTGTGAAACTTTCCAGTTATGCATCTTTTACGTGAGAATGGAACATAGGCTAGGCTATAATTTATGTTAAATTTCATCCCTTTTAGGGACGAAAAAGGGGATGAATCTTTGTAATATTATAAATGCGAAAGTGTGTCTGTCTGTCTGTCTGTCTGTCGGTCTGTCTGTTACCTCTTCACGCTGAACCGATTTGGATGAAATTTGGTATGGAGATGGTTTGAGTCCCGGGGAAGGACATAGGCTACTTTTTATCCCGGAAAAATACCCTTATCCGCGATAAACGAATTTAAGGTGGACGACGTCGCGGGTAGAAGTTAGTAGACTATATATATTGCATCTCTACGCGGACGCAGTTGCGGGCAACAGCTAGTATTCCATTATATATGCACCACGCGTATTAAAATGGCTTTGAAATCCGAATTGGTTTGGTGTTTGACAGTTTATATAAAATGGTAGCGACACTGTACGCAAAACGGATGCCAAACTGTGTCATGCAACCGTTCAGGTTTTTATTTCCAGCCAAAAAACGGACACTTAAATCGATCACTGTATGTGAAATGCCAAATCCAATATTGCAGCGCTAATGAAACGAACTTGTATTCTTGATATTTAAGGCGGCACGATTTTTAAATGTCACAACGGTATGTTAAATCAACGCAGTCTCAATATTACACTTATTTTATGATACATAAATAACGTATTTCGAGGTTAATCAGGACTTACGCTGATTGCTACCTCTTAGGTTGTACGAAATGTCGACACGTTTTATTTACATTTAGTTTTTGCGACTTTATTCTTGTCTGTATAATGATTATAATTATATTTTTATTCCAACTTCGTTTGAATTTGATATTATGAATGCAATATTTTTGTTGAAACAGACGGACTGCATTTCAGCTTTTATGGGATCTGTCTGCCGACGTGCAGTCGGCGGACAGTTAGTGTGCAGTTCTCTCAGAAGTTGCAGTTGTAATGTAGTCCATTTGGAAAAGCCTTTAAAAATAGTTCATTGAAGTTATTCGCATTACTCTAGATCAATGCAGAATAGCAGACAACGTGCATAAATGATTGTGACGAAGTATCTAATCATTTAAAGTTTAGATTATGTCTATCTCTGATAGCTATACAGTTGTATCTGCCGATAGATATGCGTTTAACAGTAATGGTTAAAACATGCTTTTGTAGTAAAAATAAGTGAATATACGTGTACCCATTGAAATGTAGTAAACATAGTACCCGCGCACTGAGCACGCGTGGGTTCATTGTCTCCTACGTAAATATTTCATTCAATACGAGATGCTATTTTTGTAACGCTATTATTGAAGCTGCTTACCGACACATAAATAGTTAATATAGAGTTACGTTTTATATTCGATACGTTATAAAGTTGAGCTTATTTTCATCCATTTTTTCCATATAGTCGGCTTTCTTCTTTCCTTGAACTTGAAATCTACAGCTCTAGATTCTCTTTGTTGTCGCTCTTGATTGAAAAGAACGCTTCAAAAATATGCTATGAAATTTCAGTAAACAATAATAAAATTACTACTATTTGTAGTATTAATATCTTTATAAACAAACAAACGCTATACATACCAAATTCAATAACACGCAAAACCAAATTCTACATAGATTTTTTCACCGTCGCAACTGGCCAGCAATTATCCTTTACGTACCTGGAACAAGGCAAACGGACCCATGTGAAACAAACCGTGAAAATAATAACAATTACGAATTTGCAATGCTACCAACTGCGAGGCCAACGGCCAATCACAGTTCATGTAGAGGAATCACTTGAATATGGAACTGTTTCTTTTTAATTATTCGCTAATGAAAAAAGCAGTTGCTGACATTTGTTTCATAGGCTCACTTCTGTTGTTAAGCGTACTCATAATACAATAGGGAATATGCATGCATTGTAATTTTTGCTTTATTAAAAGCTCATTCAAGTAACAAACGGTAATTACACAAAAACATTTTTTCGAATAACTATAAAAATAACCAAGATATAAGCCATCAACATTTCATTCTATCTCTCTAGCAAAACAGAATTTAATATGGAGTTTATATGGCCGGAGTGCACTGTGACGTAACAGTGCATGTCGGACCTCTCTGTCTAATTAGCAGCTTCAAATGTCTTGCGTATTTCTTGGCCAATTTAAATTTAAATTTTACATTTTGAAATAGTTTTTACGGTATTTTGATATTTATTTAAGAAAGGTGATAAAACAAATTCATTCATGTACCCTATTAATATTCATAGGTATCCAAGGTAAACATTTCAGTGTTTGACACTGTTCTAATATTTGGCACCGACGAACTTAATTCATAACAATATATGGGATGTAACCAACAAGGATGTCAATTATTGGAACCGGTTTCATCGAGTATTTTTCTAGCAATACATTAGGTTTGTTTTTATAAAAGTTCAAGTTTACAGTTTCAGAGAAACTTAGTGAAATGAAACAGTTGGGAAGTATAATTAGCCCATAAGTTTTTTTGAAACCTGTCTTTGAACTGGGTAGGTCGGCCTTCGCGACCACTTAGAGTTGGATTAGAAGCAGTGCGCAAGGCACAAGGACCGCGGATGTGGGTCGAACCGGTTCAACCCGACTTGGGGCGTGGGAGAGAGGAAAAACTACGAAAACTACGGGCTGGTTGCCCCCTAGTAAACCTTGAAACCGCTTGCTGAGCATAAAAAAACCGGCCAAGTGCGAGTCGGTCTCGCGCACCGAGAATTATACGCTACAAACGGCGGTATCTATGAAATCCAGTGTTAGCAGAGCCCTACTTCTAAGCAAAATGTACGCGGTGTCCGCTCATTTTATATTGGCTACTGACACAGACAGACAGATATAAAATGATACTGTTTTTAGTATGCGTACGGACAGCGGTGTCTTAGTAATAGGGTTCCGTTTTACCCTTTGGGTACGGAACCCTAAAAAGGAAATAAGTAAAGCGGTTATTTTTACGATAGACGTTACAGGCATTTTTACCTTTAATCTCATCAGTACCTCTAGAACAACTGTGATATGCGAACTGTGATTTTCAATACTTTCAATACAAAGCGAGAAAGACGGCTGATGCCATGTCAAGCAGCAAACGTAGTCGCGGAGCGTTACTCTAGCCTGGCTGTTGGTAAAGTAAATACTTTAACGGGAACCTAAAGAATGTCGTTTCTTAGCTTATAATATGTATGTTCCAATTAGTATTCTGAACCACAGCTGACATATTAGTAGCTGTTCCAGCATGTTGATAGGCTTCAGGGCAATTCGATATTTGCTAAGGCGATCTTAAACGATTTACTGACTGACTTGAACAATATCACCTAAGATGTAAAACATTTATTTATTTTTGTTTTCTAGCTAGTACGTATTTCAGCTAGGCTTATTGAGCTTACCGTGGGACTAGTTCGATTTGTGTAAAAATTGTCCTGTAATATTTATTTATTTATTTAACATGTATGCAATATATTCACGTCTATGTATGTTTACGTGTATTTTTGTATGTATTTAAATACTATTAATAATCTGGGACGTACAAGCCCGTGACTCAAGGCGAGATACAAATAATAATAATAATAATATTTATTAAAAACATATTACAGCTGTAATTAGACCCGTGTTTATTTATTTTTCACTTTTTAATTTATGATCTTATCTCACCACCTATCTCATTCCTGGCAATTTTTTTGTTATTTACGTTACCTGAAAAAGCGGGCGAGGTCTTTAGCGATAAGACCGCCAATTGTATACCGTAGTTTTATGTTAAGACTCAATGGTACTGTTTCTCTCGTTGGTGCGTATTGTATTGTGACTCTGACCTGACTAAACCGGCTTAAGATCGCGCAGCTAACGACGAATGCGCAGGAGCCGACCACGCGATTGGCTAACCGGTAAAAAAACTAGTAATATTATGTCACATCCTGCTTGTGTGGGAATCCGGAGTGCCGTTACATCCCGTGGTCGACTGTACACAATTGTAACTTTACATCCTTACATATAAGGTCGACACACAGTCAAGTTGCGGTCAACTTCGATGCACACTTGTCAACCTTAATTTTTACCCGAGTGCATCAGAAGGAGGGTTGTTTTTTGAGGCTATTTACGTATCTATGTGTATATATGTATCTAGAGCATATTTCTCGTCACTACTATGAAAATCTCTAAACAACTTCAGCAAAAACGACATGAGTGCATACTATCTAATATACATTTACTGCGTTTTACCTGGAACAAAATGAGGTATGAGTTTTTTTAAAGTAGGGACGATGTGTCTGTTTTTGCATCTAGGCATCGACAGATGGTTATAGGATACCTACTTTTTATCCGATTACACTCAAAAAAAAAAGGGATTAGCTACACTTTTTTTTCCTCCGCTGTCGAGGGTACACCGCACCTTCAAGACAAGGCACCTTCTAGTATTATCATAAAATCGCATGCAGTTACTTTTCTACTCTTACCCTCTAGTGTGATTTTTAGCACTTATATTTAAAATCCGCCATGTGTCGCCACTTCTCAGATCCAAAGGAAAATCCGCTTTAAACCACTGGCGCTTACAACATTACTCACATTATCCCAATACCAATACAATGTTATTCGACGTAGGAACTATAGTCTTTAAGGGCGGTTTTTCCGTGGACGGATGTCCCTATCCCGTGGGTGTCGTAAGAGGCGAGTGGGGTGGTAGAGAGTGCTGGAGTTGAAACTTGTCACTGCTTCACCGAACAGGCATGCCCTAGGGTGGGTTTTTGGAAAATCCTTTCTTAGCGGGTTTTGTGTGCTTGCTTTTTTCACGAGGACAGAAAATGAGTTGTTTCTTTCAGCTTTTTCGCCAAAAAGCATTGGGCACTATGCTGACCTTTGACCGTCACTAGTGGGTATACTTAATACGTATTTGACTTTATCATTTATAACTAAATACAAATTTGAAAAATATTGAAAAAAATTACCACCGGTTTGAAACCAATATTATCATCATCATTTGCCTTACCAGAGCGAGTGTATAAGTACTCCAATTGTGTACTTGATACATCTATACTCTTTTAAAGTTGTAAAGTAAAATGTCTGTACATTGAAGGTATAAAAAAAATTGTAAGTAAAGGACTATTTGGACTGAAACGAAAAAAAATATTTTTAATTTTTTGTATCTTTGTTTTGTATACCTATGTCGTTGTGGCTTTATCACCCGAAATCGGCTAAACGGATTTCAACTATTTTTGGTACACGGGGAACGCTGGGTGAATACCCATGTGAATACATATGGTTATAGGATACTCTTTATTTATGATTAACATATAAAATAATTATTATTATTACCTCGAGGAAAAGTAAGGCAAGCCAATTGGACTTGTCAAACTTTAATGTTTAAATGTACGAATTAACGATCGTTTTTTATTTAATTCAATCGACTAAATTGAAATTTCATCGATGTCTGTTTTAGCATTAAAAGTTTATTGTAATGGGTATTTAATGTATACGATTATGAAGTAACTTCTTAAATGTATTTCAAGTAAATAACATCAATATATTATATTAGTTTAGTTTAGCTCATATTAAGTGATTCTGATTTCACAAGCCTGTTAGCTGTCAAATTAGTGTATCGAATTAATAAAAAATTATAAATAAAAAAAGAACCGACTTCAAAATAAACTAAAAAGCCATAAATAGTATTTTATGTACGGTACGGATCACATTTGAATCACCTTTTGAAGTCGGTGCCAAACAATTAATTAATTACTATTAAGAACCGAGGCGGCGAGCCTTTAGTTATTATCTGCCTACATATATATTTAGTCATAGTAATTCGTATTTTTGTTGAATAAAAAACTTTATTTACTTCAGGTTTGGCACCGACTTCAAAAGGTGTTAGTAGTTATATAAAGTATTTTTTAGAGCCCAGAATGGGAAGATTGAGGAGGCACTTTGCACGCATCTCGAGTCTTCGGAAGTAAGAAATGTAAATGTTGATTAGTTCATTGTACCTTCCATCATCAGCTCAGCATGAAATGATTACAACCAGAGGAAAACAACTGATAAGTTTAGAAAAATATATACAAAACATTGTTAGTGCCTATAATATTTCAGAGTTTCTCTCGATTTCCCTGGTATTCCATCATCTTATCCTACCTTGGTGATAAGGAGACAACTTCAGGGACACCCTAAAAAGAATATGACTAACTGTTTTAACGTATCTACCTATAAAAGATGTTTTTTTTTAAGAATTATCCTCTAACTCCTAACTATTAAGGAGTTGTACCTTCCGTCATCAGCGCAGCATGATGAGATGATGACTACCATATGCAAATACTTAAATAGCTTAAGAAAATATATATATAAAATGTTATAAGTGCCTATAAAATTTGAGGATTGCCCTCGATTTCCCTGAGATCCCATCATCAGATCCCAACTTGGTGGCAATGGGACCACCTCGGGAGTATATGCTTTCAATTAAAAAATGAATTTTTAGAATCGGTCCACAATTGGCAGAGTAATCGGTGAACATACATAAAAAAAAGAAAAAAAAATACAAACTATCGAACATATAACCTCCTCCTTTTTTGGAAGTCGGTTAAAAAATGGACTGTAGTCAAGTTCTATTATGATAACTTCATGACCACTATAGCCACAAAAACACGGGAATCCCGTGGAGGTAAATAACAACATAATTAACCACTTATTGCTGCAACTGTACAGTTCTACGTTTAATTAATTAGGTAAATAAATAATGATCGTTCAGGACAGCCCAAATACATATTGTAATGTGCACAGATTATAATATAAAATTGAAAAAATAAATGTCTGTACATTCATTCTAAGATTATAAATGCGAAAGTATGTCTGTCTGTCTGTCTGTCTGTAACCTCTTCACGTTTAAACCGCTGAACCGATTTGGATAAAATTTGCTATTGGAGATAGTTTGAGGGAATGACATAGGTTACTTTGTATTGCGGAAAATACCCTTATCCGAGATAAACAAATTTAAAGGTGCGTCCACACTTGTATCATTTGCCCGTATCAGATCATCGTCGCGTAGCATGATTATGTCACGATCACGCGTTTGGACGTTGCGCCGATCCGATCACTCGAAATCCATTTGCTACGCGTATCACACACTTGTATGGGAAGAGTGCGGCATTATCGGCGCGCCGACAGTAAGCGTCCAAGCAGCGCGATACGCAGTCGTGCTACGGCACGGTGATCGGATACGAGCAAATGACAAGTGTGGACGCACCTTAAGGCGGACGAAGTCTCGGGCAGAAGCTAGTTGAAGATTTACTCAATAACTATTTGGCGGTCACTGAATCGAAAAATATGTTTTGTATGTTTAGCCAAATGGGCTAAACAGATATCAATTATTTTTGGTGCACGGGTAGCAGTATCCACAGATTACCTATAGGATGTTTTTTACCCGACTTCGCTGAAGAAAAAATAAACATTCCGTCGAATTGAGAACCTCCTCCTTTTTTTGGAAGTCGGTTTTAAAAGAGGGGATATGACTTTTTCTTCTCCACGAACGGAGTTGCGGGCACTTTCTAGAATATCAAGAAGAATATCAAGAAGAAGAATAAGAACAAGAAAATATTATTATGTTGAAGTGTCAAAGCATGAAGTAGATAGATAAACATTTACGACACATTTATTTCTTAGTAGGTGGTATATTAATTGGATATAACGTCCTAGAGCTTGAATAATACGTAGAAGCACATTTTAGTACTTTAATATTACCATAATTTTCCGCGACGTCATATTGTTAGAAACATTGTAATATTACGACTCCAGCCACGAATGAAACTGCTCCAGATATAAAACGAGATTAACATATCCCCACCAGATTAAAAACCACCCCTCCAATAACTGTGATAATTTAAAATAAACTGCGCGGATCGAATCGCCCAAGTCGAACTTACCCTTACAGATTTTACTAGCATACCAGTCTAATAGGACCCTCCAACGTATTATTGCCAGTAAAAACGAGAGCTCTTACTACCCTGGAAATGATACTCCCCCAGTATAAACAGATTCGTGTTTTTATTACAGCGCGCTGCAATAACAGGTCAGGTTATACTTGGCATTTCGATGTGAAAATGCCAATGTATCCTGGTCCTTCTACGTATTACAGCGCTTCGGCGCGAGAGGTCTGAATGGCTGGTCATATGAGCTGTATAGGTCGGATGCCCAGTTTAGAAGAGCTGTGTAGCTTTTATAGCGCATAGGGTTGTCGAGCCCGTTAGGCTGGTCGGGTGTGTTACCAGTGTGAGTTGACCCGCGCTTGTATAATACCACCTAGGGTTGCCAGGTCGAGTTATGATGGGCGTGTTTTACAACACGTTATAATCGCCAGTTCAGAGTGGCCTGCGCTGCTGTAGTAGCGCTTAGGGCTGCCAGGTCTGAGTATGATGGTGATGGTTTTCAACATAACGCTGGTATTAAGGCGCGCCCCGCGTATAAAGCGTAATAGAATTTCAGTGTCTCCCCCTCTTTACTGCCGAACTAACGATGTTAGCAGCGCGCATGCGCGGTATCTGCGTGACAATGACATTTTATGTTAGAGTTTTGATGTTCTAGATTCCTTCAAGATCGATCCTGATCATACGCGAAGAAGTAAACATTGCATTGTTGGCATCTATTGGTAACTGTACCTTCAATTAAAGTGATATTAAACACTTGTCTCAGTAGAAATTGAAGACCAAAATATGCCTTAAAATATCAAGACAAATCTGTCATCGTCGCTGTCCTTATAAGATATCCGAGAAATACACACGTAAGAAGAAAATGCCATTTAGCACCAGAAAATGATTAATTTACTAATTACAGATATTTTATAATACATAATATTATTCTAATAGTAAAAGCAAATATTCGTAAAAGTACAAAAACTTGAATACGCTACAAAACTTTTCTCTACTCGGTTTAGTCTTGTCTAGGAATGCTTCATGTACAAAAAAATCTCCGTTAAAAAAAGGCTTGGCCGAAAGGACTCGTACCCGGGCCATAATAGCTAAAAAACACCAGCGACTCCAACTATGTAGCATTTTCAAACTAAAATTCAAAATGGCAGCCCCCGCAGTCCGGCGATTGATCAGGGGTCGCTGACCTTCCTAATTTGAATTCGCGCGCGGGAGTCGGTAATTGGATAACAATGGCGGCTGTGGAGGGGATGCTCTCTGGAAATTCGCAACTGTCATAGTTTGATGTTCACTCCTGATGGGGATGGGAACTATTTTGACCGAGTTTCCAATGGAATTGGAATTGATGTAAGGGATAAAGGATGACCTTGTGTAGGCGTATAGTTTCTAAAGTAAATTGAGGTTTGATAATTATTACTAGAATGCGCCCGCAACTTCGGTCGCGGAGGAGAAAAAGTCATAACCACTCTTTTTTTCCTTAAGCATAGTCGGGTAAAAAGTATCCTATACCCATCTGGAGATACCCAGCTACCCGTGTACCAAAAATAGTTGAAATACGTTTAGCTGATTTTGCATGATGAAGCCACAAAGACACATACAAACATTTCTTTTTAACAACTTTATAGTAGTATAGATAGATTACTAACTGAAAATGCCTATTTTTTGTTCTTTTAAGCACTTAGAAAGAGGTACTCACTCTCGCACTCACATACGTGTCAGAAGGTGACGACGGCTATGTCATTTATTTATCGCGTGACAAACGAAACCACCATAGGTCCGCAGAACTACATAAGACGATTTTGAAAGGCAGAGTCACATGTGTTTTTAGGGTTCCGTACCAAAAAGGTACTAAAGAACCCTTACGGTGCGACTCTGTCTGTCTGCCCGTCTGTCTGTCTGTCCGACTATTAAAGCGCCATATGTCAAAAACTACTTATGCTAACTATTTTAAATTTGGAATATTTATAAACATGGGCAGCCCACATGTCATGCACAGGAAATATTTAAAAATATATTTTTATTTTCTAAAAAAAACGACGAATATGAGGGGGGTAAAAATTACAAGTCTAGCTACTGGATCAAATGGGGTATCATATGAAAGGGCTTGACCTGCACATTTTTGAACATTTTTATTATGATTAGTTTTTGTTTTATTAAGAAAAATATTGAAAAAAACACCATTCCCCCTCCCTTTATCTCCAGTTTACCAATCGAAAATTTTGAAATTTTTACAATTTGTATTAATAAACATGAATACTACACGAAAATTATAGCCATGTCTCTAACTAGCTAACTTTTTTTTTATTTGCAAAAAACCTATTTGAACAACACGGTTGCGTTAAATTTGCACCTGATTTGTATGCAATGCTATAGATATCAGGTGCAACCTTACTCAACCGGTAACGGGTAATAAAGTTAAGGCAAGTAAAAATTTGTACGGAACCCTCGGTGCGCGAGTCCGACTCGCACTTGGCCGGTATTATTTTCCATACCTTATACGAAAAGGAAGCGACAGATGGTAATCGTATCGTAGGTACCTCACGGAATACTAGAAACAGAAAAAAATAAAAAGGCGCATCGGACTAGCGTCTATCTTTTTTAAAACCATTAATCATAATGAACTTGCTATAAGACCTGATGGATTATGTTTTATAATAGGTTATTTTCATGTTTCATGAGAAAAAATAGCAAACCACTAGCAAACTCATATTCCTGTCTTAGTGAATTGATAAGAATAGAGCTCAATTTTTTTCACAAAAACGACTTTAATCTCCTTCCTCGTTACAGTAAACACCAGAACGAGTTCCGTACGTGCCTCAGCCGGGAACCAAACGGGATTAGCTGGGGCCCACGACCTGTTTATGCCAAGGCACGGCCCCTGATCTAGACTGTTTGAACGCTAAGCCCATACATCTCATTCAATTTGCGAGTGATGAGGATGTTTGGATGGCTGACTGATTTTATAAAAAATATATCTGAAATTGAGCCTGAAGTCTGAGCTGTTTTCTTATAAGGTCTAGGTAATATACAATTGCAATACTTTTTTTTTACGCTTAGTTTCTTCTACTTCTATTTTTTGTATAGTTTAGAGAAAGCTTGTGTGAAAGATCAACGCAAATTACACATAGTTTTTTTTAATATTCCACTATACTAATGCACGCATTAAAAGTAGGTACTGGCTTAATTACAACTTTACGGAAGTGTCAATTTCTTTAACCAGTAGACAGTTATACTCGCCAATAAAATTACAACACAAAGTCAAACATAAAATAAAAGTAAAACATTAATTTCATTATAGGTTCAATGAAAGCTCTTTCCTTCCATGGAACACTACATACACACATGGAACAGTTTCGAGATTTTACCTGCATGTTGGGCGTTACTACATTAACTCGATTATATTTCATCCAAAATGGCAAATTTAGTTGAAAGTTTTAAAGTTTGGCATGTCCTATCAACTATCAGATAGTGATTTGCATTATTTGCTTACCTGTAGGCTGTAGGTACTAATAGATACGTGTTCGAATGCTTAAAGCGATCCTGCGACGCTCCAAGTAAATGCGGAGTTGGCATCCGTTGGTGGTTTTAGACGGTAGTTCAATGCATCGGCCTTGGTTAGTCCGTCAAACCCGCTTTAGTCCCCCAGCTTATGCGGCATGCATAAACGCATTTCCCAACGTTAAAAAAAGGTACTAATAGATGGAAGGACCAAAGCTGTACCATATAGTGACAGAGTTCATCAAAACAAAACCGATTGAAGGTAGACCACCGGCTCTCCTGTTGGTCCCACGACCTCACCCACACAGGATATAGAGGGTATAGTGAAGTAGTTTACACCCAGTAGAACGTACATATGTATAGATAAAACAAAATGGACCAGTCGACTCTAAATCATTCACAAAATAAGCTAATAACGATGTTGTCCTCATCGGGTCCGATAACAGCGACTTATGCTACGATGGATATAACTCGCAAAACATGTGGATAGCAGTCGAATTTAAGAGCCCGAAATCCCATGGAGCTTTACCTGTCTAAATACCACTAACATTCTTGTTCGGGACTTGCAATAACTTTAAACCTTAGTGCGTTAAGCTAAGGTATCGTACATGTAATTTCTAACTGGAAAATGGCGTCTGCTGTAGGCTGCAATGTTGTGGGCGATGCGATGGACTAGGTACTTATCATAGTGTTGAGTAATTTGAGAACTAAAACTGTTGAAAGTGGCATATATTGTTTGTAAAATTCCTTTAATACATTTATACTTACATAATGAAAGTACTATTCTCTGCCACAAGTGCCCACTTTTATACTTTTACCAGACTAGACTAGCAGAAAATATGTCATTTTCCGAAACTCGAATCCACGAGACATTCGTATTTCGGAAAATGGCATATTTTCTGAAGAGAAACAACGCTTCTTCAAGGAAGGTTCGCTACTTCGCTAGAAAGCAATGATCTCCAGTAAATATATTTTCGACAAAACTTAATACTTTTACCGTTTTGAATTCGAACTATTAAAAACCGGACTCAAAAAATTACAGCATTTTAGTGACCAAAATTCACAAGCCTTGGGCAAATGAAGGCCAAAACATGTTTATAGAGATTCGAATGTCTTTCCTTTTTAGTCCGATCTAGTCAGGTCATTGTTTCTGACTGCTTGGATGCTTGACCCAATCCAAGGCCACTCAGGCGAGTCAGGCGGGTGTGTTATTGTTTGGATAATTTCAAGTCAAGAAGTCGGCCGATGACATCAGTCACGTGTGGAGGGAAATTGTAGAACCATTTGATTTTGAGAACATCTGTTCTTGGAACCCACGCGATGTTGGCGCATGGCGCAATCTGGTAACGAACGAAACTTATCCACTGTCGTTTGATTTGACTTATTGACTGGTACATAGGTGATGATTTGTTTTCTTTATTTTTATGTTTTTTCTTTATGTTTTTGGCAAACGAGGAGACGAGCCTGATGGAAAGTGTTAGTCGTCGCCTATGGATGTGGGCAGTGTCCGGTGTACAAGTAGTTCAAGGGAATCCCAAAAAAATATCAAGCTTATAATATGTACAATATGATAACTATAAGCATACATAACTATAATGTGTGTGGTTTGTTTAAAAATGAACCAAGATATTATTAAGATTCTAATTGAAATAAAACAATTTAACGGATTATATCGCGTATATTATCTCATTTTAGTTCCCGACGTTTCGGAAGCTTTCCAGCTTTGTTTTATTTCAATGAGTAATAATCGCGGAAACAGAAGAAAATATTAAGATTCTAATTGTTTCTTTCCATAACGGTATATTGTCGTTCATTGATTATTTTCGAGGTACGAAGTTCGGCCTTTGTTTCCGCCAATTAAAAATAAACTTAATTACGTAACGGGTATTTTGGGCCTTTTAAGGTTTTTAAACGGTCCGAAAGCTTTTAAACACAGAGGATAATTATGCCCGAGTGAGTGGTAACCTAACAAAGGTTGCAAGTAAAGTACTTACTTATTACAGTACAATGACTGCTAATACGAGTTGGTAAGTAAATACAGTCACCAACCTCAATACCTGCCAAAACAAAGTAGACAAAAATATCTGACATGACCTAACGGCGCTAGAAATAGAGTCGTATCAGATATATACGCGCGCTTTGTTGTGGCAGATTTGAATGCTGGTGACTGTACATGTACATCTAATCTATACTATAACGAGTATCGAGTACCTTGCTATACTAACAGGTG
Organism: Hedya salicella; assembly: GCA_905404275.2. Classification (NCBI taxonomy): domain Eukaryota; kingdom Metazoa; phylum Arthropoda; class Insecta; order Lepidoptera; family Tortricidae; genus Hedya; species Hedya salicella. Next base: position 4,811,085 of record FR990112.1, on the reverse strand, counting down.
GCGCTAAAATTAATACCTTTTTGCCAAATCCATACTTATATTATAAATGCGAAAGTGTGTCTGTCTGTCTGTTACCTCTTCACGCTTAAACCGTTGAACCGATTTTGATGAAATTTGGTATGGAGATAGTTTGAGTCCCGAGTCCTGAGTTTGAGGTTTTGAAGCTACTTTTTATCCCGGAAAAATACCCTTATCCGCCATAAACGAATTTAAGGCGGACGAAGTCGCGGGCAGAAGCTAGTACTATAATAAAGTTGTAAAAATGAAATGTCTGTACTACGAAGATATTTAAAAAAAAGAAAAAAATGATTAGCTATTTGAAGGTCACTGAATGGAATAATATTTTTGTTAGATTTCTGTATGTTTGTATGTGGCTTCATAATACCAAAACGCTGCAAACTGTTTATATAGTTCCGTAATGTATTGATCCAGTGTTGTTTATGGCAATGCCACCTTACTCACTTGCACAAAATCTCGGTGGGATCTGTGTTAGGATATAGGCTATACCTAATTTAAGAATTCTTTTCATGTGTTACTGTTCTGTCTATGTCTGTTTTTTTCCCCAATAAAGAAAATATAATAAAATAAAACGGTTAGATGGATTTCAACTATTTTTAGTACACTTTGTAGCTGTGCATCCACAGCTGGATATAAGATACTTTTTACCCGACTACGCTGAAGTAAAATAGAGGGTTATGACTTCCATATAACTATCACACTGTAACAAGTAATGCAATTGTAAAAAAAAAAACTTTTGTATCTACTTTTTGAACATCCGTCAACTTCTCATCGAGATGGTTGCAGAAAGCCCGGAAGGATTGCTATATTTTATAATAATAAAAAAAATAGTAGCGTTAAAATAGCTTCACTAGAATACAATTTCAGACGAGCCCTTTAAACTGCCAGCAATTTCCAGAAAAATAGAACAGCACAAAAGCGCCAAAATCAAATTAAATCCGACTTGAAGACATAAAGGCGCGAAATTCGAAAGCGTTGAGGGATTATGTTCGCAATCCTTTCAGGATGGCCACCCTCGTCGTGAGTAAACAAGGGTCGTAGCGTGGTCACATTAGTTTCGCTTTTGA